>CM069544.1:34965000-35585000 GCA_035773235.1 Eospalax fontanierii | reverse complement strand
TTAATTAAAAAGTGGCAGTGAAGAGGTTCTACACAGATATATTTGACTACAACTCCCATCCTCTTTGTCCATGCTACAAAAATAGTGGCAGAGTTGGAGGAAAAGACAGTTGAAAGAAATACATTGATGGAGAACAAATCCAGAGAACAACAAATTCATCAAGAACAAGAGACCAAATTCTGAGAAGAGCCTGGGAAAGAAGGTGAGCTAGGGCTGATCTAAAGTCTGGCGAGGGTGGGCATGGCCACAGCTTTCCCTTACCTGTCTTGGGTTTCTTCCTTCCCCATACCCTGACTCCCAAAGAACCCTCCTGGGATCAGCAGATCAACAGATGAGCATTGTCTGGGGACTTTTCTGGGCTGGAAAAATGGCTCACTGTGTAAAGATGCTTGCCACATAAATATGAGAAGCTGAGTTTGACTCTCCAGATCCTGGGTAAAAGCTAAATGAAGTAGCCCATGTCCGCAATCCCATTGCCAAGTACGGGGAGACAGATGTGGAGTCAGAAGAGTCCTCAGAAGATCCCCAGGCCAGCTAGCTTAGCATACTCAGCAACAAAGAGACCCTGCCTCAAACAAGATGGAAGGTGAGAATGAACACCAAGGTGCTGACTTCCACCATACTCATACACTCATACACCATACTCACACACTCACATATACATATACACATATACACACGTACACCATACTCACACACTCACACACTCACATACACACATATACACACATGTACACCATGCTCACACACTCACACACTCACATACACACACATACACACATGTACACAATACTCACACACTCACACATACACACATGTACTCATTGTACACACACATACACATACGCATACAAACACATACACACACGGACACAATCACACACATGTACATCATACTCACACACTCACATACACATACACACATATACACACATGTACACCATACTCACACACTCACACACACATACACACACATATACACATGTACACCATACTCACACACTCACACACACATACACACATATACACACATGTACACCATACTCACACACTCACATACACATATACACACACATACACCGTACTCACACACTCACATACACACATATATACACACATGCATTATACTCACACACTCACATGCACACATATACACATCATATATACACACATACACATGTACATATAAACACATACAATCATACACACACACACGCACACAATTCATAATCTCAGGTCCCATCTTAGACTCACATAGAACCTCTGTCAGGGGCATCTCATTCCTGTGGCCACACGTTCTTTGGAATCTCATATTCATATCCAAGTTTGACAATTAGTGCTCCACAGATCATATTTAATTCTACTTCTTCAGAATTTTAAGAAGCCTCCGGGACTACAGAAAGAGGGATTTTAATAATTCTGTTCCGTTGGCCAATAACACATATAAACTTGCCCATAAATAGCGGGTAGAACTTTTCTCTCAACACAGTGTAACTGAACATAGGTGAAACTGTTCGTGCATCTCACATCACTCCTTGCTGCTTTAGTCAATATTATACTTATTATATATGAAAATAGGCACATTTTGAAGTAATAAAAGGGAGTAGAGATAAAGGATGAGAAATAAGAAATAGAAAAAAAAGGAACTTGCATGGATGAACTTGGAGATCTGACCCAAATTAAAGGACACAACCATCCTGAAGCATTTAGTCATATTTCAGTTTTTAAGTTACAGAGAGATTTCCTCACACTCAGGCCACAATATGCCTCAGACTCAGTTCTTAGATCTGTACAATGGAAATGGTAGTAGACTGTTTTATGAAGTTTCTAAGAGAAATTCATGAGACTTTCATGAAGTGATATGATTATAAAGTATCATGAGATACTGTCAATTTAAAAATAATTATTGTGGGGTGAAAGCTCTGAGGCCCAAAGTTCAAGAGATAACAAAAATAAGACGGGTTTCTATTAAGAAACGCTTCTGTGATTTGAGGTGTGTCAATGAGCAGGCTATTATATGAAAGGTCACTGTCGTGTAAACAACATGCTGATTTTGTCATTTTAAAATGTCTGTATTTTGCTGAGCTAAGGTTATTATTGATTATGTTGTCTTAGATTGTAGACATGCATGTTGTCTTGCCCTGTGTTTTTTCCCATACACCACCAACATGGCACCCAACATAGCATGACTAGTCAGGAAGGAAGACTTCTGGAAAGTTCTAGCATTATTAGACATGAAGTGTCAACCAGTTAAACAGAATTTTGTAGCAGAAATGAATTATGTGTATTATACTTATGATTTTATTAATCTTTAGATCTTGTATATGTAAGTGCTGTTTAAATTTTATCTCATCCCATTTACAGTCAACCTGTACTCAGCCCTGTGACAATCTAATTCCATCTACTGGCTCCCCCGATCATCCTTTTAAGACCTAAACATCTTCAAGACTGGGAATTCAAAACTCCCTAGACCCCAGTTACTCAATGCCCATTCCTCTCTAACTTCTCTTGATTTTCCACTCTCCCTCACATCTCTGTCCAGACACACAGACACCAGTCAAGGACTTCCTCTGCTCACTGCCCCTGTCTGCTGTACAATAAAACCACAGATGTGCTTTCTAGGTCCCTTAGCTAGTTCTGCTGGAGAGGTACCCCAACTGCCACCACGAAGAGCACGCAACAAGAAGTGGTAATGTTAGTCACTGCCCAGATTCGCAGGTGGCAGTTAGGGCTACCTCTTCAGAGGAAGGAATGATGACAGGAGATCAAAATAGGACAGGCAATTTAGGGACAGGGACCTTGATTCATGTCATTGGCAGTAAGCTGGAAATATCTTTGGTCTTTTCCCAACTAGAAGCTAGAAATGCCAGAAATATTTGGGACTATGATCCATAATCTGGTTATTAAATGATTTGAAGGTTACCTCTTTGGGGCAGGGATGCTCCAGGAGCTTCCAGCTTTGAAACGTTTGACCCCACCTCCCTTTCCTTAGTAACACTAGAAATGAAAGCTTTGCTATTCCTTGGAATTTAATTTACCATGTAAATGGTGAGGGTTACTGGCTTTTGTTCTAAGTTCTTTCTCTTACTCAGCATTCCAAGCGACCCAAAAGGAGATGAGAGGACTAATTAGCCCCTTAATGAGATACCGTTCTTTTCATTCCCAGAAGCCTCTTCTCAGTGCGTCTGCTTCCAACAGGTAATACCAGGAAGCTCTACCACGCGGCCTGCCCACTTGTCGGGACTCAGAAAAGCACAGTATTTTCTTGTTATTTTCTTTATACCTTTTATGGGAGCATGATGGAAGTCTAACGTGCTTTCCCTGGCACTCTGAGCTTTCTCACGCTTTCTCTGAAGTCCCTCTTTTTCTGTCCTGTGACTGCTTGTCCACCTCCATGACAAACAGCATGGCCAGGTCCTCTCTTTATCTTCTCAATCTCCCTCCTGGCAACTGCCAAGATTTACAGTCACCTGTTGTTTTACTCTTAAATTCTAATGAAATTGTCCTTGAGCTTTTAAAAACAGCTTAGCAGTCTGAAGACTTATTGGCAGTTGATGGCTGCTGGAGAGAAAAAGCCGCTTCTTTAGGGGCTGAACACTGGAAGGCAACCCATGACCCATGGGCACATGGGCGGCACTAACTGGGATATAGAAAAGAGGACATGAGGGAGGGAGACGTGTTGGTGGGCCGCAGAGAAGGAGTTTGAGGGAGGATCACCAATTACGTATAAAGATGCTTCCACTCCACTTTTAACATGTCATTTGAATGCAGTCCATTCTGTTCATTTCTGTTGTCTCTGCTAGGTTTAGGATTTTTATAGCTTTTGTTTAGAACTTTGCTGTCACTTAACTTTTTCTATGTACTTGGGTCTCTTCCTGTGCTCTGATCACTATTTCAAGTACTTTTCACACATGATCTCATTGATTCTTCACAAGACACAGATATCAATCATTTCACTCCCTCATTCCACAGTCTTCCACAGATCCTCATTGTTTCCCTCATAAAATAGAAAGCTATCAGAATGCCTTCAATATAGACCATTCAGACAACGCTCCTAATATCAACAAAATGGGACTGCTGCCTGCTGTCATTTCCCTAATACAACAGTTTTTTGACCCTTTAAAAAACATTTTATACATGGGAATTGTATTTGCATTTTTCCATCCATCCCTGTTCCCTTCTTCCAATGGCCCCTCTTCTCTCCCTCTCAATTTCTTGTCCTCTATGATTATTATATAATTATTATTAATATACATTATATAATTATATATTATGATTATTATATACATATATACACTACAAACATTTGTAAATACACACACATATACATATACATACTGCACTGAGTCCATTTAGTAGTACTCTTGTGTAAAAATATGGAATGCTTCACAAATTTGCATGTCATCCTTGCACAGACGCCATGCTAACATCTGTATCATTCCAATGTTAGTGTATGCGCTGCCAAAGGAAGCACATTTTATGTGTGTTTGTTTTTTTAACCAACGTCTTCACTCAACCTTTCCAAACTTTACCATTGCTCATTCTTTAAACTCCACCTTCTCCACCACCAAACTTTCACTGTTTAATGAAGAAAACTAAACATTGGCAAATGAATATTCTTTCAAGGACATTTTATTTCCATGCTCCCAGAGCATTTCACATCTCCCATACAAACCAAGAACGTGTCTTTGAGCAAAGATTAATATGCCTATTTCTTCGTCGTGATTGTACTTTCCTTGAGGATAAAGGCTGTTTCTTCGTTTCTGTAGTTCAGTATACCACCCCTTTGACGCAGTGCTTAGAATTCACCTGTGCATACATTCATTCATTCAAAAGAGTTGATGAAGACCTACTATATTCAAGGAACTGGGGATGAATGGCAAATAAAATAGGCATTGCTGTTTGGTGGCTTTAAAAACCTATTTATGAATGATTACAATTCAATATGAAATGTGTGAAAATAGCAATTATTCATGTCTAGTAAGGGTACAGACAGGTGTCAAGAGATCTCCTGTGAACCAGATCTTCAGGAGAGACTAAGAGTTCTAAAGGGGAGGATGGTAATCCTGTAAACAGAAACAGCATGCTAAGGAGAAGGACAGTGGAACTGCGTGAAGTTCAGGCAAAGCCAATAATTCTCATTCATGGAGTCTGGGGTGGTGGTTCAGTGGATAAACACTTGCTGTAGTGTTTATCCTGTAGAGTACTTGTAAAGGTCAGAAGCAGGCGGTAGTAGACACCCATATGTAATCCCAGTGCCCTGCCAAGAGTATACAGGAGGCAGAAATAAGAGAATCCCCTGAAGTTCAAGGGTCAGTTAGCTTGGCATAGACAGTGGAAAAATAATAAAGTGAGCCTGCCTCAAATAAGGTCAAGAGTGGTCACTGACACTCAAGGTTGTCCTCTGCCCTCTATACATGCATGGTGGCACACAGTGTCCACAGACACATGACAAACCACACACACATAGCACATCCACACAAAAACAATTAATTAGTGTATTTAATTTAATAAGTTTGAGTCAGTAGAACTCATAAGTTCAGTGGAAGGAGATCATGAAGACAATGGATCTCAGAGACCAGGTGACATCACTGGAGAAATTTAAGGTAACACTTACTAGTTCTTTGTTGGATTAAACAACATTTCTAGATCACTGAATAATATTTCTTTGCATTTGTGAGGTTATAGAATTTCATGCTACATTATAAATCCATCCTTTTCTCTAACTACATTTGTGGTTGAACTCAATTTTTACAAACTGTATTTTGGCTCCATGCTACTCAAAGGCCAATTCTCATTCATTAGCAAAAATTGTCATGAAGTTAAGCAGTCCTTCTAGAAGCAGAAGGAACATGTGAGATGCATGAAATTAGCAAAGGCAGCCTCTTCCCAACCCCAGAGACCTGATGCAATCCTCTGTGGAAGGTGGAACTGTGAAGAATGATGTAAATCACATCTGCTTTCGAAGCTTAAGAGTTTTGTTTTGTTTCTCTCTTTTCCAACGCAGGAAGGCTTGTTCTTTAAAGTATCAGCTCTGTTTTTTTTTTAATTTCCCTTCACATAATATGCAAGGAATTAAAATTTTAAGCTGAGCTGATCATATCTGTATTTTTTAAATTATTTGAACCTAAACCTGGTCTTTTAGGAAGAAAATGTAGGATCAGTCATTTGATATATAAGCACTCCCCTCCCCTGCCACACACATAATCATCAAATGTCCCAAGCATTTGGAAGGCTTATTTAGGCAAAGGAGAGGCTCGGGAGCTCTCAGTTTGTTGTTGCCTGCCCTCAGCCAGTTCTTCACTGTGTGGCTGCTGAATCCTGCCCACACCTGGGGGTGATGGCTACCCCTGTGAAGAAGCTCTGTGTTGGACATTATAATGAACTCTACACAGTTCATAATCCTGAGCTAATAGCCTCCCAAGTCACTACCATATAACAGGCCCAGGGAACATGCAGTTACAGCCACAATCGGCTACAAAATGAATCTTCCTTGGGCTCCCTACAGAGCTTCTGCACAGAGGATGTCTGCTCTAAAGAATAGAGAGGCAAGAGGTGGTATGCAGGTCGAGTCAACTTTTCAGACTTATCCAGTTCAACTTCACTGCTTCCAAATAGACTATAGGGACCCAAACTTGGAGGCAAGCTGATTTGGTTGCTGAGGATGCATAGGCCTAGCTATGGAAAGGAAGATTCCTCAAGTCTGGGGCAGAGTCTCATGCTTGTTGGTTTACAGTAGTAAGTACATGGCTTTTGGTTTGAAGGCATTTGGGAAATGTCTCTCACTCCTTTGTGCAAAGTTACTTTTATGGCCCAGTGATCAGCTGGCATTACGCAGGGAGAGACTTTGTGATGCTAGATTTGCTCAATCAACATACGTACTTCACATACATGTGAAGGATGAGTGAACTTCAAGCATGACATAATGATTTTAAAATGCAACACTTCTAGGTTAAACGACCATTGAAATACTTGAAACAACTGAGAATGTATACTACATAAATCCTTAATACCTTTGTCCTTCAGTCACACAGTAGATGGGAGAAATATTCCAATAACAGCAATATTGTGACCAACCTTTTAAATGATACTGTTGTGCACATCTGTTTATTAAAACATAATGCAGCAGGGCTGGAGAAATGGCTCAGTGGTTAAGAGCACTGAATGCTCTTACAGAGGACCTGGGTTTGAGTCCCAGCATCCACATAGCAGCTAACAACCGTTTGCAACTCCAGTTCCAGGGGATCCAAAAAGACACCCTCTTCTGACCTCTACAGGCATTGCACAACACAGGTGCATTTATATATGTGCAAGTGATACACTCATACACATTAAATAAAAATAAAAATAATAAATAAAAATATTTTTAAAACATAATATAGCACGTAAACATGGATGGGTTCTGTAATTAAAATCGAAGCTGCTTTTGCTAATTTGAAAAAGAAATGTTGACGATTATGTAGATTTATTCCAAGTTGAGTTGCTTCTCAAATTCTTATCAACGTTTCATTATTCCCCTCCCACTTCCCATTGGACTCAACAATTTACCCAAGACTCTAAAGACTGATGCACTTAGCTTTTCAAAGACTCACATATTCTGTGTAAGGAAGTCAGTGTGACATGGCTGATGGAAAGATGGACCAGAAAGAAAACAACAGATTCGGAAACCCAACAGTGTGAATACCAGTCTGAGAGAGAAGCCAAGTTTCAAAAACTTAAAAGTCAGTAGTTATGGTACACAGATGACTGCTAAGGTGAGCTGTATTAGTGGTCTAAACTATTATATGCTGCTTTAGCATAACTCCACCAGGTGGGTGCCATTAGGGCTGATTACAAATAGGCACTTGGCGTCACCATTTTTGTAACTGGATGCCCTGGGGTACACAGTAAAATTACTTACATTTTTTTCTTCCATCCCTCTTTTACAGTAACAAATTTCCTTCCTCTCCTGCAAACTGACAAAATACAGATTGATTTTTGGCTCACAAGTACCACATGCTGGTCACACACAGCTGTTTATGAAAATGCAGGCTTTGGCTGCAAGGGAAAGCATTTTAGCTGGCACTCAAGTTGTTACCTCTAAATTCTGATTTTAAATTTGGGTTATATAAGAAGGTGGTTGACTCTTTATAACTCCTCCGTAAAACAATATAAATACACCTAATGTGAAAGAAAGTTACAGATCTCACTTTATGGAGGCCACTAAATTCTTTCACACTCTATAAATAACAGCGTTCACGCTGACAAGTCACTGCACAGATAGAAAGCAGTGCGTGCACACACATTTCTTCATCTCCACTGACAGAGATCACCGAAGTGAAATTTGTTTAGAGAAATACAGATGTCTGAAGTCTGAAAGGTATGTATGGGGTATTCAGGGAAAATATCCCTTGCCTTGTAGAGAAGGGAGCCAGGCAAGGGGCTCGCCTGCACCCGAAGCCTGTGGCTCTGATGCATCTCAATGCAGTGCTTAGTTTATTCACCAGGGGTCATCAAAGGTCTGGGTTTTCTTTGTCTACTTGTTGACTCACATGTACACTGCACACTTAAGAACTGAATTCTTTAGAACTGTGTGTGGAGACATGCGCCTTGCTTGCTACCCCCTCTCCCTAACACTCCAGCCCACCCCTGCTACATAGCACAAAATTAGTGTTCTTTATAGATTTTTGCCAACACTTTACAGCCAGTAAGTCCATTAGACACATCCTGGAGAATAGCTTTTGTAAGTAAACCAACTTGTTCAACACAGAAAAACAGGTACTGTAGTATTTAATTAGATTTCTTTGATTAGAAAAAATTCATTTTCAAACTTAGAAAACGGAAGCTTGTCTCACTGTTGTTTTCTAGATTCATGATCTAAATTGCATGCTTGGATAGCCACGGGGTTACAGCTCTGTTTTACTAGATTTTATTCAGTAGCTCGGGAACTGGGATCCTGAGGGCAGAGCAGGCCAATGCAAGAACAGCAACAACAACAACAACAACAACAACAAAACAAGACTGAAATCCATTAAGACTCATTGAATAAGTAAAGGGTGGTAAATAAGTTTTCAATGACTTTTGGCACAGGCATGAAGCACAAGGTCTCAGGTCTTGATGATCCTGGTTGTATCTGGACACTTTGAACAGGATAAAGTACTAATCTCAGTTTTTCCTTAAAGCACCCTTGAATGCCTTGAAAATGAATCTATTGTGGCCATTTTGATTCTTTGCTGTCCTCTATACTGTATAGACCAAATTAAATCCTTGGAAAGCTCAGAGGTGAAACATGTTTCATAATGAGGAAGGGTCTTGTTTTACTGACACTTCTCTGGGCAGCCTAGCTCCTATTTAAGGGCCCAGACCCTTCCTCCCTCTTCCTTAAAGGAGGCAGTACAACCTGTTTTTGAGGTGGAGGTACTTGATCTACATTCTTTTTAGAATCTATTTGAAAATTCAATAATAGAGCACCCAAATCACCTGGTTTTAGAATGTGCTAATTGGTAAGGGCTCAAAATTGAATTCAGTTCTTTTATGACATGTTTGGAAACTGAGCCCAAACAGCACAACAGTAAGTACTTTCAGTCAATTTCTGACATGATGAATCTATTCGCTTTATCCTCCTATACCCCAACTCTTGCAAACAAATGCAGAAAAATCTTAAAATACAAAATCCATAAGGTAATGCTTCATAAAACGGCGAGCCAGGAACAGAACAGAAGTAAAGTCAGCTATGACTGACCACCTCGTTGATGCTCCTGCCCCCTGCAAGAGTCCAGGCTCCAAGACCCCTGCTCCTTTTTAATAGTTTTGCGAGTGACGCTGTGAGCGACAATGTAACAGGCAAGCTTGAGGGTGGATCTACAGGAGAAGGTTTGCTAGAATGTGTTATTTAGAGAGGGTATGTGAAAACTGGTGCAGAATAGAGGATAGTTAGGCACAGCAGCAAGAACAGAAGCCCTGGCAAATTCCCGCTCCACCTGGGATAGAGCCAACATCTCAGCAAATGACACAATAGCGTAGGACTGCACTTTCATGTTAAGAAGCTGTGACCCACCGCCCCTTAGCCTCATGGTCTAATGTGGATTTTATAATCCTGGAAACAGTGAGTGGGGAGAGTTACTGTCTATTTTCTCCTCGCATAAATATTTCTTAAAAGATAAACAAGCAAACCCTTACAAAGCAGGACCCATCCACTGACCTTACTCTGCGTAATGTGGAACCACGGAGCCCAACATCAGCAGCACCTCTGTAAGTCTCCTCCAGTTAAATAGCAAGGACAGCTATTTGAAAGTGACATTTACACTGTCAATGGGGATCTCAATGGCTGAAGGGTAAGACAGAGATCAAGAGAAGATTAAATCCCAGAACCAAAAGGAGGCAGATATCTGTGAAAGAGATAAGAAGGCCTGGAGCTGCCCAGAGCGTATATTTAGACAGCTGGGAAACACCTCAAGTCCCAGGCGGCTTTGCCAGCTGGAGTGGAGTGTGTGTGTGTGTGTGTGTGTGTGTGTGTGTGTGTGTGTGTGCACATGTGTGCCTGTGTACATGTTCAGGATGAATGAGAAACTACTGGCTTGGTCCGATATTGTTTGCTTCTTCATTGCCTATGCTTCTGCTAATGAAGACTTTGTACCCTCAAATTCATCAGTTTTTGTTCCACTCTCCCCAAAGCCAGAAAATTGTCAGTCAGTTAATAAGGATTGTAATGAGTCCAACAGGCTACAGGCGCTGTAGGGAAGAGGGTTTAATTTAAAAACCTACAGGTCTTATTTTAACTTGGGGAATTTCAACACTTTGGAATATGTTCCAAATTTGGGTCCTTTGGCGGGGGTGGGGGGGGTGGGGGGTGGAGCTGTTTGTTTTCAGAGTCTCCTTGTAGCCCCAGCTGGCCTGGAACTTGCTTTGTAGGCCTGGTTGACCTGGATCTCAGAGACCCACCTGTCTCTGCCCCGCAGGCGCTGGGATTAAAGGTGTGGGCTACTATGTCCGACATTAAAATTTGGTTCTCTTTACAGAGTTGTGCGTGTTCATGATTTGCCGGCTGTCTCACGTTACTGTTTGATAGAGATGAGCTGTTCTTAAGAGATTTCTTTAAAATATCTAATTTATTATTTTTATAATAAATAAATAAATGTGCATGCGTGTAATATCCGATGTGCAATGCGCACAGAGATCAGAAAAGAGCATCAGATCCCCTGGAACTGGAGTTATAGATGGTTGTTAGCTGCCAGATGAATACTGGGAACCAAACCAGGCTCCTCCGAAAACTCAGCCAGTGCTCTTAACCACTGAGCCTTCTCTCTAGCCCCTCCTAAGAGATCTTTTAAGGTAAGGAAACTGGAAGCATTCTTCTTTGTGGAAAGAAGAGAAGGTCACAGAGGGCAAAGATTTCAGCTACCAACTATTAAAAGAATATCTACAGTAGATCATGCTATTTCCTGTAATATACAAAATACTGCAGTCTATTTCTGCAAAGCTGATTGACAGTCCTGCATATACCAGTGGGCTGGAAGTGCAGCTCAGTGGTAATGCACTTGCCCAGTCTGAGCAAGACTTTGACTTCAATTCTCAGTACTGAGAGAAATAAGAACCATCATAATCGTCAATGAGCAGACAGGTGGTCTAGGAATGGAAGGAACTGTTAATAGAAGCGATTTGCCTAAAGCTGAGGCATTGTTAGGCCAGCATGACGGCAAGGGTTATCAAGAGTAAACCCAGGGCTGGAGAGATGGCTCGGGAGTTAAGAGCGATGGCTGCTCTTCTAGAAGATCTGGGTTTGATTCCCAGCACCCACATGGCAGTTAACTACCATCTGTCATTCCAAGGAATGCAATACTGTCTTCTGGCCCCTATGGGTATTGCAAGCACAGGTGCATTTACATACATGTGGACAAATCACTCATATAGTTTGTAGAACTTATAATGGATAATAGGTAGAAATTTTCAACAGGAAGGTTCCAAATCAACCCAAGAAAGTCCCAGCCACCAACTCATACCTTTAATGATTTCTCATCAAAATGTTTTAACAAAGGCCTGGATCCTCTGACAGGAATATTATACAGACAATTTCTGAAATGGTCAAATATTGCATTAAATAATTTTAAATACTGTTCTTACCCAAACATTGTGGAATCAATGTAACAAGATTAAATGGGAGGCATCTACTAAGGCACGCTAAAGCCCAGAGGTAAATCAGGAAGCAACCAAACATGACCACCCTGTGTTTGGTAATTTTACTGAGTATCAAAATAAGGCATCTCTTCCCTCCATCCCTGCGTATTTCGAGTCCAGATCTTCCGTCTTTCCTACCCAAAGTACTGAGTAAAAAGGCACTTCAAAAACTATAAACAGATTTTTCAGTCAATTTAAAGGACTTACTAATTGTAATTAAGCTGAGCATTCACAGTGGCTCAGTGGGTAAAGGCGATTCCTGCTAAACCCGAGTTCAATTCCTGGGCCCCATGTATTGGACGGGAAGAATTATTCTCAAAGGTTTTCCTTGGATGTCCATTAGAGAACCTTTGTACACATACATGCATACACACTCACAAATAAACGTGATAAAAAATGAAATGTGACTAAATATAATTACGTATTAGAAAAGGCCAAAATAACAAGTTTTAGTGATATATTTATTATTTCTTTTTCTGTCATATAATAACATTCCAAACTGGGGCCCCATATGAGAGCTCCATGGTAAAGCTGCTGGCCTGGAAGAGTAATATTCTTTCCTATAATCCTCAGTGTGTATCCTTCACCTCATGGTCCAAAATAGCTATTGAAGATCCCGAACCTTCACCCCCAGAAAGCAGAAAGGAGGAAGGAGAGAAAAAAGCCTAAAAAGGTAGTTTCATTGAAATTCTCACAAAACGCTTTCACTATATCTTACCAAATGTTTCCTGATAGATACAGATTGAAAGAAAGCTAGAAAAAGAACCTATTTGTCTGGGCAGCACCAGGCCAGCTAAGACTCAGCTTGCAACATGCTATGTCTTGATTTCTGTTTCTTATTAGCTGTGAATCCACTTAAAGACCAAACTTTTAGAGGTAATAATGTTGGAGAGAAAATTTACCTTGAGAAAAGATACAAACATTTTGAAGATGTGTTTATTTTGATTTTCTTACCTAATAAGTTTTGGAGTATACTATCAATTATTCATCATTTTTTTCAAGAATGATTTGAATGTTTAATTTGATGTCATGAGTAAAAATACAGTCTAGTAATAAATTATTTGTTGTTTCCATTTGTCATCTACTGTATGATCATGGAAGGACCTTCTGCTTGAACATATGTAGCATTTTACTAAGAATCTCTCTTAGGCCTTTGACAGTCAAGCCATTTCTCTTAAAGAAACTTTTACACCAAAATTCCAGATATTTTACTTCGATTATTTTATTTTGCTTTGTTTTGTCTTACGTTGAGACAGGGTCTTGCTATGTAGTTCAGGTTATCCTGTAACTCTCTGAATAGACCAGGCTAGTTTCAAACTTGCAGTGCTTCTACCTCTGTTTCCTGAGTGGTGGGATTACATGTGTGAGGTGTGGTGCCTGACATGTCTTTTTTCAGTATTTTACTTCCGCCAAATCTTATTTGTCAGTGACTTAAAGTGTGATATGGCAAAATTCCCAACACAACTTAAATAAATTTTGTGAAATCTGTTAATATTTTTAAGACTTTCAACCTCAATTTGCAATTGGGTTTTACTACCAGATGTTCATGATTTGCTAACGGATATAGACAAAAATCTACAAATACGATGGTATGTAGAAACGAATATTGCTCTTTAGTAGGGAAGGATGTCTAAAATGGACACTATCATACGCAGACAGTTCATTGGTAAACATTTTTTTGTGTTCTAAAGACTTCTGCTTCCATTGACAATCTGGTAAGTATAGGATTTTCAATAAAGTTTTGGATAATGAAGACTTTCTATGTCTTTGTATGTTGTACTTAGGAAAATAAATAAACTTAAATATGTGTGGAGCATATATGTATTTTTCTTGCTTATATGTATGCATATGTGTATACTTGCATATATTTTGAGCACTTAACATACCTTAAGTACTATACTAGAAGCATTTTTCACTCTATTTCATATAATCCTTATCACATGCCTAGAGAATCGAGTCTTAATTTTCATTTATAAATCAGAAAAACTAGAGAATTTAAGTAATTTACAAGTACAGAGTATTTTAGAATTTTCACATAAGTCCTGAACTGTCTGACTCCAAGGCTTTGGCTCATTCTCCTAAAAGTATGTTATGCTTCAGTTTTGATCAGTGTGTTTTCATGGGTTGTCACTGATGGTCAGGACAGTCAGGAAAGAATGCTTCTTTCTGGTTAGCTTTACATAAATCAGGCTTGAAACTTCTTGGAAGACGGGGTCTTTGTGTGTTCATATGCTTCTCAGCACCTAGGCATGTAAACTAGAATGCTTTCAGACAGCCAGACTGAAGGCTTTACTCAACTGACTTTAGTTTAGTGATTATCCAGGTGTAACCACTGGATCAGAACATGGGAATCATCTGGGATCTTGGGCTGTGATATGACTCAGGTGGTATGGGTGCCTGCTTCCAAACCTAATGACCTGAGTTCAATCCCCAAGTCCCACATGGTGGAAGGTGAAAACTGAGTTCTGAATGTTGTCCTCTGACGTATACATATGTTGTGGTATGCACATTGCCCCTGCACCCACCACACAAAAACAAATTGAAAATTTTAAATAAATAAGTTATAATTACAGTTTTTAAAGGAATTGTGATCTTTAGAAAGGCAGTTTCTCCTTGTTTGCCTTGAACAACCTAGATCAGAGTCTCCGTGGGAAGAGTTGGCAATCTGTGCTTTCATATCCCTTCAGGCGATTCTGAAGAACAGAAAGGTATGCACCCCATGTTTGATTCAGACCATGAGGAAATTCATTTTCTCAATATGCAAGAAGGGCTAAGTTCTGCCTCTTTTTCACTACGACTTCCTTATTTGTGTCCATTGCACTTGCCAGCTTTCCTCAAAGCTGGCTTGCCTCATGGCCATAACACTGGTGTCTTTTTCAAAGCATAGCTATCTCTTTCCTAGAAATCCTCTCACCAATCTCATCCACATTTCAACTGCCACAATTTGGTTACCTGACCAGATCTTTAGTCAATTACTGGAATGGCGTGGGACTAATAAGCTTGGCTAAAACCATCCAAGACCAATGTTCTATGACAAGGCCAAAGATAAAGACAGCTGAACCCAGAAAAGATTCTCAGGGTAAGAGATTGCAGATCAAGGAGGTGGTAAATGGGAACAGATAGTACCTATAGCCACTTGCAAACATGACCATTCGATCCACACCACACCAGATTCTTCTCATTCATGAGGACTTCAATTTGGATCTGCAAACTTGTCCTAATAAACTGATCATCCTAGACCTTTTTAAATAAATTTCCAGTCAGTGTCAACAACCTAGGCACCACAACATTTCTACATTGTGATGATTCTGGTGTGACATTTAAAATCAGCTGAGTGTGGTACTATATTAAAGAGTCCTTTAGCCGCATCAGTTAGAGATCTGTTTCATCTATTTTAGCTAAATGTTCTATATTTTTATACCAGAGCTTTGAGATGATTATAATTAAAAGGACATAAAACTGTAACTAAAATATGTATTTCCCTTCTACAAGTCTTTGTGCTGCTTCAAATGACAGGTGTTTCTTAAGAAAGGAAATTCTATTCATTGCTATCTTTGCTATCTCCTCTATAGCAAAAAGAAAGTTGAATTTTAAATCATGATTTTATTTTAACAGAAAAACTCCGAAATGATGAACCGATTGCTTTGATCACTGCTTTGCTGAACAATGCACACAGTTGTTTGGAGACAGGTAGGAATACTTCAAACATTTAATTTTTGCTTGTCTCTCACATGAAGCCCTTAGTCGGGAAGATCAGTAATTACCAAATCCCCTACTCAATCAGACATGAATGCCATGTAGCTCTGCAATTGTTTAGTCGTAATATGGAACTGATCTCAGCAGACATAGTAAACTGCAGTTCATAACCATAACAGTCTAAAAAATATTCACACAGTCTGCGTTTCATTGCTGGTCTGTACTCCATCCTTCCCAGCCCTCTTATTTCTTGAGTTTTTCAATTAAGTGCTTGCCTCATTTATATTCTACATCTGATCAAACACCAAAAAATGTGGATTAGTCACATTCCTACATAAATTTGAACATTATGTAACAAGTGTCCCAGCAGTTTGAGAACAAACCTCAATGTGGTATTTTGGAAAGAGCCCTGGGCTGGAATACTGAAGCTCACACTGACTCCATCAACTCTCCTCCAAGTCTGCCTGGTAATTTGGGGTGATCCATTCCCTTTACACTCTTGGACTTTAGATTTCTGGGGCAAAATTAGGGGCCCTGGAAGTCATAGTCTTGGAATTCATCAATTCTATTGTCCTGGTTAGAAGATTATCAGGAGAGGCATAGTTTGGCTTAGTGTGAAAAGTCCTTCCTTCCATTCACATCTCAGTTCAGCTACTTATTAACTGTGTGACCTTGGGAAAATTATTTAAAGTCTCTGAGAGTGTTTTCTCATGAGTAAAATGGAGATGATATCAGCCTAGCTCTCGGGTTATTATAAGGTCAAAAAAATATATACTGGGAGTAGCTAACATGGGTACTATTATATTAACAGCATGATTTAAACAGAGAGGACAAAGACCACCTTGGTTTCTTTTCCTATCTTCTCTAAAAACCTTGGAGCAAAAAATAAAGTAAAATCATAAACTACGAATAGTTGGTTGGAGAGATGGCTCCACAGTTAACAGCACTTGCCTCTCTTGCAGAAACATAGGTTTGGTTTCCAGCACCCATGTAATGGCTCACAACCACCTCTAGCTCCAGCTCCAGGAGATCTGATGGCCTCTTCTGGTCTCTATAGGCACTAGGCATGCATAAAGATGCACATTCATACATGTAGACAAAACACTCATACACATAAAAAAATTATCTTTCGAAATCATTTTTAAAAGGTAGTCAATAACTCATCAACACATTTTGGACACTCACTCATTAGCCTCCTGCTCTGAAGGAAGTTGACACTGCTGACTTGTTTCTCTGCCCTGGCTCTGTGCCTCTTATGTGTGCCTCAGTATCCGTACCCTTGTCCAAACCCAGGGTGATGGGTCTATACTTCAGCACATCTGAGATAGGATAAGAACCTAACCTGAATTTCTTCCATGAGAACAGTAACATTATTGTCAGTGTGAAGATCACAACGGATCCACAGAATTTGAAAAGTTTACAACAGAATAAAATCTCCAGACCTCTCTATGGAAGTTCTGAGCCAATAAGGTCGGCTGGGTCCTATGAATTGCTTTGAAAGCTCCTCAGGTGATTCTCCTGTTTGGCCAGTTTGGTGACACTACTCTGGCTAGTTCTTAGTTTCTGAGCCACCTGGAGCTTTTACTGATACAACGGTTTCCTCTTGAGAGTCTTAATCCTTCTGGGCATCCACTTGATTTTTCCTGTCAAATATTATCACTCAGAGTCACCTCCACTCCTCCTGATTACATGACTTGTCTTTAAATTGATCTCTGCTACTGTCAGAGACTGGAATTCCTGATGCCTTAAGACACCGTGTTTCTGAGTTTCATGACATTCATCCTTCTATATTTTTCTTTGTGTTCTTAATTCTTCTTTGATCCTGATCCTCTCACCAACATACCTAATTAGATCCTTCAGGGAAAAGAATGTCCTAATATAAAGAGTTACAAACAAATAGGTGACCAAAGCAAAGTTGATGAACTAACTGTGATGACATTGAAAAGCAGTCCTGACACTCACATCACCCTCATAAACCTCTTTCCTTCCAAAGACTTCTACAATAACTGACATTTATCAACTTACCCATATATATATATATGTGTGTGTGTGTGTGTGTGTGTGTGTGTATTGAGTGTGAGGTACTAGTTCAAGTACTTAATCTGCATCAACCAGCATAATTCAATTAACGAGCTCAAGTCGCATTGGTCAAGACATTTTTCCCTACTTACTCCCTTTAAGTCAAAACAGCTACAGCCATTCCCAGAGGCTGGTGAAGATGGAGACAGCAGATGAAGAGTAAATGGGGAAGAGACAGAGATATGAACTGAGGACCTATGTCCCTGCCCATGAGTCAGTAAAGTCTAACCTCCGCCTTGCTGACTCAGCAGCCCTGAACTCAGTTTCTCCCACACAGTCTAAATAAACTCCCACTCCGGTGGAATCAAGTCAGCACCTCTTTAAAAATAAAGCTGATTTTATTCATTTATTTTATGTTTTAAAATTTTAAAGATATATTTACTTTTCTATTATGAGTGAATGTTCAGCCTGCATGTATATACATGCACTATATGTACGCCTGGAACTTGCAGAGGCCAGAAGAGGGCATCAGATTCTGTGGAACTGGAGTTACAGACAGTCGTGAACTGCCATGTTGGTGCTGGGAATCAAATTTGGGTCCTCTGCAAAAGCAGCTTGAAACTACGAATTATAATATGTATGTGCCATTTAACTCTGGAAGCCTATTTCCATACTGGCGGGGAAAAAAATGGAAAGAAAGAAAAGAATAAAACTCATCCCTTGTCATTGTGAGTGTCAATGAGATAATATCATGTAAAAGAGCCATGTTAGAAACCAACTACACATTTATGGAATTTGGTAGGTGTAGCCCTGAGCAGGGGATGTTGGAAGTCTGTAGGGTGTGTCTTACTGGTATAATGACAGGTGCCCATGACTTGAGGATCACTTAGTTGGTGGGGATAAGGGTACTAGATGTTCTACAATGGGGTGACAGTGCTGTATGATAAGGAATTGTCCAAGTCACAGACTTTTCAGTTTGAATAGTCAGACAATCATATAATGAAATATTTGTTTACAATAATCTGTGTGCAGATCCTTACTTGGTTTACTGTAAAGACATCAAATGGTTTTTCATAATTGTACTAGTCCCTGAATTTTCTAGGGGAAAATTGCCATGCAATATTCAGTTAATAGGAACTGTATGTATTCATAGTGATTTGTATAATTTCATAGTATATATCTATTACATAGTCATAGATACACAATGTATACATTTACATGCATACATAAATATATACATATATTTGAGTATAAGGCACTATTGAATTACATAATGTATTCTGTATTTCTGTAACCATTATTTTTAAAATGTGAAAAATTTACTTCGAGTGCTGAATGCCATCTTAACTTCAACCTTATAAATCTTCAGTATGTACAGGCATTTCACTACTTCATTATTCTCTTTAGTGGAGCTGTGCCCACATATGTACATACTGAAATATATTTAGTATAAAATTACTTCTTTTCATTGTCCTTTGTACTGTAGTTAAAGCATTATACTGATATTTTTTAAATTGGGCTTGCAGATAAGCTATTTTATCTATGAAGTTAATTTCAGAACAGTGAAAGGGCCACCAAAAATCTGCGCTCTAGAGGGAAGCTGCCCTGAGAGCGGCAGAACCACCATGCAAGAGGATGCTCCGTGCTCTCGGTCTGACGGGAAAGGCAGGACTCTGTGTTCTCAGGCTGAGTGGATTCTAATTCATTAGGATGATGGTTCTCTGCTCTTTATGATGTCAAGGACATTACATTAAGCATTGCCCCCTTTCTTCCTTTGTCCTCTACTTCATGCTCACTGGTCACTGTTCACCATGTTAACCTAAGGACAGACAGAGAATATTCTCAAGGATAAGCCATCCATGGTGTGATAGTTGATCCTAAGGAACAATGGCTTTTGGCACAACTAGACCCTTAATTTTATACCCACATTTGTGCCTGGGTGCCTAGTGTGAATGCCCATGTGCTCTTGCTAAGTACTGCCTAGCATGTATACCAACATGGGTTTTTTGAAAAAATATTCTACTTACCAACTGAGATGTCTTTTCCCTCAAATGTGTCAAGTTTGTTGAAATGTGTTTGAACATTGGAAGGGAGCAAAAAAGTCTTAAACCAAAAGTCAAGAATGAGATTTGTCCCCTTCTGTGCCCTGGACAATACAAACAATAACTTGTTCACTCTAACAATCACTTTATGAATTATGACTTGTCAGCTCAGTTTACTTTGGAAAAAGATAGAACCACAGAGAAAGGTGCACATTTAGAGCTCTTAAGTAAATACCTAAGCTTGGACTCGAAGCCATACCATTTAATTCCAAACCAATGCTCTCACCAAGGTGTTTACCAAATTTATGTTTCCAACCTGCACAGGTGTATTAGTTAATCTAAACAGTCTGAGCCATCAACATGGGAAGGACAACCTTAGCTCTGCCTTTTGTTATGTTCAAAGAATTATATGGAAAGCTATCAAATACTAAGAGACCATTAGAATCCAGGGGCCCACAGGGTTAAAGAAGATGTAGATTGCCTGCTAAGATGGTCCCATCAGTTGCTTCTTCCTTATTTGCCGTGCCACTTCTTGCAGCAAGAGGTGAAGTCCATTTTCCTTTTCCTTCTATCTAGGTTGCCCTTATAAGTTGTTTTGGCCCATAAGGTGTGATAGAAACCTGACCACGTCATCTCACTACATAGGACTTAGAAGATCTGAGACGTCTCACTTTGTTCTTTTGAAGATTGAGCTACTCTGAAGGGAAGTTCTACCACCTTTCAATGTGATACAGACACCCTCTCACTCTTCCAGCCTCTTGCTCTGAGGAGTCGTAAAATGACACCATACACCATATTGGGTTCTCCAAACCCAGGGGACTTGCTTCTAGCTAGAGCTGCTCAGAGCTGAGCCACTTCTATCGGGTGGTGTTTAAAATCCGTGGTTTGCAGATTAATAAGCACGAAATGTTTTATAAACATTTTAAACCACTAATCTGGGTTAGCTTATTATATGACACAATACATTAGACAAGAATACGATGTGGAGCCCTGGAAGAGAAAAGAGTCCTAAGAGTAATATGAGAGGGATTCATGGAATCAGAATTTTAGCTGACTTTGAAGAGATGCGTGGATTCTCATGTTCAAATCTCTGCAGTCCTACCCAACCACTCCTCATCCTAAGCTAGAAGTGCCTATCTCATATTAAAAGCAAAACACAGTGTATTAAAGATACAAGTAAAAGACTCAATGAACCAGAATTTCTGTCTTTGTGACAAGGTGAGATGACTCTTCTCTGCAGCAGCCTTAAGGGAACCATGAAGAGCGCCCGAAACCTTCTGCCTCCATGTGCTCGAAGTCACCGATCCGCTCTTCACCCGCAGCCCGGGTTATTCCCAGCTTCCCTCACTGACGTCTTCAACTTCTCTTCAAAGGTACCTTTCAGCCTAACCAAGTTCTCTTATTTCCAGCCATAACAACACACTAAGATTTTCCTAGTAGGCACTCTTAAAGCGGGTGTGGAATTATGTGGTACCCAGTGTGCAATTAATTTGTTATAAAGAAGAAAAAAAATGGCAAAGGAAGCAGTAAATGTCAATGACTTTTGCTAACTTTCTTCTCACAATTTCTAATGAGTCAACATGTGTTGAAGTTAGTCAGAGAAGAATGAATCTTATTATACAGTTCTACTTTGGCAAGCATGAGTCAGAGATTCCCCAGTGGTAACATTCTGAGCACCTGGCTGGGATGAGTAGGTTGGGGGTAGAAGAAGAACTGTTTCTGAAAACTAGCAGAGAGTCTTTCAAACAGTTCGACTGAGAAAAAGGACAAATGACCATGGTCAGACTTTAGTTCCATTATGATAGGAAAATGCATGACATTGTTTTCCGCTACCGCCCCCCCCCCCACGAGGTAAATGATCTCAACTTGTAATTGGTCTGGGTGAAGTCCCTGCCCCACTACACAATGCAAATAGAAGTGAGATAAGCAGTCAAGCGTGGAGGTCTCAGCAGATCTGACCTCATCGAATATATATATTCCTCATGTGCTTACTTTCAGAATTTCTTCTATGCAAAGCACTGAGCTGGGATAGGGGAGGGAACCCAACGTGAGTGAGGCTTTCCTGCCTTCTGAAATCCTGTTGGTTCAGTGAGGATACAAACGAAGCACAGTGGGAATGATCAGGGTGTATGAATTCCTGAGATACTGCACGAGGATGCAATTTGTGAGCATCAAAGTACTTCCAGATTAGACTAAGATATTTCTAGTTGGAATCTGTTAAAACCCTACACACAGTGTATAATGTAGGGCCCAGGGTAAAGAATGCAAGCTGTCATATTATATTTGAACAAGTACATATATACTAATCATATTTCTGGAGGCCCAGATGGGAACCCACTATCAAACATATTCCTACAAGATAAAGATGTTGAAGTCTTAGGATGAAAGGGAACAGCCGTAATACAAGAAGGCCGAGAAACACATCCATTGTAAGGCTGAGTTCATGACCTTGGCCAGTCTCTGTGCCATAGTTGCAAATATTCATGCTCCACTCCACCTCTCCACCAACTAACGCTATCTGGGCAAGGCAACAGTGTTGTTTGAATAGTTGCAGTTTTAAATTCTCAAAATCTTGATTTTTTTTTTGTAAAAATTGAATTGAGAACTAGAAGGAGAAACATATGGGAGGGCACAGAAGTGGGAAGCAATTATTTTTAAGTTGGCTATATTCAAGCCTCACTTCGGCAAGGACCCAACCAGTAAATACCACTGGGGGAAGGCTAACGTGCAAACTGGTTTCATCTTTGTTTATTTTGTATTTAATAAACATTTATAGGGAAGCTATGCACAGGGTATTGTGCCTCCTACAGAGCTGATCATCCATCTGCCTGGTCAACCTTTCTGTGAAGATGGAGTGCCAGGACTGCAAGCTCAGTGTGTCCAACTGAAACTCATCTGGCCCCAAACCTGTTCCTCCACCTGTGTTTCTTACATCACTAGCCTTCCAAAAGCTCAGGCCCCACCCCGGCCATCAGCTTCACTTCCCTACACCTCTACTGTAGTTCTTCATGCCACATCAATGGTCAAACATGATCATATTGCTCCCTGTTTCCATTCAGTGTTTCCATGAACTTCTGCTTGATCACCAGTGAGGCGGCCTTTGCATTGCAAAGGGGTCATGCTCAGATTTTGCCACTGTGCAGTTTACCTGTCTGGCAAATGGGCAATAGGCTAGGCATGGAAGAGAGCGCTTTCTGTGCTTGTGGATTTGAAGATGAGCAGCTGGAAGAGGTAGAGCCACGACAGGGAACGATAGCCACTCGATGAGGGCTTTGTCTGGAAAAAAAAGAGCCTGCACTCTTTGTGTTCATGTCCTCTAGTGGACTCCACACTTCACAGCTTATTGTTACCTTGTCAGGATCTAAGCCACTCCTCCGATAAAAATATAGTTAGTTAAATGTCCTATTAGATAAAGAATAAATTCTAAACTGTTCAGCATTATAGAAAATCCTTTTAGAATCTTGTTAATTTTCTTATACTTGCTAATTTTTTAAAGGATTATTTTAAGTATTTTCTATCAAAGTAAATCCTCCATTTAGGCTCAAATCTCTCACATGTTGGTAACTTTTTCTTCATCTCTATTTGGAATACCCTTCTCCCATATTTCTGTTTACTGAACTCCTGTTGAAATTACAGTGTTCTTAGCTGCTGTGGCAATATCAAGCCTTCTTTGCTGTAACTCCTTGTTACTAGACTTAATTAATAGCTTCCTCTTCCATATCAAACTGTGAGCATTGGGGAGTCAGGAACAACACAACAGCCTTGGGGGGGTTCCTTTAGAATTTTAAGGACCTCAACTCAAGCTAAACCAGGATCCATGACTGAGCTGAAAAGAATTTCAGGCTTACTTTGGGAAGCAGGGTTGGAGACTTTATTAAAGACATTTAATATAGGCTTACGCACAAGGATTGGGAGAGAAAGCAAGATACTGAGAAAGTTGGTCACGCCCAAGCTTGGTGTGGACTTCTGGGGTGGGGGTTTCACAGCTGGTAGTTTTCATAACAGTCAGAAAGGATCTGGGTTTGAAGTTCCTGTTCTATCACTGGGTAGTTCCTGAGGTGTGCCCAGGAGAATTACCATCCATAAAGTTAAAGTCTAGCCTATAGGAACACAGGAAGTAGGATGCCTTTACTGTACAGTTTTCCTTGAGATTCTCAGGCAATATCAGAGGAAAGAATGAGCCTTCCCAAGGCTTAAACCTAGGTCATTGCTAGTTTAAAAGAATGATATCTCTGTGTTGGCCTAATCGCAAATGTTATTGTATTGAAGCTCTTGCTTCTCAGCTGGTGAGAGGATTTAACATGACTCCAAAATGATGGGCTTGTCCCGTTCTCATATGCCCATAATTTCCCCGTCTTTCTATCCTGCCTCAAAACTGCTAAAACACCCACCATGTTGGAACTGTTCTTTGAGTACATCTTTCCCCCTCTGTTATCTCTGTGTCTCTTATCCTTTCACATCCCATGGTCCTTCAAAAGTTTATTGTACTAATAAACAATCACAATTTTATTTTTATTAATCATTATTCTAATCTTTAGTACCATCTAATTCTAGACATTCTTCTGTTTCAGTCATAACAATAATGATGAATATTTACAGAGGGCTCATTACTTGCCAGCGTTACACTCAGTGCTTGGCTAATTGCATCATTTAGCCTTCACAATAACTCTAGGATTTTAGGCGTTATGAATCTCCAACTCATCAGAGTGAGGAATGAGGCAGAGTCGGGACTAAGGAATGACTTGAGTTCAAACCTACCAAACCTGAAGTCAGCCCTGTTTATCCCACACTGCTCTGCCTCCTATAAGACTGCAAGGAAAGTGTTGTGGCTACTTCCATTCCACATGAAAAGACCGCTAGAAATGTGGACATTGCCGGGTAATGCCATTTCTAAAATATCTGACAATTCCAAATGCAGCAAAAACAACTATAATGGGACACTCATGGTGTGTGGAGAGACGTAGTCTGTCTGGAGAACACCTTAGCATTATGAAGTAAGGCTAATGATGCATCAAACTTATGGCCCACTGAGACCATCCTCAGGCATAGAGACCCTAGATAAAGCTGTCCACATGCCCAAGCAAAGAGTATACATCTCCCCACGCCAGTGCTGCTCAGAAGAGCACAAAGAGCAGAGAGAGTCTTCAGTGGAAAGATAAACATGTCAGTCATGTGGTGAACTATTACAAAGCAATGAAAATTAATGAATTATTCAGTTTCCCACAATCACATCAGTAAAATCCACAAATAAAAGACTGGGTAAATGAAGCTAGATACAAATGAATGCCATGACTGATTTCATTTAAGGAAGGAAAATGGGCTAAATAGAAAGTCCTTTTGGATTCATCTTTATATGATAAAACTTAAAATTGGCAAGAGAGTGATTAATATAGAAGTCACACTAATCATCACACTAGGGAGGAGATAGTCTGGGAAAGGTCTTAACAGGAACTCTTGGGATTTGAAAAAGGAATGGTTTTTGACTTGAGAATTTTTTTGACTGGCATGTAATTTGCCTTAAAATAATTGGCCAAACTCTAATGAATAGAGCACTTCTCTGCATGTCAATTAAATTTCACAATAGATGATGATATTTACAAAATACAAATGGAGTACTGTCTTTCCTGGGACTCTCTCCTGCTCCTGCTGGGCCTGTCTCTTTCTTTACCTCTTTAAGTTCCCACCTATGACTCTACAACAACAAAATACATGTATGTGTATATATATATATATATATATATATATATATTTTTTTTTTTTTTTTTTTTTTTTTTTTTAAAGATAAATGAGGACCATGAGAGAAAGGAGAGCTGGAGAAGGAAGACTATGAGGAGACAACGGGGAACAGCAGGTGGTGTCTTCAGTTCCTTTGCACATTACCACACAATTTTATCTGCCAAGCAGGAAAGGCAGGTGGAGTGAGCGCTCCTGTGGGAACCCCATTGTCATACAAAGGTATTAAAGTGAAGGGAGTCTGAACTCAAGATGGTTCCAAACCAACAATATCTTGTAAAAGTTATCGAATTTTCAGTGTTTTAAAATAGGAGGTATTCTAGTTTGGTTTCTTTGGTATGATAAACCACTAACCAACTTGGAGAGGGAAGGGTTTATTTCATTTTATAACTCCCAAGTCACAATCTATCATTGCAAGAAGTCAGGCAGGAACCTGGAGTTAGGAGTTGAAGCACAGACCAAGGAGGAATGCTTTTACTGGCATACTCTTCTGGCCTGTGCTCGGCCTGCTTTCTTATATAACACAGGCCCATCTGCCCAGTCGTGGCACTGTCATGGTGGGCTTGGGCTGGCCCTCTTGCATCACACAACAATCAAGAAAATGCCTCACAGACGTGCCCAAAGACCAAGTGGATCAAGGAAATTCTCCAAATGAGTTTCGCTCTTCCCTGGTGTGTCAGGTTGACAACGAAAGTCAACCATGACAGGAGATAATCACCCATGTTATTTTTTCTTCTGAGAATATGAAAGCTCTGCATAAAGCTGGAAGACTTTATCTGACATGGAATCCAGAAAGGACAGCCCGAGATGTACAGTGTTATATTTTCAGTAAGCAACAGAGAGAGCTAATCCCACTTCTAGAAACAAGGGTGGTTGTGGCCAAGCTGGGAGAACATACTGACTGGAAAACAGCAACCAAGAGAATCCAATTTAAATAAACCAGTTCATTCTTTCTATCCCTCCTGAGCATAGAACAATAAAGCCACAGGCTGGTGAGCTTTGGCAATTTTACCATGAATCAAACCACAGGGGCACGTTGCCTTCAGATACTGGATTATTATGGTGGAGGTTCTGTAAACTGGAACCCGCTGCATCATTCATTCCAGAAAGCTTTAGGGGGTTTTGCTTATTTTGTTTTCCCTGTCAAGAAATTCAGGGAACAACAACATTCCATACATTCTTTCATAGAAATTATTGACCAGAGGTAGGGAAACCTGGAACTGGTCCGGATGCACTTCCTGGAGACACAGCAGAAAGGAATGGAATTCCTGTTGTCCCCAACATCAGCACAGATACAGCCAGCGCTCCGTGTAGAAGGAAGCTGCTCGCTTCTTATGGACTCTACTAAAAGTCAACAGTCTCCAACATGGAGAGGGTTTGTGACTTTTGAGCATTTAGCCTCCTCTTCATTTCCTTCCCATTCGTTTTGTTCTCCTGTCTTAGACCACCTCTGTATGAAATTAACACCAAGCCAAGGTCATTACCCCATTTAGAACGAATGCTGTGAGGGAGAACAGACTAGCACGAAATTTAGAAGGCTTCTGCTTTTCAGATTGCATCACAGCACAGATACAACAGTTTTTCAAGAAATGTGCTTCACTGTGCAAAGTACCTCCGTCAAAGCATAGAATAGTGTAACAATCTTTAAATGACGAAAAGTATTATTATCAGAAAAATGCAGATGTGTTTCAGTGCTGTAGGTTAGGCAGCATTTAAGATTCATTGTTTGCTTGTGTTATAAGAATCCTATATTCACTGAGGAATTTGAAGAGGATAGAAAAAGAAAGGCGCCTAGGAAAATAAAAACATCACTCATCATTCCACTACTCAGATAACTACTTAAGGACATAATGCTTCCTGTTTTTAGGTTGTATTATATACATTTACTTTACAATGCTTTCACTGGAAGCTTCACAGTATACCTAAATAAAATGTTGCAAAAGGCCCATACTTGGGTGTGCTAACTCATCCCATTATTAAATTTATAGAGAGTTCTAGGAATGAAGTGTCTAATCCAGTTTATATCAGCAACAAATCAGACTACAGTTCTTGCCTTCCTCAGTTTCTCATTCTGCTCCATCTCTACTAATGCTTCTCATGGTGGGCTTAGTAGGATCAGAACTGGGTCAGGTCCCACTGGAGCCTAACCTGTTTCTGCTTATTTTGGAATAAGCTGAGTGTCAGCACCTTGCAGTTATTGAGGCCCCTCGTTCATGTTTTCAGAAAGCCAATTCCCAAGGCCTCCAGAAATTAACCAAAACAAATGGCTCCTACATGAGCATCTCCAGTGTTGTGTGAGTCTGTATCACTTAAGATCACTTAAGGAAGGAAAGATCAAAACTGCAGTCACTCCCCAGCAATATTATTGGCCTTTTCATTTGGTTAATACTGCTCTGGGACACCCAGGGATTTATTTATTTGATTTTTTTGCTTCCTTTTCTTCTCCTTTTCTTTTGATCTTTTTGAGAATGGGTCTCCCTGTAGCCAAAGCTAGCCTGGAACTCACTATGTAGACCAAGCTGGCCTTGATTTCACAAGGATCCTGCCTCCTGAGTGCTGGAACTAAAGGTTTGCACCACCAAGCCCAACTTGTCTGTTTCTTTTGAGGCATATATATATATATATATATATATATATATATATATATATATATGCTATTAAGTCCATCATTCTTTTCTCTGTGATCTACTCTCCATAAAGGTTTTGCTTATCTAATTTCTAAGCAGTTAGAAAGGCCTATGCCAGGGATGTTGCTAACTGTGTCCTGGACCGAATGTTGTCAGCTCCTGACTTGGTCACTCTTATCACAACCAGCATGGAAATCTGACATCTTCACTTCCCCATATACAACTTTTAAGTGGAAAAATATCTTGTGACTTTGTAGGGAAGGGATGTGACAAGAGTCAAGCTTACTGTCATGACATATGTAGGCATAGCTTTCTCATAGTGAAGTAGAGACTCAATTCCCATCACACCTGAAGGAGGTCCCGTAGTAACAGATCCCACACTGTATGAGGGCAGCAGCTGGGCACTTGAAGTCCCCAGGAAGATTCCCTCAACCATATCCAGATGCCTTCTGTGTTCAGGCTGCCTTCCTCTGATGAGTTCCCAGAGGCCTGGGATCCTGTCAAGTAAACTTCTTCCTCCCTCTTTCTGTCCCTAGTCATCCATTTTCCAATTCTCACTTCTTGGTCAGTACAAAGGAACCAATTATTTCATGTCTATAAAATCTTGAAACAGAATCTCTACCAACAGGAGAGCTGGCCACCCTCTCTTCCTCTGAGGGAAAGTATTTGTGGGTCAGCCTACAGGAAGGCTGCCCTTCCCTAACTTAAGATGGTGAAGGGCTTCTAATGGTGCAAATCAGAAGGAAAAAAAAAGAGGAAGAAAAACAAAGTGAGTTTACTTCTATATTTAAGTATGCTAAATAAAGATATATATATATATATATCCCTCTATACAACAGAGCCACATTTAGCTAGAATTTGTTTTTAAAGTCAAGATTAAAAACGCTTAAATTAGGTTGATCACTGTTGTAGTTCGTAGACTTTACAGCTGGGTAGGACCAGTGATTTGTTTTCTCCTTTGGTAGCTTGCATAGTATCTTCTGTAACTATGAGAGCAAGTCTTCAGGAAGGCTTCCAGGTCAGTTCCATCTCAATTGTATCAAGTCCTATGTCCAGTGTATGGCCTGTCTTCAGCAATGGGGTCTTATCTTTAAGTTCTGGAAGACAATCAAGGGCTGTGTCGATAGCTTGTCTTATTTTGAGAGTCTCTTGGATTGCCCTGACCACCAACTCAGAAGGAGGTTTCCCATGTCTAGTACTATGATTGTTCTTATAGAGCCTTCAGCTATACCCATGCATTCACATTTATATGTGTTTTTTTCAGCAGACTTATTAAATACTTTCATACCACTTAAACATTAGTTACCTCTCTTTCCTCTTAGCTATCTTGGTGCACTAATGGTGTTTATATCTTGGGGAAAGCCAACCGCTGTCTAATTGGACTTAAAGATCATCCAATAGGAAAAAAATCATGTATGGTACCATAAATATAACCAAGTACACATGGTTGTAAAGATCGTAGATCCTAGAGAAAAACCTACTTCTATCATGTCCCTAGAAAATGTCATTTCTTAATATAGTCTAAATCTTTACATTTGCCTCTCACTACACATCAAAGAAGTTTCTTTCCGCAATAGATGGAGGCGATTAAAAAGCTCCACAACTGGTCAGATACAAGAATAAGTGACCGTGAGGTGCCCAGTCCTAAGTGACGCATCTACAATGCAACCTCTACACCTAAGGTTGAGGGGACAGGGGAGAAGAGGGCGAGGGAGAATGTAAGAGCCAGAGGGACAAGACACCTGCTGCTAGTTAATACATCTAGGCACCAGAGGGAAGCTGTACAGTAAGGCAGTCCAAAGAGATTTGAATAATGACAAAACCAGCTCACATGCCAAGGCAGATGGAGCTGGAGCAGAACTGTCACAGGTCCCACCTCAAGATGAAGAGCTATAGGCTATCAGTGGATGGGGAGGGAAGGAGAATCCGTTTTCTCCAGAGACTAGCTCCTTGAGAGGCTATCTAATCCCAAAGGGACAGCTCTAAACACAGGCACATATATGCAAAAATAATAATCAAGGAAGAGGACAAGAAAGGGGTAAAGAATTCTAAAGTGCTTCTGCTTTCCTTCACGGTCTGTTCTACATGGTTACAACACCAAACCCACAGCCTTAATCTGCCTTAGGAGAAGTTAACGAGGGTTGGGGTATAGCCCAGCATTTGTGGGTGCTTCAGTCTGACCCCTCAGTAATGAGAAAGAGAGAGAGAGAGAAAGAAGAAAGAACAAAAGAGAGAAGAAAGAAAGAAAGAGAAAAAGAAAGAAAGAGAGAGAAAGACAGAAAATACTGAAGGATCAAAAACAGAGTGGAGTGAGTGGCAGTTTGCCAGGAGTTAAATTACCAAGTGAACAAGTAAATCAGATACATATCTGTCATAGAGAAATTTTGCTATAAACATATATAACACATTACATAAACTGCAACCAACCTGTTATAGCTACACATTTTCACATTCTCTAATTATTTCTCAGATTCTTTATCTTTGGAATGTGTTTCTGCTTTGAATATAGAAACTTAAACTTTTTGTAATCAGACTTAGAACTTTAATTTTCTTGAGACAATGCTTCACTGTGGAGTCCTAGCTGACCTGGAGCTTGCTATATAGATCAGGCTCGCCTCAAACTCACAGAGATCTGTCTCCTAAGTGCTGGGATTAAAGGCATGCACCTGCCTGGTAGAAATTTAAATTTTTATTGTATTCATTTTAGTGTCATATTTTCAAAAAGTGAATTATAAAATAAAATAATATTAACCTGTATCTTTCTATTCATATTATTGCACATATTTATACATACTATCCCTTAAAATTTCAGGTGGTGTAAGGTGTTAGAAAGGAAATCAAACTTTCTTTTAAAAATGTTAGTTGGTTTGTTCATCATTTATTTATACTCTTCTCCATCTCTGTTATTTGAAATGTACCTTATACTATGCTAAATTCTCATTCTATTCTTAGAGGTTTGTAACACTCCAGTAATCTGTTTATTCCTACCCCAGACATACTGTTTTAATTATCGGAGTTTTACAAAACATTTTATTATGTAGAGAAATTGTTTTTCCTTTTTATATATTTCCCCTAGTTTCTAAACTTCTTAAGAACAAGATTTACACAGTTAAAATACTGTATTTATTGAGCCTATATTAGGGCTGAACATAATATTAGGCACTAGAAATACTCTGTTTGAGGCTGGCTAGATGAATCAGTAGGTAAAGGCACTTGCTGCCAAGACTGACGACCTGAGTTCAATTCCCAGGAGCCACGTGGTAAAAGGAGAGAATCAACACACACACACACACACACACACACACACACACACATACAATACACACACAATAAATCATATATATATATATATATAAAGTATAAAAACAACTTAAAACATGTTTTAAAAACAAGTTTTTCGTTTGTTTTGGAAGCAAGGTCTCACTTTGTAATCTAGTCTGGGTTGAAACTCAGTATGTAGCCCAGGCTATTCTGGAATTTGTAGCAATCCTCCTGTCTCCAGCCTCCCAAGTACTGATATTACATTCATATGCCTCCATGCCTGGCTCAAAAATATTCTTTCTATGTATATTAGTGTGGGTTTCAAAGCTTTCCTTATAAGTGTTTTTTTTAATCACATCCCAATCCCTTACAGGAGAGAATAGGTATAAAGATAGGTTAGACTGAATGGTCAAAGACTTCTTTAAGACTCAGCAGCAGGACACAGTAGGTACTCAGGGAATCCTCACTAGCTGCCCATATTGCCTTCTGTCTTATGCAAATAGGGCAAGCTGAAAACCAACCTGAAAACCACTATTTATAAGCAGTGAGCTGACATTTGGAGGGAGTGAAGTATATTGAAAATAAGAAGCCCTGCTATGTGGCAAATCAAGATGAGAAATGTCGTAACTAACACCACCAGGTCTGCTGTCCCCAAATGCAATTCCTCTGACCAAACCACACGTGGCATGATGTCCAGGAAGCATGGGTGAGCATGCCAGTTTCCTAAGGCTGCTGAAACAAAACCACGGGCTTGGTGAGCTAAAACAACACAGGCGTATTCACTGAAGGCTCTAGAAATGAGAAATCTAGACTCAGCTTCACTGGGTGAACTCTGGGGCCGCCTGACCTTCTTCAGAGTTACATTCGCAGCTTCTCTCTTTCCCAAGTCTTCACAGCCAGTGACAGAACTTGTCCTGCACCCATCCTCATGTTGGACCCTGCATTAGTCAAATCTCCCTCTCATCAGGACACTTGGGACAACATTTAAGACCTGCTCTAGATAATCTAATGTGTCTTGTTTCCAAATCCTTAACTTAAGTCTGCAAAGTCCCCTATGCCTTACAAAAGTTTAGAGCCAAACTATCTCAGGCTCATTGATCACTCACCACAGTGAATGATCCCAAGCCACTGACACTACAAGTTTGCAGGGCCTGGAGAGGTTATGACTCTCCCAGGAAGTGCTCGTGTTCTCACCCGGAAACAGTTCACTCACTCACAGAATGAGCACCAAGGTTGTGAACACCGGACATTTTCCTTTCCTTCAAAATTTCATATTTTCTGTTTTTTGGTCATTGCAAGTACACTCTAGGGCTAGAAAGATAGCTCAGTGCTTAAGAGAACTGGTTGTTCATGCAGAGGACCCAGGTTCAGTTCCCAGCACCCACATGGCAGCTAACAACCACCCTTTACTGCGGTTCCAGGGGGATCTAATGCCCTATTCTGGCCTCTGCAAGCATTGTACACACGTGGTATACTTACTTACATGCAGGCAAAACATTAATATACATAAAATAAAAATGTATAAATAAGAATTTTAAAAGTAGGCTCTATATCTGTAATAAAATTTCCTATATATTTTAGCTTGGAAGACTTATCTCTCCTCAGGCAGTTCCTGGAGATCAAACTCAAGGCCTCAGGTAATCTATGTAAGAAAGTTATCACCGAGCTACAACTCCAACCATATTTTCCCTTTTATTCTTCTGGATCTAAGCCTTCATCTCCTTCTAGTTGAGGAAGAATATCTCTCTCTCTCTCTCTCTCTCTCTCTCTCTCTCTCTCTCTCTCTCATACTGAATAAACTGAACCAAATAAACATGCATGTGAAATAACATATATTAGCAAGAGCTGTTTCTTTAAACGTAAGGTAATAGAAAATGACAGAACAGAGATGACATCATTGTTTTCTATAGGGCTGTCAAAGAAAGCCTCGATGATCACATAGCATTTCATCAAAGGAGAAAATACAAAGGAGCAAGTCAGATGGCAGGCTGTGAGTACAGTATTCTAGGCCAAGCAGCTAGCTCATGTACAGGTCCTGATTCTTCAGCGTGTCCCTGGCTCTGAGGAGTGGTGAAGAAGTCATTGTAACTCCCCTCCCCGGTTTCACTGATCCTCTCTTCAGGCATTCTGTCAGTCTTGTGTTGTTCAGTCAGTTTAGCTCTTTATATCATCCAAAATATACCAGTTGGAGCTGCAGACCAATGAGAAGCAGTAGATACAGGCAGTTCTGTTTTTTGGGGGTTTTGTTGTTGTTGTTTGTTTGTTGCCTAAAAGCAGGACCTAAATCTCCCTTTGTGTTAGTAACAGCACTGCCGTCCCTGCTCTTCCTATGTCAGGATGCAGAGACTGCCCCTCACCATCAGAGAAGGGCAGAGATGCACAGACTTTGACGAGTGACCTCCATTCTCCACGGCTGCATTCCTTACTTCTCCTGGTCATTTCCCCACAATACCGATCCTACCAGCTACAGCTTCCTCTAATGTCTCGATCATTTCTCTGGATTATTGACGTTCATTAAAATGACAGAGAAGCTTGTGAATTGAACCACATCTTTCAGTTTTCATTTCTTTTTTTTTTGTGAAGTCTTTGTGTATGCAATAATTTTATTATTAATAAAAGGAATGATTAAAGGGCTGGTGAGATAGCTCAGCAGTTAGGAGCACTGGTTGCTCTTGCAGAAGACCTGAGTTTGGTTCCTAGGAAGAACCCACATGATGGCTAATAACTGCCCTTAACTCTAGTTCCAGAGGATCTGATGCCCTCAGCTGGCACAAGGCGCACACATGTTGCACATACATACATTCAGGCAAACACACATACACATAAAACAAAAATAAATCTGTTTAAGAAACTGATTCATTTGCCTTTGTAAGTTGATTTCACAGGTACTAAATGAAAATTTTCCTTTTCTATCACACATGCCATTATTATTATTTTCTAAAATAATGCCATTTAATTAACTATTATGTGACAAGTAACATTCTAACTATAGTATACAATTAATTCTCTTTAAAAATATAAACAAACCAAAGTGGGGAAATCCCTTCAGTTTTGTCCCATCTCCCACTTTCAGGCAGCCTAATGCCCTTTAGTCCTGCCCGCAAAGTTTAAGTGGCTATTTGTCCTTCAGCTCTTTGTGTGATCTTCTCTCTCCAAGGGACAGTATGTTCCTTGGGTCATAATTCACACTATAGCTGGCAGAAGGCAGACACACAAAATTGCCAGGGAAGGAACTGTGGACTGATGACTGCTTTTCCTCAATTCAAAGGCACACACACACACACACACACACACACACACACACATACACACACACCACACTTCTGTTGCATTCAACATCTTGAAAAGTCAGTCATTCCACTGCTAATGTGTCAGAGTTAATTGGCAGGATAGTTATTTATTTTTCTTTTTTTCACAGTCTCATAGATTTGAGAAAATATAGTAATTAAAATCTTATTTCAGGCCTGATGAGATGGTTCAGTGGATAAAAGTGCGTGTCTCCAATCTGACAACGGGAGTTTGATTCCTAAATCCCACATGGTGGAAGGAGAGGATCAACCTGCCCACGGTGTCCTCTGACCTCCACATCTGTGCTGCGACACAGCCTCACAAAACACATGTTAAAAAAGGAATTTAAAAACATATTCCTTGGACTTTCATTTGGTGATTTCTGAGAATTTGCTCGGCACGATGGGTTGGGAAGAAAGTGAACTTCCGCTTTAATGATCACTCCACTGCTGTAGGAGAAAGCTTTTTATACTAGTCAATAATCAGTAAAATTTCATTTAGTAGGCTATTTATGAGATTTCTGAAACAAGGAAAAAAACACACATATAGAAAAATGTAATAAAGACTCAGCCTAATAAAGAATGTGTTAAGCATTCAAGACCCGAGTGACCCACTGTAAACAGAGGAACCAGTGGAGAACATCTCTGAGGCTCATATAGCACCATCTACAATGAACCATCATTTCTGGAGCAGGAAACTCATGCAGGAAACATTTCCAAAGCAAGTAAGTAAAGCAGAGATGCCCACAGTGTCTTGCAGGAGAGATTCAAACAGGAACTCTGCACTCAGGGAGCCACTCACCAGACAGCTATGAGACCAGGAGTACCTTAGGAAGTTGAAGGCCCCGGTAGCCGCAGATAACAAGGCCCCGCAGGTGTTCACACACACGCCTTTTAGGGAAAGGCTTCATTTCACAGGCTTATATCAAAAGACACATAAGGTTTGGGTTTTTGTTCTTTGTTTATTTGTTTGCTTGTTTGTTTGTTTCGTTTTTTGTGCTCAAATATCAGGCCTTTGCATGCTAATGGCATACTCTATCACTAAGCTACATCCCTACCTGGGAATTGAACACAAAGCCTTGAACTTGCTAGCAAGCACTCTACTACTGAGCTAAATACTCAGCCTGTGCTACTGTTGGTTCTCACTCTCAGCCCAGGGGACTCGAACCCCTTCAGGCTGTCTGAGTGTCAGTCCCAAGAATCCAGACTGTCAGATGCAAACAGCATGAGGATTTTATTTCACTTGTACAAGTGGGTGACTTAGCCTCGGGAAGCCAAGCCCCGCCGGCCCTGCTCGGACCAAGCTTTTATAGCAAAAAACCACAAGATTATCATATATTGACATACAGGGTATAGATTGGCACAGACCAGGGTTACAAAAACACAACTTTTACATAGTCCAACCTTATTCCACAAGCATTGTGACATATTACAAAATGTTGACTGGACAAATGTTTTAACCAGAAGTCTATTTTAAAAGAAAAGGGGCTTTTTCTGTTATTATCCCAGACATTATCTCACCTACCACAAGTTGTTGACATGGCTCTTGTGACAGGAGATGCTGACATAGCCCTTATGACTTTTGGGACTTTTCAGTTAGGGAGGGGTGAGCTGACAAGGAGGTTTTAATGGCTAAAGTGAGGGTTCTGTCTTTTAAGAAAAATGAAGGTGCTACACTACTTTTAACAAAATGTTATTTGTTAATTTTTGTATGTGCTTGTGTTCTTGTGCATACATGTGTGTATAGAGGTCAGATGTCAATGTTAGACATCTTCCTCAGTCACTGTATCCTCTTTTCTTTTCTTTCCTTTTCTTTTCTCTCTTTTCTTTCCCTTTGGGTTCCTCATGGAACCTAGACTCCCCCAGTTTGCAAGACTGGCTGGCTAGAGAGCTCCAGGAATCCTACTGCCTCTGCTTCCCTAGTACTGGGGTTATAGGGTTGCATGGGTTCTGGGAATCAAACTCAGATCCTAATCTTTCTGCAGCAAGCACTCACCACTGAGTCATCTCCCTGGTCCTAAGTCACTGCCTACTAATTAAAGGTAGGGGTCAAAAATCAGTTTCTTTTCTTCTTATTTTCTTTCTTTTTAAATATTTTATTTATTATTTTTATTTTATGTATCTGAGTGTATTGCCTGTGTGTATGTAAGTGCACCCATGTCATGCAGTGCCAGGGGAGGTCAGATGAGGGCATCGGATTCCTTGGAACTGGAGTTACAGATGGTTGTTAGCTGTCATGTGGGTGCTAGAAATTGAAGCCAGTTCTTCTGCAAGAGCAGTGTTCTTAAATGCTGAGTGATCTCTCCAACCCTTTTCTTATATTCATCCTGCCCCATGCTTTACAATTCTGCAGTTTATTCTCTTTAAGATAAATTCCAATTCCTTGTACAAAAAAAGACAAACAGTAGCTTTTACCAAAAAGAAGTTGACAAGAAAATAGGGTTTTATACTCCCTTTCCTTTCTACACCTAAAACATCACAAACTAATGCAGACGCTAGCTCTATTACTAATGTTTATGACTGTCCTTCTCCCCCCCCCCCAATGGCAGCACATAGGCTGACTCTTCAAAGCAATGCGCAGAGTTTAAGCTGAACAGTTCTCATCGAAGACTATGGGTGGCACACAGCAAGAATCCTGTAATATCTCAGAGGATTTGCTCCTTTTTAAGTTCCTTTATAAGAAGCCTTTGCAAAGGGATTTACAAGAACTGAAGATTATTTAGTGATAATGGATGAGAAATGCGGCTGGAAGTGTAAAAGGCAGTCACATTCCCACCAAAAGAATTCCTTATAAGCAATGTCATTATAATACAAAGAATGCCAAATGAATTTAATCATTAGCTTCTAATTGAAGGCCTCTGCCAAACTTACTTCTCCTCGCTACTTTAGCGATTTTCCCTTCAGTGGGACTCCGTCAAATGTAAATAAAGAGTTGATGAACCAACACAATTAATCACAAAGTTGGTGAGACAGGCTGGGCCTGGGCCCTGCGGTGGTGAGAACTGGAGGACGCATCTTTGATTTCCCTGTTGCCCCCAACATTTGCCCATGAACTCCCAGAGAGCCTCCTAGTCGATGGATTTGGGCCAGTGGAAGTCAAATATGGGCTATTCAAGGGTGCCAGGGCAGGATTTGCTCAAACAAAGTGAGGACCTAATAATGCTTTCAGACTAAAACTGAGCGCGGTCTATCACTGAGTGTTTTCAGTGAAAGGAAAAAAAATAAATCCTAACTCAGTGCCATATCACATTTTACAATCAAATAAATATTTCTAGGAATTCTTAAAAGGGGCATATATTTTAAAAATCAGTTTTCTATAGGAATCTTAAACACAGTTTCAGTTATTCAGAGTTCATGACCCAGATCATCTCTGTTGTGTAATTAACTAAACATAAATCCCCAAATTTCCTACTTAAACCTCTAACCCTGAACTTTTCTGAAATACTCAACCTTCTGCCTTGTCTTACTCAGTGAAGTAGCCAAGTGTCTGCTTCTCCTTGATAGCTGGAGGTTTTCCAGGTTCTTAGGTTTATCTTCCTAAACATCAGATCTATTTCTACTGAAACAGAGATTCAGACAGTTTCCAAGTAATTCCCTGGAAATATTTAAACAATCTTGCAATATCACGATCTCCTAAAGGAAGCTATAGGTCCTGGTTAAAACAGATGCTAAGATGGCTGGAGAGATAGCTCCGCAGTTAAGAGCACTTACTGTTCTTGCAGAAGACCTGGTTTCTGTTCCCAACACCATCAGGCATCTTATAACTGCCCACAACTCCAGTTTCAGGGGATTCTCAGGCATCTGCACAAACTGAGTACACAGAAACTCATGTAGACACACCTATACACATAAATAAAATTAAGTAAGTTTTTAAGAGACACTGAATGCTTATAGACCTATGCTCCGCTTCAAGATTTTCAAATGGATTGCTCCCCCCACAACTGTAGAAGGACAAATTGGAAACAAGATTATTGTTTCCCAGGTAGTTATGTGTGCAATAGTGTGATGTTCTCATAGTTTTACAAGTGAGGTCTGCTGAATGAAAGTCCTCTGTCATTCTGTGGTAGAACTGAGATGCCTTGGAGTGGAGACAGGAGGACTGGCTCAGTGCTGTTTAGGGACAGGAACCAAATAGCAAACTCATTGGTTTTGTTCCCTACCCACTAGAAAAAGGGACATTCTCTTAGGTGGACTTCTCAGTATTTGATATACCCCAAAGTGAATGTACATCTTTTAAAAATATTTTTAAATTTATTTGTCTTTATTTTATGTGTATGAGTGTACTGTCTGTAAGTATGTAAGTGCACCTGTGTGGTGTAGTACCCACAGAGTACAGGAGAGGGCAGCAGATCCCCGGGAACTGGAGCTGCCAACTGTTGTTAGTCACCATGTGGGTGCTAGGATTGAACTCTGGACTTCTGTAAGAGTTGCCAGTGCTCTTAACTACTGAGCCGTTTCTCCAGCCCCTTGTTTGTTTGTTGTTTGTTTGAGTGCTTTTGAGAAAGGGTTTCCCTGTAACCCCAGCTAGCCTAGATCTCACTGTGTCGACCACGCTGGCCTTGATCTCATAGAGATCCACTTGCTCTTGCCTCCCAGGTGCTGGGACTGACGGTGTGCCACTATGCTAGGCTTCAGGAATGACCATCTTTTAAAGATTTCATTGGAGTTAGACAATACACCTATTTTGTTCTCAAATGTCAAGAATTGCAGAGTTAATTCACTCAGGTCTTGCAGAGATAGGCCTGTCAGGGAAGGGTGACATTGACCTGCTGAGGGCAATTCAACAGACCAGTGCTGCTCAAGTAATTCTCAAGCTTGTATGTGTGCAGACAGGTATGCATACCACTCCATTCTAGATATCCAGCAATTCTCTATCCCTGTTGAATTTTTACTTAGACTTTTACTTAGACTTAGACTTTAGGATAGCTGAAAGTACAGGTCTTTTTGTCCTAAATATAGACATAGCTCAGAGCATCCCCCAGGTTACCTGGCCCACCATTTCATTTGTTTCATCTCTGTTTGTCTTTAACTTCACCACAGAGACAAAAGCCACATCTAACCTTCATTCCCTTTTCTTGTGTGGCTGTAGTCATGAGGAACTAGCCTTTGGGATCCAAAAGATGTATGGAAGTCAAATGGAGTTCTTTTCAGAGAGAAAAAGATTATTAATCTAAGTGTGGAGCTGGGGACGTAGCTCAGAGGTACAGCTAGCATGCGTGAGACCCTGGGTTCAATCCCTAATGCCAAAAGAAAGAAAAGAATCTGAGAAGAAAAGAACCTGTGAAGCCATGGATATTTATACGAAGATGAGCAGCCTAGAGTGGGTCATGCCATTCATCAGTACATCAATACCCTCTCTTGTGAAACTGGACTATTTTTCTTTTGCTAAAAGGCACAATATTTATTTCTTGTTTGTTTAAGGTTTTATTTTTCATTTACATTGAGATAAACAACATTAAAAATTATCATTTGAAGTCTATAGTTCTTTGATTGATTTTTAGTTATAGTCACTGCTAGCCAGTCCCATAAAATGTTTTGTCACCCAAAAAAGTACTGGCCTCCTTCCCCAGACCTCTGATACCCCTAACCTGCTTTCTGACTCCACAGATTGATTTCACCACACAGTCTGTCACTGCTGATTTTCATTGACTTCTTCCCCTTAAAATAATGTTCTAAGTTTTAGCCAAGCTATAATCTGTGTCCAAATTTCATTCCTTTTGTTTGATTGAATAGTATTCTGTTGTATGGATATACCACATTTGTTTAATATGAATTTTATCCACATCTTGACTTCCTCAAGCAGAGGCTATTTGGGTTGTTTCCACTTTGGGGTTACTATGAATGATGTTGTATTCATTCATATGAAAGCATTTATGTGAACATTTGTGCCTGGTTCTCTTGAGTTTATAACTGGGGTAAATTTTTAAATCATACATTGTATGTTTTAACTGACAAATTACTTTCTATAACTATCTTATTTTATAGCCCTGTCAGGATTATGTGAGAGTTCCCACTTTAGTCAGTTTGGGCTACTATAACTAGTTATCCATGGTCTGCATGGCTTACGTGAATGAGGTCTTTCTCACGGTTCGAAAGTCTGGAAATCCAAGATTTGGCGACAGCAGGTGGGGTTCTGATGAGGGGCTTCATTCAGATTGCAAAGTGCTGGCTTCTATTTTCACAAAGAAGAAAAAGTGGCAAGTATAGTTTCCATGTGTACTTGGGTTACCTTCTGAATTTTGTATTCCATTGATCTATAGTATTCTACTGACTTGTCGTGATGGCCTGTTCAGCTGCCAGTTCTATGCTGTTTTAACATAGACACTTCATGTTACACTTTAATGTCTGGGAGTTCTCTACTTTTGTAGTTGTCCGTTCTCAGTGTTTCCCAGTTGTGGTAATGAGTTTTACAATATGGATGTACTCTGAACAAATGACTTTTACCTAACCTTGCAACATAATGTAAATAAGCTCACTGAGCCACAGGCTGTTCTTGTGACCTGGGCATATGATCTTAATCCCTGGTGACCCCTCTCTCTCCTCCACCCAAAATAATGTGTGAATGCAAGCTTTACACTCAAGCTTTGCAAACAGTGTTTATCTCCCTGCAAACCGTGAGAAAAATCATAGTTGTGTGTGTGATATTCTTGGTCTAGGGGTCAAAGGACAAAATTCTCTGATAAAATAAGGGTCTGGCTTTCACTTTCCACTTGATACTGCATATACCATTTCGATAAAAGAGAGAGCAGGCCCTTGTTCTAAAGCACAGCTCAGACAGAATTCTGGAGGAATAGGTTTCAAGAAGTTCGGGTCTGTCTTGGCCTTAAAATGGATACCAAGAGTCAGGCTCTTTTTCATTAAAGCATAAGCATCATGTGCTGCCCCTAATTGCCACAACCAGTGACTTTTAAATGTTTATTTTTTGATATGAAATTTAGTACTACCAGACGTGGTGACATATGAGTCCTAGCACTCAGAAGGCAAAGACTGACAGATCTCTGTGAGACAGAGGCCAGCCTTGTCTACTTGGCAAATTCTAGGCCAGCTTAATAAAACCAACCCCCCCCCCCAAAAAAAAGAGGAGGAAGAGAGGCAGAAGAATTAAAAAATTTAGTACCAACTTGTCCATAAAACAACTTGTTTTTTTTCTGCTTTGGGAATTATATTGATCTTATAAATTAAAATAAGGAAAGTCATCATCTTTATAATGTCATATACAATAACAAGAAATAGTTTTCAATTGTCAAAATCTGTGTTTTTGTCATTCAAGAATATTTCAGAATTGCCTTGATATAAATTTTACCCACTTCTGGTTAGATGTATTTTTGTTTAATGTTTATTATGACTCTAAATGTATTATCATATACATGTATATGTATGTATACATGTATGCATATGTAAAGGTTACTGGTTCTAAATGGTTCAGCATGTTAATTTTATGTCTCACTTCTCTGAATTATCTATTTATTTTATTTTAAAATTTAAGATTTAAATTTTATTTATTTATTTTTATTTTATGTATATGAGTGTTTTGCTGGCATTTATGTGAGTGCACCATATGAATGCAATGCTGAACCCTGGAACTGGACTTAGAGATGGTGTAAGCCTCCATGTAGGTGCTGAGAACTGAACCCTGGTCCTCCACAAAAGCATCCACTGTTCTTAACTGCTGAGCCATTTCTCTAGCCCTCTCTGAATTACTTATTTTTTTTAGTTTGGTTTATTATTGATTTTCTGTGCTTTCCAAAGTACACTATCATATTATCTACAAGTAGATGTCATTTTATTCCTTCCTTTACCATTCTAGTGTCTTTAATTGGTATTTATTTTATTTTTTAAATAAATCAACAAGCATTAAAATTTTTTTGATTATTTTATATGTATGTGTGTATGTTGCTTTAGTGTCTACATGAGCACCATGTGTATACAGTGCTCACATATGCCAGAAAGAGTCATCAGATCCCCTGGAACTGGAGTTACAGACAGCTCTGAGTTGCCTGATGTGGGTGCTGAGAGCAGAACTCAGATCCACTGCAAGAGCAGCAGGTGCTCTTAACAGCTGAGCCATCTCTCCCGGCCAAATTGATCTTTCTTGTCTAATTGCATTGGATCACACTTTTCTATGATATTCAATTCTTGTCTTATTGATGATCTTAAGGAGAATACCTCTAGGGTTTCCCTGCTAAATGAACTATGGAATTGGGTCTAAGATACACATATTTTATCACATTAAGAAAGTTTCACTCAGTTTCTACTTTCTTGACTATTTCTATTATGAACAGGTTATAATAGTCAAAAGCTTTCTCTCAGCATCTAAAATAATAAACATATGTTTTCCCTTAGATTTACTAATCTATTGTATTGTGTAAATAGATTTCTTCATGCTGAACCAGCCTTACATCCTTTGAATCTACCCTACTTTAAAATTTTTATTTATTCATTACTTTTTATGTGTATGAGTATGCACTGCCGACCTGTGTCTAAGGGTACCCATGTTGCTCCACGGAGGTCAAAAGAGGGTGTCAGATACCCAGGAGCTGGAGTCATCAATGGTTGTTAGCTGCCATGTGGGCGCTGGGAATCAAATCCCAGTCCTCTTCAAGTGCAGCCAGCACTCTTAACCACTAAGCATCTCTAGCCCCTAACTGACTTACTTGATCATATTATCGTACTTAATGTGGTGTTAGCTCTGTTGGTTAACATTGTGTTTGTTGGTTCCCTTAATTTTTGTTACACTTATATTAAGATTCTTTTCAATATGCTTCCTTCAAAATTCCAGTTAGGGTGAAACTTTTGTAATTTAGAGTTTTTTATGAGTATTCGTGGATCTGATTCATCGGTTGCTTTCCTTCTTTGAGCAGTTTCTATCTATTCATGCATCAGGGTTTTTATTTCTCCTTTCTTTCCCTCTTTTGTTTCTCTTTCTTAATTTCTTTCTTTCTTAATTTATCTATTTCCCCTCCCTCCCTCCTTCCTTCCCTCTCTTCCTCCTTCCTTCCTTCTTTTCCTTTCTTTCTTTCTTCTTTCTTTCTTTCTTTCTTTCTTTCTTTTTCTTTCTTTCTTTCTTCTTTCTCGTCTCCCTGCAGCCCCAGCTGGCCTGGAACTTGCTGTGAAGACCAGGAAGCCCCTTTCTCACAGAGATCCTTCTGTCTCTGCCTCACAAAATTCTATTCTTCCTAGAATGAACAATGCTTCACAAAGTGTGAACACAAATCAGGTCATGATTTGAGAAATACCTTAAAAGTTCCTGAGAGGTTTTATCCAAACCCATTGCCCTCACTGAAGTTCTAATGTGAGAATCCCAGAGATTTAAAGTATATGCAATAGGATCATTGTCCTATTGTCAAGTTCTCATAGGAACTTGGGATTAATTACATGTGTGCACAGAGATGTATGATATCATTTAGCAACTCAGTTACATCACTTGTTCACTCATTATACAAATTCATCCTGCCTTTCATATCTGTAGTACACATCTGCAGTTTCATCTCATCATGGATTTTTTTTTGGCGGGGGGGTCTTTTTGAGACAGGGTCTTACTGTTATCCAAGCTGGCTTGGAACTTGCTATGTACACCGGACTGGCCTTGAGCTCAGAGAGATCCTTTTGCCTCTATCTCCTGAGTGCTGGTATTAAAGACGTGTGCCACTATGCCCAGCTAGTTTAAAAACATTTTTAAAGTTCAACTATACAGAGTATGAGCAGACTATTTTTCTTGTTCTTTGGGAACTATTTCTATAGTGTTGACATCGGAACTGGTATTAAAGTACTATAGATATAATTTAAAGAACACAGGAGTGTGGGTAGATTGCATTCAGACATTGTACCATTTTACATAAGTGATGAGAACATCCTGATATTTTGGTATCCTAGGCCCAATCTCCCATGAGTACTAAAAGATAACTGTTTACTGATAGCCTGCCTACTCAGTACCAGGCCCAGTTCTGGGTATATTCACACACACCAAGAAACACATAATGGTGTAGGCTCAGTGGGGATTGTAGGGGGGCTTGAAAAGAGTTCACAAACTGCTCAGAACTAGAGACTTTATCAGAAAGGACATAGCCTCGTGTGTGTGCTTGGCTAGCCTAATTAGGGAGAAAAGGGAGACAGCTGTGGGGTTGGGAGAGCGACAAAGAGTGTGAGCTCACTTCCATTGGCAAAGAGATATGTCTGGTGAGATTATATAAATCATAATGATGCAATTATGTGAACACTTATTATGTGCCCAACAGAATGTTACTGTGCTAGACATTTCTTTATGATTAAATCTTCCTTTGTGTGGTGGGTATTGTAACATTCATTTTTTCTGATGGGAAATCTGAGTTTGAGATAGGAAGTGATACACTCAAGTCCAGGAGGTTGATGGATGGGAGTGTTGGAAGGGGGATCCAATTCTGCCTTCAGGAGCCACACTCTCCTGACTCAGTACCATCACCCTCATGACGGCGAGTGAAACAGAGATGAGTCAGTTGCATTTTTCTTCTCACCTAAAATTTAACCATTAGAGAAATACTTGGACGTGAGCAATCTCTTGAAAAGAGAACATCCTGAGGGGAATGTCTCATGGTGGCACCCTCATCAATTTTGTTTTCTGGGGAAAAACTAAGAAGATGCACTAGCTGATTACTCAACAAATGTTTGGTGAATGAACAGCTCTATAATTAAGCAGTTGGAAGTCACGCAACATTTTATACCACGTAAAACACAAGAAGATGTCTCAATTCCTTCCCGAGAGTCATTTCCCATTAAATTCCAATTTTCCACTTGATGAACTGCAGACCCTCCCAGTATCAACAGAGATTAGACAGCATTTCCCTGCCAGGCTAAGCTGTTCCTTGTTTGCTGTCAAGCAGCAAACTATAACAAATTGGGGACGGACCAACTAGAAGACCCATAAATGAGTAACTTGCTCAGCGACCTTCTGGCTTCCTTGGCTTGGTACATTCCATAAAGAAATAGCAGGGCAGAGCAGATGACCCACAAGTTTCAGGAAGGCTTGTTCCCTTTCTTGGAATGTCTCAGTGGGGTCATTTCCCAAGATGGGCTGACCTTTTCTCCATGACAGATTGTCAGGCTTAGAGCCTGAAGGATAGGTAGGCCTGTAGGCAAGGGTGTGCTTCCAACTGACTTACCAAAAATCCCCAGACCTGTGCCTACTCACACCACAACAGGCAAGGAACAGAAGGCCCCTTGATGGCTGCTCCCGACTGAAAAGTTCAGAGGTGATACGAGCTATAGATACAACTGGGCCTGAAGGTTCAAACAAGGGCTTCAGGAATCAGCTTCTTCTCTCCCCTCTACTCTGATTTGTTTTCCTGTCAGCTTTGTCCAAACTCTTCATTTCTACAGAAAGGCCTCCAATGAGGTTTTAACAACATTAGTCTCATGGGACAGTGTGTGTGTGTGTGTGTGTGTGTGTGTGTGTATGTGTGTGTGTGTTCTGTTCTTTATGAAAGGACTTTGATGGGCCTGCTTGTATTTTCTACCACTCCTGGACCGATCACTGTGTGTTGAGGATCAGGCTCGGAGAGGTCATGCCAAGTGAATGATTCAACTCTACAGCTACCTACAAGAGAGGAAATGTAAGGATCGTGACTGAATAAAAATGGAATGCTGGGCAGGAGACAATTATGGAAGACTCCAAGTCAGTCAGGTACCGAGGAAAAAGTATCCGATTGGAGTGCAATGACTTGAAATTGAATTCTAGCTGCATCACTGGCTCACGGTGAGAGCCTGTCTGGCTTTTTGCCTCTCTGCCTTTATTTTCTCACTTGGAAAATGTGTGGACAGGGCTCACAACAGTCATTTGAAAGCATTTTTAACTATGAACCTCAAGCAGTCTTTCATGTAAAACAGATAAGACCTTACCAAGACTGCCTGGAGAGATGACGGCAGCCTTGAAGCCGCCTTTCATGGTGCTTCTTGAAATTTCCACCGGCCCCTCCCTCATACTTGAAAGCCCGAAGGGATCCTGGGAACATGGTTTGAGACATCGTGATCGCTGATCTCCGGGGCTTCTTCCAGGGTGAATTTTGGAGAATTCTGTGTAGATTGTCCAATCCTCTTTAATCTAATTTTTCTCACTTTCCCTGTATTTATTTGTTGGCCAAACCCATGGATTTTGGCTATGTGTGAGAGGCCACTTAGGAAAAATAATCATTTATTCAAATCCTAGCCAATTTACTTTGGCCTATTTGGAGCTTGTTTTTCCTGAGGGAGAGCGAATAAATTTCCCAAATCCACTTTCAAGTTGGGACTAGAAAAGGTGAGTGTACAAATGAAGAAAAGTAGGTAACGGAAGCTGCCAAAGCTGAGCGGAGCTGGAAGCTGTAAACTCAAACAACCTCCGACTGCCCCGGCCGTCCACTTCCCCTGCTTGGCACCGGGGGCCAAGTGCACATTCTGGAGCGGATGGCAGGGGAGGATGCTGTGGGTTTTGGCTGTGCCACTTGTGAAAACTTGATCTTGGGGAGACACCTTCAGCTCCAACATGAGGAAAAGCGGGAGGAGGAACAGAACGGGGCCTTCCTGCAGCCCACAGGCAAGGAAACGCCCGGGCTCTCAGGGCAGGCAGTACCACCCACGAGTGAGAAATGGGTGCCCAGGAGATTTAGGAGGGTCAAGGCCTTTGAATTCCTTTTTCATGTGACTGTTTATGCAGAAGTTATCCAGGAAGAGGTCAGGAGTTGACAGGTAATCTTTGGAGGGTAAGGAGATAAATGATGGTGGCCTCTGGCCTGCAGGACTGAGTCAAATAGAGGGGCCAGGCAGGCCGCCGCTAGGGTTGTGTGGGTAGAGTCGTACCCAGCTGGGGCTCACAGGCTGCCAGGTGGCACCAGAATCTCTTCAGTAACTGATTGGTCAGTGTCCAGGATTTATCAGTTGCTAAATATTTTAATATGCTCTTAGTGCTAGTGTGTGAGCTATATAACTGGATCTACGTGTTTTTACTCCGCAGCAGAATAGAAAGCAAAAATGTCTCAGATGGAAGAGAATGTTCAGAGAAGGCAGCATTGGTCTGTGTCCCAAATAAAGAGTCAGACATCACTCAGAAGTGGAAGAAAAGAGGTGTTCTAGAAGAGGGAGGAGCAAGACCCAGGCCTGGAGATATGCTCAGAGCTGGTGAGAGAATTATTGTTGATGTAACAACCGATAAGGCTATCGTGGACCACGGCATGACTGTGCTTCAAAGTCTGACTTAGGGAGCTGAAGAGATGGCTCAGTGGGTAACCAGTGCAAGCATGAGGTTCTAAGCTCAGATTTCCAACACCAACCTAAAAGCTGAGTGTGGCTCTGCATGTTTATACCTCCAGCTTAGGGGATAGAGACAGGTTGATCCCGGAGGCTTGTCGGACAGCCAGTCTAGCGGAAATAGTGAGCTCTAGGTTCAGTGAGAGAATTTGCTTCAAAAAAGGTGTGAACTTTTCAATTTTCTTCCCCTCCTCTTTCCTCTGAAACCTATAAAGGGCCCCACACTCTGCCCCTGCGCAGGCCTAATTGCTCCTCAGAGCGCATGCCATGCTGCTGTCTGCCTGTCCGTGTACCGCATCAGCATCTCTTCTAATAAGTCTCATAAAAAAGGAAAAAAGTGAGGTAGAAAAGCAGCTGAGGAAGATACTTCAACATCTGGCTTCCTCATGTGCTGTCAGGGGCAAGTGCACTCCCCACACATATGCACACAGGCATACCCTCACATACATGCACATACAAATGCACATGGGCATATACTAAACATACATGCATACAGGCATACACCATGAACTACACACATACATGCCCCACACATAAATGCACACAGGCATACCCACACATACATGCACACATGCACACACACAGCATATGCCACACTCACATACACAGAGGCATATAGCACACATATGCCCAAAGACTTATGTACACATGCACACATACATATATGCACAAAGGTATATATCATACACATGTACACACACATGTACATGGGCATATACTATACACACAAATTAATTTAGTAAGTAATTATATTTTTTAAAGTGTGGCCTGGATCATGTGAGCCGTTACAAGCCACTGAATGTGAGCATACATAGCCTGACACAGTCTGATTAGTGTTTGAGAAAAGAAGCCTCCAATAATGCACAGGAATAGAAAATGGCAAGGCTAGCCCAAATCAGTCATACTTACGTACCCAGCAGCCAGCTCAGCTTTCTGTCTAATTAAGTATTAGGCAGTATTGAGTGTTATTGAGTATTAAGTCTGTGCTGTGCCTTTGCATTATACCTCATCTAGTGAAATCTTGAGATTGTTCCTTGTTCTACTCGTTGATCCCAAGTTAAAGATAAGAAGACCAAGGCTTGAATAAAGAACCAAGACTTCATCCATGGGATGCAGGAAGAGGAAACAGAGTGACAGAGATGCTTGTATAGAGGAAAGGAACACGGAGTGAGTGTGGATCCTGCCTAGCCCTGGACCAGTTATGTGACGGAGGATGAATTAACATGTATTTTCATAGTCTACACCCTAGTTGGTGACAATTGCATTCTTCCAGTTGCTCAGGCCACACACTTTGGAGTCAGTTCTTCCTCTCACATCCTAGATATAATCCACCAAAAAATCATGTTCGCACTGAAGTTTCAAAATATAGCTAGAATCCAACCATTCTCTCCCTTCACTGTGGTTGGTCTGGCCCAGCCCATCAGCATCTGTTCTAGTTTGTTTTCAATTGCTGTGACAAAACACTCTGATGAATACCAAACTGGAGGAGGAAAGGTTTTATTGGCTCACATCTCCTGGGTCATAGTTTGTCACTGAGGGAATCCAAGGTAGGAACTCAGAACAGGAACCTGGAGGCAGGAGCTGGAGCACAGGCCAGGGAGGAACGCTGCTTACTGGCTTGTTCCCCTGGTCCATGCTCAGCCTGCTTTCTTATACAATACAAAATAACCTGCCCAGGGATGGCGCCACCCACAGTGGGCTGGGCCCTCCCACATCAATCAACAATCAAGACATGGCCACAGGCCAGTCCAATGGAGGCATTTCCCAATTGAGGCTCCCTCTACCCCAGTGTGTCAAGTTGACAGCTAAAGCTACCCAGCACAGCATCTTTCCCCTGGATTCTACCTATGCCTAGGAAGAGGTGTCCTGTCTCTATCGTGTATCTTACATACTGTTCTCCATTAAACAGCCTGGTTGGATCTAAAACATTTACTTGAAATCCTGTAGGGACTCCCACACCCACAGTTACCATCCTTCATTTGCCTCTTGTGACCTTCTCCCCCCGCCTCCCCCCATTCTCGCAGCCTCTTCTCTTGCCCTCTCTCACTGCTCTCAGTAGTCTGACTGCATATCCTCCTGACTGTTCCTCATCTCACTGATCATGCTCCTGCCTCAGGACCTGCCCTTGATCTAGTTCATGCTTGTGCCTGGTATGTGTACTCTTTCTCCAAGAGCATCTCATCTAACTTTCCTATCTTCAGAATTTTGGTTCATGAAGGCTGTCCTGACAGCTCTATTCAGTTTGAAACCAGATCCCTCATCCCAACATCTCTCCTTTGATTGTTTTTTACATAGCAATACTTACTTTCTAATATGGCAGGTATGTGGTGATTTGAATGAGAAATATTCCCCCGCCCAGACTCGAGTATTTGAACCACTGAGATATGGTCCATAGTTGGTGGCACTCTTTGCAGAGGGGAGGTCATAAGGTATGACTTTGCTGAAGGAAGCACTTCACTGGGGCAGGCTTTGAAAGTTCATAGCCTTCCCCCACTGTCAGTTCTCCCTCTCTGCTTCCTGCAAGAGTTCAAAGATATGAGCCCTCATCGTCCTGCTCTGGCTGCATTGCCTATCACGATGGACTCTTATTCCTCTGGAACCATAAGCCCAAAACTCTTCTTTTTCTAACTTGTCTTAATCATGGTAATTTAAACCAGCAGCAGAAAACTGACTGATACAAGGTATCTTACTCTCCGTGTTATCTGCCCTTTTTTTTTTTCTGTACTATGAAATCCATAGCAGAAAACATCTTTGTCTCTCTCATTGACCAATTTGGACTGCTCAGCTCAGTGCTGGACGCACAGTAGATAATACATACTTAGTGAGGGGTAGGATATTGATATAGTTGATTATCTAAATAAGTGATAAAGACAGCATATGGACTTAGGTTTCCCTGATGGTGAGTCCTAGTTCTTGTCACCAAAAGTGATTGAAAAAGGAGACTGGATTGAAGTCTTGGTGATGACGGCCCTCATGGTGAGATTTTTCATCAGAAATGCCAACTTGGACAGACAACATGGCAGCTCCAACTGCAGCAGAGGAGAAAGTGAGCTTCTATTGTTCACTTTTACTGCTATAGGCTCATCTATTAAGTAATAAAACTTCTAGATGAAAATACATTCTGCTTGTGACTGTGTATGAGTGTGTGTGAGAGTGTGTGTGCATGTATGAGAATGTGTGTCTGTATATGTGAGAGAGGGTGGGTGCATGTGTGGAAGCATTTTTGTGCATGCATGTGAACATTTAAGAGTGTATGTGCATGTAGGTGAGCACATGTGTGTATTTGGAGAGAATGTCTGTCCAAGCATGTGTGTGAGCAGTGTATGCTTGTGAGCATGTGTGTATGTAAGTATATGTGTGTGTGTAGGCATTGGCCTTCATCCTAGAGCCTTACCTCGCTCAGCAGGCATTTAGCAAAAATAGCCTTATTGAATAGGAGCTAATTATCTGGCAACGGAGGGAGAGGCAGAGAAAGGGGTGGAATGAGCACACCTGGCAGGATGAAATGTTTGTCATCACAGATGTCTTTCAGAATTGTCAGCCAACAAGTGAACTCTGAAGTGAAGTCATTGAATTCGGGAGACCGGGCTGACTTTGCAGAAGGAGCCTCAGGATTAACTGGGATGCCCCTGAAACTGCAGTGCAGAGCCTGAGAGCTGGGACCACCTCAGCTGTACCTCTACAGTCCAAGATTCCCCTGTTCAGTATTTAGAATTTTCTCCTAGTACTGAGAGACTACAAGTACATTGTGTACAAGGGTGACTGAAGGGAGAGAGACAGTCCTCATGGTCTGCGAAGACACTCAGGATCTTACCTTCGTGCTTACTGCTAAGGTGTGGGTAGAAAGGCCCATGTGTAAAAGCTTGGCTGCCAGCTTGTGATGGGAAGCAGTCCACCAACAGAATCGTACTCTGGTGGCTTTACTGGAAGATGGAGGACACTAGGAGGTGGAGCCAAGTTGGAGGAAGTGGGTCACTGTGGGCATACCTTAAAGGGTATACATTGTCCCTGACTCTCTCTCTCTCTCTCTCCCTAGTTCTGTCTGCTTTCTGACTACCATGAGTGGAACAGCTTTGCCCTGTTGTGTCTTTCTGACATGATACCTACCTCTGAAACCATGAGCCCAAATAAGTCTTTCCTCCTATAAGTTGATTTTCTGGGTCATTTTATCACTGGGACAAATGATAACACACTTACTGTAAATGGGAAGGATCCGATGTTGCTAGTTGAGGAGCACTCTGCTAAGGCACAGGGGCTCTACTGAGTGTGCTCTTCAGGAACGGACCACACCTCCCAGTTTGTAATGATGTGTTAAGTGAATAGGAACATCAAGCAGTTGGTGCTTAGAGGACAATAAGGAGTTTCTTCAAATCACAGGCCTCATCATAAGATATGATGCTATTCAGTTAGCTGCTGCTGCATCAAAAAATGAATTCATTTTGCAATGATTACCCCATTCCTCAAACTTTCAGGCTTGCTAGACAGAATACTTCAAAAATAATACCAAGCTCTGACCAGCTGGGAAATTTCTTTTCTTATAAAGTAACTGCTTGCCAATGATGTCTTCTGCAGAAGAGAATCCGAGTCCCTCCATCCCTCCAGTTGCTTTGCCCACCTCACTTGGCATGTAGGAAAGCATAGGGTTCACTGAGTCTTAACCTGGTTTTGGCCTCCACACTTGTCAAAGGTCATATTTGACTGGCTGCACCACTTGAACTTTGCATCCTCTGTGTCATAAAACATTCCTTGTAGGACACTTTTCTGGTCTTACTGTTGCCTTTCCAAAATTTCTTTTATTACACATGTTAACTGTGGCTACTCTCCAAGCTGCAGTGATTTTGACATTCTTCACGCTGACAATTTTCACACTGCAGTTAGCACCTGAATGCCCTGGAGAGTTATAAAAACAGACATCACTGAGGCTCACCCCAAGAGCCTCTGATTCAAGAGGTCTGGAGTAGACCTTGAAAGTTTGTATTTCTCCCCAGTTCCCATGCCAAGTTGACGCTGCTGATTCTAGGACTTTGATTTGAGTACCGACACTCTGCGATTTCTAGTTTGTTGCTCCTTGAAAATAAAAATGTTGATCTCGACCTGGACTCAGCTGGAGTTATCAAAATCAGTCATGACTGAGAGAGTACACAGCAATAGGATGAGGAGCTGGAGCTGGGTGAGGCCTGAATGTGAAGATGCGGAGACATGTGGGTGTGGTTCACACTAGTTATGAGTCTATGAAAGATCTTTTCTCATCCACAAAGAACTCAAAGAGGGAAGTGATCCATGTCAATTAGGAACCTCTCAGTGGCAAGTGATAAGATCATCATAAAAAAGCAACCCAGACAGGCCTAAGCAACAAGGCTGATATCCACGAAGGCACTAAGATGGTCTTGCTTCAAGCATGACTCAGTCCAGAAGTTTAAAGAACTTTCTGACTCAAGCTCTTACCTCTGCTTCCTATCTGTGTGCTTTCTTCTCAAATAGATTCTTAGATGCTGGTTATAAGATTAAGAAAAACCAAAATATTTTAGGAAATCTGCTTTTACAGATGGTCTGCATATATACGTGCCATGGGGGTCATCTCCATAATCAAGAATAGAGAAGAAAGGCAAAGAGCAGACCAGCTCACAATGTATTAGCCCGAATGGCCGTTTCTACTGGAATAAGTACTCTTATTATTTTCAAGCTGCATCTCTTCGGTCTTTTTGAGACAGTGTCACTCTGTGGCCCCAGCTAGCTGGAGCTCACTATGTAGACCACTCTGTCCTTGAACTCACAGAGATCCGCCTGTCTCTGCCTCTGGATGCTGGGACTAAGGGTGCGTACCACCACTCCTTCCTTCGATCAAACTCTATTCAGCTAAGGACATGACAGACAGTTTACCTTGGGACCTCTCACACCATTGTTACTTCCTTTTCTACTCTTCAGTGTGAAACTTTACTGGTGCCTTTAGTCTCTTCTACTGAGAACAGAGTTCCACAGGTGGAGAAAGATGGTCATCATAGCTCTTGACCCCTGTCTTCCAATTTCTACGACTCGAAGGTATAGTTAGGTGCTCATCTTCACTTCGGGACAAATCCTAGAGAAAGAGGAGCACACAAAGGAGATAGAGAGAAGTGGCCTAAGTAAGAAGGAAACCACACAGAGTGTCATTGTCACAAGAGCCAAAGCAGAAGTGTTTCAGGAAGGAGGCAATCCTCAAGGAAAGCAAAGGCCACAGAGACAAAGCAAAATATGATGGAAGCATTTGACAAGGTTTGCAACCCAAAGTTAGTATTTGATTGACCTCTGCATACTATATGTAGATGTATTAATAAGTATATCAAAGTACTTGTAAAATATTGATAATTTGGACAACTGCCCATAAATATGATTCTATATAAAGGTTTTACCTAATTATGAAATACCATTTGACATAAAAATAAGTTTTAATTAAGGAATCATTAACAAAGTGAAAAAAATCTCAGATGGGCAGGATGGGTCCAGCTTGGGTCCCACATTCCACTCCTCTCCTGGCTTACCTAATTCTGGAACGGGTTATGCAATAAAGCGGTTGTGTGGCTGTTACTATGGGAAGGAGAAGAGGTCTGAGGTTGATAACCCGACATAGAGGTAAGGAGAAGCAGAGTTTAAGGAAGAGAAGGAGCAAGACATGAACACAGCAACAGAAGTGGTCATGGAAGTGAAGACAAGTGTAAACATGTCTCCAGGTGTCCAACAACCACAATTATTAGTGGTATGAATTATTATTCATAGCAACTTTCATTTTGCATCAATTATGTGTACAGCTTGTGCCAGGCTATTTTTGACATGAGTGAGACAACATTCCAGTCTTTCAGATTTCATGTTATTCCTGGACAGGCAAATAGGACAATAAACTGAATATCAAAGGCTGAACACCCTTTATCCACAGTGAAATTTGTGTATCTTTTATATGCAGCCAACATATGGTGGGCATTTTTTGCAGTATTTTTTGTCTACATTTTCATTGATTGCAACTTGTCGCATGAAGTCAGATGTGGAACTTTCTGTTTATACTATCAGGTCAAAACAGTTCCGATTTTGTAGCATTTTAGAACTTGGGGTTTTTGACTTGGCCACAAAGGAGGCATACAGGTAGACAAGATAGATTCCTAGAGAAACTTTCCAACATTAACTACTGAGTCTGAAGTCCAGAGATTTGACCAAAGTCACCATCTTGGAGAGTGGTGGGTGAGGCTTGAACATGAGAGCGATCACTTTTCCTCTCCTTCTAATAAAATCTCAAGCAAAAGGAGAAATACTGAGCAGTGTCCTGGTTTTCAGATGTCTAGAGTCACTGGTCAACCACAGTTCTTCTGCAACAAGGATATTACAAACACCTGTCTTTAGAGAATGGTGGGAACCGATGTTCTTGTGAATTGTAAATTTAGGGTAAAGTTGGTGGAACCAATCTGTTTCAGCAAACAACTGGCCTCCATAGGTCCCTGAGCTATGTTGTATCTGCTGAATAATGAACTATGAATTATTTTAATAAACTGATGAGATCAGAGTTGTTTTTTAAAATTAATTTATTTTGTTTTATGAGTATGAATGTCTTACCTGTATGTATGTAAGTGTACCCATGTCATGCAAAGCCTCTGGAGGCCAGAAGAAGGCATCAGATACTCTGGAACTGGAGTTATTAGTTGCCGTGTAGGTGCTGGGAGTCTAGCCCGGGTCCACTGGAAGAGCAGCCAGTGCTCTTGACCACTGAGTCATCTCTCCAGTCCTAAGGGCTGAGTTTTAGGACAGGTTATTTCCCTGTTGGATCTATGCTTCCCAGTGAGAGTGGGACCTTTTGGTGAGGAGGCAAGCTTTACTTGCAAAAACCAAGACAGACATGCAGAGCAGAGCAGCTAAGAACTTGGAAGTGAGGCTGGGTACGCAGCTATGACCTTTCTTATCCCATTTCGTCACCGCATTCTATCTCCCCTTTTATGAAGCGCCCCCCTCCCCTATGGCCTCTTACTAGTTTCCTGATCTCTATGAATTTTCCAGCCAGAGACACATAACTAAAGTTTCAAAGCTAGAATTCACATATGAGAGAGAATATGTGACATCTGTCTTTCTGGGTCTGGGTTGCCTCACTCCGGATTGATTGCTTCCAGCTCCATCAATTTGCTTATGGGAGAATTTAATGATTTAGTTTTTCGTAATAGCTGAGTAATATTCCAGTTTGTAAAGGTGCCACATTTTCCTTATCCATTAATCAGTTGGTGGACATCTTGGCTGTTTTCCATCTCTTGACTGTTGTGCATAGGCAGCAATGAACTACTTGTACCTATGTAGTAGGATATGGAGTTCTTAGGGTATATGCCCGAGAGTGGTATAGTTGGATCGTATGGTAGATCTATTTCTAGCTTTTTGAGTAAGTTCTTCACTGATCTTCATAGTGGCTGTGCCAGTTTTCACGCCCATCAGCAGTGAACAAATGTTTTCTTTTCCCCACATCCCCACCATTTGCCATCTTCTGTTTTTCGGATCTTAGCCTCCCAATTGGGATAAGATAAAATCTCAAAGTACTTTTAATTTGTGTTTCCCTGGTGGCTAAAGATGTTGAACTTTTAAAAACTATATTCCTCAGCCTTTTGCATTTCATATTTTGAGAAATCTTTGTTTAGTTCTTTGCCCCAATTTTTAACTGGGTTGTTTTTTTTTCTTGAGGTTTAGGTTTTTTTATTGAATAGTTCTGTATTTCATACAGAATAACTCAATCAGTCTTAATAATCTTTATACTCCCTTCTGCACCAGCACTCCTCCAGAGTCCCCCAACTGGAATGCATGCATTCTTTGATCTGTGTTAAGATCTATTATGTCAAGTTAGTGTCCCCAGATGTTCCTCAGTGCATTGAAAAATCAGCTGTAATTCTGATGGGTTTTCCTTTATATATGGTTTGTTTTTCTTTTGAAGCTTTCAGTATTCTCTGTTCTGTATGTTTAGTGTTTTTACCATGATATGCCAAGCAGAGTTTCTTTTCTGGTTCTGTCTATTTGGTATTCTATGTGTTTCTTTTATTTGTATGAGTATATCATTCCTTAATTTGTAGAAATTTTCTTCTACAATCCTGTTGAAGATCTGGTCAATACTATTATCCTGAGATTCTTCTCCTTCTTCTATGAATATGATGAGTGAATTTGGCTTTTTCATGGTGTCCTACATTTCCTGCATATTCCATTCCTGTGTTTTTAAATTTTTTCATGATCTTTGCTTGAGTGCTCCAGTTCTTCAACTTTATCCTCCAGTCTTGATATTCTGTCTTCCACTTCGTTCATTCTATTCTTTCTCCTGTCATTTCAAATCGGCTTACTGAGCTTTTCTCTTCCTTCTTCATTTCAGCCTAAGTCTTCTTTAACATTTTCACCCCTTTTATGAATTCAGTCAGAATTTTATCTCTGTCTTCCTTTAGTTATTTGATTTGTTTGTTTGTGTGTTTTTTAAATACAGTTAATTCTTTGATCATGTTTATGATTGTTCTTTTAAACTCTGTGTCCTGGTTTATCTCTATGGGATTCTCATTGGAGAGCTCTTCTATAGGACTGGTGATGTTTGGTGGAGACATATTATTTGGGGTTTTTTATATTATTATTTTTTCATTATGATCTTGGCATGTGGATTTCTTTTGCTGTTTGTGTTTCTGATGTGAGACTCAAGCCTTCCTTTGTTCATTTGAAGTCTCATTCTGTTTGTATACTTCATGTGACTTGGTTGTTTTCTTACTGGGTTGAAAAGCTGGTTGGTTAAGGCTTCAGGCTCTCTCTTTCGATATTGTATTGGAGAGACCAGATGGCTCTAGTCTAGCTGTTCAGGAGTTCCCTCAGAGAACTACAAGTTAGGTGAGATCAGATGCCCTCGGGTTCTCGCTTAAGGTCTGGGCCCCTCTAGCCAGAAGGCACAACACATTTGGGGAAGCTAAATTTAGGCTTTCTCTGACAGTCTGCAAAGGTGGGCTCCTAAAGGGCACAGAAGCCTAGCCCTGCTGCAGTGAGAGGTACTGAAGAGGGTACCAGTGTAGGAGGGTGAACACAGTGCGATCTGGAGAGCTCACAGCTAGGCAGAGGTAAAAGGGTAGTCCAGAGATCTGGGAACTAAGAGTAAAAGTGTGCCTGTACCCAAGGCTAGAAGGAGAACAGGTTGTGGGCCGAGAGAGAATGGAGTTGCTTGGGTCGTAAGGGAGTGGAAGGACAGTGGGCAAGTCAGGCTTACCAGGGAAGAAGGATGCTCACAGGAATTGAAGGCAAGTTGAGGGAGGGAACAGCCAGGGTAGATCACTGGTCTAGGGTGGGCAGAGGGAAGTTGGGGATGGAAATAGCTTATGAAGGCTCCAACAAACTAGATTGAAAAAACTGAGCTGATCTGAGTATGGGGGAATCATGAAGTAGTGGTGGATCTGGACTAATTAGATCGTCCAGAATGCTACGGCGAGAGTGGACCTATGCCTAAGGTTAGGAGGAGAACAGAATGTGAGGCTGATGTTTAGTTTTTTTTTAGTTCTTTGTATATTCTAGTACTAACCCTCTATCAAATGTACAGTTGATAAAGATTTTTTTATTTTCTAGTCTGTAGGCTGCCTATTCACTCACATGATGATGTCCTTTGCTGTACAGAAGCTTTTTAGTTTCATGTGATTCTATTTGTCAATTTTTGGTCTGTGATATCAGGGTCCTGTTCAAAAATTCCTTTCTTATGTCTCTACTTTCCAGATCCAGGGTACCATGTCTTAGCTCTCTGATTAGTTTTGGTTTGAAGTCTGTTTTATCAGACATTAGAATAGTGATTCCTGCTTGTTTCTTATTTACATTTCTTTTTTCCATCCTTTTACCCTAATTTAGCTTCTGTCTTTGATGGTGAGGCATGTTTTTTGGAGGCAGCAACAAACAGATCCTGTTCTCTAATCCTGTCTGTTAGTCTGTCTCTTTATTAGGGAATTAGGGCCATTAATATTAAGTTATTGAACAATACGTATTAATTCCTGTTATTTTTTGTGGCGGTGGTGTTTTCTTTTGAATAACTGTTCTGGAATTGTTTATTTCCTGAGCCCTCTTGTGTAAGTTTAATTCTCTTTAGGCCAAAGTAATCCTTCTAGTATCATTTGTAGAGCTGGTTTAGTAGTCATAAATTTCTAACATCTGTTTTAATCTTTGAAAGCTTCCCTTTCTCCTTCTATTAGAACTGATAGTTTTGCTGAGGATAATAGTCTGACTAGTATCTGTGGGCTTTGAGAACTTGTAGAATATCCGTCTTTTCCACTTGGCTTTCAAAGTCTCTACTAAAAGTCATATGTTCTTCTGATTTTATAAGTGATTTGGTGTTTCTCTCTTGTAGCTTTCAGTGTTCTTTATTTGTTCTGTACATTTAGTGTTTTGATTGTTATGTCTGGTCTTACCTACTTTGTGTTCTGTATGCCTCACACCTTGATAGACATCTTTTTCCTTAGATTTAGAGAGTTTTCTTCTACAATTTTGTTGAAAAGATTTTCTGTGCTCTTTACCTGGGTTTCTTCTTCTTCCATATCTATGATTCATAAGTTTGTTTTTTTCATAGTGTTCCAGAGTTCCTGCTGGTCTCATTTGTGAGGGCCTTTTTTTTTTTTTTACATTTAGTATTTTGTTTGACTGTATGATCCAATTCCTCTACCACATCACCAGGTCTTAATATTGTCTCTTCCTCTTGACTCATTCTATTGCTGAGGCTTTCCACTGATGCTTTTGTTTCACTGACTGAGTTTCTCATTTCAATTTTTATTTCACTATGGCTTTTCTTCAGAAATTCTATTTACTTATTGAATTCTATTTTCATATCTTAGACTGTCTTCTTTACTTCATTCAGCTGTTTATGTTTTCAAGGTCTTCATTCCAGAATTTACTCATGTCCTCTTTGGATTCTTTGGAACTTATTTGTAATTGCTATTTTGAAATCATTGTCTTGAGCATCAACTGTGGCATTTCTAAGCCACATTGTAATTATGCCTGAAGAAAGAAGCAGTCTGACTCCTTTTAAAACCAAGAGTGGACTCAAACACTGAGAACTATCTGGTCCTTCAAATATCTTAAGGAATTGTGCTTTTGAGACGGGCTTTACTCAGACTTTCATTGAAGCAGCATTTCCAGTATCAGTTGGGAAAGGTGAAGCTAGGATGCACCCCCATCTCATGAGAGAATCATGCCCTTTGACGCCTTGTCTTAAATATCTTACACACACAATTTCAGGAAGACTTCTCCATTTTTTAATTGTTTGCAATGAGCATAGCACAATGCTTACAGAGCTTTAATATGTTAATCAAGCATGTCCACATTTATTTCCTATCTTGGGTGGAGAGCAAAGTGGGGTTTTGAGGCATTAAAGTCCTGTGCCCAGATCACAAGAGGAACACATGGGACAGTAAGCTTACTTACATTATAACTTTTGGTTGCAAGGTTAGGTAAAAGTCATTAGTCTAGATTAGGTCCATTATAAAAGTCATTACTACAATCAAGGTTGCTTTTCTCTCAGTGGACATTGTAATGGGTGTACTAATTTCTAAAGGAAACCTATTGTTTTGGTTATTCATGTTGTTCATGTTTCTGCAATGGGACCTAAGCCTCTAGTTAGGTCCTTTGTAGTAAAGACATTTATTGCCAAGCCTGAAGACCTGAGTTGGATCCTCAAGACCCACATGGTAGAAAGACAGAACTGAGTCCTGCAAGTTTGTCCTTTGGCTTCCAAACACACACCATGGTACAGGCACCCCACACACACACAAACAATAAATAAATATATAAGCAAATAAATGAATGTAATTTTAAACATTTAAAAAGAAAACTATCATACAGAAGATCCTACTTCTGTTTGTCCAACTACAGTTGACATAGTGGCTAGATCTCTGAGGAACTTAATCTAGTTTTCTACACTGCTGCCAAGGCTGTCAAAGGGAGAGCATGTGCTCCCTGGCCTTTGGCTATGGGGTCATTTGTGCTCTAGGACAAGTGTACTGTGAGTGTACCTGACTGGTAGAAACTGTAAGATTTGGTTCTGAGAGACCCAGCAGAAACAAACGAGACTCCGGCTTGGGAATTAACAGGACATTTATTAAAGGGATGGGCCAGCTCCTCAAGTCGTGAATGAGCTGGCCGGCTCATCTTGGGGGATCAGGCTAGTGTTCACCAGGGTTCAGGAAATGAGCAAGCTAGCCTAGCCTAGCTTCCCCAGATGGGGGGATGAGAAAGCTAGCAAAGCCCAGCTGCCCAGTAGGCCGTTTTATGGGGAGGGGATCCCCATAACATTTTATTGATGTTCAGAGGAGATAGTTAACACCTGGTGTCAGGAAGCTGCAAAAGTCAGTCCCTTTTTACAGATGCTTGTGAATTCTGGAAGTTTGGCTGGAGTCCCCAAGGTGACTGTCAGTCCTGAGTCTTGGAACTGCTATGGGAGTTCCTTTCAGTCCCACCTTACGGAGATCATAAGAATCCCTGGCTGCAAGAGAGTTGGGGAAGGTGAGTAGCTGGTATCTCTTGCTTCTTCTTGGGTGTGTGTGTGTGTGTGTATGCTTGTCAGTGCAGGCATGCATGTACCATGGTGCACATGTGGAGGTCAAAAGACAACCTCAGATGTGGGTCCTTACCTTCCACCTTGATTGAGAGAGTTTCTCTTGTTCAGGGCAGTAGGTACCAGAATAGCAGGCTTCCTGCTTTTCTGGTCTAGCTTTCTATTTTCCACAGCGGAGCTCTGGGATTACAGATGTATGTGCTGCTGTACCTGGCTTTTAAAGTTCTGATGTGGATTCCGGAGATCCAAACTCAGGCTGTCAGGTTTGGGGGGCAAACATTTGGGCCCTCTCCCCAGCCTCTCTTCTGCTACTTCTGATGGAAGGAAGTCTTTGTTTTCAATAAAAACACTCATCAAGTAGAGAATTCCCCACATAGGCAGACGTTTACACACACAGGAATGAGAACATTCCACAATATTAATTATCTCATTTAATTCTTACAATCTTCTGCAAGTTATCTTCATTATATGGGAAGGTCAATGATCTCTTATGTCGCCCCCAAATCTAAATTCCACAGAAATATTCACAGTAGTGATCAAGGATGGGTAAATACACAAAGATATTTGTTGCTCATTATTATAACACGTAAGCTAAAAACAAGTAAGATTTAAGTCATTTTAAAATGAATTTCCATATGCTTATAATAGAGCTCTGTTCAATATTTTTGAAAATGAGGTAGGTTTGTATGTGCTGGTAAGACAAATTGTACAGGATGTATTATTGAATAAGAAAACAATCCTAATTTCCAAAATAACATATATAGTGCAACTCTGTAAAAATAAATTCCAAGTTTACGTATACATAGCTAGATAGGTCCTATGTATATTACAACACAGTTAGCTTCTCTTGTTGGTGAGTACCAACTTAAGTTTGAAAATATTTCAAGGAAATGTACTGAACATGTGCTGACTTTTTTCTTATCAGAATTCCCTAAGCAATGCAATGTGACAACTATTTAGCATTTACATTGTATTAGGTAGTATAAATCATCCAGAAGGGATTTAAAAAAAAAATATATATATATATATAATATATATATAGTGTATATGCAAATACTGCACTGTTTATACGGAGGACTTAAACATCTGCAAATGTGTTATCCTCATGGGCTTCTGGATTCTAACCCCTGTGGAACTGAAGGATGGCTCTGTAAGCTGATAGTTGCAGTCTTTTAGAGGAAGAAATGGGGGCAGACACTTGTCTGTGTCCACAAAGGTTTATGAATGGTATTTTGCCTCTAAAGCTGAGAGTTTTTAAATAAAAATTGCCATCAATAGGAGAGAAAAAGGTAGAGAGCTCATATCTGCTTGCAAGTCTAGGGCAGCAGTAACTAGAGACAGAGGGGTCACCTTCAGCTGAGCAGGAGGAAGGTCATGAAATAAAAAGAGGGACCTGGGCGGCGGGAGAGTCAAGACCAAACACTTGGTCCCATATGAAGAGGTGATCTGTAGATCGGAAGCAGTTCGGCAGAGCAAGCAAGACTAGTGCAGTGGGTCAAAGAGGCTGGCCCCTGTGTGGAGGCTGGCCCCTGCGTGGAGGCTGGACCCTGTATGGAGGCTGCCCCTGTGTGGAGGCTGGACACTGTATGGAGGCTGGACTCTATACAGAGGCTGGACCCTGTACAGAGGCTGGACCCTGTGTGGAGGCTGGACCCTGTGTGGAAGCTGGCCCCTGTACGGAGGCTGGCCCCTGTACAGAGGCTGGACCCTGTGTGGAGGCTGCCCCTGTGTGGAAGCTGGACCCTCTATGGAGGCTGGACCCTCTACGGAGGCTGGATCCTGTACGGAGGCTGGACCCTGTGTGGAGGCTGCCCCTGTGTGGAAGCTGGCCCCTGTGTGGAGGCTGGACCCTCTACGGAGGCTGGACCCTCTACGGAGGCTGGATCCTGTACGGAGGCTGGCCCCTGTACGGAGGCTGCCCCTGTGTGGAGGCTGGCCCCTGTACGGAGGCTGGACCCTGTGTGGAGGCTGGCCCCTGTACAGAGGCTGGACCCTGTGTGGAGGCTGGACCCTGTGTGGAAGCTGGCCCCTGTACGGAGGCTGGCCCCTGTACAGAGGCTGGACCCTGTGTGGAGGCTACCCCTGTGTGGAAGCTGGCCCCTGTGTGGAGGCTGGACCCTCTACGGAGGCTGGATCCTGTACGGAGGCTGGCCCCTGTATGGAGGCTGGCCCCTGTGTGGAGGCTGGACCCTGTACGGAGGCTGGGAAGAGAAGCTTCTCAGACTAAATGAGGCAGGTAGACCACTGCTGTGAGATACACTGTGGAATGTTTTTATTCTTTTTAATAGTAGAGTTTAAAAAACATAAGTTATTATAGATGAAAAATCTGTCTCTAGGAATCCTCTGTTCCAGGAAACAATTAAACACAGAAACTGAATGAGAGGCAGTATAGCTGAGAGCACTTAGCCTTGGTGCTTCAGGTGGTATACAGAGTTGACCCTGAATGACTCCAGAGGGGAACTCTCAAGGAATAGTCTAACTTTGGGAACCCCTCACTAGGAGAAATGACTTCACTGTTGACAAGGACATTCACCAAGGATCTACTCTATTTTGCGGATAGCCAGAGCTTCAGCAGTGGGCACTGAAGTGGAGGGAATACATCATGCTCTAAGTTCAAAATTCCCAGGCATTTGTTATGAAGGAACAAAAGAAGATGGATGCAATGCTCTAGACCCTCATTTCTAATATCAAAATCCTGTTGATGTGACTGAATGGAGAAAATCTAAACAGCGACACAGCTGGTTAGTGAGGTAAAATGCCTGACTCGTCGAACACAGGAGGAAAACTGAGGAAGGAGACATGGCTGAAAGGTATACCACGTTGTCAGAGTTCCTTAATCTAACATGATGATGCCTGATGTGGCAGCTTGCTCCACACTTCCTGCCACATGTCTGGCATCTGTCAGTGCAGGTGTCACAAATAGCTGCTGAAGAGCTCGGCTGCAGAGGCAGAATTCTGGAAAGATTGTTTGAACCAATTAAGGAGGCATGTCTCCCCTAGCGTGACCCTTCAATAGCCATGTGGATTTTTGGCCGTCTCCTTGATCAGGTAGCAGGCTAAAGACACTATTTTGTTGTACAGCTTGCAAAACAACCTCACACATCCCACATGTGTTGTTTTTTCTTTGCTGTTTTATTTTGCTTTGCTTTCTTATATCAAAGTGACTCTGCGCCACTAGATATAGCTTCTCCAAAGACTTCAGATGAACAAGTTCCAGATGTGCTATTTGTAGTCTGTACAAAATATTACAGTGTTAGAGCAAAGATGTCCTCAATCCCTGGAGGCATTATAGCTTAACACTAGATTCCCAAACTTGAGAGGCACACAGCCTGGGACTGAGCAAGGTATTGAATTTCTCTGTGACTCAGTTTTCTTCCCATAGAATGGTGAAGATCACAATACCTGTCTAACAAGGATGTTGCGAGAATTAAATCTGTTAGTATCTTTTTATAACTAAAAGCTTATGTAGATTAGTCCCTGACAAATTGTTAGAGCTTGATAAATAATTATTGCTGTTATTCAAGAATCCTGCCAGCCACTTCTATCGGGCCTCATAGGGTAGAGCTGGAAGAAGATACTATGGCACCTGTCATCTTGTCATCATGGCAGGCTGCTCAGCTTTGTAGAATTAGATATTGGATCTCCTTATTGAAAACATAGTTTAGAGGAAGCGTTGACACAGGAGTTTATTGTCCCTCCCTCTACCAATGTATTTGCGTACTGGATATTCAAAACAGTCAAGAAGGTCACCAGATATTCACGCATGTCCTTCCCTCTGTGAAAATCCACATGGGAAGTCTGCACTGTCTTTGAGATTGACTTAGTCAGAAATATACATGGCATGTTTGTGTCTTTCCACAATGACAGAATTTATTCAACAGCAATAAATTCACAAGGTGCAGTGGTTTCATTGGAAGCAATTCACGAGAAATTGTCTGGATTTCCTTGATAGTCCTGAGCAGGGCAAATGAAGTCTCTTTTATTCCAATCTTAATTACTGATATTAACTCTCAGATCATGCATTGCACATCACACAGAAAATCTCTTGCTTTCTTATATATATTTTGTTCTCATGTGTGTATGTGTGTGTGTAACATATATGTGTTACTGAATGTCTATAAAGGGTTAAGAGGCCACACATCAGACTTCAAGAGGTTTCAGAGAAGGCAGGGAAGCAGATAGAGATGCAAATAATTCTCTGTGAAGACAAGGGATGAGAGAACCTAGTAGGGTGTTAGTCTGCTGCTGTTGCTGCTGCTGGCTGGATCGGAGAGGCGGGCCCAGGGTCAGAGTTGAGCTGCAGGAGCTGGTGAAGTGAAAGGCAAGATGTGTTGAGTAGGTGAATGAACAATAGGTTCACGTGAGAGAACATGAGGACTGGCAGACGATAATTTGAGTAGGTTGTGTTAGCCGCAGGGAGCAAGCCAAGCTGAAACCCTGGGACACTTGAGAGTTCGGTACTTGTCAGTCCCTTGATGCATACATTAGGTGGTCAAATGACAGGTCTATGGGACCAATGCCATCACAGTGTTAGGCATCCTTTTTATGGGGCCCAGGTAAGGGAGATGAAGCCTTTCATCAGTCTGGTGTGTCTTATAAGTCTTTGGGACTGGTTTTTCTATAATTCTGATTGGCCAGATAAATATAAATGTGGTTTCTTTTCCACTCCTGGGAATAAGATGTTTATATGTCTGTACCCCATGGTGATACTAGACAGGTGATGCCATTCACATGTCCATCAAAGTGTAGAGTCATCCTATTTTGCCTCAGAATATAGTCAAAAGCTGCTGTAAAATGGAACCTCTCAAGGCAAGGCACAGACTCAAACAAACAAACAAACAAAAACAGTTTTATGCAATATGGTGGAACTCAGAGCAGAGCACAGCCTGATTACACTAACACCTGCAGATATACACTAACGACTGGCATAGATGTGGGTTTTCCAAGAAGCAACAAGACTCAAGGTGCTCTCTTCCTTGATTTCTTCAGAGGGTCTTCTCTCTCCTGGATTAGTTCTCTGCCTGCTCTCCTGTCCAATTCCTGTCCCTTTGTTTTCTCTGTCGTGGTTCTCCCTGCCTCCTCCAGTTCTTTCTCACTTGGTTGGTGTAACAAGTAGACTCAAGATCTCCTTCACCCTGTACAGAAGTGTATCAGCCCTCTCCTGAAAGAACCAGGTGAAACCCAAGGGGACTCAGGAAAAAAAAAACATGGGGCAGATTGCTTCTGCCTGCTTCAGATCGGAACTTTTAACTAGAAAAGGAGAAGAGGGCCTGGAAGCTCCCAGATGCCTCAATTCCAAGGGAGAAAACTAGATAAGGATCCATTGAGAGCTTGGTGTCAGTGCGGAGAAAAACTGACAAGGATGGCCTCTCTAGTGTGGAATCTCAGCACTCCTTTGGCTCGGTCATGATTAGCTCTGAGATCACAAGAGAACCTCAAAAGCTACAATTTCTCCATAAATGGTACTTTTCTGTGGGCCATTATGTATGACAGTTATGTATGACTTTAATTTCTAGATCATTTCTCTGCCAACCATCCTTCTTCAACAGAAACAAGGCCAATTCTTCTTGATTCTGTAGAATCCCAATCTCCCTCCCTTCTTCCCCCTCGCTCTTCCTCCTCCTCTTCCTGTTCTGTGCCAACAGTGGATATTAACTGTATAGGGTTATATAGAATCAGCTTCAGAGGAATCCCTCCACAGCCCCTGCTGCCCGGTGAGGGGAACTCTTACAGGTCCCTAGACAGAAGGAGAGTGATGACTCAGCCCCAGGCAAGCTACAGAGGCAGCTGTGCCTTTCTTGATTTTTCCTGTTCTTGGGCTCTTGAAGTGCCAATTGCCCAGCTTCTCAGGATTATGACCTGATTTTGAGTCCTGTTTCCACCCCTCCCAATAATTTAGTGAGTTAAGCAATAGCTTTCTCATAAATTCCTTTTAAATTAATTAATTAAGTTGTGGTAAAGTCTAGCAGAATTGGTTTCGTTGTTTCCAGGAAAGAACTTTGAATGATATTCTTCCATTCTCTCCCTCCTATTTTAAAACAGTCTCTCTCTCCTTCTCTCCCTTCCTTCTGACTTATACAAACGCACATCTGTAACAACAAAGAAATCTAGGCTATACAGTTCATGTTATATATTGCCTTTTTCTACATATGTGTATCAAACCTGTATTGAAGCTACCTAGTAATAAAACAATGGCCAGAACACACAATAAAGTGTAATCATAATAATCATGTAATAAAACACGATTCTGCACTCATAAGAAGAAAGAAAAATTAAGATGGCATTGCTGATGTTTATACCCAAGGAAACTTTCTTCCATGGCATAGCATGAAAAAGAACATGATATCTATGCAAACAGATATAACACAGCTTCATAAAGACTGAATTGTAGCCCTGTTACCAAACACAGTTCAGTAAAATCACACCAGAGAGGAAGTGACTCTTAACCAGGTGCTATGCTCCACAAAGGTCTGGCTAATCCTGGCTGAGCTGAGAGCGTAACCCTTCAAGCAGCTCTCTTATAATAATGTTTATTAACTGTCTTCCGAGGGTACCAAGGTACCTTAAGTGAAAGGTCACCTTCTCTGAGAAGTACTGGTGTGCAGTTACTCCGTGTCTTTGTGCTGGTTTTTGTTTGTTGTTAATTGTAAATTCATACACTTCCACAGCTGACCAAGCTGAAAGCTTTTGTGTGTGTGTGTGTGTGTGTGATAATAAGAATCAGAGGAGATGATAAGACTTGAAAGTAACCCAGCTATTATCAGAAGTAGATCACCAGAGTAATGCATCTCTGGTCCATGAGCTGGGTCAAATCCTTTTCTTAAAAAGTGAATAAGACTGTACAACTACATTCATAGCAGCCTCATCCATGATAGCATGATAGTCAGAGGACAGCAGTAACTAAAGGAAATGTTTAAAAATGTGATATTTACATGGAATTCTATTCAGCTTTGGGAAAGAAGGAAATTCTGACACATGCTCTAATGGTTGTACCTCGAAGACCTTATGCCTCAGAAAAACAGAAATTAAGTTATTCCTCTTTCACGAGACTCCTCGTCCAGGCATACTTTGCATATGTGGAAAACAGAATGGTGGTTGCAGCAGATTGGGGGGAGGAGAGAACCAGGAAGTTGCCAAGAGGTAAGATGCAAAGTTCCAGGCATGGCTGGCAGTGTTTGGACAATGTCACTGAACTGTGTGCTCAGAAATGATTAAAGTTCTCTGTTACGTGATATCTGTTTTATCACATTAAAAGTATGAAAAGAAGGAAATTCGGAATATTTCCTCCAAGATGAATGAAGAGCTCCGAAGTTGAAGACTCTAATGCTAACCTAAAATAATTTTAATTAGAAACCTGTAAAAGTAGACACTGCCAAACACCCACCTTGACCATAAAACAACAACAAAAACATCTCAGTAAATCTCCCAGGTTTGAAATGCCTAATTTTTAGCAATAAAGTTTCCTATTGAACCATCCAAGATAAACTAATTCCAAAACACACATTTGGGTAAATGACTTTACTGACCTTTTGCCTCAGGTTTTCACGACAGCCAGTTGGGAATATTATCTGATTAATCCCTACAATTCAGTATGAGTGAGGTTCATTTGGCAGATGAGCAAACCAAGACCAGAAAGACCAAATAAGTCTTTTTAAGGTCACGTAGTTCATGCATAGATCTTGCACTGGAACCAGTCCTCTCCAGTTCATATGGTGTCTGTAGATGCCATTGGAGACCCTACCAGCTCCATTAATCTTCCAGTAAGTCTAATGAATCCTTAAACAAAGGAAAGGCCACTAGGCTTTGCCTAGCTCTGGCACAAGAGGCTAGAAAAGCTCAAACCCTACAGCTTTATGGAAGGGATGAGGATGGACCCGAAGTATGTGACTTTCTGTCACTGTTTCATTTCACTTTATTTATTTCCTCGTTAGTAAACATTATCGAAAATCTACCATGAGTCCAACTGCCCTGGGAAATAGGAGTGTAAAACAATTCAAGGAGCAAATGTTTGGTAACCAGAGAAAAGGCCTCTGGATTTTCCAATCTCTGTCCTCAAGCTTTTGAGCTCAGACCAGGAGGCCTCACCATTCACAAGCATGCACCACAGGGGCCTCCTCCCACAATTGTCTGGGGAAGCGATTACCAAATCAAGTCAGTCCTGCATTCTACCCTGCACCCCTCTAGCCCCTGTTAATTGCTCCTAATTATATACCTCAAGAATTCCTCTCTCTCTGGGGTGTATGTCCGGAAAACAGATTGTGTTTTGTCTTCTCCTGGGCTAATTAGGATTTGCTCTAGGAAGCAGCAGCACTAGGGGCCCTCTGATCTTCCAGAGAGGCCCTGCCCTCATTTGTTTTCTTTGTTGCCTTTCCTCCACGCCCCTTTTCTCTATTTGATCACCTGAACTCCATCAGGAGCCAGGTGCAGCCGTCCCCCGGTTGGACCAAAAGACTCTCTCCTCTCTCTGTTTAGGGACCTTGTACCTAGGCAGCCTGAAGGAACCCTGGCTGAGTATGCTGAGAGCCCAGTTTATGCTGCTGTCTCCTTTCTGCATTACTTTCGTGCAAGCTGTATTTTTCTGAAATTTAATTAACATTTTTCCAAAGTGGAAAATAAGCTCCATTCATAAAGCCTTTCTATAGGTAATCTGAGCACCTCTGAATTTTTGACACAGTGTCTTCTGTCCCATTGGCACAGGCAATGTTTATTGACAAACTGCAAGTTATATGTTGCCAATGTTTTGATTTCCTCTTGTGGGCTGCTATAGGCCTGCATCATGCGGTGTAGTAGGTCTTTCCTGGCCTTGTCTTCTTTAGGGCCTTGTCCCCTGACCCTGCCCTTTCTGCACTATCATGGTGCATCTCCATTTTGTGACTCCATATCTGGAAGAGGCAAGCCCAGGTGTGCTCTCATCAGCTTTAAAACAGTACTGTGTGTTAAGCAAGTCAAAGGGAAGACAGGAACTCCAGCCTCAAGCTATGCATGAGTCCACCTTCCATACTTGAGAAGCGCCCATTCTCGCCCAGCATTGTGCCATCTCTAAAATGATAATACATTACTAGATTACATCCTGTAATCTGTCTTCACGTTGTCTCAACCGCTTGATTGAATGAATTTTGACATATAAAATGAAGAAAGCTAGAGCTGATCTTTATTTAGTCTTGCTTTCTTCCAGCAAATGGTTGCCTGAAACCATTTTCAGGCATTTCCACTTAGCCAATTTCTCCCCCCAGAATTAAAGTCTTTTGAGCTCCACCGGGACCAGGAACTTCCAGTCTCCACCTTCTCTGCCACCTAGACGCTCCTGGATCTGGATCTCTGTCTTTTCCCTTTAAAGGATATGTTTAGCTTGTTCTGCTGTGGAATTTGGTTTTAGTTCTTCAGTGTTAATTTTACTCCACTCAAAAGCAAAAATTCATCCATGTTTTGCTGGAAGATCTTTACAGTTTAGAGAATGGGTGTAAAGATGAAACTCAGAGAAGATTCTTATGAGCATTTTATATTAATTGGATATTAATCACATGAATCCAGAAATAGACTTTCTGGGAGAATAAGGTACCTGCTATAATTGCACCGCTTGACTTGGCTTGAAGGTTGCCATTTTGGACAGCTATGTGAGTTTTCTTTTTTCTTTTTTCCTGCTTCATGTGAATGAGGAAATGCCAGAGACCTTCCCACCCCCTCAACCCAGTACTCCCTGTTCAGGTGCTTCTGCCAACTAATTAACACCTCCTTTTCGAGTTGTAAATTGGACAGCAGATGCGCATAAATGCAGAACCCAGTGGGGAGTCTCATGCTCTCTGTATACATCTAATTCATGAAAGGCAGGAAGTGAAATCAAGTAGGCTGATGGGAAATACATTCTGCCAAAATGGCCACCCCCAGATTCTTAAATAAATTTATGGACTTTCAACACAAAATAAATTTCTCACGTCTTTGGATAAGAGGGCCAGTTTTGTTGTTTTTCGAATATAGTCCAATGGGTTCTCAAAATTCTGCTGGGATGGCACTGGAGATGTAGGCACATTTGCACACCTACCTGGGTCCATTAAACATTTTCAACCTTTGAAAGAGGGCCTTGGTTCTTAAATCGCGGTCTCTTGTCTCAGTCTGTAGCAATCTGTCTTTCCTATGGCTGCTAGTGATTATCCACAGACCAAATTAGATGGTATTATTTATAGGCCTACTTACAGGAATGTTTCTCCAGAAACATTCTCATTCTTCCCAAAGGTCTGTCTTCTTTCCTAAGACCCACTCATCTCATCCACACCCTCGACTCTTCCCTGTACAGGTGATCTTCCCTCAACCACCCCTGTATTTGCAGATCTATCCCTGTCCCATTAGTATCCCAGAAGCCATAATGCCAACTTTCTCTAAAGAACTTGGAAAGAATATTTTATTGGCCTTCAGTTCAACTCCATTCAATTCAATTCATCAAAGACTACTGGATATCTTTACTTTTCCAAACACTGAGGAGTGCTCAGGAGATGCAATGTTACAAAAATCATAAAGGCTCTCTGGGGATAGCCAAGATAGGGAAGTACGTAGCTCTAATTCCTGGAGGGAATGCCCAAGATCAGCAGCGGCTGCACAGAATGACTTACATTCAGTAATGCAGCCCCGAGCTGGCCACAGATTCGAAGAGAAGAGGACCATTGGAACAAGTCTCCTGTATCTTTTTTACCTTATGCTTTGAGTTCCTGAGTTCAGATGTCTGGGCAGCAGTCTGTCCAAAAGTCCCCGGGGCAGGCAAGGTGTAAAACAGGAGGAGAATGGAAGGGAGAATTAAAAAACATAGAGCCATGCCCCTTTAGGCCAGCGTGGAGGTCAGACAGGTGATGAACTAGCAGCCGGAAGGCGGGAAGAGGAAGGCAACTTTAGAGAAAAAGGAACCCAAAATGTTGGGGCAGCCCAGAACGCTCGGGAAGCACGGTTACAAAGATATATAACAAAAAGAAGGGGAGTTTATACTTTCCTGAAGAATTCAGAAAAGCAGGAAGACTCATGGAAAGCTACTTCTCTATGGCGAGGTCCGTAAGCACTGTACCAGCTTGCACCAGCGAGTGGGAATTCGGGGCAGGAAAAGCTCGCCCTCTCATTACATAACTAGGTATTCCACCTTTCTCTTTAAGGTGGCTTAAGGTGAACCTGCCTTCCCAGCACTGGTCCTATGACCAGATGGTTGGCCTAGAAAAACTGGAAAGTTAAGATTCTACCCTGTCCAGGGATTGTTAGCCTTCAGCCCAGATTTCTCTTAAGGGACAATATGCTACTCTAACATTATGCCATAAATTGGTTAGCTTCTCTTCGAAAAGCATTTATCCCATGCCTGTTGAATGGGAAGTCATGCCTAAAATCCTTATGTGACTGAAATGCACATTAAAGTTTGAAAACTACCATGTTACATTATTCAGATTTTACCACATCCCTTCGAAGGTCAGTTCTTGACTTCTGGCTTCAAGACCACAGGAATTTCTGGTCAAATCTCTCACAGTGTGCACATGTGTGTACAAAGCGTAACAGCTAAGGAAGGTGCCCCAGACTGCAGTTAGTTACAGTTCCTCCTCCATCGTATACTCGTATCACATACATTTGAGAAGTTAATCAATAGAAAATGTTTTCCTCATTAACCGTCTTCCTCTTGCTCTTCCCCAACACACACAGACACACAAAAAGAGACACAGACACACACACACACACACACACACACTCAGACATACTGGTTGCTCTTCCAGAGGACCTTGGTTTGGTTCCCAGCACCCACACAAGAAGGAACAACCTTCTGTAACTTCACTTTCAGGGAATCCAACACCCTCTTCTGGCTTCCATGGCATAGCACTTACATATATCTGGGCGAAACATTCATACCCATAAAATAAAATAAAAATAATAAAGATAACCGATTTCTTAAATTTTTTATTTTGGATCGAAACCAAGGCAACAGCCATCACCTGACTTGAAGAGCACACTAAAGCCAGCAGAGCTAATCCCTCAGAGAAGCTGTTCCCTTAGCTTCCTGGCACAAGAGCTACTTGTTATTAATAAGGAGGAAAGAAGATTTAAACATAGCTCCTTTTAGATTTGCTGCGACCTGTGTCTATAAGTGTGTGATCAGCTTTGCCAGGTGTGGTGGCATGTGCCTTTAATCCCAGTCCTCGGGTACCAAAGGTAGGTAGAGCTCAGATTGAGGCCAGCCTGGTGTACATAGTGAATTCCAGGCAGGCTGGGACTAGGGAGACCTTGTCCAAAAAAAAAAAAAAAAAAAAAATACTCCATTTGGGCTGCCATGTTTACATATTTAGTCTTGAAATTGAACTTTCCCAAGGTACACGAACCTATATCTTTTTTTTAATGAAAAAATCTATAACTTTTGTTTATGAAAGCAAAAGCTGAGGAAAACATGTTGACAAGAATAGAAAGGGTTTTGCAATGTACAAGTCTGAGAACAACCCACCGACAACTGTACAGGCTGGGTGTAGCAAATGGAAACTGCAAAAGAAAGCTAAAGCATGAAAGTATGCCAGTGTGTGGTGGTCCTGCAGCTGAAAGGGATAGAGTGGGGAAGTGATAACCTGGGCTGTGAGGAATGGCCTAGTGAGCATGACCAGGGGTGAAGAGGCATCTCAGAACACAGAACTAAATACACCTAGAAAGGGCTGAGCGTGAACATCACACGGGCAGTGAAATTCTACATCCGATGAAAGGAGACCATCTGTTAAACAGTTAGACTTAGTTTGGGCGTGTCCAGACACATGGCGGTATAGTTTAAAACCCACGACTTATAAATGCAGACACAGCTCTGAAACTGTCTAAAACAGGATCCTGTTTAGCCAGGATCATGTCTGCTCTCTAGAAGAATTGTTTTCTCTAGGGATATTCCTAGAAATGATTGACAGCACACCTCAAAATAGGTCTTTTCCCTTGGGTAGTATATTGAGTATATTCTTTTTAAAATTTGTTAACGAAATGGGAAGTTTTTAAAAGGATGTTTATTAAATGCATATACATATTTTGAAAACACTACAACCTCATGGACCGTTCAATTGACAGTAAATGAAACGTTTTCTGCATTTATTTTTGCATGCTTTCAGCATTGTGTGTTCTTTGCATTCCTCCTAATGGATGAACCAGACTACATTTTATTTTCCTCCTGCTTTCTTGCTAGTTTTTCCACATTTCCCTTCTTAAATGGGATCACATGATAGGTTTTTTGTGACTTGCTTTGTTAGAGTCAAGTTTGTTCTGGAGACTCATTTCTCTTGCATTCACCTGGTTGCTGCCAGGATTCCCTTCCATGGAAGGCTTAGCACACTAACATATCCATTCTGACAGTTACAACCTGATGACTTGATTCTTACTTTTTAAATTCCTGCATTGTTGTTCTGGCCACGTGGAAGAATTTCTCTAGAATACAAAGGGAGGAGAATGGCTGAGTTATGTGTGCATTTAGCTTCATAGGTAAAATGTACAAATCTGCACTGCTACCTTCAAAGTCAAAGTGTTCTTTTTGATTTGTACCCTCACCGGCTTGGTATCAGTGACCTTTAAAACATATTGTCCATCTGCTGTGATTAAATCGCCATCCCATGTTGGTAGATATTTGTATTAGATTGATTTATAATGGACTTGAATACCTTTCTAGAACTTCATTGCCCATTTGAATACTGTCATTTTGGTAGCCTTATATCCTCTGAAGAATTTCTTCACATTTGTAGCTTGTCTTTTTTCTCTCTTGGTTATCTGGTACAATGTACATTACTAAATTGAATGAACACACATCTATCTTCTTTATGGTTTGTGCTATTTGATTTTGTTAAGAAGTCCCTAAGTAGTTCACCCAGAAAAGCTATTCTCTTACACTGAAAGTTTCTCCTTTCACACTTCAATTCTGCTGATATTTATTCTTTTTAATGTATGGTGTGAGATAAGGATCCCATTTAAATTTTCCCACGTGGATAGCTAATTGTCCCAGCATCGTTTAATTTCCTCTTTTCGCCACTGAGTCCATCTCTTATAAATTATTTCCATGCATACGTAAATCTGTTTCTTGTCTGCTCAGTTCCATTCATTACTTTCCTGTGTGCATAGTACATTACGCTGTAATCATTCTCACATTTGGGAAGGCAACTAATCACTGCCCTCAGTAACTCCTCCCCTCCCTCTTCCTGCTCTTCCTGCTCTTTCTCCCCATCTTTCTGACTCTCTTGCCCCCTTTACTGATTCTCCTCCTCCTCCTCCTCCTCCTCCTCCTCTTCCTCCTCCTCCTCCTCCTCCTTCCTCTTTCTCTCCTCCCTTTCTTTTTCTTCTCCTTTTAAGACCACACTGTTCTTGCTTTATGATATGAAGCCCTCTTCCCCTATGCACATACAAAGACCTGTTGAGATTTTAAAATTCAGATTGTGTGACTATATTGATAAAATTTCAAATATCCTCTGATTTCTGAGCCTTCCAATCCATAAAATGCTGCTTTTATTTCCATTTATTTACGTTTCTAAAATCATTTTGAAAAATATTATTGTTTCTCCGTTAAAACCCTTCCACACTGAGTCCAACGTACTTAGGCCCTTCGTGTTCTTTAAAAACACGAAGGTAAATGATCCTTTATGAAATTATATTTTCTCACTGTGTCCTGATTGGTAGAAATATAATAGATTTATTTACATGTAAGGGACTTTTTACATTCAAGGATTTCTATTCCAGGGTCTATGAAAAATTCATTCATTCTGATTATTTCTGTGTTTCTAATCCTGATAATTTCTGTGTGTGTTCTTTTAGGCTTTCTCTGAAGATGGTGATATCATTTGAAAATAATTATATTCATTTATTCTTTTATAGAAGAAACTCTGTATTTTAAAACAACAACTACCACAATTTACTCTCAGAGTATAGAGTAAACTATATTCTATGTTTATGCCTCACTTTATGTCATTGAACTTTCGGGTCTCCTATTTATTGATTTTTATATTCTTCCTGCATATTCTACTGCTATTTTCCTTTCCTTTATAGACATCTACCTAATGTTTGAAATGTGCATATATTTGCATATATATATATCGTATTGATATAAGCAGTAACATCTTTTATAGCTTATTTTTATTGTCTTTCTTCATTCAAAATGTTTTAGAAAAGATTTCTCTATTATGCTATGTGAGCATTTCAGCTTTCTACTTCATTAATTGCCTTTGGTAGAAATTGCTGCTGCTGCTGGTACTCAAGTCTCCATCTCTTCCAGGATAGAAGGTGATTCTATTTCCTTGTTGTGCCAGTTACTTTTCTCATCAATTTGACCAAATGCCTGATAGATTCAATTGAAGAGAGAAAACATTTATTTTGTCTCATAGTTTCAGAGGTGTCAGCTCATCAGGATGGGGAAATTGTGGCAGTGTCAAGCAGAGCGGCTTACATGGAGGCTGCTGGGAAACAGAGCAAAGACTTTCAGAAGGGGCCAATGCAGGATAGAGTCCAAAGGATGCACCCCAGTGACCTGCCTCCTCCAACTCAGCCCCGCTCCTCCCCCTCATCACTTTCCCACAGTATCATCAAGTATGAACCCATCAAGGCATGAATCCATTCTTTAAATTGGAGCCCTCCTGATCTAACTATCCCTGGAAATATCATCACTCAGAAAGGTGTTTCTGGGCCTTTCTTAGTCCAATCAAGTTCACAAATCTAACCATTACATCTGCCTCTTAAAGACAGGATTAGCCAATGATTGAAAATGAGATTAAATCCATCAGTTTGAGATGAAAGCCTGGGGAAATCTAGAAATAATTTCCACACCTACTTTCCAAAACATTGGTCATTTGGAAAGAATTTGTGATATGAAGTTATCATAAGATTAAAGCATCCTGAAAGTGCCATTGCAATTTGCTATCATCAAGGTCCACTTTGATAATAGAAAATGCATGAATTTTATGCTTATGGAGCATAGAACTTGTGTACACATGCACAAGTTGCCTATTGTGGGGCATCTTTGGTAAATAGTATTTCTGCTTGATCTATGAATTTTAGTTCTGAAAACGGTATGCTACAATCAGCAACTAACATTACTAATCTCTCTTCAGCTTTTCAGTTGTTACTTGGAATATTTTAATCTGTACTACTAAATATGTTTATGATCATCATCTATTAATTTCTTATACTTGTATATAAGGTATTCTTTGTTCCCTGTTATTTTTTGTCATAAATGGTAGTTATTAAAAATTAGGATTGATGGGGCTTAAGAGATGACTCAGGAGTTAGGAGCACTGAGTGCTCTTTCAGAGGACTTGGATTTAACACCCAGTATCCACATGGTGGCTAGCAACCTTCTGAAGCTCCACTTCCAGGAAATCTAACACCGTCTTCAGGTCTATGGACATGGTACAACATGGGTACACTTACACACATGCAGACAAAACATATACACATTAAATAATCAAATACATTTAAAATAAAAGTGAGGATGACTTTATCAGCTTTCCCTTGCTAATATATTATTTTGCATTTCCGTGTTGTATCTTTTTATTTTCAGTGAGCTCATCTAGTCTCACGTAGTTGTAGCATCTTTTTATTAATCCAGTATGAAAATCTCTGCCCTTGAAGCAGTGAATTTAATGCATTTTTAAATCTCTGTAATTATTCTTGTTTAAGGACATATTTCTCTCAGCGTCCTTAATATTTTCCAGTCATAATAGCTTTCATTACCCTTCTTTCCTAGCTGTCTTCACAGTACAGTGCCTCTGCTCCTTCATCTAACCTGCAGGGTGCTGTCCAGAAACCTGAGATAATTTAATGCTCTTCTTCTGTGGTTCATCTGTTCTTTAATTTATTTATTTACTTCTTTTATGTTATGTGTGTGTGTTGTGTGTAGGGAAGGGCATCCATGCATGTAATGCCCACAGAGGCCACGAGAAAGCATGGGATCCCTGGAAACTGGAATTAAAGAAAGTTGTTAGCCAGTATGTAGGTGCTGGGAATCAAACCTGGGTCTTCTGCAAGAGAAGCCAGTGCTCGTAAGCACTGAGCTTTCCCTCTAGCCTCTGACTTTCCTTCTATATTTTTCTTTTTAAAGATTTTTTTTTAAAATCTTAATTATGTATATGCTTGTGCATCTATGTGTGTCTATGTGAGTGCAGGTGTTCCAGGAGACCTGGAGAGAGCAGTGGCTCCCCTGGAGTTAGAGTGACAGGCAGTTCTGAGTCATCTGATGTGGATGCTGGGTACCGAATTCAGGTCCTCTGTAAGAACCAACCAGTATTCTTAACCTCTGTGCCATCTCTCCACTCCTGAACTATTCTTTCTGTCTAAAACTATTTATGGGTTTTCTTTGCCTTTCATGGTTTTAAATTTCACTCTAATTAGTTATTTTACTTTTATGCTTGGCAATATATGAATATTTTAATCTAAAATATTTTATTTTTACTCAATTCTGAGAAAACCATCTCTATTTTTGTCTTCAAACGTTTTTCTTCATCTTCTTCTACAGTTTTTAGCTTATGAGTATTGGTATTTTATTTTTAGGATCCACTTCTCTGAGCTTTTCTATTTCCTCTTTCTTCTTCTTTTCTATTTGAGACCTCACTATAATTTTCTATTTTATTATTTCTCCAGTTTTATCCATCTTGTTGTATCTTTTCTTTCCAATGATTCTCTTTTCAATAGTTTGTGTTCTTATTTGCTGTTTTCATTAACTTTTTTGCCTTTGTTCCATATGAGCAATATTTTTCCTTATTTTCTTAAATATTTTTTTCTGGCTTTATTTAAAGTTTCGGGTTTTTTTTCTGTTATAATTCCTTTGTTTGTTTGTTGTTCTGTTTTTTGAGACAGGGTCTCTCTGTAGCCCTAGCTGGCCTGGAACTCGCTATATAGACCAGGTTGACCTCAAACTCACAAGAGATCCTCCTATTCTAATCTTTTGTTCAAATGGTGTATATTAGTTTGTGGTATGACACGGGAGTCTGTTTATTTTAGCATAAGCAAGCTCCTGCCCCTGTACAGAGGCCATTAACCCTACTCTGCAGTGGTTTAGACTAAAAAGTCAGTCTTTCTCAGTGTTGGGAGGAGGACGGCAACGGGAGGAGCAAGTAATTTCAAAGACCTGGAGCACCACTGGTGACTGCCGCAGTTCTTTGCTGTTTCACTAGACAACTCTCCCAAGGGTTTTAACTTTGAGTTTTTAGGCCAAAACAGCACTTAGAAGAAATAACCTCCCAGAGCCTATGTTCAACCTCCCTAGGCTGCCCTGGGGATGTCGAGGTGGGAGTGGGATAGACATGAAGGACTCGGCAGCTGGTTCCCTCATCAGTCTGTGTCAATATCTCATCCCACAGGATGCTAGGGCACTCTTTTATGTCCTAGCATTGGAGAACTGGCAGTTGGTTTCTAAGTAAAAGGATGGGTAAGGTTGGTCTTAAAGCAATGTGAGCGACAGGTGTCGGCCTGCAGTCCCAACTCTGTCATCCTACACTGTCATCCTTTCACAGCACCAGGGTAACCTTCCTCCCACAGTGGCTCACACTCTATATGTCACTGGTTTGACATTGATTTTAGAAGCCTCAGGAGTTCCTTGGGGTTTCAGATTGAGTCATTATTTCTATAGCCCAGACTTCTTTCTTATTTTTAATTTCTACAGGTTCAGTTATGAGATGAGGAATCAGTAGCCTGCAGTGGCTGCCTAACAAGGCAGAAAACCTCTGCTTCCTTTTGTCCGACTCCACTGTGTCGAGCCGCATCTCCAGCACCACATCAGGTAGGCGCATCAATGCTCAATGCTCTTCTTGTTCCTTGTGTTACAGGTGATGATGCCAAGATATTGATCCAGCTCAGAATGGAAACATTTTATAAGGTGATTCTTTAGAATCCCCAGAAAGGCTAATAATGATTAAGGAGGCAGTTTTGTCTCTGAACAAATCTAAGAACTTGTGAGACTCGTAAGAGTAAATTTAGATTGATAGCATATATTCTCAGAAATCGTGTTCGATTCAATGGAATGCTGTTAGACATGAAAAATATGGCGGATGGGGATTTCAAAGCTCATTGAGGGCACTATGTGAAATTCCTGAGATGTTAATAAGTAGTTCTTTGGAAAAAGAGGTGGTGCATGGAAGACTATCTAGTCAGAAATGTTTATAGTAGAACAACAGATAAAGATAGAAAAAGAAAGATGCACACAATGGGCATCTGTTGCTCTCTTGACACTCAAAATATTATCCGACCCAATCCTAGTGCTTCCCAGCCTGAGGCTTCTTTGGAAATAAATGCAAAGGAATACAAGTCACAAAGAGTACAGAAACTAAAGAGAGACGGTGAGCAGAGCACTGCACAGACTTGGGAAAATTCACAGATAGTGACTCAAGTCTGAGTTTTTGCCTTTCTCAACTCAGCATAAAAACAGCAAAAACTCACAGTGATAAGCCCACAAGCAAATCTTTCAATAACAGCTCAGGCAAGTCAAGTTTTGGTAAGGATCCTGTTCGCTGGGTCACTATCCACTTACTGTATGTGGTGATCCAGAAACTGTTGAGATCATACCATGATTCTGGCTCTGAGTGTCCTAGTTCATGAGGCTGCTGTAGATACCTTTGAGATTGCATGCCAAGCCTACAGAGACACTGAACTCTTCTCCATCATTTACTATGGGAGACCCTGTTAACTATGATACCAAGGGCTGGGGTGATTAGACCATGGCTAGGTACCTGAGCCAAGTCTGGTATCTCAGAGCCCTTTCTTTGTTTGAGGTCTAGACTTAAATATGTATACATGTATATATGATACATATGTCTTTATTTACATCTACATGTAGGGATCTTCATCTATATACATGTTTATGTACATGCAGAGAACAGCGGATGGGCTCTCTCTCTTTTTTTAGATTAGTGAAATAAAAGCTTGGGAGCACAGAATGGACATCATATGCCAGTTACATAGACCAGAGAAACAGGAGATATGAGCCTGCAGGCATAGAAGACTAGGACCAAGACAAGGAGAGAGGTGTCGGGCGGAGCACAAGCTGTGGATGCACTGACTGGTTGGTCAGTTCCGTTCTTGATAACTTGATGCATTTTTTCAATATCTCCCTTCTCACCCCAGGCAAATACTAGTTGACTTTCATCTCTCAGGAACCAGAGCTTCTGCTTTCAGTCTGGCTATGCAGAATATCTCTGTCACTCTCTGACAGCTGAGCTCTTCCTCTTAGCATGTCCTGAGAAGGCTATCTGGGGTAGTATGGCTGAGAGAGTGAGCCCAGGCTGTGCCCCGGTGGCCCCAGGCTTGCCTGCCTGTAGGACTGCTATGGTTCCCGTGTTTCAGGATCGCATGTCCTCGGACTTCAGAGCTCTCCCGGAACCTTTCAGGCAGCACAGAGGGAAAACTGTTATGGGTGGCTTCCTGTATCCATCATCTTGAGGAAGCATTCATTGTGCCGACTGCCCGGTGAACCGGGCCTCATGGTTAGGGAAGGTAAGCAACATGTTTCATTGCAGAGTCTTGAATGGATTCAGCTGGACTGAGAAGGAAAATGACCCAATAGGGAAATAAATCATGGAGCCTTGAGAAAATGCTGGAAGCCAAATGGCAGCACAAGTGCATGTCTGAGCAGCATGCATCATCTGCTTCAACCCCTTGGATTTTACACATGGGGAGGAGGAGCTGATATCTACTAGGAGGCAGCCATGTGATAGGCATAGAGCCCCATAAGAAAGTTTGTATATAATCCTCACTGAATAGGAAATCTGCGGTTCTCGGTGGTGAAATAGTTTCACTACATCGAGATAGAGTGATTTCTGGCACCATCTGACTCTGGAGTTGAAGCTCTAGTCACAAGTCACTTGGGGATAATCACCCTGATAGAGCCTGGTTCCTGGACTCCCAGATCAGTGCTCTTCACATCTCACCATACTGCCCTGTCAGTTGCAGTGTTTTGTGTTGCTTTTTTTTTTTTTTTTTAGAAGTAGTGATCTTAAACCTGTTGGTCAGGGAACAGCCAGTCAACCTGAGATCTCCTGCAAAGTGGAGAAAGGAGCCAATAAACTTTACCCCCACCAGGTGCTGTGAGCAAGTGCTCATGATAACAGCTCAGCACGGTCAAGTTTAATTAAGGCTAAGTTCCAGCAAAAACAGGTGCAGAGGAAATAATCACAAGAGTCAAGAGCCCATGTTCCTTGTCCTGGCTGTTCAACTCACCAGCTCTTGCTTTGTCTAGGCCACTACCATTTCTATTATACCATCCAAGGAGGCACCGGGAATGAAATGTTCAGTGGCAAAGCTCTGAATTTCTCAGACAGCCATTGGGACCTGGAGCACAAATGGTTCTATTCCACCATGGACCCTTGGCCTCAGATATAAATGCTGGCTAGAGACAAGACTCAGGCCCTTTGAAAATTTAAGAAGAAGACAGCCAGCGATACACAAAGAAAGAAGATGATTTGGAGTTCATAGAATGCCCAGCTGTTTGGGTGTCCACACCAATGTGTACCATAGAATCCCAGAGAGACAGCAAGCTCAATGTGCCATGTACATTTGCAGTAGAGGAAGGGACAAACTGGAAAGCAACTCAGTCTCATGGGTCACACCATATACACGGGTAACACAAAAGACTGGCCTCTACAGCTGTCTGTAGACTGTTCTACAGATGTTCACTGTTGACTCTGTCAGGAAGCACTTGGATTAGAAATAACAATGCAGTGGTTTGTTTTAAGAGACATTAGACTACAAAAAAGCTGGTTGGCAGCCATCAAGGTATTTACTGAGTACTGATCTCTGACAATTCCCTAATAAATTTTTGTGGACCAGACCACATGTCTTCTTTCCCACTATTTGGGGTTGTTCATTCTAAGGCTCTCAGAATTATCTTAGTACTGCTAATATTTATAGGACCTGAGACGAGCATAGTTCTAAATATTTAAAAAATTCCAAAGCAAGCTAGCAAAACTTATTAAATGAAAATATGTTTCTTATCTCAATAAATATGCTTTTCTAACACTCTGCAAGGCCTGGTATTATTACATACCTTTCTATTCCTGTGAAAAAACACCCAAGAGAATCAGCTTAATGGGAAGAAAGGATTACTTTGGTTCACAGCGTCAGGAGTTTCGGGCTGTGGTCAGTTGACTTTGGTCATGAAGCAGAATACTGAGGGAGGGGGATATAGTCAAGCAAAACTGATCATTTCATGGTGGCAGGAAGCAAAGAGAGAAGAAGAGTGTGGGTCCAAGCGTCCGTTTGAAGGCACTCCCTTGTGACTTAATCTCCATCTAGTAGGCCCTGAGCTCTAAAGGCTCCATCAGATTTCTGTGTTGCAGGCTGCAGAGCAAGATTTCAACAACAAGCTTCTGCAAAACATTCAAAATCCAAAGTATCTCTGCAGGTTTGATTTCAAATGGTCAAAGCCTCCTTGGATTTCAAGACTAGATCAAAGTGGCACGGGGAAAACCAGCCCCAGGTGCACAGTCTCCCATGCACACATCACCTTTCCCTTCAAGCAATGGACCATCTGCAAACATAAAGAGACTTCATTTCCATATATGTAACTTTACATCCTATGTCTTGTTGCATGGTCTCACATATGGCCACTTCTTGGCAACCTTTCAGGTCTCTGGATGCACATACTAGAAACCTGATCCAATCCTGAGCGGATGGGGATAAGAAGAAAGATGGTGCTGTCCTCAGAAGTAGCTTGGGGCCATTTGGTCAAATGCTTGTCAGTGTCCTAGGTACCTGGAGTGAATCCAAAAGGTAAAGACAAGTGAGTTTTGTGTCCCTCTGACCACATGAACGCCCCTAGTGGGGCGCACTGAAGCTCAGGGGTCCTTTGGCTTTTCCTGGAAGTGCTTTTTTCTGATGGCAACAAGAACACACTACAGATGCAGTTTTTTTTGCCATGATTGAGATGAGCTTTGGACAGACTTTGTAGGCATTATCATTGGAGGGTTCTAAGCAGATTCTTCTCAGTTAGTCCATGTCTTTGCTTTTGAGCCTGATGTCAAAACTACAGTCTTTGCCAAGGACTCCTCACAAGTGATTATTCCACTTGGGATGCAGGGTCAGTGCTTTTATAAGAGGGTCCTTTAGAGAGTACTTAATACACACCTGGACCTGGGCCAGATCATCTATGTACTTAATTTACTGCTTTTGAGATGAGATAACATTCATCTGGAGGAAAAAAAAAAGAGTTCAGAAGAGTGTAGTTTAAGAAGTTGCTTCAGGATCTGCAAAGCGTGTACGTGAATGAAAACAAGATCTTCCTGGCATGAAAGCCCGGACTGTACCCTTTCTGGATGTCTCTCAGGAGGGAAGAAAAAACAATAGGTCACCTACCTCTTCAGGGAACAAATCTCATTACTGTTCCATTGGAGGTGTATGCTGTGCTAGCCTTAGGAGAAAACAGCATGAAGGATCTGAGATTCCAGGGGCTGTGACCGCACCCCACATAGTGGTCAACTGAGACAGCAGAGCAGAGGCTGAGGCAAGAGTATCTTTTGAAAAATGTGTGTTGAGAGCTGGGGCTGTGACTCAGTAGCTGTCATACTTGCCTAGCATGCATGAGGCCTGGGGTTAGATTTTGGCCTTGAAAAAAAATGTGTATACCAAGAATATCCTTCATTGCAAACTGGAGAACATAATTGTTGGGGGAGCTGTCTTTCTCCATGCCCAGCGCGGCAGGCACAGAGTTAAACCGATCAGATCTGCAGCTTCCTGGATTGTGGTTAGACATGGACTGCATTCATTCTCTGCAGGCTCAGCTTTGTGGCTCTCTAGAAGAGCTAGAGCTACTGCATGAGCTATGTGGAGATAGCCAAGATGCCTTTCTCAAGGCGCCCTTCAGCAAGAGCTGGTACATCAGCCTGGCTATTTCTACACAGCATGGAACTCTTCTACTGGGCAGGAGCAGGCTGTGTGTGGGAGCATCCAGAGTGGCTGGCAGCGCTTCTGTGGGTTTGGTTGTTGCTCTCTGTCAAATTCAGTTTCTGGCCTTCTTCTTTTTCTAGTGTAACTGGTCAATAATCTTTTACACTTCAAGTTTTCTCTCAACATATGCTTCCCAGTGAAACCCAACTTCTTGCAGACCCTCATACTTCACAGATAACCAGAATAAACTATTTGAAAAGTCAGTCCACCTGGACTAGGAAGATTACAATGTTTATGCTTTCTTTCCTGTGTTACTATTTCTTCCTAAATGGTCCATAGTGTTGGGTCATGGAGCTCAGTAAAAAAGCCTGTTAAATAATGAATGAATACAAACAAATCTCTGCCTGTCTCACACTGGCATCATCTGGGTCCAGGAAATGCTTCTGGAAATTCCTGCTCCTTCTGCTATATCAGCATCTACTCTTCTTTCTTCTGTCCATTTCTTCCCTCGCTCAGTTCCTAAAGATTCAGGGGATGTACAATGCTCTATTGTGTGGTTCATTCAAATCATCTCCACCCCCACTTCCTCAGAAAGCCAGGGTCTGTTCACAGCTGCCATCTCCACCTGTCAGGGGCAGATACTGCTCCCTCTTGGGCTCAACTCCCATTCTTTCCCAGAGTGGGGGATGTTTCCATAGAGCATCAAAAGGACACTGACCTAAGAAGTGTTTCTGAAATTTTATCTTCTGTTGGACGTCAGGTGTCCTATGGAGTGCTCTGTCTACAATATCTTTGTTTTAACGTGGTGGTAAAATGTACATAACATCAATTTACCATTTTAATCATTTTAAGTATATAATTCAGTGGTTTCACATTCACCACACTTTGTGTGTTATCCATTATCTGTCTGAAAATTTTTATCTTCTCAAACAATTCTGTGCATGTTAAAAATAGCCCTCTAGTGCCCTCTCACCCTAATCTCTAGTAAGTGCTCTTCTGTCACTATGTATTTGATTATTCTAGGTACCTTATATAAAGACAACCATAGTCTTGTTCTTTTACATCTAATTGATTTCACTTAGTATAATGCCTTTGTGGTTCAACCATGGTTTCATATGTTTCATTATTTCCTCCAGTTTAAGGCTGAACAGTATTCCATTGTATGTATAAAACATATTTTATCTCCCCATTTGTTTGAGGGCATTTTGGATTGTTTCTGCCTTTTGGATATTGTGAATAATTAGGTGAACTACTGTGAACATTAGCATACAGGTACAGCTGTGCAACACTTAATGATGATACACTTTGAGAAGTGCATGGTTAGGTCACTTTGTACTTGTGTCAATGTCATAGAGTGTGCTTACACAGACCAGGATGCTAAATTCCACTTTCTCCATTGGCCTCTAGATGCAGTCAAGAAGCAAATAAATGAGCTATACAGAGCTTCTGCCAAAGGAACACTGCCATTTTATAGTCAACTTTGTGAATATATAAAGAGTAAAGTCTAAAAAGAGTACAGTCTAAATCAACAAAATAATCATTCATTATTAAGTATTATGTATTCTAGATAATGATATGTGCTGGATTTTATTTGATGGACAATACAGTTTACATCAGCATCATCAAAAGCCAGTGATGTTTGCACTATGACCTTCCAATGGCCACAATTCAGTAGAAGTCTTGAGAGCTCCATTTTAGTCTTAAGAGAGTACCCAGGATACAAGGTCTTTCATTGAGAAGTTGTGCATGGCTGCATCAGAGTCTGATTTTAATTGTTCTGGACGAGACGTGGAACTGATGAGTCAGATGGTAGTTATAGAGTTAATTTTTTGATGAGCCACTAAACTGTTTCCATAGTACAAACAGGTTCCTTTTGGGAAAAAGGCTTCTTTGGTTGATAGATTGTGTCCTCTGGATGCTCTCTTCCAGAGTCACAATGTATCTTTAACATGGTGAAGGCCCTGAGATATCCTGAAGCAAAGACTTTGACCCATCATCTCCAAACTAATTTGACAATGTACTCTGCTTGGTGGAGTAACTGAGAATGTGCCATCCCTGCTGGTAAGGGAAGTAGTGCTGAGCTTGGCAGGCCTGTGTAGAAAGGGTTGCGGCTCTGGGCCAGCAAGTCATGGAAAAACCACTCATAAAGTAAAAGGGTCTGTCTCCATTCCTCCAGGTTTTATGCTGAGTGACTTTCATCTCCTAATGGATCTGTTCCTTGAAATTCTATTAATCCTTCAGGACTAGTTCTGATATCACCCACTTCTCCCTGGAAATTCTGATCCTGTCTCTGTCTCTCTAGGCATGAACTTTGAGCTTCTCTTTGGCTGAACTCTATAGAGAGTTTCCCTGTTAAACAGTCTGCCTTCACTATATCAATGCTGTTCAAACATAGGTTGCATAAATAGCTACCTGGAGAACTTATTAAAACGTGACTGCCTCTATCTCACTAAGGTTTCCTCTGTGGCGTATATTTGGTATTTCAAAAATGAGCAGTTTTCCCATTACATTAAAAAATATTAGGGCTGAGAAGATGGTTCAGAGGTTAAGAATACTGGCTGCTCTTGCAGAGGAATCTGATTCAGTTCCCATGACCTACATGGCTGCTAACAGCCAGTTCCTAGAGATCTGATGCCCTCTTCTGGTCTCGATGGGCATTGCACAACATGGTTGTACTTACATCCATGCAGACAAAACAGATAAAATAAAAATAAATATTAAGAATATTATATTTTATTTAGTGTTGTATGTGTGTATTCACCTGTACCACAATGCATATGTAGAGGTTAGAAGACAACTTTCAGGAGTTAACTCTCTGTCCACCACATGGGTCACGGGGATTGAACTCAGGTCATCAATCCTGGGGGCAAGCACCTTTACCCACTGAGTTAGTTTGTTGGCCCCATTAAAATTTGCAGTTTTAAAAAGCCATGGTATGTATAAGCCTGTGTATGAATTCTCAATGACTGATCTTTTGTCTTTTTGAAACAGAGTCTCTGTCTAGCCTCAGTTGACTTGGAACTCACTATGGAGAGCAGGCTAGCCTTGATCTCACAGAGATCTGCTTTTGACTCCCTAGTGAGTGCTGGGATTAAAGGCATGTGCCACCAGCCCAGCTTCTATTACTGATTCTTTTTCTTTTAATCTTTTTGAGACAGGGTCTCCCTGTAGCCCAAGCTGGCCTAGAACTCGATATGTAGACCAGGCTGGACTTGAACTCATTAGAGATCAGCTCACCTATGCCTCCCAAATGTGGGATCAAAGGCATGTGCTACCACTCCCAGCCCATGACTGATTCTTAAAATCACCTTTAGTTCACTGAAGACGAACCACATTGGTTTATAGAGTAGGTGTACAATAAATGTTACATGAAAGAATGAATAACATGTGAATGAATGAGTGAATAGCCTGTTTACGCCTCTATAAAATGAGCTGAGAATGGAAGTTCTTTTAGCTTTCTCCTGATTAAATTTCTCATTATATAATAAAATTTAGGTTGTTTTGCTCCAAAGTCTACATTTTCATTAGCTATAACATCAGAACCACACACAATCTACAAATTCAAGCACAGAATCTAGCAGGAAAACCTGCTAAAAAGGACTTAGATGTGTTGCTGGAGAAATGTTTTCCCACTCTCTGGGTTTTCTCTTCCTTTCCTTGGTTGTTTCTTTTGCTGTGCAGAAGCTTTTTAGTTTAATGAACTCTTATTTGTTGATTCCTGAGCATCTCATATTCAATTTAGAAAGTCCTTTCCTCTACCTATATCTTGTGGGTTACTGCCTATGTTTTCTAACAGTTTCAGGTTTTGCGTTGAGGCCTTTGATCCATTTGGAGTTGATTTTTTTGTGCAGAGTGAAAGATGAGAGTCTAGTTTCATTCTTCTATAGGCGGAGATCAGTTTTGCCAGCACCATTTGTTGAAGATGCTATCTTTCCTACAGTGTGTGTTCTTAGCACCTTTGCCAAATATCAGGTAGCTGAAATTGCATGCACTCATATTTTGGTCATCAATTAGGTTCCATTGATTTATGTGTCTGTTTTTGTGCCAATGCCATTTGTTTTTGTGACTACAGATCTGTAATATAGTTTGAGATCTGGTATGATAATCCTCCCCGCCTCTGAGCCAGTATAGCTCTTCATGCTCAGGATTGCTTTAGCTACCTGGGATCTTTTAGGATGGTTTTTAATAATTCAGTGAAAAATATCATGGGGATTTTTTTTGATTGGATTGCATTGAATTTATAAATTGCTTTTGGTACAATGGTCATTTTCACAATATTAATTCTTCCAATCCATGAACATGGGAGGTCCTTCCATCTTCTTGGGTCCTCATCAGTCTCTTTCTTTGAATATCTATTGTAGAGATTTTTAATGTCTTTGGTCAACTGTATTCCTAGATTTTTTTTTTTTTTGAGGCTATTGTGAATGGGAGGCTTTCCATGTGTTGCATAAATTCACTCTCCACGCCTTAGTGGGTGGGATCTGGTTAATCCAGCTGGATAAACAGAAACTGATCTTCCATTTAGAATGATTTATTTATTTACAAAGTTATAAAGTCTCTGGGGACAAGCCCCGCTTGCCAGTGAAAGTTTGCTACTGCTGGCCGGCCCAATAATGTTTGCAACCACTGTGTGCCCAGCACAGGTCTCTCAGTTCATTTCACTCAGGAGATTCTTTGGAGGGTGGGGGTGTGGCACGCTGCCTCCTGGGTTCGTGGGCCCGGGACATTTCTCTTCCCATGTGGATCTTAGCAACCTCCGCTTCTCTCCCCAGCTCGGGTCCATGATGATTCTCCCTCCTCTCCCGCCTCCCTCCTCCCTTATTGGTCAGAGGGCGGGACTTGCCATAGAATGAACCAATAAGAAACAAAAACTGTAGAGAGACAGTTTCTATCGCTCTGCACCATGTACTCTTTCTCCCATTTCTTGTTACTGGTGTATGGACAGGCTACTGATTTTTATAGACTGATTTTGTAACCTGCCACTTTGCTAAAAGTGATAATCATTTGGGATCTTTTATGTGTAAAATCATATTGTCTGCAAATAGGGATAACTTGACCTCTTCTAATTAGTACTCCTTTAATTTTCTTCTCTTGTCTTATTGCTGCAGCAAGAGTTTCAAGCACTATATTAAAAAGAAGTGGAGGCAGTGGACAGCCTTGTCTGGTTCCTGATATTAATGGGAATGCTTCCAGTTTTTCTCCATTTGGAATGGTGTTGGCCATGGGTTTATTGTATATAGCCTTAATTAATTTGAGGTATGTTCCTTCCAGTCCAATTCCCTCTAGGACTTTTAAGATGAATTTATGTTGGATTTTGTCAAAAGCTTTTACTGCATCAATTGAGATGACCATGTGATTTTTGTCTTTGAGTCCATTTATATGATTTATCACATTTATTGACTTATGTATATTGAATCATCCCTGGATTTCTGGAATTGGTCATGGTGGATGATCTCTTTGATGCGTGTTTACATGTAGTTTGTATGTTTTTGAGAATTTTTGCATCTATGTCCATTAAGGATATGGGCCCATGGTTTGCTCTCTTTCTGCTGTGTCTTTTCCTTGTTTTGATATTAGAGTGATACTGGTTTCACAGAAGGACTTTTGGAGTTCTTCCTCTATTTGCATCCCTTTGAATAATAAAATAAGTATTTATTGTAGATCTTGTTTAAATATCTGATAGAATTCTGCAATGACTCCATCTGGGCTTGAGCTTTTTTTCAGTCAGAAGGTTTTGTATTACTATTTCGATTTCCTTCTATTTGTATGGATTTGTTTAAGCTGTTAATCTTTCTTTCCCTCATTTAACTTTGGTGGTTTCCATAAGTTTAGAAATTCATTCATTTCTTTCAGATTTTCAAATGTAAGTATCTGAAGTTTAAGTATTCAAATTTAAAGCATTCCCTTGCAATGTTCTGTTTCTTTTTGATATCTCCCCTTTCATCTGTGATTTTGCTAATTTTGGTTTGATCTTTCTTTCTTTTTTTCTAACTGGGATAGCCTGTTTTTGAACTTTCCAAAGTACCAGCTCTTTGATTCATTTATTCATTGTATTGTTTCTATTTTGTTAATTTCTGCTCTGATTTAATGTTATTTCTTCTTGTCTGCTAGGTTTGGGTTTGGTTTGATCTTGCCTTTACAGAGTCTTGAGTTTTACTTTGAAGTCATTTATATGAGCTCCTTCTGATTTTCAGTGTAGGCACCTTGTGCTATAAACTTTCCTCTTAGGATAGCTTTTGAACTGTCAGAGGTTTTGTTGTGTTGTATTATCATTTCATGTAGTTCTCAGAATACTTCTTTCTTTCTTTCTTCTTTGACCCATCCATCATTCAGGAGTGTGTGTAATTTCCATAAATTTCTGTAGTTACTAGAGATTCTTTGGGTATTGATTTTAAGCTTTATTGCAGTATGGTCTGATAGAATGCATGGAATCATTTCAATTTTTTTTGGATTTGTTGTGGTTTGTTTTGTGCCCCAGGATGTGGTCAATTTTAGAGAAACTTTCATGGATGCTGAATAGAAAAATATATTCTTTGGTGCTTGGGTAGACTATTCAGTAGATGTTTGTTAGGTCTATTTGGTGTATGGTATCGTTTAATTTAGATGTCCCTCTGTTTATTCTCTGTCCGGTTGACCTGTGTATTAGAGAGAGTAGGGTTTTGAGGCTCCTACTCTTTCTGAGTTGGGGTCAATCTGTGTCGTAAAACCCTGTAGTACTGCTTTTATGAAACTAGGTACATCAGATTTTGATGCATGTATGTTCATGATGAAGGTGTTGTCTTGATAGACTGTTCCTTTGATCAGAATGAAGTGACATTGTTTTTCTCTTCTGATTATTTTTAGTTTGAAATCTGTTTTGTCAGATATTAGAATTACAACCCCTGCCTCTATCTTCATTCCATTTACTTGAAATACGTCCCCCTACCCCATACTTTTATCTTACGATAATGCCTCATCTTGCAGGTGAGATGAGTTTCTTGCAGACAACAAAAACATACATTTTGTTTCTTAATCTGTTCAACTCTCCTGTGTCTTTTGACTGGAGAGTTCAGGCCATTGATATTTAAAGTTATTATTGAAGGACGTGTATTTGTTATCATTTTAATTTCTGCTTACCTTCCTGGTCTAATTTTGTGTTTCTACAATTATATCTTCATTTAGCTTCTTTCTGCTACCTCTTGTGTATAATCATTCCTTTCTTTAGATAGTCATATTGCTTTGAGTATTCTCTGATGGGAATTCTTTGGCGGAAATGAGTTCTTACAGCCTGTTCATATCATGGAAGACTTTTCTTTCCCCGTCAACTGTAATAGACAGTTTTGTGGGGCAAATTATTCTGGGTTGGTATCTATGGTCATTTAGAATTGGAAATGCCTTGGTCCAGGATCTTCTGGCTTTCCTAGTTTGCACTGAAAAGTCAACTGTAATTCTGATGGGTTTTCCTTTATATGTGACTTGTTTTTCTCTGCAGCTTTCAGTATTCTTTGCTCTCTACATTTAGTGTTTTTCCTATGATATGCCATGAGGAGTTTCTTTTCTGATTCTATTTGATACTCTATGTGTTTCTTGAACTTATATGGATATATCTTTCCTTAATTTTGGGAAAATTTTTTCCATAAGCTGGTTAAAGATCTGGTCAGTATCATTTACCTGAGGTTCTTCTCCTTCCTCTATGCCTAAAACATGTAAATTTGCTTTTTCATGGCTTCTCACATTTCTTATATATTCCATTCCTGTTTCCTTTTAAATTTTTCATGTTCTTTCCTTGGGCACTTCAATTCTTCAATTTCAACACTGAATCTTGATGTTCTGATTCTGTTTGTGTTATTGATGTACCTTGGTTGCTTTCTGATTGGGCCTGACAATCTGGTTGGTCTTCAGGGTCTCTCTTTTGATTTTATAGTGGAGGGACCAGACTGCTCCAGTCAGGTTACTCAGGGGCTCTCCAGGAGGTGAAGTGGCCCTTTGAAGTTAGGAACACTTCAGAAGCTTCAAATGGATACTGGCAAGGTCCAAGGGAGGAGCCGGGAGATGAATGTTCTGGTTGCTACTAATGGGCAGGGTAGCTTAAGCCCTGGAGCAATGGAGGGTTGGTGGTGGGGGACTGTAGATAGTCCCAAAGCAGCAGGATGGGCACAGTGCAATTTGGGAAGTTTATCCTGCAGAAGCTGAGTCAGGCAGGAGTCAGGCACTCTCAGAAAGGTCTGGGCTCCTACTAGCCAGGAGGGAAGCCTGGCCCTGGGGCAGTGGGAGGAACTGCATGCAGATGGTCTCATGACAGTGGGTAGGCACAGCGTATTTGGGAAGCTCACCCAGCAGAGGCTGAGTCAGGTCCTCTTAGGCAGTCTCCAAAGGTCTGGACCCCTACTAGGCAGCAGGGAAGATAGGCTAAAACCCATATATTTTTTTAAAGTACCAATTTTGTCACAGGCTAGAGACAAAAAGAAAGGTATACACTTATGCCTGTGCAAGTTCAGTCTTATTTTCCCCTGTAGGTGTGAGTAGCTTATCAAGCTATGAAGGCCCTGTGCTCTGGAATTAGTGTAGTAGGCATTATGGGAAAGTAATGGGTAGGGAAGGGCTTAGTGTTTACCTGCTCTGTTTGCCTGGAGGGAGGGCCTACCATGAAAGCTGCTTGGACTCTGCTACCTTCTCTTCCCACTGGTGGAACCCAGGGATTTGCTCTTGCAGTGTATGTGCTCTATCACCGAGCTATCCCCTTTCTTCTGGGCACCCTTGGTTCTCTTTTCCCTGTAGGTTTTGAGGCGATTCCAGCTTCTCATAAGAGCTGTGGCCTGAGAAAAATGAAGTCTTCCATTACTTATAACCCCTAAGCATTACAAAGGAAAAAAGGTTGGCTATGGGCTGCCAAGATCCAGCAAATATTTGGTTAGCTTGGGAAGAATGGGTGCTCATCTTCCAACCCTCACAGATTTCTGTATGCCCAGTTTCTTTTATTAAAAACTGTAAGTCCAGAGATAAAAGTCGAATGGCACTCTTGGCTCTCAGCACTCATCTGTATCCCGGGAAGCAGAACCCAGAATTTAAACAAAGAAAAGCTAAATCAATAGGACTCACGAATTTCCTCTAGGAACAGGACCCTAGGTAGCAGAAGAACAATCAGAGTGGCTTCTATCCTTTCTTTGAGTGGCTATTATAGGGTGGGCTGGAGATGGTCTTTTCATTGACAAGGGTCAGCACACTATGGCTCACAGGCTAAATTCTGCCCCTGCTGGCTGTCTCTTGTTTTTGTACAGCTTATAGATGAATACTTTTTTAAAACCTTTCAAACTAGTTGGAAAAAATTTTGAATTATGACGTGCAAAAATGAGAATAAAGATTTGCATCTGTATAAAGTTTTATTGGAAGACAGCCACACAGCTCTTTTATATGTTGTCTACAGCTGCTCTGAGCTGTGGTGGCAGAGTTGAGTAGGTGAAATGGGTGAAACAGACTGGATAGCCCCTCCAAGTATAAAATATGCACCATCTGGCTCTTTGCAGAAGCAGTTTTCAGACCCCAGGAGCAGAGGATGAAAGACTTAGTCTCTCTGTTATCTGAAGTAGAAACTATAAAATATATATACACAGTGAAATAATTATAAAGCAAACACCTGGGCACCCTAACACTTGGATCAAGAGATAAAACATTGTCCCTCAGCAGCCCAGCGATATGCCAACAGCTCTTCCCAGCCAGAGCCAGGCCTTTGTGAGAAAATCTCCTTGCTGTGTTTTATTGTGCTACCACCTAAACTATGTCCTTGAATTTGGCTTGTTTTAAAGCACCTTTTACAGAGTGACACTGAGTATTCATGTTTGTAGAAGTTTCTCTTGATGATGTTTGTCCGGCTATCAGTTGTTACAGTCCTGTCACTTCCTTTGCTGTATGCCATTTACTCTGTCATGTAGGCAAGGCTCACGATTCATTCCTGTCATGGACAGTTGGGCCATTTCCAGTTCGGAAGTCCTGTGAACAGCATTGCTATGACTGTTTTGTATCTGAGCTTTCCTTGACCTGCTGGGCCCTGGGATCTACCCATCTTCAGCTCGCCTACATACTGGCAAACCATCCTCCACAGGGCTGGGTCAAATCCTGTCTATAGCAACTGTTGTAGGTGGCTACGGAACTCCTTAGATCTTGTCTGTCAGTGTCAGTTCCACTTCCAGACTCGGACAGAAAACAATGCCTGTTGCTTGACCTCCAGGAACCCACCAAGCTATTCCACTGTTGTCACTGTTTTTACTCTCTGGTTTTCCTTAAAAATCATTCTCAAGTCTTCAAAAGGGAGTGAGCAAGCTGGATTTCTACCAGTGCTCCTTGGAATGAGTATTTCGTTTTGTTATTTTTTAAATATTTTATGAGTTCTTGAAAAATCTCATGTCATGATTTTGATCATCTATATCCCCCAACACCTCCCTTCCCCATCCAACGTTGTGCCCTCATTTTAAAACCATCTCCATGACTCCAGTTTGGGTTACCCATTGTACTCTTGGATGTGTGGCCATCCACTGGAGCTTGGCCAACCAACAGGGACTAAGCCTTAAAGAAAACGGAGTCTCCTTCTCCCAGCAGCTATCAACTGCCAACTGCTGCTGAGCTAGGAGTGATTCTCGGCACTCTACTCCTCTATACGGGATGGCGTCTTTGGGGACACACCAGGGTAGTTTACCTATCAACCCCCAGCAGTGCAGCGTGCACAGGATATGTTCAAGCCCAAGTCATTTTCTGTTCTGATAGCTCAGCATGGCCTCAACTTACAATCCTGCCTCCACCTCCTGAGGGCTGGGATGGCAGGCAGGTGTCCGTTCTCCCACTGAGATAGGGAATCTTGTAAGTTCCTGCCTGGCTAGAAGGCCAGTGGGTATGGAATATGCCCTGAGCACCTTCCCTCAGTTCCTCCCGCAGAGGACACAGCACTGCAGAGAGTTCATTGGCCTTCTAAGGACACCAGGGCAGGAGGCTCTCACCAGGTATCAGGGAATCCATTCCTTCAAAGATGCTGGTGCTATGCCTTTTCCTCTGCAAGGTTTTGGAAAAATGGGGCTGAAACTCCACTCCTGGCACTGGCAGGCTGGTGCTCCAGCACCTGGGGCAGCTGAGCACTAGGGCATTTCTGAAACACGATGTAGCACTACATTGAAAAGGCACAAATAAACCCCCAGCCCTTGCACACATTTATCCAGTTTGTGAAGCGGATTAATAGAATAACCAATAAAACATGTATAAAAGCTTTAATTAAATGTGATGAAATAAAACTTCATGTTTTATTTATGGACACTCCCAACATGTAAAGGATTCAGGGAGACATTCATTTTTACTGCCATTTCGTCCTCATATCTATAATTAAATCCAGGCTGCAGCTCTGGCCCCAAGCAATGCGGCATTTTAAAGCTGGCCTTGGACCCCTCCCATCTGCTTTTAATTATAATTACCGTCCCCAATACAGACGAGGCTGGTGACAGAACAAAACAGAACAATAAAACAAACAAACAAACAACACTGGTTGCCATTGTGTTTTAAAGCGACGCTCTGAAGAAGGACTTCGGGCGAGAAGGGCATCCTCTATTTCCAGTTTTATTCTTTGCCAAGTACATAATCCCTTCATTTTACTTTTGACATAAAAAAGGACTTCATGAAACAAGACAAAATAACTTATGATTATATGAAACATAACTGTGACAAATCGCAAAACTATACATATTAATAGAAAAAAGTGTACCTAATTCTTTAAAAGATTTATGACAATAAGCACCAGATGTGCCTCTACAGTAAAATCGGCCCCATATCCAGTATGATATACGCAGCTCATTTCTCTACGTGAGTGTAGGGAACTATGTACAAGAGCCTGTGTGATTTATGGAAAACAGATTTCCACTTTTCCCCCCCAAAGTGCTTTATGTCAGCAACATTATAGAGGACGCTTCGCTGTCTGTACAAAATAAATCTCTTCTTCTCTACACTCACCATTTCTCCTATGAGTTTGGTTTTTCTTCTTTTTCTTTCCTTTCCATTCTATCTTTTTTTTAACTTTATCCACAGCAAAAGAAAAGGAACTGCAGAAATTCTCTATCACTAACAAAAAGTGCCATTAAGAAATGCTGCTGTAAATTAACATTGGCCCAAACAGTCAAATAAAATACCAAATAATGAAACTGAACATTACAGTGGCTACTGTCAGTACCTCAAGGCAACTGGGAAGCTTAAGTGCTGTGACAGGGAGGAGAAAAGTAAGCCCCATTCAAAGCTGGCCTTGAACTACTATGCTTGTCAGCTGGTAGCTTTAAAAATGAACACACACAACACTCATCGGACACTGTGCTGTGGTCGGCTGAACATCTCCTTGTTTCCCACTTTAGAATCATCTGGGGCATGTGGTAGAGATGTATGGAGGAGAACATACCTCACAGGACCAGTGACTGCTTAAATCATATTTAAATGACCATCAGAGGCTAAATTACAACTGATGCTTTGACACAGTTCCTTAGGGGTTTGTGACAATGGATATCACAGTAAGATGTCTCTAGCATGCTGATTTCTTTTCTGGTTTTTAATGTAATGGGATAATTGGCTTTGGGCTGTGGGCTTTCTGCAAGCACTAGTTTTTATTATTGTTGTTTGTGTTTTTTGTTTTGCAGGGGGAATGACAGTTTCTGTTTGGATGATTATGAAAATGTTTACACATCATGACAAAAAAGGCCTGGGAATGGAAGGGAAGGGATTTTTGAAGCTCTATTTTCACTGCTATAAGAGACTGGTGAAAGCATGTAGGCAAAGTAAGCAAGGGCTACATTTTAAGCCGAGGAGCAATTCTGGAATCTAAAGGCATCTTGAGTAACCTGAAGGATCCTGAAGGTGTATATCTTGAGGCCTCAGACTACTGATGATCAGAAAACACTGAAGAGCCTGGGAGGAGTTATACTGAACTGAGCTCACAGCAAGATCCCTTTGACCTCTCTGACAGCGTGAATTGTCCCTTTGGGGCTGGTTCCGAAGGTTCTGCCAAGGAGGCCCTGCTGCCACCTGGTTGTCCTTGGACCTCTCTATCCCATGACAGGCAGGGAAGGAGCGTCACCACAAGACCCTCACACAAGCGTCACCTCTCCACTAAAAGGGGGAGATGCCATATGTAGTTTCGAAGGTTCTGTCTTTTGCTTTGTCCTCCCCTTGTCCTACTTTTTATAAAGCCACAAGGCAGAGCTGACAAGGTCAACTGCAAAACTGTGCCTTTTCCTCTGTTCTTTCTTATCACCCAAATGAAATATGCTTGGAGTTCCTTGTAAAACGTTCAGGGTTTAAGAACAGATAGACGTCTCCCTAAAGAGAGCAAGCTCTTCCTTTCTTTCTAGAGTATGGCAGAAAACACATGAGGGTTCCTATAGACTAAACCAGTGTAGCATGCATGTGTCCTTGCTTAGACTAAACAAAACAACACAAAAGGTCTACAAGAAGGGTGGTGGTTTCTAGCAGTCTGAACACTCACTTGTGAAGGTCTCCTGATGTGCTTTCTTAACACACAGTCAATTTTGTAATGTGGGAATTCAAATTTTTGCAGACTTGGACATCTGTATGATAGCTTTCTCAAGAACACAATCTCTTCCAACAATACTAGATCAACCAGTATGCTGTAAAAATAGAACCCATACTTGGCTTCTTATCTACCCCATTCAGTGACATCTTGATGTGAACAGTAGAATCAGATGGAACACTTCTAACTGGGGGACCAGGCTCAAGGGTTCATCTCTTAGGATATAGACTATAACTAACCTCACAGTCTCACAGTAAGCTGATCAACTCTCTTGTTGAGGTTAATAATTATCCCACTTTCATAAACAGCACTGTTTCCCTTCTGTTCAAAAAAACATTTTTAAAGAGAAAAAAAGAAACCCTGAAATGTGAGTGAACTAGAATGTTGGAGTTGACCAGATTCTTGGAGTTTGGCCAGTTTTTATAGCCAGTGCTCTAAGACACTGGATCTTTAAAAAATATCATTCTGAAGGATTCACTGAGAAATAACTTCTTATTCAAGGTTGATATAAAATGGCTACGTGTTCTGGAGTAAAAGTCCAGGATTTCAAGATGGAGTTTTTGAAAAAAAATTGTCAGGAGGAAGGGGAGAAAGACACAGAAACAAGGAGGAGAGCAGCGTGAAGAAACGCGTGCACAGTGTGTCAATGGTGACAGATGAGGGTCCTCTAAGGGAACCGCGCAGAGGTCATGGAAAGTGACTGGACAGCAGGCATCCTCGGTTTTATGAACAAAACCCCACATATGACTCAATGTGTGTCAACTTACATGTTGCTCAGTCTGTCCCAGGCAGAGCACCAGACCAGAGGCAACACACACAACGTTTAAATAAGAAGATTTTCAAGGTGGAGTCTCTAAGCAGTCAATATATGCCGGTTCTTGCTACAATACTGGGAGTGGACAGGGGGTATGTATGCATAACCATTCTGTTTCCCTTAGAAAAAAAACAAAAAAATAAAAAAAAACTAACATTTCAGGGTTGAGGCCAGGCAGAGCTACAGCTGTGGCAAAATATATATAGCTGGGATAATTAAAATGGTAATGATTTCCACCCAGAGAACAAACCTTTAAATATGTTTTCCTAAAAGTAGATGCAAATAGTATTTAAAATCCAAAAACAAAGTAGGTTTCCAAATATAAAACCTTATTTTGTCATTGGAGGACCATCAGGAAGCAACTGGTATGTAAGACGAATGGGTTTTAAGAGCTGTGGCCACACCATGCCCTGGACGTGGAGATCCCTCATTGTGCACAGCTGTGCATTGCCCAGCCATGAGGAAAAACACGGATGAAGCAGCACACTACATCTCTGGTAACTGGGCTGTCCTTCCCTCTTTGGAGTCTTCAGCAAGGGTTACCCCCGTTCATGCACACGTTCATTGGTGTCCTTTGGGAGATGTCAGGAAGTAACAGGCATCCAATAGAATGAGACTCTAAATTCCCTTTGAAAAGACAGTCCTGCTGGTCACCAGGTTCAGCAAATGGAGAGAAAAAGCAAGTGCAAACATTCCTACAAAGTCAGTTCTCACCATCCAGTCCTGTCTTCCAAAGACCTAGTGACCCTGTGGGCTCCACGGATTTGGCTGACTTCCTTTACACAGCTTGTGAGAATATGAAAATAAGCGGTGGCAAGGGACTCAAAGGTCCTGCACGTGCACTTGAAGCCAGGGAAGCTTTTAGCCTTCAGTAAAGACAGAGGAGAGTTGGCTAGGACAGCGGTCCACGGCGCTGATCTGTAAGAATGGGGCATCTTCAGGCCCATTGCGAAGAGACTCCCCAAAGAGGCTTGAGGAACCGGAAGGCAAATCGTACACTGAAAGAGAAAGAACACGGACACGGGTAGTTAGTTCTTGTATTGTGCAGCTCCTATGGCCATAGAGTACAGCAACGCCAGAGACCAGACGCAAAGTACAGACTAAGGGGACACTCATGGGGGCTTCAACCTTCCTGCAGGTCTGTCTTCAAGGAGCCTAGCGGGAAAGGAGGACAGCTTGCAGACATCTGGCTAAAATGTAAAAACAGAAAATTCAGCCTTAGCTGAAGTAAAGAAAAGCACTTTAGGGAGGTATGATTGTGGCCTCGAGAAGGGGGTGACTGGAGTCACAAAGAATGGGACCCACAGATGAAAAAGTAAGGAAAGACTATTCCAGAAGGATGGGAGAACTATGACAGAGAGGGAGGAGGAGCGTGTGAGGTCAGGGTTGAGGACAGATCGGGATAAGAACAAAATGTAGGAAAATACATGCAGGAAGGTTTGGTTTAATGAGGTTAAGTCATGGGGACTTCAGTGTTTACCAGAGAGGAGAACTAGTCAAGATCTTGCAGTCAGAAAGGGGCCTATTTTATCACTCAGATTCAGCAGGCAATTCCTAGAAGTGAGAATGGTGAAGATGAGGAGGTAACTTAGGGGGACTTGTTGGAAGGACCCGCCACAGCCTGAGACAGCTGGGGGAGAGAGAGAGGAGATGCTGGCCCATGTACAGAAGGTAGGAGGGCTGGAGGAGGGTCCGGTAGAGGTCAAGATGGGAAACTTTTCAGGGGCAATTCAACAGGATTTCATACGGCCAACATTACTCTTACCGGTCACAGGAAATCCACCTGGTCACTCCTTCCAGGCCTGAGTTCCTAAGTTCTGGATACCTACCTGTAATGCCTGAGTGCGTTGAGAAAGCTCTGTGGAAAACGTCAAAACCAGACTGGCCCATGGACGTGGGGACTAAGCAGTCCTCGAAAGACGGCACCACACTGCACGAGCTGCTGGGCGGCGCAGTTCTCTGGGAATCGGGGTAATGTGGGGGGCAGAACGTCTGCAGCTGCCCATAAAACCCTGAAACACACACGTGGCAATGAGCTACTTCAGTGCAGTGCTTACTCCAGCCCAGCTACGCCCTCCCTGCGCCCCACTAATAGGACAAAATGCCTTTATGTCTCAGATCACCTGTGAAGTCCTCTAAGCACACACTGGGAATGCACGCCTGGCATGAAGCTCACCACCTTAGAATTTCCAGGCTTGCTGGCTGGGACAGTTTTAGAGCAATTATGCTCACCCTGGGCACTTCCACTAGGATTTGCATGCATTTTTCCTACTGTCCTTTATCATATGTACATGTATCTCTTCCAAAAACCTGAAGACTGCCCTTAACAAGGTCCGCCTCAATCAATGCAGCACAGATTAATCTGTCCATCTTTTCCAACCTTAAATATCCCTCATGATTTTAAGTAGGTGCACAGCACCCTACGGATGGATGCACTGCACTGCAACATCACTATTATCGTTGCTGATCCTTTTAGGAAATGGGAAAACTGAAAGGGGATAAATAATATAACGAAGAAATGAGAAAAGATACCTCAGTGCTTGAAAATAAGCACCAACCTTTTGATAATCCCATTTCATCTCTCCCCTTCATTCAATGGTGTTTTCTTGGTTTTCCATGTGATCCTTTTCTATGATCCTCTCGATCTCCCATGATCCCTTACCGCTTCCTTTTTTCTCTTTGCTTTATGATAAATGTGTATCAATGGATTATTTTCTCAGAGTGTAATGTGCCTTTAAAAATATAATAATGCGGTCCTCCTTCCACACTCCATTGATGGGAGCTGCTGCTTTTCATTGTGTCTGTTTCCTCAGCTGTAAAATGCGAATGCCGTTGTCGACTTCACAAGACTATTGTGCGGGTTAACTGAGTCACTGGATAAGGAAGTCAGTTTATAATGTTTTAAAGTGCTTTAGAAATGTCACTTACTATTGATAATACGATTCTGTTTTTAATGGAAAATATGAGGGGATTACAAGAGGTAGTGCCCTAGAATGCCTTCTGCAAATACCAACTCATGGAGAATGCAGAACCAATTCACGGATGTTTGAGCCTTGGTCCTGCATGCCTTCCACTGTCAGAGCAGTCTCTTAAAACTGGAAGGCTCTGTGCTTTATTAAAGAAATGGGAGGCCCTATTAATGGGTTAAGTGGTGCTGATTTGTCCTTCTCAGCTTTCTTTAAAATCAGGGGACCTGGCACATCCACCCTACTGCACTGAAAACACTTCAAGCAGCCTAGTAAATGCTTGGCTCACCTGGCTAAGGGTTATTCTAAAGTTGCTGAAAATGTCACCAAAGAATATGCCTAACTGCACATAAAGACACAGACCCACCCTGTGGACGCTCATGATCCAAGGCAGAGATCAAATGCAGATTGGTGCACAGGGCACACTCCCGGTAGAACAATAGCTTTGTAAATAGATAATGGTACACTTTACAAGAATCAAAGGATAACATCTGTGTAAGGTTTGGAGGGAGTCTATCATTGTCAGTTTAGACTAAGAAAATATCTATGGAAATTCCATGTTGAAGTGGAGAAAACTACTGACTTCTGTTTTTAATTCCCAATGACTTTTGCATCCTCTTAAGAAAGACCAGCAAAGGTTCCAAACAAAGCACTCATAAATTCTCATACAATTACCAAAATGAAGGAAGTATACCCTCAAACTAATGAAGACTGAAATAAACATATCAGGAACATGCTATATTCTACCTATTAACATTGGCAAAGACTTTTCTGAATCCTTCTTAGAGCTGAAGTGTGACCAGTGATGAAGGTACTTGTTTAGTGTTATAGATTCCATTTTCCAATTCTTCCAGCTACCTTTAAAACAATAATGAAGTATTCATACTCTTGAACTTATAATTTACTTCTGAAAAGAATTCCTAAAAGAATATTCTAAGGAAAGTAAAATGTGCTAAGACAGTCATTACAACATTAATTATGATAACCAAACCAGAGTTCAAATGGCCAAATGCAAGAGAACAGTTAGACTAGAGAGTGACCCACTTTCATGATGGGACTATTAAATCACTTCTGAAACAGTATTTATCAGGTGTGTTTAACAATACGGTGCAGTTATGTATCTTTTTTAAAAAGGCAAGACACAGAGCTTAATATTATGAAAGATCAGTTATGCGGAAGTCTAAACATAGGATAAACAAGGTAAAATATTTCATTTATAGTTATTTTTGCCCTTATGTTTTCCCAGGTCAAAAAAAGATTTATTTTTATTTTATGTGTATAAGTGTATGCGCCTGGTGCCCAGGGAGGCCAGAAGAAGGCACCAGATAGCCCGGGGCTGGAGTTACAGATGGTTGTGAGCTGCCATGTAGGCACTGGGAACAAACCTGATCCTCTGCAAGAGCAGCCTGTGCTCTTAGTCACTGAGCTAACTCTCATGCCCCAGTTTCCCTTGATTTTAACAGGCTGAAGAGCATGTACTCTGGAGTCTGACTGCCTGGGTTCAAATCTTCCCTCAATTACATACCAATGCATAGCTTTGGTGAGTTATTTAGTCTCTTGGTATCTCAGTTTTTTAATCTATAAAATGGGATTAATAGTAGTAACTACATCTCACTGAGTTACTGTTAAAATTACATGAGTAAAATTACATACCATATCATTTGATACTACAATTAATTATGTTTTACATATTTTAATGATAATAATTTATATATGTGTTTGTTAAATAGATAAAATTACTTCCTATAGTAATGTAGCTCTTGAAATAAGATAAAAAATATTAAGGGAAATTAGATTTTTAGAATGACAGGAAGTCTTTATTAATCAAATATATAAATAGATATAGCAATAGGCATATGAAAATCCCAATAGGGAATTATGACTTAATTTTTATATTTTTAAAAGAATATCCCAAATCCAGTAAAATGGAACATTATGAAACATTCTTAGCCCACTGTAGACATGATTTATGGTTCCTGTATCCTACACTGACTGGCATGTGTCATGATTTCTTCACCTTTGTAGGGGGAATCCAAACAGCAACAAGTCCAACTGGAGCTTTGTCATTTGGGTACTTCCTTAGACTGATCTGGCTTTGGCTACCTGGTAGTCAGGCACATGTAGATGTGGCATACCCATCAGGAAGAAAGAGTTATCATGGTCCATTAGAATAGATGTCTCCTTTCTGAGCAAAATAGACACTTGCTATCTGTGGCTCCATGCTGGCTCTGTTCAAATTTGTCATCGTAAATCCCTTCACATCACTCCTCTGCGTAACATTACCCTTCCAAGAAGAGAAGACATTTTTCTCTGAACTCCCACAGCTTTCCAAACAGGAACATCAATCATTCAGGTGCAACGATAGAGACACTCACTGGCCTTTTGTGAAAACGAATTCATTCTTTTTCCTATCGTCTCTGCTATTTCCGAGAGGGAGCAGAAATGTCACAAGCCTTCAATCTGTACTCTAGTGCTGTGATGTGTGTAAGTTTAAAAGGTCTGTGATGTAGCAAAATGCACCCTGTGATATTCAACCCAGCATTCTGGGCTCCATTTGGGACTTACGGGAGGAGAGCAAAGGAGAATGTGATTCCTGCCTTTGGGTACCATGACTGATTTGAGAACCTGTCCAAAACCAGAATGTCTCCCAAGCATGTTTCATCACTCTAATAGCCAACCCAGGAAAAGAAGCTCCTCCTAATTAAACTCCTCCCTTCAAGTAGGCAGAACAGACACGCCAGATATATTGCTGTGGATGACTGTGGTAAGTCAAGAGTTTTAACACATCCTTCACCTAGGACTATTTACATAAAACTGAAAAAAATTTTTTTCCAATAGGATCTTGCCACATATACAAATCTAGAAAAAGTCTAACATTTTCTTATGAATGGCTCCTGTATGCAGTGGTTGGATTGAATACAGCAAATCTGGAAAGAACACGACTTTTCAGACCCAAAGTAAAATGTTAACACATTTTTGTGAGCATAAAATCTATGAGTGACGGCAAGGCAGCCAATCTGCCAGTCAGTCTGTGAGTAATGGTTATCAAGGGCCGGTTCACGTTCTGTTTGGAGAGACCAGAGGAAAAGAAGATAGAATCCTTGAGGACCGATAATGGCATTAGAGCAAAGACATACATAAGCAAATTTTCAAGAAATGTTAGCTGTCAGTTACTTACAAAAAGCACCCCCCCTCCATTTTAGAAGTTATTTTACTTCTAGGAATTCAGGACAAAGGAGTTGAAATTCATCCCATTTTACCTAAATTGCAGCTTTTAAAAGATCAAGAAGAATCACTCCTTCTAGTCTCAATTTTGGCAAGCTTGTTTACCTTTTTAAAACAAACTTGCTTTTCTAATTATAAAAGGATCTGGGGATGATTATAATAATAATGTAGACTGGTCTAAACAATGGATAAACATTTACATAGTTCAGAAATGACCAGATATATGCCGACAAAACTTGAATTCACTCCCCTACCCCACATACCATATACATGACCTAGACTGAGGAGGAAAGACAGGAGAGGCCAGTGGGAAATGGTGAACCTGAGCAAGGGCAATGATACATATGTGTGAAAATGTCATACTGACATCAATTATTGCATGCAGACTAAAAATTAATGTAGTTATTTGCATTCTGTTTTCTTCTCTAATGCTGTGAGTTTCTTGCTGTATCACTACAACCCACGCTTAAAGTTTTTCTCCAAAATCTGTCACATAGGGTCACTGATGTCTGTTAATGACAGGTGAGATCAAGAGTTCATGGTTCTTTCTGTTGCTGTTGCTTAAGCAGTCCCAGGGAGCTGGATGCTGATTCCCTTCTCAACCGGAAGGGAAAGTTGTAGGAAAGAGGAACAGCATGACTAAACAGGTTAATGAAAAAGTGACTTCCAGGGCAGTATCCAAAATAGCTTTCGTTAACGATGGCAGTGTCTGTTTATCTGCGCTATCCAGCATAGTAGCTATATGTGGTTATCAAGCATTCAAAAATGTAGCTGGCATGATTGAAGGACTGGCTTCTATTCCATTTTAATTAAATCATATTTAAATAGCTACACATGGTTCACAGTACTGTACGAGACAGTGTAACTCTAGATCAATCTGAATTCCCAGACTTAACCAACCTTGTTTCAGGAATGTTTTTGATTACATTCTTGAAAGAAAAACACACAATATACTAAGGGTTTAAATAAAAGCCAGATAAATGATTTTAGTCTCTTGGCCTTCAAAATAGGAAGTATATTAGACTATTACATCTATTTGTTTCTTACACATTTACCACTTCAATTATTTTGGAAAGAACTGGAGTATAAATGTATCAGTAAGTAAACAATAGTCACTCCACTCCCTACCCTTAAGAGGAAGAGTATTGCTTTAAGCTAAACTCCAGGGTACTCACTGCTTCTGGAAGCAACAACAGTAGAAGTCGACATATGTCACATTTTGTGTGCACTGGCTATGATTCCACCTCACGATGCATGTGGGTAGTGACTATCATAGGCAAGTCTCCATTCTTTAACATGCGATGGTGAAGAGTCAATAAGAAGGCTCTATCCAACTACTCTAAATGAAGATCATATCAGCAGCCTACACCTTGCAAAAGTGCTACATTCAGATGTATACTGACTGTTTGCTTACAGATTGGCTAACAAAATTCTTATTCTTCAAGATGATGATGCTAGGAACAATCACTAAACTCTGGATTCCTTAAGTGCTAGATAGATACCACTTGGATTAGAGATGGATATATCCCTGCAGCAGGCTAAGCCTAGACCGGGATAACAACCCACAGCCACCTGGCCCACACCCTTTCAGCCACTGGGAGCTCCCCTCTGGTGTGACTTAATCAGGTATGTCAGCATCCTTTATGAGGCTTCCCAGAAGCAATGCTTAGAGCAATCACTTCCAAAGACCCCTTGATATCTGCAGATGGGAATTCTTACAACTTTCATGTGATCTGGACTGTATTAGTTCAGGGACCTAAATCAAACACGGTAATTTTTCATTTACTAGTCAAACCTCATAATCCAACTATTCCTCTGACTTTTCGAAATTTTGTCAGTGTTGGAGATGGAACTGAGATGGAACTGTTGTATATGCTGGGTGAGTATCTGCCACTGAGCCCCTTGTCCTGGGCCCCAGAGGAAATGCTGACCTACATGTGTGCTTGCCATTGTGGCTGTTGTGTTTGTGTAAAATGAATGGGTTGACAGTGTCTACTCATAAGGTAACCACAAAGGACAAAGAGAGATTGAAAGAGATCATCCAGTGTCAGTCACTGTGCTTTTGCCTGACACATGGGTCATACTCTATGGTATGCGTCATCTTTCTTTGCTTGTTCTTCCAATAATATACACATTTCAGTTAGACACTTCCTACTCACATGGTACTTAGTGTTTAGACACCTTAAAGAGTCCATTTACATAGCCATCTGACATTCATTTTTTTGGAAGTGTGTAGTTCAAATATTCTCGTTTACAAACAGAGATGAAAGTAGAACCGCTGAACTCCTCACCTCTATAACTGATATATAGAGATGAAAGAGATGTAGTTCTTTTCTCCATAGTGCATTCAAGATGAAAAGAACAAACAGAAATGAAGTCTCGTCTCGACATAGTTACCTTTGTCTGACCCTGCCTGTGGTGGCAGGTCTACACTGGAGGCCCCACAACCTCCCAGCTCTGCTGAGGACCAGGCCTGGTAAGGACAGCCTCCTGCCAGTGCTAATCAGCTCATGCCTGGATAAGTGACTGAGCAAGGTCAATGGCAGAGGCCTTGCTTTAGAAGCCCCTTGGTTTTTTCGGTATTTTTTTTTTTTTTATCGCTAGCCAAGGGGAAGAAGGATGTGTATTTATAAGCTTTACGACCCTAATTATTTTTCTGCAGACTATAATTTTGTGGGTTACTTTAGGAAGTGCACAATTTTTGGCCCTAGTCATATGATTGCTGCATATGCAGTGATCTGATGAACAGGGGGAGGAGTCCAACCAGAGACAGGGCTATACAAAGGGTATACCGAACTTTATTCTCAAGGCTCCTGGGATTCCTTTTTCTTTAAAACTCCAATGACTCTTTACAGATCGCTCTGGAGATCTTTGACATCCTGTCTTTGAGCAGTCTTCAATCACCTCTGATCACTCAGGTCCAAGAAAAGGAAAAAAGGCTTATCTGAGAACCAGCTGGACCTTCTACAACATTTTGCTATGCATCTAAAACTGTTTTAAGAAACAATTTTAGCAATTAATCATGATCTCCATGTCATGCGCTTTCTCCTCATAAAAATGTGTTCCCTAAAGGCACGGGGCTCATCCAGGTTTTTCACTATAGTTCACAGTACTTAGAATAGCAAAGGGTATACAGTAGATACTCAATAAACAGGTGCATGGCAGGAAATCCATGTTCCTTTAACTATAAGGTAAAGGCTGGGTCTTTATCAGTTTTTCTTCTCTCTAGAACTCATTTCACTGAAGAGACACCTATAGCTCTCAGCTCTCTCTGCACAGTAATGGAGCATCCCTGGCTAAATGCTCACACTGTGCAGTACTCGGCTATACTCATCAGGGAGATAGAAAGTCATCCAGTAGAACACGGAAGGGTTTGTTACATGCAAAGCTCTTGCGTCCTGTGTATTAAATGCACATTGGAGGGAGTACAAGGGCCAAAGCAGGTGAAGACGTTTGCTGGCTAAAAACAACTCTGGAATGGGGCATCCTTGTGTCAACTGGCTTCTTCCTGATCGGTCAAACCTTCCTTGCCTAGGTTACAGTTCACAATCACTGACAGCAGATCAGGAATCTCCTCATTCAACCACAACAAGGAAGTCTCCCAAATACAAATCTTGATGGAAAGAAGAGAAAGAGACAGAAAAGAAGAAGATAACTGTCTCACATCCCCTGGCTCCCTCATGTCTTCTCAAACACTGTACTCCTCTGTGATTCTCTCAGGGAACACTGCCCTCCTTCCTCTGAATTCCTTCTGTAATCCATGACAGAAGCCAACGAGAAGAGAGGAAGCCATAGGTGAGCATCTGGCAAAGCATGATTTGGGGGTCACATGATCTCAGCCTGATTCCATGCACTGAAATTCTTCTCAGAGAGGGTATCTGGGGGCCATTAATCCTGTGGTCTTTTAGTATCAAGAAACCTAAAAAATCCTCCTCACAGAGCCATCTGCCATTTCTCTTTTGGAAGTTCAAACAAATGGTCTCATTTATAGACAGACACAGAGGCAGAGGAACTGTTGAATGCCTCCTCTTTTTAACTGATATTTGGTTTATTTGACACTAAGCAAATAAATATGGAAACATCCTCCAGCCATTTTAATATTTCTAAATATCTAGATATACGGAATGACTGGTGAGTCTAGCCTTTACCTTAATGTAAATGAGCAGCACGACAGAAACAGCAATCACAGAATCCCATATAAAGTCCAGACTTCCCTATGGACAGTTTGCTTGCACAGGCATTTCCATAAAACATTTTGCTTAGTTTTATACCAGCTACTTGGAAGGCTTTTCTAAAGTGGGAAGGGAACTAGTACTAATTTGCTCAGAGACAAGCAATGACCGAAGGGATTTCACATAGAGAATTTTCATACCTACCATAACCTTCCAATTAAGCTGTTTTGTCCCTAGCTCACTAAAAGCTCATCTAAACCCTCACAAGCACCAAATTTCTGAAATATTAGTCTAGCTTTGGTCTGTTTGCTGATACACTGTATGAAGAACGCTGGGGCCAGAGACATGATGTGTCGAGTTTCTCCCCCATAAGTACTGCTGACCTAGGGGTACTGGGACTTAGAGAAGAACAAGAGAAACATGGCCATGGATGTTTTATTTATCGGCTCCCTTCTTTCCACAAGTGTCAGCCTGGCTCTGCATAGCTTGTAGGCCATGCTACCTGGATGAACTTCCTGGGATGCAAACTATTTACTTCCCCAGACAGGCAAATTCTTCCTTTGGATATGAGGAGAGGGTGTGGTGAGGGGGACCCTTGAGTTTTCTCCTTGGGGATTAGGTCGGAGGGTCTCAATAGCACTAACTCCACCTGGGAAGTTCTGTTGAACCCATATGTTTCTGGGCTCTAAGTAAGACTCAGAGAGTCAGACTCTCTGGAGGAAGGCCCAGAAACCTTTGTGTTTAACAAAGAATATCTTATACTGTCATTTGCAAGGATTGAAGAACATCATCAGATAATTTAGAACCATTTGAAATTTTTCCAAATGAAATCACAACAGACTCAGGGCTTTGATTGCATTTGAATTGGGGAGGGAGAGTTCTTCCAAGAGGCATCTTTTCCCTTTGGACTGTCCTTTCTGCTGGATCTTGGAGTACTAAGGGACCTTGAATTATACTCAGAGCAGATGATTTGCCTGGCTCCCTCCACTGGTACCTTTCTCTCACATGTCAGTGATCGGTCAAGGTGAAGTCACAGAACTTCATTTGAATGCTTCAGAAGTCTTAGTCCTATTATTGACTCCACCCCAATCTTGTGGCCTTGACTTCCGTTGTGTACCTGTGAACAAACCACTGTGTTGTAGCTGAACTAACTAAAGGACTCCTAGTGTCTGAGTCCAAGTGTCTAATTATACAAATTTCCAGAATTCTAATCTAAGAGTGAGATTAAATCTCAGTTGAAGGCAAAAGAGTACTGACATCTCTATCTATGTGTGTTCCATCTGTGACAGATGTCCCCACATCTCAGAATCCCTCTCAGTTCTTTCCACTGACACCAGGAAAGAGAACTTGGTCTTTTCTCAGACCTTGTGGACAGTGACTAACCAATGTAGACAACCCAATTTTTGATTCTCTACCTCTGTTCCACCTCTTCCACCTCAACATTTTCCCAGACATCTTTAGGGAGTCAACTCTGAGAAGTGCATCCAGGTGAGAAAGGTCTTCCCTTCTTGCTTCATCTCATCCCACTGTACATCAAATTTTAAAGGTCGCATTAAGCATCATAAATGTGTAATGCCCTACAGTGAATAACTGATGACAGGATTGTGTGGACTAGAGAAGTGCAAAGTCTCTGACTGAACTGTCAAGAAACACAATTACTAACTAATATCACATGCATCACCTGTCCCTTACAGAAATATAAGCTCAGTGGGGACATGGATTTTTGCTTGTGTTTTCGACTGATGTAGCTTTTTAATAACAGGACCTGGTAAACAGCAGGAAACGAACACATAAGAATAAACAAATGAATGGATGGATGAATGAAACAACAGCTAGGGCCTTTGGTGAAATACTGATGATAGAAGAAACTCAACTGAGCTTAAGGATTAGGAATTAGGAACCTTATACATGGTGGTTTACTGGAGTTCAGGACAACACTGTGATTTCTTTTTCTATCACTGAATTTTCTTAAAACTTGAAGAGGAAGAGATAAAAATGGAATGGGTTCTGTTCTAGTTTTCTGTTGCTGTGATAAAATACTCTGACAAAAAGAAACTTAGGGAGAAAAGTGTTGATGTGTTCACACTTCCAGGTCACAGTCTATCATTTAGGGAAGTCGAGGCAGGAACTCGAGGCAACAACCTAAAGGCAGGCCTGTGCGCTATTTCATATATTACCCTCCACCAGGGAATTCACTCACAGTCAAGGAAGTACAGCAGAAATCATGGAGTAGGGCTGCTTGCTGACTCGCTCAAAGGCACATACTTGGCTAGCTTTATGTATAGCCCAGGACCACTTGTGTAGGGAATGGTGCTCCTCACAGTGGGCTGGGTCCTCTTCCATCAATAACAGTCAAGGTAATCTCCGACATTTGCACAGGCCAATCTGACTTGGGTAATTCTTCAACTGACTTCCTTCTCAGGTGACTCTAGGCTGTGTCAAGTTGACAGTGAAAGCTATCTTAGACAGGCTCTATCCAGATAACCTGGCGCTGCTCTGAGTCACTCTTTTCCACTGATGGCAGATAGGCCATGAAACCTAAAGATAGTAAAGATGGGTAGGAGAACTGAGCAACTAAACTCACCCACCAAACATCTTGCATTCCTTTAGGAAACCATTCCAACAAGATAGAACTTATTCAACTACTTTGCTCTCCACTTCTAAATAAGGTCAACAATATATTTCCTTCTTTCCACACAAGATTATAATGAGGAGTTCTTGAGTGGTTTCTATACAGTTAACCAGGCACTAATGGAAACATGATGTCTAGAAGAGTGAGTTCTAAAGCATAGATGTGAATATAAATACAGGGCAGTCACTGACCTCAGTCAACTGACGTTGAGAAAACTGCTGTGCCAGGCCTGATCCACAGATACAAAGGGCCTTGGGTAATTAGGAGACTGACTCAGATTCCCTGAGTCATGTGGCCATAGTGATGAGGAAATCTGAGAACTTGCTTTGGGATGTGTGACCTGAGGCTGGGCTTGGTGAAGAAATGCAGGATGGGAGGGGCTGGTGGTTACACTTAAATAATCTAGAAAAATGCCTAAATGTTTTCGCTTCACCAGACTTGCAACTTCTGTCTAGTCCTCAAAGATCTTGCAAAAGAATGAAATGGAGGGCTTAGTCAGAACAGTCTGGTTATAGAGGGAAAATTCCTGAATCTGAAAGAGCTCTAACAATTGTAAGTAAACAAGAACTTCTAAGGGAGCCAGGCTGGTTTTGTAACATGGTGCAAAGCTGAGAAGCGCTGAACCGGGACACATCGAGCCGCTTCTGGAATTCTGTTTTTTGTTTCTGCTTTATGAGCACAGTGTACACACTATCGGTAACGCAGATGCTCCTGATGTGTGCTCCTCATTTTTTCCCATTTAAGGGAGCTTTATCCATAGTGCTTCACATGTTCCTTTTCAACTATGAATTGTTTCTCAAATGTACAAAAGAGACTGCAACTAAAAAACCAAAAAAATCACAGGTTGCCATCAACGCATCAATCCCTAAGTTTAGCAGAGCCTTAAAATAGGGTGAGAAGAAAAAAAAGATTCATTGATTTTTTTTTTCAAATTTCATTCACTAGAGGCCAAATGCCTAAGCTTAAACTACAAAAAAAGAGAATATTTCCATCTGAAAAACTGATATTACTTTCTAAAGATAATGAAAAAGCACTTAATCTATAATAGAGTTCCTTAAACACTTATCCAAAGGCATTTTTAAATTTTGTGACAAAGAAGTCACAATAGCTAATGAAATGGAATTTTTTTCTAGATATTTCCTTCTCTTTAATACATTTTTGAGTTCGAATTTTAAAAAAAACAAAGTGCCCCTGCAGATGATAACAACTTGACTGGCAGGTGAAAGAACGGGCAGGTGACTTAAATAATGTAAACACAAGTCACAGCTTCTGTCATTGATCTCCTATTATTAAAACCCCCCTCAAAGATAGAAAAGATGTCCAAGCATGCTGCTAGCTAAAGGAAAACTTAAAATAAGTGACCCATCTCAGCTGTACAAATTGGGAGCAATTAAAATAACATCTCACGGGAGGCGATGAGTCTCCAATGTCTTTTGGTTAGACTCTAAAACTAAGCCACCTTTGTAAAGGTATCTGTGGCAGCACCTATCTACCTCTAAAATATATATAACCATTAGTTCAGAAAATTCTCCTAGAAACATTTCCTGGGAACATATATAAGGAGGATACACGTAACCATATAAACATATAAGCAGATATATGTGCATAAAGCAATTGACAGAGCAGAGCTAGAAAAAGCAGAACATGAAGAAAGGTCAGTTAGTAAAGGGAATGATTTTAAAAGATGATGGTACACACAGAATGTTTATGAAGATTATACAACTCCAAGAACTAACGAGCACATCTATGTACATTAACTTGGAAACAAAAGCGTGTATTTTGCAAAGTTAATTGTTAAAAATCACACAACAAAAATGGAGAATACAAGGCTATTTTATGATAAGGCAATATACACATTCATTTCTATAAGCATTTTCAAAGTCTAAAAGGATGCTTACAGATCTCTAAATAGTCATGATCTTTGGGGAGTGGAATTGGGTCAGGCAGAAGGCTGGGAGGGGCTTAAGCTTTCTATAAGCCTAAGAACTCCTAAAAAGAAAGAATCAGCAAAACCTTTTCTGTTATAAAAAAAATAAGTAGGGCTTTAAACTGTAGCTGAACAGTGCTAAGAGTCAGGAACTCAGGCTTGTTGGTTTAGTAATTGGGCTTCCAAAGTTTTCCCAGCATGCCTGTGAAGACATGGCACATGTTACGCAACTCCTAACTGGTCAAGTTTTCCCAGCAAGGATTAGCAGAAGGGGAGACTGTGACATGTGCCAGGTAACAGAGTTGGGAAAGAACTGCTGAAAACAGCAAAGGGAAGGAATCTGGAGGTTGGTAGATGGCAGATCTGAGCTGCCACTAAGTATTTACCTCATGGCTCTAAACTGAAACCCCCCAAAATGTTTTGCAATCAAGGGATTTGTATCTCTGGACACTGGAAATGGCTCAAAATATCCTCTTAGAAGCACTCATGGAGAAGGGATCCTATATTGAATGGACCTTATGATCCAAGCTTGGGATCCGATTATCTTAGTTCTAGAAAGAGGTCTCATGCTATTGGTCAACACTACCAATTTAGAGAGTGATGTGGGAGAAGAGGCAAGAAGTGCCAAGAGAAAAGGGGGACCCTGATACCTGACTGTGATGCACAACATCACCACTGCTGGGTCCCCCAAATCATTCCTTCTTTCTACTGATTCATATTTAATCAAAAAAAATATATTTGTTAAGAAGATCCTATGTGTAAAGCACTGTGGGACAATACACTTCCTACCCTGAGTAAAACTTTGGATTTAGCAATTCAGTCACCATAATATTCTTTTTATAAAAATATCTTATTTATCATTTTTATTTTATGTGTATGTGTGTGCTGCCAGCATGTAAGTGCACCTGTGTCATGCAATGTCTGTGGAGGTCAGAAGAGGGCATCCGAGTTATAGATGGTTGTTAGCTACCATGTGGGTGCTGGCATTTGAACTCAGGTGCTCTGCAAGAGCAGCCAGTGCTTTTAACTGTTGAGTCATCTCTCCAGCCCCCACCTTTATATTCTTATTGATCAAACAGCACATTAATCTGGTGGGTTTAATCTACATGATCAGGTGTGTGCTCACACATACTTCTGTGTGCTGATACTTCAGATGTTCATATTACATATATAGATTCCTCACAGTTTATTTCTATGATCCCTTATTCAGGAAACAATTCTGACTTAAGATAACCATCTTATATTCCCTGCCACAAAACCCATGATGTTGAAATGCTGACTGCACTACACATACACACCTAAATTTACCTTTTCATTTTTGGAATTAGCACACTGTCAAAATTTAAAAACTGTTATTTATAATTTAAGTAGTAATTAAGTATATGAGAGTAATTATGAATTTCTTTGAATCTAATCATCAGTCTTTAGTACTTTAGAGGCCTTAACACCTGCACTGATACAAAAATGATTCTTGGTTATGACTACTGATGACAACGTCCAAATTCATGGAGTAGAGTCATTGGCTCATTTCTTCTGTAAGTAGATCACAACTTTCTCAGCAAAGCCTATGACCCTTGACTTATAATCAATTATATTGTCTTCCTGAAATTTCTAAGAGTTGTAACACATTCACACTCAAGTTCTAAGGAAGACAATTTCTAGACTTGCTTTATTTTTCCACAATCCCACATATGCAGTTCTAACTAAAATTCCTGTGGTGGGGGCGGGGGTATGTTTGCTTTCTTTAAAATATGCCTTAAGGACTGGAGAGATGGCTGAGCAGTTAAGAGCACTGGCTGCTCTTACAGAGGACCCAGCGCCCACACAGTAGTTAACAGCTGTTGGTAACTCCAGCTCCAAGGGATCTGACAGCCTCTTCTCACCTCTACAAGCACCACACAACACTGATGCACTTACATACATGTAGGCAATACACTCATACACATAAAATTAAAAGAAAAAGATACCTTAACAATGAACCCTTTAAGAAGTAACACTCTAAATCCCTAGCAGTGAGATCAGGCATGGTAATAACACAAAGGGCTCCTCCTGGAAAGTGTCCTGGTCCAGCTGCGGTCAGTAAACACCCAGAGAAGCCAGGGTGAGTGAACTGCTACCTGCCAGAGCAGTCTCACTGAGTTCTCTGGGATTTCCAGAGTATGAAAGATGTGTTGGTTCTCCAGTTAGGACAAGCCACTTACAATGTGTTTTGTTCTCTGTGCCCTGTAGGTGGCTGGAAACCCTTTATTTCCCCCTGCAGTCAATCTGAACTGGGCTGACAAGCTTACAGCTCCATACTGAGGTAGGAAAATGCACCATTGTCCAGGCACTGCTTGGCCTGCTTCTGCAGGGGCCCACAGACAAGACACACTTTAAATCATGAAAAAGACAGCTTAAAAAAACCACCAAGGGCTGCGACCAAAAGCGAGGGCTCCCACCTCCCACTGCTGCTGTGCTGGCATCCAACAGCCTCATGGTGTTTTCCTAATGAAATCGAGTAACTGGACCATGGATGATGAGAATCTTTGTGCTGGCAACCGGAAACTCCAGAAGAGTGAAAATCAGAGTAAGCAGTGGAAATCTGAGGGGAACCCAAGAGAACAGAGGGGATGTAAGAACAGTGAGGCAGGCACTCAAAGATTCGCTGGCTTCCAAGAGGGGGAATGAGTGGATATCTGTGTGTACTACCCATTTTACAGATGAGAAAAACCACTGCAGATGGCAGTGGAGGGATCCTATAGTGTGTGTGTCCAGTAAAGCTTGGCTTCACATTTGAGGGTGGTCATGTAAATAAACGTAGGGCATACGTCTCTTTAATTCTCTCCCTGAAAACAGCACAAGATGTGTAGAGTATCTGCCATTTCTATTGTGACCAGGATGATAGACAAACCCCTGTTTCAGGGTGACAAAGGAGAAGATGGCAGGAGGCCTTAACACTGATGGCTCAGAGGGGTCTGTCCTCTACCTAGCATGGTTTTGGACTGGGCATCTTGTCACATAATGAAGGTAAACTTGTACACAGTTGTTGCTGCTAAAACACCATTAAAAAATTCTGGACACTCGTGAAATGCCTATGTAAGATGACAGGGTCTTTGGGAAGCCAGGATTGAGATAGTATGCTCAAGTCTAGAAATAGCAGTAACAAGCTATGCCGGAGGGCATCTGGGTAAGCCAGTTCAGTGTGGCTATGCATTCCTGAGTGGTTATCAAAAATCCACCAAATAAGGTAAAATACCTATTGGACAAGTGTGAGGTCCTGAATTTGGATCCCTGGTACTCCAGTTAACAAAAGCCACGTGTCGGTGCACATCTGTAACCCCAGTGCTATGACAGATGGAGATGGGAAGATCCCTGGGACTTACTGACCAGTTAGTCTATCCAATTTGTGAGCTCCAAGTTTGAAACTGTGTCTCAAAGCTAAGATGAAGGGTGATTGAGGAAGGTATCTGATATTACCTCTGGCCTCCACATGTACATGTACTCACAAAACACATGTGCACACATCACATGAACATGTGTATACCACACATGGGGATACTGAGTCAAAAGCTGATCAGTATGTCTAGTATATGAAAGGAACAGACAGAAGATGAGGTCCATGCTCATCTGGCTGGGAATTCACTTCCCTGGAGTAGGATTCTTCCAGGATTGTGCTCATTTCTAACTCTATTGAAACAGAGCTGAAAGGGCTTCTGTCTGTGTAGCAGGTACGTTGAGGATGTTTTTATTTCTTCTTTGCTATTCCATCCTCCCTTCTTTGAGAAAGACTGATTATGAACAAACTCCATCCCATGGTATTCTGATATCATTCCCTCAATGTCCCAGTTGCCTCTGGGTATTCCCCCCAAGTAGCCCAATGTGAACCTGGCAGCGAGAGCTTAATGTTTCTGCCTCCGCCATACCACTCTACACAAGAGTTCTAGCTGACCGGGCAATGCTACACTTCAGGTGTCACACTGCCCTTTTCTGAGCTGGCCTCTGGCTTCTCCTGAATCCTCCTCTCCACTTCATGGATCGACCCAGCAAGACACCAGCTTCCTGTGTGTCTTCTGACAGCACACTCCGTCCTGACATTTGTATTCCGCCCTGAACCATTGCTTCTCCAGAAGTGAGAACCCCTTTCTCCTTATGCCTGCCCAGTAAGCTATTATCTTCAAAGTCTTCTGGAAGTATTGCCTCTATAAACCTCTTCCTTTGGATGCATCAGGTGTCCTTCACCTCTTCTACCAGTGCATGTATACAGTGATTAAATAACATTCACGCCTGCCTGGTATACAGAGGGTGACCAACAAACACCCGCTGAACTGAATTTGTCCTCTCCCTGATGTATCCAGACGTGAAAAGATTGTGAAAATACTGTTCTAGGAATTCCCATGGCATTTGAACAACCCGTAGTGAATAGGGTATTTAAAAAGAAATTATCCATTAGTACCATAACAAGATGTACAAATATCAACTCTTGGGTAACTAATCCAGGCAAAATTCTGAAGCTTGCCTGGGCAAGAGAATTGCCCTAACAAGAAAGAAAGGACCAAAGAACAAGCTTACATGATGGGAAAAAAGGGTCCTTATGTTTACATCTAAAAGAAAGGCTTCTAACGTTCTAAGAAGTTGCTGTAGAGATATCACCAAAATAGAGACTGGAAAATCTATCAACACTCAAACATTAAAAAGAAAGGACACCTCATCCTCTTCAGTATTGAATACAATCTGAACAGATGAAGTCAATGCAGAATCAATAAAACTGAGGTGAGAAAATGTGAAAAAGCATTGCTGTTCATATTTTTAAAAAGAGTTGTATTAGAGGATGAAGCTCCCTGTCCACAAAAATGCTGTTTGTCTCCAGCAAGCAAGCCCCACACAAAGGGAAATTCACATTTATTAAACACAACTGGTTAAGGTTTCCTCACTCCTATCACTAGAACAACCTTTGCAAAATAGTATATAAATTCGTCCTTCCTTATCTAAAGACTGGCTGATGAGAAATGTTTGCACTCAGAAAGTTCCAGAGTTAAAAAAAAAAAAGCATTTTTCAAGCCTATCACAGCAGCCATTTGCCCATCTTCTTGGAGAGTGTCATGAATTCCCATTTTTCCTAACTGTATCCTGAATCAAATTTATCGCTGATCTTAGCAGTTTCTTACTGGTGATAAGAATTTTTAACAATTAAGAAAGTGAAAGTTAAAAAAAAGATCCCAAATTTTCAAGCCGACATGTATTCATTGTTTAACTTTAAAAAGGAGAAATGTAGAAAAAGAGTATTTTGCCAAAATGACAGCAAGGATTCATTTTCTCTGTCCCCTTGGTTCATTATTCATTTGTTGAATGAGAAAGTGCCAATTACTTATCCAGTAAATACTTATTAAATGCCTACTTTGCAGCAAGTATTATGCTTGCCCTGGGGCTACAAACACGATCCTTGTTCTCAGAGTCTAATAAAGAGAAGGGAAAGAGAAGGAAGTGAATAAAATTAAATAAGTTCCTACTCTGTGCCTCATTCTTTTCTTAGCAACGTCTTATAACCACTAATGAAAGAGAAGAGAAGAAGCTCATCTTTGGGGATGGGAACCAAGCAGCAGTAACCTACACAGGGCCATGAAATACAGCCTTTACTGGCTCACATGCAAACTGGTCTCATTCCTAGTCCTCTTTGAGATTTTTTTTCCTAGAAAGCAAAACAAACAAACAAAAACAAAGAAAAGAATCTCACTTCACTACCGTGATACAAAAACTATTAAACTGTAGCAAAATTTCTTTGCAGTTACTTTTTCTACAGATAAGTTAATGTTCAAAATGGATTTTACAGCTGTAATCAAAGCAGGTTCAGTTGTATTTCATTGGAACTATCCCACGGTTGACTGTGAAATGTTTCATTATTCTATACAGCACCAGAGAGAGACATCACTACCAATTACATGATGCCACCAACTGAGAGATATGCCCAGATTTCAGCAGTGTTAAAATGTGGAGGTTAAAAAAGTGTTTCATAGAAGGTGACCTACTCTATCCTCTACAGAGTAGATGTTCATGGTTCATACTGTCCACCTCCCGCCTGGTTGTGTGCAGGTGGCTTTCCAAGGCGTAGTTTGGGGCCTCCCTGCTTCAGGCAAACTCCCTGACTACACAGAAAGAGGGCTCCACTTTTCTTTCCTTTAAAAAAATATTTATTTATTATGTGTATGAATGTATTGCCTACATGTATGTAAAGTAAGTGCACCTGTGTCATGCAATGTCTGCAGAAGTCAGAAGATGGAGTTGGATTCCCTGGAACTAAAAGTCGGTTGTTAGCTGCCATGTGGGTGCGGGAAATCAAACTAGGGTCCTCTGCAAGAGCAGCCAGAGCTCTTAACCACTCAGCTATCTGTCCAGCCCTGACTTTTCTTTTTTTCATACACACTTTGCTCTGCTGCACCTGTAGTAGGCACTTAAAAACTACTTCTTGGTGTAATAAAAAGCATGAAAAGGCATTTATCAGCAGAAGAAGGCAAAATCTATCATAGGATTGAAAAATGTGCAAATTCATGCTTTGTTGGGAAAGGAAGAGTTTATGTGACAACAATGGACAAGAAGGAACGGGGGAGTTTGCCGGATCTTTGACCTACAGCCAGTGTTCCTGGCTTTTTGGTGCCCATGCTTCTATAGCTGACCACTATTATTCTGTTGCCTCTCTTTGCTGCTCAGGCCTCTGTTTTTAAGGCTTTTGTCTAACTTTATCACCACAATACTGTTGGAAGTTGCTGTCTTAGGAAGTTATTTACACTGACACTCAGACTGAACACTGGTTTGGGAACATGATCCATTAACTCTAAGTATAATCTACATGGACACACGATATCAACGAGAGTCAGATGACTCATTATTTAGAAGCAGCAGCAGTAGTCTAAATGGACAATATCACTTCTGCTTATACAAAAGATCTGACTTAATAGAGAGTAAAAGTCTTTGACAGTTTGAGTCTATGTGACATGGCACTTCAAGGATTTCTATGGAAGTTCACTGGAGTATGTGCCTGAACTGGCAAAATTAATTCAAATAAAGAAAATAAATTAAACCAGACTTACTTTTCTGTGTGTGGTCCTTACTAAATGCAAGAATGGCACACGGTGGAAGCCACTATGACTTCTAATTTCCTTACCATCTTTTCTTCCTATACCCATCTAACAGTGTCTAAGTGTTGTGAATATACATGAATGTGCTCAGTTCCCTAAGAGCTCTGATGAGTCAGAAAATTCTGGTCTCGGAGGAAAGTTTACATACTAATAAGGAAAATAATGCTTTACCTAGACATTTAAGTGACAAGATGGAGAGGTAGAAGTTTTATCCAAGACAAACAGGCGAGAAGTAGTCAAGAGTTCAGAGTCTGGAGGGATGACATCATCTGCAGCCCAGGGAAGGGTTTGAGGAAGAGGTACCTTGAAGAATGGTAGGATCTGGCTTGTGGGACTAGTACAAATGCCTACACATGAGAAGTGTGGACATCAGGGTTCCTATGTTTTCCTTTCACGTAATTTCTTAATCATTTAAGACCAAGATGCTGTTGCTAGCATCTGTCCTCGAGGTATCAGAACACTGGGCACACAAATCATCACCTTGGGATGACAACTTTGGGTGTCATAAGTCGTGCCATCTGAGGAAAATACTGTGCGATTTCATGCCTCTTAAGTGTGCAGTTTTGGAGGAAAATTCTAAAAGCTTAAGTCTGATGTAAAACAGAACATCTGAAACCCACAACTGGCCACTAAGACACTTGATTAAAGGCAACAGCAAAACATGGCTTTTCAGAACTCAAAGCACTGCCAGCTCCCCGCTCACCATGGACATGGATTCCATTTGGCTGAAAAGAAGAGCTTGTCTCTGGCTGGTAGGACTTCAGGAGAGAGCCTGGTGGCTGCTGGGTATGGGGAGGCTGTGTTCTCTGCAGCAGGGAGGAAGCGGGAACTCTCCCAGGGCTGATGTGGTGAGGAGACGGTGTAGGAGGTGCGAACCTGGGAAAACAAAACCGAAGGCAGCATGACTGACTCCCGAAGCCTTCTCAGCCCCTTCTAGGCTCTTCACAAACGTACAATAAGCTTTTCAAACAGTCTTTAACACTTCTCTGTCCCTTTTAGCCATCCAGTTCTGAGTTCATCATTGAGACACTGAGGGAAGGAAAGATACCCACAAAGAAAACCTTAGTCACAGTTTGGGTTTGTCAAGCTTCTTAAACTGCATTTCAAATCCTCTGGGTTTGGGGAAATTCAAAGCATATCTTTTGCCAGGCCCTTTCCTGCTAATTTTAAAATCCTTTCGCATTTTAGGGGAAATTTGATCCGTATGTTTCTGAATCATTTACACTTAGCTCATAAACATTTTGTTTTGTAAGGCATATCTGAGGTCCAAGAAGTGTTACAGGTCCTTATTATGACCCTCTCTAATCCGATTCTTTTTAAACAATGCATTTTCTTTTGCCAAGAGTAAATGAACTCAAACCTCAAAGGTCAAATGTGCCTTGAAACCCAGAACCTGAGAGGTCGGCTTGGGTTCTGTACTGGGCAAAGAACATTTCTGATGGTGTAGAGGGAACACAGTGTAGGACATTCTTCATAGCAACACGTAACAATCACAAGATTTTTGGTTTTGGGGTGTTTTGTTACAGTCAGGGCCTTGCACATGCTAGGCAAGCAATCTACCACTGAACTATCAACCCATCTCTGCCTGAGTACTGGCTTCTGAAAGGAGATCTATTGGTATTTAAACAAGGAGAAATCACCAAGTAACCTGGGATAACAAACAGACAACTGTACTTGTGTCTTCTCATTGTTTGAGAGAACTGGCAGGATCTGAATCACAAGGGTGAGAATGACCATCAAGCCTAACAACGAAGGGACACTTTGAGAACAGTCTTGCAGTTGGGAAATGTCCATAAAGAAATCAAGATGATGCTCAATTTACTGCTTCAGCAGGGGACTATGACACTCACAGTGGACAAAGAAACTAAGGGTCTGTCGATGCCATGAAACTAAGCAACAAAAACACAACAAACCAGACTAGCAATGAATTGCTTAACCCTCTCTTCTCAAAACTCATCAACATGAGAACATTTAATCAGCGCTTGTTAATACTGTATGTGAGACATTTTGTTTTACATGAACACACACAGGTTACCATCTGTTACATCACTTATTTCATAGGAACAAATAACTCCACTTTTGTGCAGTACATAGATGATAAAAATGGGAACATTCCGGAGACAAGCTGATAAAATAATTAAAATGTCCTGGACAAAACTACCTAGTAGGCAGAGTTTCAACATTTGTGTTGTACAAGTAAGGAAGTGTGGGGGAAAAAAAATACGTGGTTCACTTTGCACTTCTCCTGTGGAGTATAATGAAGCTATGCAAGAAAGCAAAATAAAGGAGGTGGGATATAGGCTCTGAGCGAGGAGGTCTGTGCCACTGAGCAGGCCAGCTGAGATGGAAGGGTTGTGAATTGGTCACTTAGGTTTGTTATTCTATCCAGAATAGCAGCTGAGTGCCCTGGGCTGGTACACGTAGGTTTTTCTAAGCACTTCCTCTTCAATGGAATGATCTTGAAAAGATGTGCTGAGTGGTCCTGGGAGCAAACACAGAAAACCAGTCCTGGCATTCCCTGAGAACATCCAGTGAAGGCATGTGCCAGGATTCCTCATGTGGAGGCTATTTTCTGAGTTAACATGCACTTATTGTCTTCCCAATTTGTTCTAAGGCTGTGGGAGAGGAATGAGCAATTGTGGAATCACAGACAGCATGGATAGATGGAGTTCACACTGGCACCCACTCCTGGAACCACCTATCCTTAGGGTCCTCAGAGATGGTAAGAGGGGGGATCTGAACGGCAAGGCAATACTATCACGTCATCCTTGCTGACACCTCAAATTTGTCTTGGGAACAAAGGATACAACTTGCTGGGTGATCTTCTGTTCTTTCCTTCTGGCACCTCTGCTACTTTTCAGTTAAGGACCAAAGGAGCCGGATAATAAGTGGATAGACAAGTCTGAATTATTTGGGGAGTCAAAGCCTGGTACTGTCTGAGAACACATCTCCCACCCCAAACAACACCATAAAACTGGCTCACACGAATTTGATTCCTAAGAAACAGAAACAATGGACGAAGAAGAGAAGAGAGTCAGCGAATCTTTAAAGTATAAAGTCTTATGTTTTTATGACTTGGAATGACAGTCAAAGGTTTAAATTATGATTACTAGCTAGAAAAAGGGAGAACGCTAAAGCAAATTAAAAAAACAGAATTTACTAAAATATTTTAGGATTTACCTATAATGTAGATTCTATAGCTTTCTATATATGGATTCTACATATAGATTATTTTATAGAATTATGTGCTCATTTCAAATTATTCTTACCCATTCATACAAATTCTGAATCCTGGTCATATTTTCTTGAATATCACATATTATTCCATATTATTCAATATAGTAACAAGGATGAATAAAGGGAAAATGAGTCAGGCACATACCAAGGCTTTAGCATTATCTCAGAGACCAGGGAGAACAAAATATTATGTTCCTATCTACTTTTTGCCAGTTAAGAGTAAGTTTTCCTCATTCAAATACATGAGATGACAGTGCACAGAGGTAATGTAAATTCAGGACATAAGATATTTTATTAATAAAAATTTAAATACCAATTATTCTAAGTGAAATAAATCTATACAAAGTAGTCTTTGATTTAAAAGGAATTAGTTTAAAATGTTTAACTTTTATATCCCCAGAGAAATTAAATAGGACAAGTGATTATCGTTATCAGGCAACTGTTAGGAATAAAGAAGTAAATAAGAATTAATCATCAAAAAGTCTAGCATAAGAAGTTCATTTACAGATAAGACTGATTTCAGGGATAGCAGATACAATCAACTTTTAAAATATTGCTTTTTTTAATCCATTTATTTTAGAATCAATTCCGTTACTGCCTAAAAACACCATGTAGTATTTTAACTGAAAAAAAGTCAGTCTCTCTATTAATTTAAATCTAATTTATATGCATTTGGTTACTTGTTAATCAACTCATGGTAGAGCAGAAATAGCAAACTGAAACCAGAGGTTAGGAGAGGAGAGGCAACATAGAAGTTGAAAACAGAGTTCTGAAAAACAGAGACCCCTGAAAACAACCCCTGATGTCAAGTCAAGAGCAGTCATAAAAATGACTTAAAAGACAAAGAACACATGAAATTGAGTAGTTTGATGTCATTTAATGCAAAAGCAAACAACAGAGGGTCAGAAAGTCTATGGAAGCTCACTGAGCAACACAGCTTTTCCTGCTGTGGCTGGAAGAAGGGCAGGGCCTCCCTATCCCATCTTCTAAGTGTCCGAAGTCACTTTCAAATGGGAGCCTCAGATCATATGAAAATGAATATGCTCTGAGTATTCTGCTCAGAAAAGGTTAAGGGAGGTGTTTTAATAATAATAATAATAATAATAATAATAATAATAAGGCCAACTTAATTTCTTGGTGTTAAAATAAATTTAAAATTAAATGCCAAGGACAGACCATCTTTATTTGCAATTTTTCTTCCATGGAGTATCTCATTCTTCAATTATGTCAAGCCAAGGTGGTGACGTGATTGCAATTCATTCTGAGTGACAATGAGTCCAAGAGGCAGAAGAAAGACTTTCCGGTATCCTTTCTAGGAGCAGGACTATACTCCAGCTGAGGATCTGCAGTGGGCATTTCAGAGAATTCATTCCATTTAGGTTGCTAGTCTCCTCTTAGGCCTTTCACACAACATCAAAAGAGATGATTGCTATATAAATAGGCACGTAACAGACTAGGAAAAAAATTCTCCACTAACCAGAAACAGATCACACAAAAGCAAACCAGAACTGAGTCACTCCTCTAACTGGTGTGGAGTTGGTATGACCTTCTGATGAGCAATGTGTGAAAAGAAGAAACAGGAAAAGCAAGAGAGTAGGTCTTTTTGTGGAGGAGAAACGTCAAAGTTTTCTATAAATATTCATCTAAGACACCTTCAAATAAAGTGCTTCACTTTGGAGAATTATTTGGTGAATCTTCTTCCTTTTCATTCCTGCTTTGCTGCCTTCCCAAGTTGTATTTGCTAACATCAATTTCCCAGCCTGGCAGTGGACAGGCTCATCATCAAAGAGGGCACCTTTCCTTTAAAATGTAGCATCCCATCTTAGACTATCATAAGTCAGCAGGTCCAAATGAGTACACTGTTACTGTGCTAGGAAATGAGTGCTAAGGAGAAAAATTAACACCAATAACTAAGGGATGGTGCTGGATTATACAGAATTTTACATCTGGAAGTCAGGGATACGAAAGTACTCAAGACTTGGAAAGTATGACAACTTTCAGCTGATTGGTACATGTTTATGGAATGATTGATCTAAACAGTATACAGTTAAGAAATCCTTAATATTAACATGTGACCCTGTACCCAAGAGCTGTGTAAGATTGTGGTTCTGAAACCATTTTACAGCACCTACAGCCCTCTTAAAATGGGAAAACAATCTAAGGACTCTTTTTTTCTTGATAATTCCAATATGGAAACTAAGATTGAAAGAAAGTGAAATAGCTTTTCATCTGGTTAACTTTTCAGTTCTAAGAACAGTGAGCCTTGCTCTTGGTAAGGGTGCGTTTTCCTGGTACTGACTTCACAAATTGATGCCATCATGGGATTTTCTAGGTATAGAGGATGTGGAGCACCTTTTGCGGATGAGAATAAAAGAGGTCTCCACCATAATTCACTTCTCCAGATATCACTGCCTTTCAGTAAGGTAAGGCACTCATGCAAAGCCAAAGCCAGATGGGGGGAGGAACAGAAGACTCCTGAGGGCATCTGGGATTTTAATCTCATCACTAATTGGTGGAAACTGTTCAAAGGACCTACTGCCTCTAAAAAGATCTGATAATCAAGTGCTGCTCCTTGGCTTTGGTGAACTTATTCCATCTGAATAGGTTCTTCATGCATGCGCCAGGTAGATACTATTACTCTTCCTAATGGGGAACTCCATTCAGGTTGGGCTCTTTTCCCTACCTAATAAGTCTAAAACCTATAATGTTTCTATGTCAGCTTAGAGATTTTAAAAAATAATTTTATTGAATTTGTGTATATTTCACACGGAACACTCTGATCTTCTTTATCCCTCCTCCCTGATCCACACGCTCCCATACCTGCCCTCACCAGATTTCATGCATTCTGTCATTTATGTCAAAGCCTACTGAGTCAAGTTAGTGTGCCCTGATGTCCCTCAGTGCAAGTTCATCCACTGGGGTCTAGTCAGCCTACCTAGAGTCCCTCCCTTCAAAATCAGCTCTCCCTCACCCAGTAGTACTCAGCTGCCAATAGTTCTTTGGCTAAGACTGGGACGTATTGCCCACTTCCACAGTTCTATGCTAGGTTTTTGTCTGCTTAAGTTTGCATGGGGCTTGCGCACGTGGCCACTTCTGCTGTAAGTTCACAGGAGTAAAGTCCCAGGAGCCTGTAAAATTCTATTTCCATATGGTCACGTACCTCCTCCCCTGGCTCTTACAAAAAATGAAATTTATTGTTAAGTTGTGCTGCGAGTCACACACAATGCCCTACATATTTCTTACTTTTCTTTGTGTTTTGCTGTATATACAACAGTTTTAGCCAACAGTAGGAGACTGTGTTGTAGCACTGCCTTGGCAGGGTTAACACTGAAGAAAGGACTTAGGTGTTTCCATGATCAATTAGATTAAGTATTGGTTGGCGCATGTTTTGGATAGTTTTCCCCACTTCTTTATCTTCCTCCATGGCTACAGATCTCCCAAAAGAAGAGAGAACATATTCAAACAGCTAGCTTCATTGTACTCAACACAAAAATATTATTGATTCGCTGTCAGGGAGCAGAAATAATGGATATAAACTGGTCTACAATGGATTTGGGGAGATACTTTTTTTATTTCCCCAAGGAATTGTGGTTTATCATCTGTGGGGGTTTTAAAATTCAACTGTGAAAACTAATCAATGAAAAATGGCTTTAGCAGTTGGCCCACTGCAGAGTAGGGGGTGGGGGAGAGGAATCCTTTTCAAAACCTACAAAGAAAAGCACAGTTTTAAGGATTTCACATCTGATTTAACATCTAAAAAAAAACCCCAATGATAATACCCCACTTTGTATAGCCAGACAGCACTCCATTTTAGTAGACTTTACTGGTCTTTATAACGATTTATGAATCACTTCATGAATTCCTGGCTGATTCATCTGGGTGACTATAGTATCTACTTATACTTCCCTTCCGTCTCACAAAAGAGACACTTGGACTCAGTTCAATCCAGATTTGTCCCCAAATGAATCACAGCACGTTACTGGGGGAACTGCAGATTGAATTCAGCTTCTGAGACAATTGGGAGCAGCTTTCAGTAATGAAGAAACGGCCGCTGGGAGGTGTGGGTAATTGCAAAACGGTCCGTCTGGGAAGGACCAAAGCTGGCCAAGAGCTGTGTGTCCATCTGAGGAGTTGGTCTTCACAGTCAGACAGACAGATCATTTCCCTGCAAAGGAGTACAGTTTCTTTCTTCTTGGGAAAGGTTGGGCCAATATGAACTGTAAATAATTCATCAAGACTCAAAAATGATTACTAAACCTCCAGGGAACATGATATGAAGACTGTGGATGGGACTGTGGATTATTCTATTTGGGTTCAGGGAGCAAATGGTAAAGTCAAGAAAATGATCAATGCCCAAGGCTGAGAAGCATACTTCTATTCTGACAAATGCCAAAGCAGCACCCAGCAGGAGGGTATTTTCCCTCATGGAAATGAGAACAGAGACATGGAAAAGACCTATGGTTCATGAGAGCAATGAATTCTGCAGGACCAAGAGCTGGAGTTTTCTGGACCATCTAGAGTGCAGAATTAGCTGTGACTCAGTCGTTTTTCTGTTTCAGAATCAATGTGAAGTGGACAAAGAAAAGACTGATTCTGACAAATTCTCCTTTCAGAAAAGTGCTAACTAAAAGAAAACTTATCCGGTGTGGTCTTGGACATTTGATGTAAAAAAAAAAAAAAATCTGTTCTTAAAATAAACATTTCTGAATGACATCATTCCTTAGGCTGCTGTGAGGAGGCCCAACCAAGTGGGTTAACTCACTGTACTATGGCAAAGAAGTCTTGTTCAGCATGGTATCAAATAGTGTTCAATGTGCTTTGCAATGGAATACATTACGAAAGAAAAAAACATCCATAAGAGATTGTAGTGAGAATGTCAGATTAGAAATGAAAAACAAAACAGAACAAAAAACCCCAAAACTAACTTTGGGCTAAACATGAGAAAGGGAGGCAAAGGTTTACCATAAATGGAGTACCCTCCACCTTCCCTCATGGCTTTAAAAATGTAAACAGTCTCTCAAAGACGCTGGAGGAACTCTGAAGGTCAAGTTTCAAGTGCAGTACTCCTGTCACATAAGGCTAGATAGATTTAAAAGCCAGTACAAAATGAGACTTCACTTAGTCAGTAATGAAAGGTGCTGTTTACATACACTTTCCATCTTCAGAGTGTCAGGTTACCACCATCGTAACCATGAAGGAATTTTCTGTACCTATTCTAAAAGATAAGACTCATTTAACTAGAGGAAAGAATTGGAGGAGCAGAGTGTTTTCAAAATTCGCAATCAATCGGGTTCTTAGGATGGAAAGACAATAAATTCTTGGACATTTACTACCAAGCTGCTTCTGTAGCACCTCATCCAGCAATATGCAAAGACAGGTACTTAGCAGATGGTCTTCACGGCTGCTGAGGAACTATTCCACAGCACATACCACTGCTTCCACACACTTGGCGCCAGTTCATGTGCCCAGGTACATGAGCCATTTGCTCAACTGGTAAAGTGTCCCTTTGTTTCTGTTTCTGGAGGGAACATCTATCCCAGAACAGATTATCCATTCAGGAGAATGCTCCTAATCAGTTACTCTGAAAAAGATGACTAAAACATAGCCTTTTATTTTCTTCCTTGCAACAACAACAAAAAAAAGCAACAAAAGACTATTTCTCAGAAAAGTAGAAGCAAAAAATAAAAATAAAAAAAAGAATCATCTAAAAAAACATTGTCTCATAGTTTCTGCTCACTTTGTTAGTCTCCTGACCAACAAATAGACAATCTTTCACTAGCAAAAAGATGACAGTCTCTTAGCAGCCAATCCCACTGTTGTCCCCAGGGAAAAGACCACATGATTTTAGATCACACTGCTAACAAATGCAGTCGAGGCTCTCCTTAGAGCACACTCCTCAAACATGCAGTCGAGGCTCTCCTTAGAGCACACTCCTCAAACATGCAGGAGAGGCTCTCTTTAGAGCTGCCTGTTCTACATCAGATAGAAGGAACTTAGGAACACGTGATGGCTTCACTCAGGGTAGAGAGCTGTTGAGCTTTCGCCTTGGGAATTCTGGCTCTGTATAATTTGTTGGAGAAAAGAACTCAGTGACAAGTTTGAATAATACCATGGCTTAGCAACAGGACCATACTTCTGTCGCTCCGTGCATTAAAGTAGAGGTGGCAGGAAAGGAATTCTATTTTACCCCAAGCCATTCTTCTCACAGTCATGACTCACTTTCCTGACAGAAAATCCAAGGGGACTAAGAAAACATCATCTTGGCCTTAACATGAGGTGGATTTGTTTGGAATGTGGGAACAAACAAAGATGGCTGATTTAGCTTCCAGAGCCCAAGTGACTTCCTTAGCACTTAAAACAAAGTTTCTTTCGTAGACATCTTTAAAAATGTGTGTTTGTCATTAAGCTAAAATAATAAAACGATGTATTTTGAAATAAAAAGATACATGGAAAATAATCTGATGTGAAGAAATATTGAGAACAGAATGAAGTCGTTTGCTTGGATAAGCGCATTTAGAGACCCACACCAAGGCCTCCAGCAGACTGGTACAATGACTCAAGGGACAAAGTGGTAGAGACAGAGGACAGCAATCATGTACCCAGACTATTGTTAACTTTTCCAGAAAGAGTATAGCCATCACAGCAGAGTAGCTTCCTTCCTCATCTCCACTCACTCTGTGCCATTCTCCAGATCTTTCTAGATGCTCTGAGGGGTCACGGGGTGACAGGTGGTTGTCACCCTCACATAGTTTCTTCTCTCAGCATGACCTAGCATAATGAAGTGACTATAAATCAGTAAGAAGACAGACAGGTGATACACTGGTAAATGGAAACAGAGTAGAGTTGAAGAGCAGAGTGGAGGTGGGGAGGCAGAACTCCAGAGTGATCAGGAGAGTTTCTCTCAGGCTAAGTAATGGCTCACACCAGTAATTCCAAGGGCAGAGTGGGGCTAGCCTGATGTATCTCGTGAGTTCCAGACCTGCCAAGGCTACATAATAAGACTCTATAACAAACAAACAAACAAACATCCCCCCCAAGAAATGCCTCTTTTAAAGAAGAACATTTGCACAGATGTGGGAAAGGAAAGCATGCATCATATAGGCCTAGGGTTGGTGCTGCTAACGTTTCAGGATCAGCAAGTGCAAAAGCCTGGAGGCGAGATAAGTTGGTCTTTTCTAAGAAACTTATGAAGGCTGGTAAGACTTCAGAAGATTAAACAAGGGTAGTAATGGAAGGTGAACTTGGCTGAGGCCAGACCACAGGCCATCACAACTAGAGCTTGGATCTTACTCCAAACATGATGGGGCAGGATATAGAGAGAAAACAAATGATTTTATTTATTGATTGTTTTGTTTTGTTTTTGAGAAGGGCATCTTCCTGTAGCCATAGTTGCCTTGAGACTTGCTACATAGACCAGGCTGGCCTGGATCTCACAGAAATTCACCTCTCTCAGCCTTGCAAGTACTGGAATTAAAGGCCTGTGCAACCACACCCAGCTCATTTGTATTGTATAGTCAGTTATTTTATCTGCATTTTAAAGGCAAGTTCTGGTGAAGAGCAAAGGCTGATGGGATAAAAGTACAGGACTGTGGACAGCAGGGTCAGATGTAGAGAGAACTGTGAGGAAACTGCTGTACTGGAGATGGCAGCTCAGGTGGGTGGTCTGAAATGGGGAGGAGGGACACTTCTGATTAAGCCTGAAATCCATTTTGACAGATTAGTCAGATGTGAAAGGGCTTAGAAAAGAGTATCAGAGCTGAGTTCCAGGATTTTCAGGTTCCTAAGGATAAGCTGAAGATACAGATACGGAATTAACGCTTGATTTTTCTACATTATTAGCAAACATACTAGACTCTGAAAGCTAGTAAATGCACATTTAAGTCAGAGGTAGGTCAGGGAATATTACAGAAGATAATCTAGCGATGTGTTTTTCTTTATCCAACTATCATCTGTCCACCCATTCCAGGGGAGCCATTCAGTGACTGGGTTGGAAAGAAGTAACTAGTATCACCAGTGCGGCTGTACATATATGTGTAACTCCTAGAGGCAAACTAGGGGAGCATTTAAAGAAGTTATGTAAGGACACCGGCTCCAGGAAAACAAAGTTCATTCCAAGGGCCAAATCTAAGCTATATGTGCCATTACAGGAAAAACATTCTGTGGTTTCTTATGCTATTTATTACTACTGGTGGTGGGGACAGGAGAGATAGCTTGCCATGTGAACAGGAGGATCTGAGTTTGATCCCAAGCAGCCATGTTAAAAAAGAAAAAAAAGCCAGGTTATAGGGGTGCATTTGTAATCTCAAGACTGGGGAGGTGAAAACAGGCAGATTCCTGGGGCTCAGGCATCAGCAACTGTAGCCTATTTGATAAGCTCCAAGCCACAGGGACAGACCTTGTCTCAGAAACAAGGTGAACAGCTCATGAGGAACAAAACCTGATACTGACGTCTGTCCTACAATGCAGGCCTACGTACGAATATGCACACACACAAGTGTAGACATGTGTACTCGCACGCATGTGTGTATACACACACGCACATGCACACACTACAACAAAAATGGTGGGCCATTCTACCCTGGAATAAACATCAAATATCAGAAAATTTCCCTAAGTTTAAGGAAAGCAATCTGGAAAGAGTCCAGCAACTTGCTTTCATCTAAGACTCAGGTTTTAAACTTCTTCTTTCAAGGCTGAGACATGGGAAGCTCTGTCTCTGTACTGCATGCAGTGCGGCACTAAAAACAATTTCCCCCACCTTTTTTGTTAGCTTATATAAATAGTGCAAAAATTAGGGGTTTCATATCGACATCTGCATACACAAATATAGTACTTTGATGATAGTCACCCCGTTACTCTTTCTCGTCTTCTCTCCCACTTCTCCTGGTCCCATTTTTCTTCCCATGTAATTTACTTTCCACTTTATGTTTTTTCATTTTTTAAATCTAGATTCCAAATGTGAGAGCAAACGTGCAATATGTGTCTTTATGAGTCTGGATTATTTCGCTTAACATAGGAACAACTTTTATTACATGCAGTAATTCTCAAATAGGATGTATATGTGTGTTTGTGTGTGTGCACACGAACACATATGAGCACACTGCGAGCTGGAAGAGATTTTGGACCCTACCTCTTTTAATCTTAAATGCCTGTGGAAATCATCTTTCTACGAAGAAAATGACCTTACTCAGGAGATTCTAAATGACGATAGCAGCTTGGCTTCGCAGAACTCAATGGTAGACCTTATTGCTATGGGTTTCACCCCCTGTCGTATGATCATGAGCACCTTTTATTTCAGAATGATCAAGATGGATTTTATTTACTGTCTGTTTTTATTTGTTACTCTTTAAGTTAGAGGTTCTCTATACACATGACAAAGTATTGTGGGACATGTGGCACATGTCAAGGAGTCACTCAGCAATGTGCAAAGAGTAAATTTCAATTACGTTGCAACACAGACCTGTGAACAACTTAGTACAATTCAGCTCTCCTCTAATAAAACAGGCAAGTGAGACCAACATAGTGCCTCAAATTTCCAGATGTTTGTCATTTTCTCTCTAACATGGAGGTGGTTTTTTAAATTCTTTTGACACTCAGAGACTCTTCAAAGACCAAATAAGCCATAACTGTATAAGATACAACAAAAGACTATATATTAAAATTATAATAGAGAGTAAAATAATACCAATACCTTTTTCTGACTGAGGATCAAATGAACCACTTTTCTATTCTTTGTCCCTTCTTCTGGAAGACATTAACATGATCCTGAATTCTATGTAGGTGACCACAGGCACATTTGGAGCATACGTTATGGTCACCCTGGTTTCCTTACTGGCCAAACACACAAATTTTGTTCTCCAGATAAACACCCAAACTCCTCAACGTCGTTAATATGGTTTCTCTCTTAGTTACATGTTGTTCTTTTCCTCTTCACATGTGCACACATCCTTATTACCTGTAGACCACCAATTTCCCACAGATGTTTCTCCCTCTTGTCTGTCCTCCCCAGTTTCAGGAGCACATACTCTTGCTATATGACTGCAAAGCCTCTGCATCACCATCTCACAGTACTCTGTGCTATTTTGACCTATTCGCTTGGCTGTCTCCCATTATACAGGATGCTCAGGGAGGGCAGTGCTTCAGTTTATCATGTGTCCCACAGTATCTTCAGAGGGCATTGTATTGCCTGCTTCGTAAATACAAGCCCAGTGAAATGCACATAAGAACCCCTAGTAATAGGAAAGATTTTGATAAGCTTTATATTGGATTCCTATGATTATTGCACATGTACTAGGTGATTAAGAAGAGAAAAGAGAGGCTGGACAGATGACTCAGCAGTTATAAGCACTGGCTGCTTTTGCAGAGGATTTGGGTTTGGTTCAAATACCCACAGAGCATCTAACCACCATCTATAACTCCAATTCCAGAGGATCCAACACCCTCTCCTGGCTCCTGAAGGCACTGTACACATGTGGTGAACTTACATACATGGAGGCGAACTACTCATATAGATACAATTTTAAAAAGCAAGGAGGGAAGATTGTCCACTGTGTGTTTAGGGTTATACAAAGGCTGTGCTGGTGAACAGGCCTAGTTTTGAGGCATTCTGATGCTACATCTGCAAACAGTAAGGGTATCAGACTTCTAGCGTTTATGACCTCAAGAAAGTACCATAGGAAACTCCGTGAAGGATAACTGGAAGGACTCCCAACCAATATGTGTGTGTACCTGAACGTGTGTTGTAGACTAGCACTAGGTATTACAGCAAAGTATGCAGAGTGCATAAGATGGTGGGAGCCTCAAAAAATCAAGACCGTAGCCCTTCTGACCAAAATAAAATCAAAGAGACCTTAATTTTATGGGAACATCCCTTCAAGACAGTGGAGTGGACCATGACTTCCTGTTTCCTAGGCATTCCCCTCACTGGTCTTTATCCCTTGTTAACTCTTTCTCAACACCTATATAATAGCATAATTCAAGGCAAAGCACCCTAGAGGAAAATTATGGCTTCTGCCTTCTAAAACAAAGAACCCAATAGTTGGCAAATCCATGAAACAGATCACAAAAACCAACTGATTCCATAGGGGCTCTGTCTCTGAACTGTGAGAGAATGGGGAGGTTTCCTGGGTTGAGAACTGGGCTGAGCACCAAAGGCTGGGTTGCATCTTATCATAAATAAGAAAAGATTATAAAGATTGAGTTTAAGGTGCAGCAATGAGCAAATGGAGTCACAAGTAGTGAGCAGTCTGGGCTGAATAGACCTGGACAGCCTCACCAACTGCAAAAGCAGTAATGAGAAACGGTTACTGTCTTTGACCTTTAGTGTCTAGGCAGGTAGTAGTTTCCAGTGGTGAATTAAAACATGGCACCTATGAATATCAGCTTTGGATAGTGGGCTGAGAGCTTCAGTTGTCAGTATAACACACCTGGGTAGAGGGAACCTCAATTGAGGAATTTCCTCCATTGGATTTAACTGTGGATGTGTCTGTGGGATATTTTCTAAAGTAGTGTGGGAGGGCCCCAGCCCATTGTGCACAGTGTCATCCTGGGGCAGGTGATCCTGTGTTGTATAAGAAAACAGGTTGAGTACAGGCCAGAAGAACAAGCCAGTAAGCAGTGTTCCTCCGTGGTCTGTGCTTCAGGTTCCTGGCCTGAATTCCTGTCCTGATTTCCCTTGGTGATTAACTGGGACTTGGGAGTTGTAGGATAAAACGAACTCTTTCCTCCTCAAATTGTTTTGTAAGAGTAATAAAAGGCAAACTTGGACAGCGAGAGACATACAAATACCTCACATATATCCAAGTGCCTAGAATTCTAGCAAATGCCATATCTGAAATACACTATGAGTGAAAAGCAGTAAGCACCTCTAATCCTCAGAAGGGGACTCAAGAAACTAACATTCTTTATTTGGTAAAAGTGATTTGACTACTTTTCCCAAAATAAGTATCCCTAACATTTTTCTGGTGTTGACTCATTAGCCAATCCGTGTATTCCACAAAGAGATCTCATCCTTTCCTTGGTTTGAATCTTCTATGGTTCAGACGTGGGGTTCAGGTAAGCTTCTGTAAGTCCCTTCACTGTTGGCAGTCCACAGCTCTCCATCTCTGTCACGGGTCCTACAGAGTGCACCATGTTCGTGGCCTTCAGAAGGGTGGAGGCAGCTGACATTCCCTTACAAATATGAGTGACACAAACCCAGGTAACTTCTTACTGAGGCAGCAGAAACTTCTCCATTTCAGAAAGGCCTACCTATCAGTATTTTTGTATTTGCTGGTATAACAGATATGCTATGAAGGCCAATGAATGAATAGTTCCAAAGGCATCTAGTTCCTCTCATAAGAAGCCACTGTTACACACATAAAGTACCAGTGGCTCATTCAATATGACATAGCAAACCACCACTTCCCATAATAAGTTTAAATCAACATCAAGAGGATGTGGCATGATACTGCCAAAATCCGTGAAATGATGTGTCATTCAGGTGATATTTCAAAATAAAAGTGGAATGTCATCAAATTGAGAGAACATACATATATTTTATGGTGGTTAAGATCAAGGAACTTGATGCTAGATGGGCAGATGTGGTGGCCCTTTCCTGACTTCTGAAAGTGACTCAGCCCATTTCATTAATGGACCAAAGCTAAATAAATGATGAATCAATGCCTGCAAAGCAGGAAAGGTTGCCAGTGCACCACTAAAAATCGCTGTGTGATAAACCTATTTCCGTTAAGAAAACTGTCAGAGTTTTTACTGGGGGAATTCCCAGGCAAACAGAGGCAAAGATACATAAACCCAAAACGGAAGGTAGGCAAATTTCCTCCATGTTTTCATCCTGGTTCCTGGTGCAAACACATCGAATAATCCAGGGCTGCTTCATGTCATCCTCTTTCTAAATCTGACTGGAAGAGATAAACTACCCCTCACACTTGCCCGGTCAGTTAGGCTGGTGCAAGATCAGGGCACACATCTTGTGGGAAGGACATGCAGCAATACAAAACCACCAAAGCCCAAATGCCCACTTCATCCATCCACATAAAGACAACCGCTTCCCCTTCCTCTCCTTCCTCCCTTCATGGTTATTTACATTATCGACCACTGTGATCACTGAACTCCCACTAGGTCCTAACCTGAGCCAAGCCAAGGCACCCTGTCTTTCTCTAAGCACTGCAGGCTCCTTCACACCACAGAACATGTTAGCACTTCGCCTGCTTTGATTTCCTTTGGTCTCATTTCCTCATGAGGTGCAAACTATGGAACATTGTGCAAGGTAAGTGTCCCGAGTTCCTCAAAACCATCAATGTTTTGAAAGACAGTAAATGATAATAAAAGCCTCATTACATCAGAGGAGACTAAAAAGAACAGAGAATGAAATACAGTGGGATCCTTATTAGAGCCTCAAATCATGAAAAGGAAAAGTATTCACAAAATGAGGAAATCTGAATATTGCCTATCAGATAATGGGACTCTATCAATGATGACTATCCTGGGTGTGATTACCATGTTGGACTTACGTAGGAAGTGCCTTTTTGAGATCTCTCCTGAAGTAACTGAGGGTAGAACTTGAAGTCTACAATTCTCTCTTCAGAGGTTTACAAATAACAGTTGCGAAAGTAAACACATAAATGAAAGAGGCAAAATATTAGCAGTGGATGAACGGGAATGCAGGGATCCTGTCTATTCATCTATTCATACTAATTTTGAAATTTTTGAGTAAGACGTTAAACATCTAATAAATTATGAGAAAAAGTCAAGATGTTTAAAAACAAACTCAAAGCAGCAGAGCTAAGAAACTCGCCCAGCAAACATCAGATGAACTGGATTGTACTGTTGTTACTGTTTATTCCAGTCGTGTTGAAAGTCTCCTACATATTTGGGTCCCAAGGATGTGCAGGATAAAGAGACACACTGATGACTTTCTTCTATCCTTGCTAAAGTTGTAACTACCGACAGAGACCTAGTGAAGTAGGTTAGGGGCGCCCTGTTGATTCTGAGCTTCACTGCCTTGTGTGGCATGTATTTCTACCAGTAGGTGGATGAGGGGATAAAAACACCATGGCTGGTATCTCAAATACACCTGGAAGCCGTAGAAACGCTCCACGGAATAAGCAAATCTCAATTTGGGCAAATGCATCCCGTAACTGGAAGGAGAGACCTCTTGTCTCATCTCCAGTGACCGTAAACTGAATGGGTGGTTACCACTTACATTGCTGTGCTGACAGATCCTGGGAGGAGAAGCTAATGAGTTGTCTACACTTGACCATGGACAGAGGACTGTTCAAATAAGTCTCATCTTCTGATTCCTATTTTCAGTTGCCTATCTAGCCGCATATCCCCGTGGCTCTTTTATCATCCCCTAAACTTTCAGCTTCTAGATGCAATTCACTATTCCTTCTCTTTTGTAGTTTTTGTTCCGTTAAGCACAGCTGTCTAGAGGTAACTCAGGTATTCACTTTGTTCCTAGCAGAACTCTGCCTCTTGATAAAGCTCTTGAGTAAATTCTCCTTTCTACTCTGCCTTGCATCAAGGCATCATTCTGTTCACAAGGAGCTCTGAAACAGCCTCAATCTTGTTCTCGCCTATATTTTCCATTCCAATGGTAAATCACCCTCTTACCCAGAGCCTTTACCATGTCAGTCTGATTGTATTGCTCTTCCTAATGATGGCTTATCGCTTCCACTGAGACAAGGGAACGACATGGATTCACAGGAGCCATGCCCCATCTCCTGGTCCATGTGCATCCTGCAGTGGCTACCTGACTGAGACCTCCTGACCAGCTGTGTGTCCTCCCCAACTTTCCATGTTTTGTACTACCTGCTGTATGATATGCTGCTCCTCTTTATCTGTCTGGAAAAGGCTTGGTCTTTGCTCAATGGCTAGACCACCATGTCTTTCACTCACCGAGAAACTGCTTTGGTTCATGGTTCACATAAACATGTAAGATTGGGGAGTATTAGAAAGGCCTCCCTAAACCTCTGAAATCAATGGAGAATTCGGAAGTAAAAAATCATGAAAATATAGCTGTTTAAAATTTTTCTTGTGAGTGTGACACTAACATAAAGTTTTGAACAGCCCCTTTCTGGTCACTCATATGAAATTCTATGTCACTTTAGGATCTTCTCCCAAGATACTGTAGTTTGGATCTTGAATCTCCCTCAACGGCCTAGGCATTGAGGCAGTGGACTAAGTACCAGCCTGTGGTGCTCTTCGGGTAGAACTTTCAGGAATGGGGCCTAGTGGAAGGAAGGTAAATCTGTCATTGGGATGTGCCCTTGAAGGTGAGACTGAAACTGCAGTCTCTTCCTATCATTCTGTTTCTTTGCTTCCTGGCTACCGTGAAGTAAACAGCCTCCTCTGTCACACACTCCTACCATGATGGACCAGGCCATGATAGGTTCAAACCAGTGCCCAATGACCGTGGACTGCAACTCTCTGAAACTGAACCAAATTAATCTTCTGTGCCGATTCTTTCCAATAATTTGTCAGTGGAAAACTGACTAGCACACAAACTCTTATCACTGTCTATGTAACTATGGTACCACGGATATGCAGAAAGTTCCTCAGCGTGCTTAATCCTGAGTCCCTGAAACAATCTGAGGAAAAGTGGCAAAGACAGGCATGGTCTGTTACATTCGTCCAGCTCCTGACACTTCAGTTGCCAATTGCCAATATAATTTCATTTGTTTTCCCATGGAAAAATGTAACAGATAATGAGATATTTGGTCCACATTCTTTGTGTATGTTACTTTTAAAATGTCACCTCTGGGTAACTCAACCCACTAACAGATTATTAATAAAATTCAGCAACTGTCAGAGCTCTTCTCTGTGGAGGGAGGTTTGGCGACGACACCTATTATGAGAGAGAGACAGATGGCCTTACCTCTCAGCGCCTGCGTCCACAGCTGTGAGTGGAGGTAGCTGGGAGGAGGGGTTGTGGGGGCTCCCCTGTACATTATGTCCCGGAGAAGGGTGACTGACAGGATGTGGGGGTGGCACGGCCCCAGCAGCTGTTCCACTTCGGCTTGAATGACTGCTGGAGAAAATGGGTGCTGAAATCAAGAGAGAAGAAGCATGAGACGGTGTCCCCAAGGAGGCCCGCATTTTACATACCCAGAGCTGACCGCCAGCAGATTTCAGGGGCTTGTTTGTTTTCCTCTGGGTGGCTTTCAGGCACCAGTTCTCCACTTCTTGGATACACACAGCTCTTGTTTCTGTGGTGGAACAGGTTCCTTGGGCTCTTGTGGCCTTCCCACACTCTCAGGAGCTCACACTGGGCTCACTCTAGGCTGACGCTCACAGTCTGTCTGTGAAAAGCTGCGTGTCCTGCTGACTCCTTGTCTGGACACTATATAATTACTCAATCTTGTGCTGTTTGCTCCTGTGCAAAGGTTTCTGCGTCTATGCTTTTTAGTCATGGAAGACGACAGTTAGGTGGCCAAATATTCAGTCAGCTGACTCGAAAGGACACAATACAGGCCTCTGCCACTTCTCACAGTGCAGCAAGTCACTGTGGGTCAGGCCCCGGCTCTCTGGGCCAAGGCCATATCAGTGTAAGATCACAGAACTCTGCTGATTACAGTCTGAACACTGGGATGTACACACTTCTAACTAAAAGTCTCTGATGAATATTCTTGTTTTCATCCCAAAGAAGTTCTCACACAACACCAGAAAATAGAAAAGGGGGTTGGTTATCAAACAACTCCAGGACACACACACACACGCACACGCACACACACACACACGCACACGCACACACACACGCACACACACACACACACGCACACACACACAGCCTATCACCCACAGGTGGTGAGTTCTTTGGGGCAGTGTCACCTTTGAGAATATATGTGACCTTAAACTTGCCTATGTGCCTGTTTACATCAGCTAATTGGTACGATGTCACAGGAGAGCTGGGGCTTTTCAGTTTCAAAGTCTAACAGAGATGAAGGACCTAGGTGTGGGGGACATGCTCAGCAGACATCTCATTAGGCTGTGATCATGTGGCATCATTACAGGCTCTCTTTTACTCCCTTCTCTGCACACAACTATGGTCTCTGCCCATTTCTGCTCTTTTTGAACTCTCTCTACTCATATCAAAGAATAAATGGGATTTTTTAATTAAAGAAATCAAGTTCAAGATTAAGAAAGTCATATTATCAAAAAGATTTGAAGGTTTAAAAGTTCAGGGAGTTGTATTTTTAGACCAATACCACTTTCATCCAACCTCTCCAGGATAGACTTAAGGCCCCAGGTGACCTAGCCCCCAAAAGCTTAATCCAATGGAATAAGAGTTCAAGGACTTTAAGGAGCATGTGAAGAGGCAGAATTACCATCTTCCCGCTCAAAGAGCTACTGACAAGGGTGTGATCCGATTTGAAGGGTTTATTTCTGGGAAATCAGCATTCTGTCAGGTTAACTCCTGTCCTCAGAAACCTGCATCCTTCCACAGCCCTCTAAGTTCTGAAATGGTAGTGTGCCAGGAAGTGCTTACGGTTCAAAAAGGCAATGCTGAGCTTCTCTTCTGCCTGGCAGCCTCCACAAAAGTTGCATGTCTGCAAACTTGCTAGAGTCACCTTATGAATCACTGCCCTCATTTATGCTCTGCTGGCTCAGGGAACCACAATTCTGCTTATATTCCAAATAATAATTTGGCCCAGGGGAGAAGGCTGTTTGGATTGACTGTGGCAATAGTTTCAATATTGGTGTTTGTCAGCGTGGAGCTTGGTGTTTTATATACTATTCTAGAAACTAATGGAATAATAAGAGGTCAGAGAGACACTGTGAAACACAGCTACCTTTGAAAAAATGTCTGCTCTAGTATAGAAACATTAGCTCTCATTTATTTTGTTACTGTTGCTGAATGCCTCCATCACTCAATCCCCCTCAGAGGTAGTTTTGTTTGTATGTATTTGTATTTATCACAAGGGAAGCCTTGTCCTTGCAGTTTACAGCCCAGTGGGTAATAAGGAAACTTGGTGTGTACACACGATGCTTTACTCTATAGGTTCAGCAGAAAACACAGTGTTCCCAAAAGTCTGTGGTGACTCTTCTAGCTGCATTTGGTATTAGCTATAGTGAAATAAACTGACCCACTTTGTATCATTTATACCTGCCACTCACTGACAAGAGCTGTTCTCCCAGTCAAGTCAGGACCATCTATTATTCATCTATCCAGTACTCTCTTATCCACCCAACCATTCATTTTCTTCATAATGTGTCTACAACATACGGACTACTCTACCACATGAGGATTCTTGCCCTTGAGGAGGCTTCTCTTGGTGATGGAGAAACACCAGTATATATTATCTATCAAAATACCGAGATCTACTAATGTAGACCTCTGAACAGTGTTCCAACACTTTAACTACTTTGTGGCTCTAGTCACACCAGACAAGTGACTATATCCCAGATTCATCATGATGGTTTATACTACGGTATTTTGCCAAGTCCTCTACCTTGACGTACTTACTCAATATTTTCTATTGCTTCTTGCTTCTGTTCTCATTTTTCTTTCTCTTTTTTCCTCCTTTTGCTGGCAATTAAACCCAGAGCCTTCTGCATGTTAGGAAAGTGTCCTACCATTGAGCTACAGATTCAGGCTCCTCTCATTCTTCTCTATGTACCCAATTATTCTATGAATAGTTACGGAGCAGTTACTAGTGGCAGACAATTGGACCCTGGGATAGACCTATAGAACAACGCAGGCCAGACAGCTGCTATTTCTAACTGCATCCTTTGTGTTTGCTTTTTGAATGAACAAAAGCAAAAACAATCTAAATGCCAAGAGAATCTCCCTTTGGGGCTCTAGGTAGATATATCATCCAACAACTTCCACTCTGCACTGATCAGAAGTTGCCCTGGGGAAATGCTAATTCTCTCATCATTCTAAGCAGGCACAGGTCTCACATGCCTCACCTCTGGGGCATTTGAGAATCTTAAGGTAGAAAGCCAGGGGTATGTAGTGCCGCTGAGGGAAGGAGTTGCCAAACTTTGAGAAGATACATTGCAATGTCTGAGAAGGAGGTGGTGGAGAGTGTGGGAAGGGCAGCGGAGGTGACTGGCATAGGGCTAAAGACTGAGGAGTGGGCCTTTCAACTGCTCTGAGGGCAAACACATGTCCACAGCCCTTCCTTTCATAGCTACACCTGATTCACGACACTGAAACAGGCAGGGCTTCCCTAGCAGGGGCCCCATGAGAGTAAGAAAGGAAGGACTTAAGTGTTCAATTTCAAGTCTATTTTTTTTATATTTACAGGGCAGAAGAGATCACTCTTCTTCAAAATAATGCACACCTTTTCTCTCTATGTTGTTACAAATATGATGAAAATTATAAGAAAAGCTTACTCCAAGAGAGATTATAATCTAGTCAAAACATAAATTCAATGTCTATACAGCACACAAGGCCTGCAGAGTTCACAGTATGACTTCTAGCTGTAGATGTAACCTGTGGCCAAAATAATGACAAGCATCGAAAAGTACTAAGAGAGACAAGCATGGCTTTCTAATATACATGCAATCCCCATCTCACCTAGCACCTCATCCAGCCCTCCAATAAAACGGGTAACTCTCTAGAGTTGGTCAGCTATGGCTGTAACAGGACTGTCCTTGGCCTCTTTCATATATCCATATGCCTCAGAAATTGCTGCATGGCTCAGGAAATGTCTCTCCTATCTACACTGACTTCCAGCAACAACTAACCTTATCACATAGCATCCAAGATATACTTTTAAATAGTGCAGTCTAAGAGTATTATTTCATCCCTTCCTTCATTTGAGCACAATATTCCAGCACCTCCTCTGTACCAAGCAGGTGCTAATCTTTATTAATTCTTTAAGTCTGAATACCTGCCAGCTTCTCACAGACCCACCTGCTCCAACATATCCTTACTGACAAACATGCAGGTTTTACCAAGGGATTTCTTAACCTTAGGAAGAAAATCTGCACGTTGTAGTGAACTGGAAGGTTAGTCACTGAAGGAAAAATTCTCTTCCATACAAAATGATTTTTCCAACTCAACCAACAGGGCACACAGTGTGGCCTATTGATCAAAGCCTGAGGAAGAGAAAGGATCCCTCCAGAATACAGGACAATATTAACAAAACTGTTGTGATCAAATCAACCAGCACACACAGGCTGCCCCTGGGGGTGGACGGCATTGTCTGTGTACTTCAGGGGTCAGTGCTGTTTCCAAAGCTGGAAGTGGGCTTTTCAGTGAACTTCTAACATGGCTGATGATTGGCAGTTAGAACAACTGATTAGGCACAGCAGAGGACAAACTGGAAACCCTTATTGCTTTTGTGATTAAAAGACGGTAGATTCCCCAAGGAAATAAAGCTTGGTCTTGTGATGAATGCATGAACTCTGTCTGCAGTCCAGGCCAGGAGCTCACTTCTCTGCTGTCTTGGCTTCTCTTTCCTTGGGGCTTGGCTCACAGCAGTCCCTCACCTGGTTTCCATCAGAGGAGGTGGAGGTAGCTCTGTGATCCATCTGTATCTCAGATGCCATCTCATTGGTTACACAGTCTAGGGAAGCCTAGGTTACAGCCTTCAACTAGCTCAGGATAATCAAGGCTAATAGTGGACACAAGTTCTCTATGTCCAAATAAAAACCATTAGTCTATGTTTCTAACGGGCATGAACAGAGCATCCTTGGGGATACTTCAGCTGTAATGTATTCACCACATTAATGGAAGGATGCAAGGAGTGCTTTAGTGACCACAAATGCTTGTCTCAGGTCATCCCCAGAGCTGGAGAAGATCACCATGGACATCACTTGGTAACAGTTCTCAACAGTTAAGAGTGTAGGCTTTAAGTCTGAGACATAAAAAAACAGCAAATATAGCCAGGCCTGACAGAATAACCTTGTGATCCTAGCTACTAGGAAGAGTGAGGCAGGAGATCCCAAGGTTAAAGCCTGACTGGGCCTTGGTAAAACCGTATCTCTAAGAAAAGTAAAAAGAGGAAGCTGTAGATATAACTTAGTGGGGAAGCACTTGCCTAGCATGCGTAAGGCTCTAGGTTCAATCACCAGTACCTTAAAAAACAGTGTCTATGCTCTCCTGCTCAAAAATGCATGGGCAGCCATAGACCTGCTCCTCCAGCTTAAATAATCTGGAGTTATTGGACCAGTGTATACGTTCTAATTCAATAGGTCTTGAGATGAGGCATGTGGGATTTTGAACATCCAGAGACTCTCAAGTGGTACAGGCACTGTACATTTAGTTGTAGGGGCTAGACTAGGTCTTAGCTACATTCCATCTGCTTCCTTCTCCATATCAGGAACTCAGAGTTAAGATTTATTGAGAATTTGTAATGTGCCAAGGACTTACAAACACTTGCTCCTTACTGATGAGGAACCTGAGGTCTAATCAGGTTCCTGAATAGGTCACTCGGTGGGTAAATACCGAGGCTGAAATTCAAATCAGGAAATAAGATTTCAGACCACATGCCTTTAACCACCACTTCATGTTGTCTCTGACATGCAAGATGGATTCAGAGTAAGGGGTAAGAAGAGTGTCAAGCATTCTATCTGCAAATGTAGCTTGGAGTAAGAGGTCCCCAGGCAGCTGTAACACTGTCAAGCACTGTCAGTGTGAAGGTCAGAAGTACACCTCCCTATCTGTTTCTGTCCATTCTCAGTCCTGATGAGAGAAAATTTCCAGCTCTGAAATGTAATTCAGGCAAGAAATTAACTGAATTATTTGGTTTGGAAAACAAACAGCTGGTAAGTAAGGTGCTTTTTCCCAAATAAAGATTTCAGATACATGTCAGAAGCATATTGATCCAGGGGTAGGAAAAGATGGAAGACCTGAGGGGTTATTCGTGAGCAATCAGCTATCTGAACCCTTTACCACAGCAAGGAGGATGTACTGGGCTGTCAATAATGGCCCAAGAAAAGGTTTACCATGCACATCCACATAGGAAGCTACTGAGCTCCAAGCTGCCTGGGCTTGGAGTCACACTCATGGCTGCTGAAAAGCCTCACACTACTCCGGCTTGTTTTCACTGAAAAAGGAAACCAGCTTCATTCAAGGATGGTAAAACTCACTTGTAATGAAGTCAGAGTCATTTAGGGAGAAATGACATTAATCGTCTGATGGCTACTACAAAAGAAGAAGTCTGGGCTGACCATTCATCTCTTGGGCAGAATTTCAAGGGTCAAGGCACAGGGGAGCAAGCTAATCAATGAAACCAAGGTAAATTGGCTCTCAAGGAGACATTAACAAGAATTAGAGGACCCACATGAAGGAGAAGCTCAATCTTTTTTCTCTTTCTCCCTAGAAGGAAAATTTGGACCTGGAAAGAGTTCAATAAGCCATTTAACTGCAATGGGAATCCTGGCTTATTTGGCCTCATCAGAAATTAGGCACTCAGGACAGACAGTATGAGTGTGGTCAGAAACAGAACAAAGTGAGTCAGAAAAATATGAGTCAGAGGGACCTGGAATTTAAGTTTAGACCTAGTAATTGATTACCAATAAGGAATTCTGGGCAAGTCAGTTTAACCTATGGCTCGGTAATATGTCACAGGATTGCATGGAGAAGTGCATAATTTAAACTTTTAAAATTTATTTTTACCTTATGTATATGAGCGTCTTGCTTGATTGTATATAACTGTACCCATATAGTGCAATGCCTGAGGAGGTCAGAAGAGGAGTCTCAGATCCCCTGGAACTGGAGTTAAGGATGGTTGTTAGCCACCATTTGGGTGCTGGGAATTGAACATAGGTCCTCTGGAATAGCAGTCATTTCTCCAGGGGAGCCATTTCTCCAATCCTATATAATGTATTTTATAAAGCACATAGCACAGAGTTTGAACTACAGCTATATATTCTTAAACTGCTGTTATCATATGACTATATTATTGAAATTATATAATTTTAATAGGATTAAACACAAAAAAATATGTCTTGTTCTAATACGTAAATGTCCAATGAAGTCTTCCTATCTAATGCCCAGATGGAATAATAGATGTAAACTGTGCACTAGAGACCTTTAGTAATGCAGAAGGGCTTATGCATCGTATTCAATCAGCTTTTTAGTGTTCGATATTCTTATGCATGTGCTACAATGTGTTTGGGGTCTGGAAAAAATTCCTTATAGGGTTAAAATGTTGTACTTTATTTTGAAGGAGTAATACACACCTTTGAGATACAACCCATAATACATTTCAGTTTAGTAGATAATAAGTCATTTTCATGCATGACTGCACTTCGTTAAGGAGTGAAAATGGGCTGTTACTAAAATGTCAACACAATTGTCCTTCTTGAAGCTTAGTTTATCTTGAAGTATTTTTACATTTCAGCACTTCTTTTTGTTTGTTTCTCCAAGACCATAAAGATCCAGCCTTGGTTATTTTTCAGAAATATTTAAAGAAAGACTTTCCATCAGACCCTCTGAGGAAAATGACAGATACTGGGGGTGACCAGAGATTTGGTCCCCAATAGTGAAAATTTGGGCCAGATACCATCTGCTGTTCTTGGCAGCTCACCTCAGTGCAATTTTATTGCACTGTCATCCAAGGGAAAACACCCTCCTGACCTAAATTCACACACAGGAAGAGTTTCCTACAAGGAAAATGTTTGTCAGAGTCATTTGCAAAGAAGGCTCAAGTTAATTGGAGAGTGGGAGAGATGCCTCAGCTAATACTACTTCTTGTTGCTGATGAGAAGGTGCAGGGTCCCTCGTCCTTTCCTCCTAATGCCAGGGCATTTCTCCCCTTCTGCCTCTCCATCAGGAAGATGTCATCCCACACTCCACATTCCACCTGTGTTAGGAAAAAGCAGCGTCTTAAGGGTTTGCACATTCATCCCTCTAATCTTTCCACTCTCCTTGTGGCATGAATAATTTTAATATTGCCAATCACTAAAAATCTATTCTTTCTGCCTGTTTTTTTTTCCCCTTCCCCACTTTGCAGTGTGGAGTATCATTATCCAGCAGCCCTGATAAGAGGGTAATGAAACAATCCCTTCTCAGCCACATCGGGTGACTGTCAGACTAAAATGACACCAACCGTACATCCTTGACATACTCCCCTCTGCTAATTGATGGCAAACAATGGCAACTGTCTTCAATGCTCTAAGACAAAGAAAACATACGTGTGTCACCTGATGGGTGAGCTACCTGGCAACGGATAAACAGATGTGTTAGGGAGCTGCTGGGATAAGGGAAGTGAGAGCACAGCTCTGAAGAATATGCCTATTAAGCTTTGCACTTAAGAGTGCTGCTGTTCAGTGGGGAGTGGAAATAAATAAAGTAAAATGAGAATTTATTGATGTCTGGACAGTTACATGAATATTCAGGTTCTCTTACAAATAGATATTCCCTGATGAGCTCCAAACTTCTGAGTAGGCTGCCCAATTACATCCCTAGCTCTTGCAGCTGGATTTACAGCCAGGGAAGAAATGATTAGTGTTTGGAAGAGGATGCATGCTTACATGCCTTTCTGGAATACATCACGAAACAACTAGAAGATAATGGCCGATGCCATCCACACAAATGCCAAAGGTTACCATCAAACACTCTGAAATACCAGGCATAATTAACTTCTGTTAACGGATATGCTCCTGAAACATCTGTATTTCAGAACAAGGACATTTTGCTCCAAGTCAAATGGCAACATTCTGGCACTTTTCTCAGCTTCTCTGGGAACATTTCATGCAGCCCTCTTGGATCTTTCCAGATGTGGCACGACACGTCTAACCTCAAATCTCAGATGGCGTCTCTCTTCTTTCTACCTCTTCCTTATACACCCCAGGTTACACAGAAACCAAGTAAAATACTTTGAATAAGCAAACTACTCAGACTTCCCTCTAGAATACCAATCACTTCTTTGCTTGTGTGTTAGCATAACCCTCATTTTAGGCAGGGCAGACATGGGTAACTAATCTTGGTGGTAATTAAAAGGTCATCCTCACTTCTGTCTTTGGTAGTAAAGTCCAACTTAGTCATTTAAAAAAAAAAGTTTTAGTAAAACATAAACAGTCCCTTAATTCTTCACTATTCATTTCTTGGCCATTTCACAAAGGTATGACCCTACCTACTCAACTTCCACGTGATCTCAGAAACCACTCTCAGCCAAGGCTGCTTAGAAACAGATTTGTACCACGGGCAGCCAATCCAATTCTGAATGCAATGGTCCTCCAGAAGTCTCTCAGAAAACCTCTTCCTTTCCTAGGTGCGTGAAAGGAAGTAACAGGCGACCTGTAGAGTGAAGAGTACCGTGAAGGACCAATAACTGCAGTTATCACCAGCCTAAAGCAAAACAGCAGCAGTGAAGCTGGCTTGTTGTGACTACGGGTGTGTGTGTGTGTGTGTGTGTGTGTGTGTGTGTGTGTGTGTGTGTCTGTATGTCCTCATCTGTTATCATGAATTTATGCTCATATGTAACATTCTGAAAGAATGTGTATTTAATATTTTCTCTATCTGTGTAATAGAAGGATTGGTGTTCAATTATACTGACTTCAAAGTTTTTATTGTGTGACCCAGTGTATTTGGAGGAAGCGACTATCTTCCTTATTCTGAATGTGAGCAAATGAGTCCCTCAGGTTTGAGGTTTCAACTTTTTGCTATATTCCTAAACATTACATGTGAAAGTCTAGAAGACACAGTCTTTAATATTCAAAGGTTTGAAACCCTTCTCTTTCTAGGAAAAAAGCAAATGTGGGTTGAGTAAACCCAGGACTGCCCCTGGATCTCATCATACCTAGAACCTAGCCCCTCTTCCTCCTGGCAGTCTCTTCCTGGATGAGAACCACTGCTGTCACAGCATCTATCCCACCATGGCCCAGGGTGCTTCTGCAAATGTTTTCTTGAAGTTTGAGGACTTTGGTGATTTTTTCTGTTTGAGGGTCTCTAATTTTACGGTTCCACGGAGCATCCCTGGAGGACAAAGGACAGTACAAGTGGCCTGGATCCCTTCAAGGGAGACGATTTTGCTGCCATCTGTTTTTGCTGCTGGGCCTCATAAAGCTCTCTGCAAACCCATAGGCTAGGAGACTTCTAAAGCATTTGCTAAATCTAAAAGATTACAGAGCTCAACAAAATGTGTATGTACGATGTGATCTTAACTCATCCTATAATGCATTCTCCTCTTTAATTAATTTATTTTAGTTAATTCACTTTATGGCTTCCTTAATTTCATTTGCTCATTGACAAATGTTCCAGATGTAAGCCTGAATCTGAGGCCAGTAAACCTTTTTTTTTTTTTTTTTTGGAAGGGGCCAGACAGCAAATATTTTAGGTTTTGTAGGCTAAAGGCAATGTCCACAATTCTTTAAGCAACTGTTCTCATTTGATGCCTAATAACTTCTTTTTGTTTAACAGTTTTGCATTTAGAATTCTTAAAACCACTCTTAATTCCCAGGCCATGCAAAAACAGGAGGCAGGCCAGATGTGGCCAATGGGTTGTTTGCTGATCTCTGGTGTAACCAATTAATTGTTGTATGATAACTAGAACAGCTTTTGAAAGATGAAAGCTAAATTTTAAGATAAGCAAATAGTGAATAATAGTTTTCTGGGCACCCTGGACTGTATTTAGAGATAAATGGCAGAGTTTAGAAGAGGTTACAGAATGACATCAGGAGAGACTGAGGCTATATACCTCAGCAATGGCAAGAGAGTACTGTGTGAAACTGCAGTGACCAGGCCACCAATACAGTTTCTTCTTTCCTGCACCTGCCTAACCTCACAGACTCACTGTTCATTGAGTTCATTTTCAAACAGGCATGTTGGCACTCTGTATAAACTATACTATACTCTAACTATACCTCCACTCTTCACAGCACCAGAACAAATGTCTAGTTCACAGAGATGGAAATGGATCTTAGACTATGGAAGGTTCAAGGATGCATCTTGTCTCTGCTTCTTAGAACTCCTTGCTTCATGACACCTGTTTCTGAGCACTAAGTAGCAATACAGTATACAAGGCATGGATAAAAAGTGTTCTAATTTGTGTGAAAGAGGTCAACTTGGCTTTTAAATAACTCTCTAAGCTGTTAAGAAAAAAGGAAGTAAAAATAGTGGGGGGAGAAAAGAAAGAAGGAAGGAAGGAAGGAAGGAAGGAAGGAAGGAAGGAAGGAAGGAAGGAAGGGAGGGAGAGAAGAAGGAAGGAAAGGGCATTGAGTATTTGCCAGTTGCCAGTGAATATACTGAATTCTTTTATGCTATCCCATTATATTCCCACAACAGCCCTATGGGATCAGGATTCTTACTACCATTATCTAGAAAAGGAGAAGTAAGTTCCCTGAACAAAATCCCCAAGTAGTAGAGATGGGTTTGAACTTTAGATTTAGTTGCACATTCTTTCTGTCACAGCACACTGTCTCAGAACAAAAACAAGCAAAGCAGTATTTTTGTACTCAAACCCTAGCAGCTACCAAAACACATTTTTTCACGTGAGTTTGGGGCCATATCACGTATGTAATGAGCTTCTGGTTCCAATTCGTGTATCTGTAGCGATCCTACAGTAGATTAACTGGGTTAAAAATGCTATCTGAACTGCTAGGCAAAGTTTTGGAATGCAAAATTTAAAGAATTCTCTTTTGGTTTTCTTTTATTATATCGACTGAAGCTTATTAAAATCTCAATTTCTTTAGGCTTTCTCTCTCTTTAATTTCTAAATACAAAAACAAAATGAGAAGCTGGGAATGATGGTGCATGCCTTTAATCCCTGCACTTGGGAGGCAGAGGAAGATGAATCTAAGTTCAAGGCCAGCCTGGTCCACAGAGCGTCTAGGCCAGCAGGGGCTACAGGGAGCCCTGTTTAAAAAAAAAAAAAAAAACCTGAAAAGCAAAAAACAACAACCAAAACCTTAACCAAAACAAAAATGAGGGTGACAGATAATTATGGCACCTGTTCCCTATGTCTGTCATTAGATACTTTTCCTAGTATTTGAATAAAGCAGTGATATTTCGAGCTAATAAATGTTGAGCACCTACTGTGTTGTAAGAATTCTTAATGTCATTAAATCTAGCAACTGATCTTAGTAAGTTCAAAGTTTGAGTTAGAGGAAAGGAAGTTTTGCCACTTGTAAATGTCACATTTGAGCAGACTGGCTGTATAGACAAAATGAGAGACTGTGTAAAACATGGCAGTGATGACATAAGTGTGACTTTAAAACAGGGTCGGGTCACAGAATACTACCCAGACTTACTGTTTGTATAGACATAGTCTCAAACTGCTTCAGTACCCTGCATGATGTACCTGAGATCATTCCTTTCCTATTAGGAGATCTTGGGGCGGAGCAGTAGATGTGTTGCATTTCTCAAGAATATATCCATTCCATAAAAATGATTTATGTGAGTCAGTCATTGTGGCACATGCCTTTAGTCCCAGCACTTGGGAGGCAGAGGCAGGCAGATCTCTGAGTTCAAGGCCAGTCTGGTCTACATAGTGAGTTCCAGGAAAGCCTGTTTCAAAAAAGATTTTAAGAAATGCCATGATGACATGCAATATATAAATCCCAGAAATTGTGAGGCAGAGGCAGGAGGATTGCCACAAGTTCGAAACCAGTCTGATTTACATAGTGAGTTCCTGGCCATCCAGAGTTACTGGCAAGACTCTACCTCAAAGAGGGGTGAAGGGGCTGGCAGGATGGCTATGTAAGTAAAGGTACCTGCTGCCAGGTCTGGTGACCTGAATTCAATCTCCAGGACCCACAGGGTAGAAGGAAAGAACTGACTCCTGTGAGTTGTTCTCTGACCTTCACACACTCACATAAAATAAATACTACAAAGAAAGAAATTAAGGGAAAAAGCCATAAGAAAGCTTGATGTGAACCACCCCGAAGAGCAAACTCCTACGCACATTGCTGATAACTGTCCCTTTTTCTTCAGAGGAGCAATTGGTTCATTCCCAGTTGCTCATTCCCAGAAAGTGAAAGGTTGATGCTGCCTCCACTCCCAGGGGAAGAGGTGCCATGGTGCTTACAAATCTGTCACTTCTTAGGCTGGGGTTAGGTGTTAGGAGACACACATGGGTGAGACTTGACTCTGAACCCCAAAGCTGAGAAGAAACCAAAGGGGGGCAGGCAGGTTCACCATGACAGAACTGGCTTAGTGCCCAAGAAGAAGCCCAGACTCCAGCTAGAAACAATCTTGGAAGTTGAGGTAAATAGAGCCCCAACTCAGGGGGCAAGGTTATGACTCATGAGTACAGGCCAAGAGGGCAGTCAGCAGCTTCAGTCATGGCCAGGACACATCCGTTTCTGACAAGAGTAAGGAAGATACCATAAATGCCAGTCTCCCAGGCAGTGCTGACGGTTAACATGGAATGAGCTCATTTCAAAATTCTCAGTTTCGTCCCTGCATTACTCTCTTATTACTGTAAAGTAGGGCAAGTTATATATGCGAGTTAATTTTGCAATGTTCTTCAGTGCAGAGCCCTGTGTTATCACTAACATTTCTTTATAGTGTCCATGTAACTACAAAAAGGAATTTTCATTAGGGCTACAAAAACTGAAAATATGCAGCTCTTTCTTTTCCTCTAAGATTCAGATGAAAGAGACATAACCATCTATTTCTTTTACTTCTTGGAGCTAAATTCATTTTAGGAGAAAGTCAGAACTTTGGATCAAGATTGGTTCACAGCTTCAAAATTACAACAGGAATTAGTCTATGCATATAAGTTCTACCCTAGGTCTGGGAGATGGCACAGTGGTTAAGAGCACTGATTGCTCTTGCAGGGGACCTGAGTTTGATTTCCAGCACCCACAAGGTGCCTAACAACCATCTGTAATTCCAGTTCCAGGGGATCTGACATCCTTTTCATTCCACTGGCACTGCTTGACATAGATGTGCATACGCTCACATAGGCAATACACTCATACACATAGACTAAAAATAATAAAGTATTTTTTAAAGTTCTACCTTAATTCTGTCTTACCATCCACCTGCTCCTTCAGACATGTTTATATCATACTGCAAAGAAGATTGTAATTGTGTGTGTGTGTGTGTGTAAAACAAAGATAACCAAAACTTTCCCCAGTGGAAAAAAAAAGCAACAATTGGCCAGTCTTAGTACTTTTCTAACTTCTCAGTGAAGTGTGGTATTTTTTTAATTCATCCATAAAAAATGTTTTTACAGCAAAAACTTGTGCATATCATAAAACTGAGTAATTCAGCTTAATGTTGCATGAAAAACTGACTGGAATACAAAGAAATACATAGATATGAAAAAGGAGCACCAAATTAACGGAGTGCAAACATGTAAACACATTAACAGCTTCAGACATGCAAATGTGACCTGTGTTTGCCAGGAACCAATCACTCTTAATCAAAACATAAGAGCAGCATCATAACTCCTGTATGGAACGGCAGAAGATCCTCCTACAGGTTTTCCACAGTGAGCAACACACGTGTACAGGACAGAGTAACTATATCATTCTAACTCCCCTGTACCAAAATTACATTATGTTTTGCTAAAGGTCATATTCCTACATATTGAGATAAAAAGCAATGCTTTTCAGTCAGCAGCACTTAGTGTCACCTGGGAACTTGTTAGAATCATGGGACAGAAATTCACATTTTGGGAACTCATTCAGAACTACCAAATCAGAATCTCTGGGGATGGGCGCAGAAAACTGCATTTTCACCAGGCCATCTGCTGGGGCTGTGCATACGGATGGACTGTAGCGAGAGCTCCAGCTATAGGTCAGCATCACAGGAGCCCCCAGTAGGGGAGATGCTTGCACCTACTTTCACAGATTCTCCTGTCCAAATTGATGGACAGATGTCGGTAAGTGATGCTCCAAACGCAATTGTCAGATATTTCCTTTACATTTCTTTTGTGCCCAAACCTCCCCTCCCTTCTGTCCAACACCAATTCCAAAGTTGCTTAGTTACATTTTCCCCTTTGTGAAGCAAAGCAAAGCAGTGCTTCTGAGGACAGTGGGAGAAATACTTGTGTATTTTGTAATGCTCAGTGTCTTTCTGAAGACTTTCACACATGCTCTGTTTTCACAGCTCTCTCCTATAAAGTTTAATCTACTTGGAAATGTGTGTCAATTTAGAACCCTCTAATAAATCTCCCTAAATTAACAACCACTTTTTAAAAACAGACCATATGAGGTATTTTTTATAGAAAATTATTTCTAATATTTACAACTTTGTAAGTTGTCCAAAGACAGCAAATATACTCAATTGAAGAATGTAGAAAATATATTAAAACTTATACCGTGAGATTACACTAAAATGAAACACTATTTCATGAAGCTTATTAATACAGAGCCATTTATTACAAAAACTGATTATTACTGTAAGAGAAAAGCTCTCATCCCCGAGCAACAAGAGGGGAGGCAGAGAAACTTAAAAAACTCCTGTCCTGTAAACACATCTTTATTTACCTTTCATATTTACATCTGAACAAAAAGAGATCTTTTTTTTCTGAAAAGCTTAAAGTTAACATTAAAATATGAATAGTTCAAAATGGTATAAAAACTCCTAATATAAGAATTATTTTATAACTCAGTGGAAGTATCAATAAAATTCCCTTATTCTTGAAGTTTTCTCTGGTCCCATTAATTCCTCACTTGACAGTTTTTGTGGGACTCAAATATCTCAACCATCTAGACTCGAACTGCTGTTCCTTACATGGGTATCAGTCCACCAAGCTGGCCTGGAAGATCTAATAGCCTTCACTTACAGCTTTAGTCCCATGGATTCAACGGTTCTAAGTGAATCCCAAGATTTGAGTTTCTGCCAGGTGAGTCTAACATCTGGCATGATGCCTTCATGACTGGTGTCTTTAACTTGCTAAGGTCACCTCTTATTCAGTCCATAGTTACAACTGTGGAGGAAGCCATTACTTTCGTGGTCACACATGGGATAACGCATCTACTTAGAACATCCATTGCTGGTGTCTTCTTCCAAGATCAAGGGATGGTCATGGTTGCCCAAGTTCTTACTCATTAAATTTAGGCTTGCCTGTTTCATTAGCTCAGCACAGGAGCTCAAGAATTTATACTAGCACTAAAGCCCTAAACGTGGCATTCAAAGTTTGACTTACAGTGAAACAGTCTCTCTCAGGAATCCTCAGATAAATCACCTGAATTTCCAGGTTGGCCTGGGTCATGACCTATCAAAGGAGTATGGGGCGGGAAAATAGAAGCTATTCATTCTTGAGGCTTGTTCACCATCACCCTGGGATTCCTGTTAGACTATAACATTTTTCTCAGGCTAGCCCAGCAGCAAGGCTGGGGGAGCCCTGGGATTTTCCAAACAGTGAAAAAGTAAACACCTCCCTTTAGAATCATCCTTACTATGGCCTCAGGTTTATTTCATTGCTTTAACCTGGGACACTATTTTCTTCTCCAGAAATGAAAGCCTTCTCAGACAATCCATTCTAGTCAACCACTGTGTTACCAATCTGGGAAGTTTGTCTCAATGAAGGAAGGAGACACTTAGGAGATGTGAGCAATTTCTGTGTATCAGAACTGCCATCTTCTCTGCTCATGTTAATACTGTGCAAATCCTCCTCCTCCTGTGAAACAGTCCACTAGACTCTAAAAATACCCATTTTAAAAGCATGATGCCTCCAGCTGAATCTTGAATCCTGCAGCTTCTGAGGGGTGATGGTGCTCAACATTGTTTAACAGGTTCCTACCCTGTGCCCCCACACACTCAACATGTTGCTGTGAAAATATTTTTACGCCAAATTGATTTGCTAGCAGTTAAAAGAATAATCTCTGATAACCATTAAACAAGTATTTTCTTGATTTTATATACTTCACTGATTTTTCTATGTTAACAGAATGTAAAGGGGACAAATTACTGAGTGCTCCTTGAGTGCTGAAGCCAGGGTCTTATATATGCTAGGCAAACCTTCTACCACAGACTCATATCAAAACCCATCTCCCAAGTACTTTTCCCAGGAAACCAAGTTTTAACCTATATCGCACTGTTTTAACACTTCAGATTTTACATCTAACTGGTGAATAATTTCCTGGTACATCTCTTCAGCATTTCCCATACTTTGGCTTCTGTCCTTTAGCCCATGTGCGGTTGGGGTAAGTACAGACTCTCAATTGCATTTCTAGAACTTAAAAAAGAAGGCATGTAATTTGGGTTTTATAGTTTTTCTCCCTGCCCAGCTCTGCCTGTGGGTTTGTTGCAAAACACCCAGCAAATCAAAAGACATAATGAACTTAAAAAAAAAAAACTAAATTCTGAAGTCAAGGAAATAGAATAGGACCTGAGGAAAACAGACATAAAGTGAGAATAACTTTCACAGTACAAGCTACGTGGAGAGGTAAAGTTCTAGGAGAAAAGTGTGGCGGGATGGCCACCTGCGTGTTTCAAGTGTTCTCAGAGTCAGAAAGTGCCTGTCAACTGGAAGGTGTTACATTGAATGCTATGGCAACTTCTGCTTCCTTGCCTGGTGTTACCGCTCATCTGCTACAGCTGGAGGCTCAACGAAAAAGAGCTCAAGATCTTTTTGAGAACCACATACAGAAAAGCATCATGAATAAAAAGTGGAAGTCTATTTGGAATGACAAAGTCATTTCAAACTAAAACTAAGCCTTAAAAAGTTTAAAATTCTGAAAATTTAATAGAAAAATGAAAACCAAGTCCAATGCAACAGTTGTAACATGAACCATGTGCTAAGTACCACATATATCAAAGGCCCTAAGATTTTCCACAGTGGCAGATGTCTGTAAACCCATTTCCGTGAGGTAGGATAAGACTGGCCCATCACTGCTAATGAATACTATTGGAGGTTGGGTTTCTCAGTCACCTCTGATTAGCTTTGATCTTAACTGTTGGGTTCCAGGTCTTTAGTGAGATATACACATGGACTGAAGAAACAGAGGAATTCTTACAGGTTTTTTTAACCTGATAATTAATTTAATGTGTTAGAATAAATGTTCAAACAGCAACAATTTAGCAAGCCAAAAATACATGTGCAAACAAGAGCTAGCCATGCCCCTACATGTCTATATTCAGTACAGAATGTTTATATATGTGTTGGCAGCATTGTGTAGTGGCATATGTGATAATCTGTCTATGCATCTCTTCAATCCCTCAAATAAGCTTTAATCTAGTTCCCTGGACCTCAAAAAGTAGAGGCTGTATTGTCTCAAGAAATAAGCACCCAAGGAACTGCTAAAGGTCCCCTGATGCTGGGCCACTGGGAGATTAAGGATATCTTGATGACTGATGCTCTTCAAGTGACTGCTTACTGCCCCTTTCCTCTGCATTAGGATCATCTGAGGACTGTCAAGCTTAAAAGCTATACAAGCATATTCTTTCTCCCATTCCACTGTAATGCATCAGTAAATTCCTCATTCTCTATGGCTTATTAGTACTTTTCAAAAGGGAAAAAATAGCCCGTTGCCAACCTGGCTATGAAATCAGATGCACATGGAAGTGGGATTGAAAGTGGAAAATTTCTGTTGTCTGGAATGCAGTGCTAGTGAGATTTGTTTTCATACAGCTTAGAGCGAGAGTTTTCTGTATGTAAAGTAATAACTAATTACGTGTGCTCAAGTATGCCACCATTATAAAGACTTGAAAGTGGACCAAAAAATGGAGGCTAAGAAAGCCAAAGAAAAACAACTAATATCCTTGTATATTAACCTCCTTTTATTTTTTGTTGCACACCTGCAATTTTCTGAATGTAGTATCACCTACTATTCAAATCCGGGTGGAAGGAAGGAGATCTGGAGTGTTCTCCACTCATCTCTCTCCCTAAGGTTTGGGGACATTAATGAATATTCTTACAAGTTGGTTTACTGGTGTGAAATTTTATGTAGCGAACAGGGGCTTCCATTTAAAATACAAAGATGCCAATGACTGTTCCGTTAAGAATCTACATGCAGCCTGCTGCCTGCTTAAGGGACAAACATTTCCTGTGAGTTTAAATCACTTCCCTTAAAATACCTGAGAGGGTTGGTTGCACAGAACTTCTGGCAGAAATTCAGAACTCAGAAATTCAGAGCTAATGCATTATTTTACCCTGTTTATGAGAAAAAAACAAAAAAGAAAAAAATGCCTGCTTTGCAGTACCCAGCTTGGAAATCATATGGGAGGAGAGCAATTGCAGGCCACTGATACAAAGTACGGATGATTGCGGGAGAATGCTCCTCGCGTGAACATTCCTTTTAAAGCTTTGACTGTACATTCTTACCTGAATAGAGGTCAGGCCCTGGCCCGGGGGAACGCCCCACGGTGCCATCAGCAGCATCTCTAGGGGATGTTGCTGGCTGCAGGGGCTGCACAGTGAGGCAGTCTGTGAGGAGATCTGGATGGAGCTCAGTGCTAGACCGCAGCTAAAAGGAGAAAACAGAAAAGAGATGGAGAAAGCTGGTCCTCAGAATGCTTGTCTGGAAAAGCCTCATGTTCTAGGGTTCAATGCAATCTTCCCCCTAAATAGTTATCAAGCAGCCACTGTGACATAGGGTCAGTTCTCCTGTCCTTGAACACCTGGCAGTGCTTCAGGAAACACATGGTTACAGGTGGCTTTGACCTTAGACCTTGATATTTCCACTTCTGGGAACTCAACTTCCTATTACATCTCCATTCAAATATTCCAGTGCTCAGTATCTTATCCTAACTTGTAGTGATAACATAAACAAACCCTCATAGACTTAGTTCCTATTGGAAAGTACTTTTACGTACAGTGATACTAGCACAAAAATATCAAGGAGAAAACTAAGAAATCTCTACTGAGATTGAGTTTAACAAATTTCACATGAGAGGGGAAATACACAACCTACATTTTAAGTAGAGAGAATGATTAAAAGAAATCACTCAATAACAAAAATTCTGCAGTCATAAATTATACAAAGGCACATGTAAAAATTAAACCAAAAAGGGTTAAAATACAGTACAGGTGAAGATCTACCTGCCTTATTTATTTTCGTGTGTGTATGTATGTGTGTTCGTGTGTGCAGGTGCACAAGTGTATGGGTGTGTTTACGTAGAGGACAAAGGGCAGCCTTGGTGTCATTCCTAAGAACACCTCCTTTAACACATGATCTCTCATTGCTTTGGAGTTCACCAAAGAGGGTAGACTGGTTGACAAGTGGCATCTAGGGACCCTTCCGCCTCTATCTCTCCAGTGCTAAGATTGTAAGAGCGCACCATAATCCTTGGCCTTTTAGAGGGACCAAACTCCACGCTTGCAAAGCAATCACTTTACCAACTGAGCCATTCAAGAAGCCCCTGATTTCTTGATGAACATAAATTTTGTAACTAAAACTTGAATGGAAAATTACAATAGGAGATTTAGTAGCATAAAAATGTTAGTCTAATTGTGTTAAAATCTAATACTTAATCTAAAAACGCATTGCTAGAAATACTGCAAATGGTTATCTTCAGTATTTAAAGATAACACATAAATTGACTGTATAAAGATGGCACTAAACCTTTAGATACAGGACCAGATTATTCGCACTCTTTTAACAAATACCTTGTGCTCCTCCAGACTCTAGGTGGATTCCCTGCCTTTATGGAACTTCAGACATGGAGGATGATGAGCAAATAAAAGACATACAACACCAGACAATGCTAAATGCTATATAGAAAAACGAGGCAGAGAGGGAGATGGTAAGGGGTTGCATGCTGGGGAGTTTGGGACTGTGGTCTGGGAACACATCTTCGGAAAGGCACTGGAAACAAGCCCAAGAAGTGAAGCCAGGAGTCAGAACTGCAGAACTGGCGCTGGGGAGAGCAGCTCCTGTGTGGCTGCATGGTCTGTGGAACACTGAGGAGAGTGAGCCTGGACCCGGGACACAGGCAGACGGCGTAAAGGGGACGAGAAGGAAAGGATATGCAAAGTCTTGGCATGGGCGCCTGCTACAAAACGGAGCTTTTTTTGTCTGGTGAGCAGGTCAAAAAGGAGAAAGAAAATGATAACGCATATATAACAATAATCATAAAGCAAATCATGAATTCAAAAGAGGACAGTGGGAGGGACACAGAGTTGGAGGGGGAAAGGGAAGAAGAAATGATACAAATATAGTGTACTCATGCATTAAACTCTCAAGTTTTTAAAATGATAATGCATATTAAAATTGATTTATCAAATTACTGAAATTTTTACAAAATAATTAGATGTACTAAAGATACGGGGATAGTGTCTGTCTGTCTCTCTCTCTCTCTCTCTCTCTCTCTCTCTCTCTCTCTCCCGCCCTCCCTCCCTCTCTTTCTTTTGGAAATAGGGTCTCACTGTAGCCCCAGCTGGCCTGGAACTCCCTATGTAGACCAGACTGTCCTCAGTCTTGCAGAGATCCATCTGACTCTGCCTTCTGAATGCTGGGATTAAAGGCATGCATCACCACTCCCAGTGGGATAGACATTCTTAAATACTCTTGGTAGGTGAGTATGTTGATATAAACATTCTAGATGGCATCAGGAAATAGATTTTCATGACCCATAATATAACTTGATTCTATACTCTTTTAAGAAAACAGCAAGAAATACAAAGGATAATTTATAGCCAAAGAAATATGAATGCTTTCTTTGAACAACATATAGCATGAGTTATAGCAATATTAAATAACTATACATTAAATTGTTGGAATACCATGAAGTCATTAAAATGATGTTCATGAAGATGACAGCAAAGCAGGACGTTTTACATCCACAATGCTAACAGTATCAGAACATCATGTAGACGAAAGGAAATGTAATACTATATTAGGACTGGGTTTTGCTCTCAACCACAATATTATGGACTTATTTCTTCTATTTTATGAAACCTTTCTCTCTCCCTTCCAAACACTCTACATTCCAATGATAAGCTAAAACTGGCAAGCACCAATTTGAGAGTGCCAACTGTGTGCATCTTTTCTAAACCGTCCTTACAATGACGTGCCGTTGAGAGTTTGAAACTGGTCCTGGTGGGAATGTTCACACTCTGGAAACAGACTTTTGCATCTGTAGCACGGTTAGGAAGTAGCACGAGATCACTACCAATGAGGACAATGAATCTCACTCCATATCCTGCCACGGTCTGTGCTTTGTTACCCCTTGTTCATGAGTTTAAAGCTTGGTCCGTGGTGTGACAAGGCTGAGAGCTGAGGAACTTTTCAGAGGTGGAGCCTAGTAAGAACTGATGAGGTCACGGAAAGGGTTGCCCTCAGAGGGATTAAGGTAACTCCTGTGGAAGGGATCCTGAATTAACTCTCCAGGATTAAGACTGAGAGGGAGGTTAACTCCTGGGTCCCTTTCTGCCTCACTGTGTGATTTACCCTTCTAGCGGGTCTCCCACCATGATGTCATAGGCAAAGGGCCCCTTACCAGGCCACCACAGTGCTTGGACTCAACCTCAAAAACTGTGAGATGAACAAACCTCTTTTCGTATGATGGTCTCTGCCTCAGGTTCTTTTTTATAGCAATATAAGACGGACATAAACATACACATGCACACACGCGTACACACACACACACACACACGCACGGTGATACTTAGGAAGTAGTATAGTAATTCTTGTATCTCAAAGGAGAAGACACCTATGTCCAGACCTTAGTCCAAGAATATGAAAACAGTACAGTGACATAGTACAGAGGACGGTCATTTAATTCATGTAGCAACAAGATAATCACAGTTACCTCAGCTTTGGCATATTGAAGTCTCCAACCAGGACTGCCTATGCTGATGCTGAAGCCGCTCAGGGCCTTTGGAAGTTATGTTTGTTATTTTGGTACTAACCTAACACATGTTGCTTAAGAAAAACTAGAAAAACAATCAAGGCTTAGAATACGTTCTGGTGATCACTTTCAATTTCTCTTCTGCTATTAAAATGTGATCTGGGGTGCACATGTTCTACTGAGGGCGAGCACGAATGCCTCTCTGCTTTCTGTTACGCGCTACTCTAGGGTTTTACAGTTATCAATCCCAGTGAGATCTTTCCAAGGAATTTTATGGCAATGACTAATGTTGGCGTCAAATGTAGGCAATTCTTCCTCAGCTGCGACAAGCATTCATGCTTTCCTACAGCATAATTCCATGCAACTTTGTGGTAAGAGTTAATTTGGTTTTCTCTGGGATTATGTACGGTTCTAGAAAGTGCTTCTTAAATTGCACAAGCTTTAGAACCTTATGTAGGATTTCCAAAGGACAGCTATATGTATAGATATCCAGTCACGAGACGACGCTTCGTATCCATCCTAGATCATTAAGAGTCTTACAGAATGAAATGAATGAGGCAGAAGGCACACTGGAATTTCTTAGAGAGATGGCTTTCAATATAATACAGTTTTAGATCAGAATAATAAACACAAATATTCACATAAAAGCAATTTCATAATGTTAATTTTCTTAATCTCAAACTTTTCTTAGCTTTTAAGCATTTATGAAGACAGGGAAAAAGTTCAATGTCAGATCATCTGTAAATGCTCTTATCCAATTTGGCATGCACCTGAAGCTCCTAGAGTGTGTTCCTAAGATTCAAGGTGGTGATGACGATGCTGGTCTGGAGGTGACCTTTTTAGAATGGCTGGTCTCTAAGCATCCTAATGTGAAGAATATGGCTCTTCTGGCTATGGAGAGAGGAAATGAACTGTGCAAACAGGGGCTGACAAAAATATAATATTCTTTCATGTAGAAGCTGAAATTTCATCTTATCCTCTCTGATTAGCTGTGATTTAAAAAAAAATTTTTTTTTCCTAAAACACAGACTTCAGGCCTCTAATTAGCAGGTTTCAGGAAAGGCTACTGAGAGAAGACAGAGACAAAGATGGGGACGTTTTCAAGTCACTGGGTATTCAGACACTGTGCAAATGAGTCCAAACCAATATGGGAGGAAGTGCTGGGCTTTGCATCTTATAAAACAGATGTACGAAAAGCCTCCTTGGGACAGTTAGACTTGAAAAGCTTCTTGTTACTTCCAGTAGAAAGTAATAATTAATTCCAGGGTCAGATGTACTAATTATCATAAAAGACTTTTAAAGTTCCCTAAACATATATCTGCCCTGTCTCGCTTCAAAACTCACAAAAATAAATGTCTACATAAGGTTCAATGCCTAAAAATAATTTGGATGCATAGTCTTTCATGTGGATGCAAAAGGTTAAGTTTTTCAATCTGGCATGATACTGACCTTAGGAAAGAGCTAAGGACTTGCCCTTTACAGAGTCTTTACTGCTCTTTTTGGAAAACAGCAGGATTTGAACCCACCAACCATCAAATCTTCTCTTTAAAAAGGTTGCTGTGCTACATGGATGATGTGACTGTCACCCTTGGAATTGATCCCTTCAGCCTTCCTCACCAATGCCAAGGTTTGAACATAACACATTTTGTAGCTTTCTCTTTCATTCACTGAACAAACTTTTCTTAGGCCTCAACCTATGCCAGGAGCTATTTTAGGCATTTGAAACACAGCAGCCATCAGAACAAAGACTCCCACTGAGGTATATGCATTCTGCAGCAAGGAAGTTAATAAACAGTAAGCTAAAAATTACGTTGCAGAGAAGGCAGAAAGTACTCTGGAAGAAAATGCAAGGAGAGAAGAGGCCACCAGGGTGGGAGGTGTGTTATGTGTAAGAAACACAGGAAATGAGGTCTGAGGACTGTCAGAGATTGGCCTGGCCATGCAGGACCTTGAAAACCTTAACAAGGTTTTGACTTCCATCTTAGTATAGTAGGGCCTCTGCTGTCTGGTTCCTAAGGCACTTAGCTCAGTCTCTGTTTTTATCTAATATCTTTGAGAACACACAGGACTTAAGAGGCGGGATCTGTGATTATTAGCGCTGTATGTTGACTTGACTCGGCTGTAGCTCCCAGTTGGTCCATCACAGATGCAGCATCTGAGTGATACTATAAAGGGACTGCAGAAATGTGGTCAATGTCCACAGGCCTTTAGGAAAGACACTCTCTCCTACAATCTGAGAGGGATTCAGCCAATCAGCAAAATACTAAGGTTTGACTGAAGAGCTGAGGGATAAACTGATGATATTCTGTCACTGGGTTGAAGCATACGCGCCTGTCTGTGTCCATCCATCCTCCCAGCCTTCCATCCTGCCAGCCTTTCTCCCCAGCTCCTTACTTGCCAGGAGACACACTCACATGAGCCAGCTTCTTGAAACCTCTGCTTTCCCCCACTACAGTGCACAGGCTCAAACCTCTCCCTTCCTTTTGTAACGACTCTTATATTTTAGCCAGAGAAGCCTATCCTAAGATCTTAATGCAAGGGGTTCTAGCAACGTCCCAGCCATATTTCCTCACCATCATGATCATTAGCACAAGGGATCTTTTTTCTGGACAGAAGGAGCAGTAAGCAGAACAGATCAGTTCTGAATTCTTTTTGTTGTCTGCTCCCTGCCAATTTGTCACCTGCTTTGACTGTGGTCCAGTAAGATGGATGTTATGAAACTTGGCACACTATGCCTTGCCATTGCATTCTGAGCACAGCCATAAGAGTTAGTCCTGGGCGCTAGCTCTGCTCCTCAATAACCACCCCTGGTTCTTGAGATGGTGGCAGTACCATTTTGACTTCTGACCCTGAGCTATGATGATGATCTTGATCCAGCAATGTCCTAAGAACATCTCCCTGCTCTGTTGTCTGGCCTTCCCTTGACTCTTCTTTCTGTCCCTTTGCTGACATTTCCTTTGGTCCTCACTCTACCTCTGGAGAACCATCCCGAGTTAATGGGGATGACACTCGCATCCACATGCTTTCCAATGGTCATTTTCAAGTGGAGGCCAGGGAAGACCTCTGATAGGAGAGGATCTTACGAACAGAGACCTGAATAAATTAAGGAAGCCAGATATGCAGGCAGAGCATCCATGGAGAGTGGAAGAAGCTGACAGGCCTTGAAAACAGCTACACAAAAGCAGTGAACAGCAGAGCAAGAAAAGTGTATGGCAGAGGGATGGGGAAATGAACATGGTTGAATTCGGTGGGCCAGGAAAAAGTGTTGCTGTTGGCCTTTTTTTTTTTTTTTTTGGAGTGGCAATGCAATGGGAAGGGTGAACAGGAAAGGAAGTGAAAGGAATACTCTGACATGATAGCCTGTGGGAAACAGAAAAGCCTCATGAGAGGCTGTCACAACATTCTAAATAGTGTTAAGGATCCCCAGAGTCAGAAGCGCTGAGAAGTGGTCAGTTTCTATTTTGAAGGTGAAGCTGAATTTAATACAGAACATGAGAGAAAGAGAGAAATCAAGGCTAGGTCCTGTGATGAGTCATCCTGATTGTCAGCTTCATTGGATCTGGAATCAACTAAGTGGCATGTGAATGGGCACGTCTGTGAGGACACTTTCAGGAAGTTAACCCCAAAGAACAAGACCCTCCTGCAGACTAGTTGGTACCGTGCACCAAAGCCCAAATTCATAAAGAGGTTTGGAGGGAAAGGGCTGCTTGCTTGAATGCCTGTACTTGTTGCTAGAGAGTGTCTATCTCTGCCACCACCACACTCCAGCTTCTTTGGACTTCAATGTGGAATGAAGATTAGAGGCTTTCCCGAAACATTCCAAGCCTTCAGCAACAGAGTGCGACTGCTGAGGCACCGGGGTTCACAGACTGAGCACTACAGGGTTCTTAGCCTCTCCAGTGTGCGAGTGGCCATTGCTCAACTACTCAGCCCCTGCTGTAAATCCTTTTTATAATTCTTATATACAGTCTGTCGTCTCTGTTCCTCCAGAGAACGCTGCCTAGGACAGGCTCCATGACTTGGCCTGAAGGGTAGCGAAGAAGAACAAGGGGAACAGGTAGGAGGCAAATTCACTAACTCAGATGATTCCTGAACACCAGGCAGAGAGAACCTTTAGGCAACTGCATGCGGGGCTGATCAGGGCCCGAGATGGGTGTGCCACGCAGAGCAGAGAACTTCTCCGGTTTTCCTCACAAATTCATCCAGTTTAGATGGACTATCCTAAAATGCAGCTTACTACACCACATCTAACAAACAGGTATCTTCATCGACACTTCAGTCCAAAACCCCAAAGACAACCAGCCTGCGATCTCCTTATATCCGACATGGACATGTCCTCTAAGTTTCTACAACATCCTGTTTTATTGTCTGCTAACATCCGGTTGAGCATGCTGTTGCTCTTCCAGCCACAGTGTTCTCTTCTCTCAGTCTCACTCCTCAAGTCCTCTCCTGAATGAAGCCCCCTCTGACCAGGCAGTCTACACCAGGTACCCAGGGGAGAGGAATCTGCTCTGTGACATCTGACTCCATACTCTTGTTCCTCGACTCTATTATTGGAGTTTTGTGTCTTGTTATGAACTAAATCTGAGCAACTAAAACTCTGTAAGTGTTTTGCTGTCTGAACCAAGGTTTCAAAACTCACAGCATGTCATCAACACTGTGCAAAATCAGTGTGTCAACTGGATTTGTGAGCATGAGCCACTGTACTAGCTAAGGGAACTGACAAACACTACTGGCTGTGAAAAACCTAAAATAGACACTGTGGTCATCTCTTACTTTGCCACCCCCTGGTAGAAAGTTTTTTCACATGAAGCTAAATGTGCCAGAGAGATTGGTGATGACTCACTCAGACTGCCTGGGACCCCTGTGCTGGCAATGTACTGTCCTTCCCATACTCTGGTGTGACCATCTCCCAGCTGTATTCTTTGCAGTCAACAGCCAGCACCTAGCACAGGTCCATCAACCTCTTCCACATCAGTGACTAAATCAAAGTGGGACAAACTCTGAGATAAAAGTTATAGCCCACAGCTTTCTGTGTCTGGTCCTCTTTCTAGTTCTGTGAGAGGCATCTGAATCCTTGGCTCACACTAGACTTGAGGGCCGGGCACCCAGAGTGTGAAACATTGAAAACGGTATGGTTTCATTCAGGGTTGCTCAGAACCAATCAGAAACATTTAAAAGAATACATTTCTCGTTTATAACTGCTCTGCCCACACACCAAAAACATGTGTGCTAGTTAGCTACTCATTATCATAAGGTCCTGAGGCAACTCGTCTATAAAAAGGGAGATGCTAGACCAGTGTTTGAGGGCTCTGGATAGGGCAGCATATACAAAAGTATCCGACAGAGTAGGGTGTGGTGATACACACCTTTAATCCCAGCACTTGGGAGGCAGAGGCAGGCAGATCTCTCTGAGATCAAGGTCAGTCTGGTCTACCTAGTGAGTTCCAGGCCAGATGGCTACAGGGAGACCCTGTCTCAAAAAAGATAGAAAATCTTAAAACAAACAAACAAAAAAAAAAGTACCTGGTAGAACAAATGGCTCACTTCATATATAGAAAGCAAAAAAGAAGCCAGAACCAGGATTCCACAATCTCTATCCGTAAGATTTATCTCTTTAAAGATTAAGCACTTCCCAAATAATGACTCCCTGTGAACCAAACCTTTAACACAGGACCTTTGGGGGACACTCATTCAATCTACAGCAATATGGTAACTGGATGATTAATGAATGTGGGGTGCTTCAGACCATCATGAATGATCGTACAAGCATTAAAGAAGAGATTAAGGTTAAAACAAAACCCCAAGTACCAGGAACAATCAGGAGTATGCGAAGGGATTTCAGATGTCACCGTGCCCACAACTCTTATGTGCATGGTGTCCGTCCCTGCTTCCTCATTGGTGGCTCTTCAGGATCTGCTGCTTGATACACTGTCCAGGGGACTATGTCATGACAGTTAACTTCAAGTTCACACAGCTTTAGCTCTCAGAAAGATCTTTAAATATTAGGTCCTAATCTAACTTTCAGCAACTACTAAGGCTACCTGAATCCTGCTAGTCATAAACAGGTAGTCAGGTTTATGACATACTAGAAACATGAGACAGCTCTGAGTCTCCAAAGTCAATCTGAGTTATTGAGCACTAATGATTCTACCTTCATTTTTGGGCTTTTGTTTTGTTTTTTAAAATCTATTCAGGTACAAGTAAACAAAGTGGCCCTTTAGCTTCTGTACAGACTCACATTATGCAATATTTGTTCCAAATGACAGTTTTTCAACTTTAATAATGAACTCAACCATCAAGGCTTGACAAGCTTCCTGCATGTGGAAATTTGAGCTGCTTCCCTCACAATGCAGGAACTTTTCCTAATGTATAAAAACAAGGCACCATCAATTGTGATTTGTATTTGTTTCTACGTTCAAGACTACTCTGTTAATGTTTATGCTCTTGAAATGAGACAGAAATTCTACTCCCATCACTTTTTTTTCATTTCAGACATGATTGAATAATCATCCAAGATTAAGTGAATCAAATGGGAATAATTAGGACAGGGAAAAAGGCCCAGATTCTTCCATTTTCAGTTGCACTGCACTTTATTCCAGAAGCAAAGGCATTCTGTTAGTTTGAAGTAGATGTACTTCCAAAGAAAATGAGGCCCTATCAAAGGCTTTTTGTGTTCTTTCTCTAGTAAGCATGTCCACTTGAGCCAGGCATGTTTATGTACCACCTTCTCAGGTTCCTTTGTTCTCTAGAAATCAAATGCTACCAAAATATGTTCCTGAAGAAACTTAGCCAGACGGAAAGGCAAGCAGGATTCTTTTTATTCTAGAGGCTTAGGGTTTATTAACAGAATATTCTTATCATGTGTTCTCTGTGACACTTTGAGCAATGTGGATCTCGGGAATTAACTCATTGCCAAAAGGCTTAAAAATAATTACAATGAATTAACCTATTATATTAATTACAATTAATTTTCAGTTGAATCTAAGCATTCCATCTCCAGGGGATTCCGCAGCACTGACATTTATGAAGTGGCTTTCGCATATCATAGGTAATTAATTTCCAACAATCTGTTATCAAATTTGTTTCCATTGGGAATGACCAATTTGCAAAGAGGAAAAGAAATAAGAGTAAGGACTTGGGAAAACATCCGTGGAAGAGATCTCTCCAGTAACACCACTGTCCACTTGGGTATCCTGAGTTTTTATGTACTAGGTATTTTTCTGGTTAGCAATGACTATAAGGGCTAAAAATTTTTATCTATAGTTGTCTACAGATAAATCAAAATAAATGACTGGGTACATATGCCAAGGTATATGCAGCAAGCTATAAAACACTGTCAACACAGACACAAAAATAGTGGTTATTTAGTTTAAAATGATGATTGATGGGATCTATTCATAACAGATGATTTCAGAGGATGCAGAACTGGACTTCCATAATCCTACCTATTGTCTCTATGTTGATGCTACTCAGTCAAAACCTCTGAAGTGTCAAAGTTCCACACCATCTTACTGGCATTTCAAACCCCATGTGAAGAGTGGACACTTGAAATGTGGCTAGTACAACTGAGAAACTGATACTATAATTTCAAGGAAATTAAATTTCTGTTTGCAGTACTGACCTGCAAAATACTGCTGCCTCTAGAGGCATCAGCTCAGCTTCTGTCTAAATCTTTCTAATGAAAGGGAACTCACTGTCTTATCATTCAGAATTTTCCACTGATAAACAAACCTAGTCACTAGAAGGTTGTGTGTATGTGTAGAGGCGTTTGTAGGTGCATAGGTCATGAACTTAGAAGGAATCATAAGGAAAAGAACTGAACTTAACGGAGGGAGAAAAGAGGGTAATAAAAGATATGTAACATGAAAGTAGAAGGGGGCTGGGCTGGAGAGACAACTCAGTGGTTAAGTGCTTGCTTTGCTAGATTCCCAGCACCCACAAGGGGGCTAACAACCGGCTGTAGCTCCAGTTCCAGAGGATCCAGTGCCCTCTTCTAATCTCCATGGGCACTGCATGACACAGATGCACTTACACACAAACAGGCAATACATTCATACACATATATAAATATAAATAAGATTAATATAAATGTGTAATATATTAAAATACATAAATATAAAAATAAAGGATAAAATATTTTTAAAAAAGAAACTAGAAGGAGGAACTACCTGGGGGAAGAAAGGAACTAGCCGGAGGAAAGAGGCCATAGAAGACATCAGAGGACGACACTGGAGGAGGGGAATGAACTGGAAAAAAGTATGACATGTATGTATGGAAATGCCATGATGAAACCCATTACTCCATATGTTAACTTGAAAAAAATTGATATAGGAGAGAAGAGAAGAAAAAGCAAAGGAGGCTGGGGAGAGGGAGAGAAGAAGTTTACCTCAGATTGAACTATAATGTGCCCACTAGTGTTTATTCCTCCTCGACTCCCAGACCACACAGAATGACTTTGTTCACAGTCTGTCTTTCTAGTTCTCCTAATATTTGAGAAGCTTCATGCTACAGGATCCCAGAATTTCAGCCGTGAAAATAGCGATGCTTAAGCTTCTTTGCCATCCATCTATTTGTAAGTTTGCTCCAGGCTAAACATTATTTAGTTTTTAAATAAAGATAAGAGGATACTTAAGGAAGTAATGTTGGACCCTTGCAGTTTATAAACTGTGGTTCAATTGCAGGGAGACAGAATTCTGTGCAGACAGATTCACTTCCCTGAATGCAGATGGCTTTGTGTAAAGCAAAAACAGTAACACAGTTATCCTGCTTTCAGAACTAAATGAAATAGACACAGAAAAACACTTAACCTCATGCTTGATGCACAAATGTCACTAAAATATCAGGCTCAACTCCTCAGTGTAGTGTGTTATTCCATTACCACCTTAATTTCTCTCAATACTGGATGTCTTTGTGCAAATACTACCCAAATGGTAACGGGTAACCAGCTGTCCAACCAGGGAGGTACAAAATGATTAATACATCCCTTGTTCTTGACTTCCTACATTTTCTATTTCCTCTTATTTAAATAGAATAAAACCATCAATAGCTTTTTAAAATCCAAGTTATACCATTCATTCATTCAGCAAATTTTCATTGAGTCCTTACCTTGAGCCCAAGACCTAATTTATAGGATTGTTACTAGGGATAACAGAAGATAAAAATATTTCAACAATTCATGGTATATTATCAGTGTTAAGCATATTAACTGTTATTTAGGTTAGTTACTGTATGGTATAATACAGGATGGGCCTTAGCCAGGCCACCTTCTATGAGGAAAAAGGGAGCAGCTCCTGTGGACCTGGCACTCCGCTCTGGTCAGGTGGGACACCAGCTTCCACTGGGCGCCTGGATGACCTACCTAAGAGATGCAACATGAGTGGCTGCATTTGGGGACCACCCCATAGGGCTATTGGCTAACCAAACTCATATAACCCCTTGCATTTCTGTGAAAAGGCGAGTTTGCTGCAGCTCACCCTCTGCATGCTTTTCACCCAGCTCCCGGTGTGTCTGTGTGTTGACTCCACACCACTCACCCCCTTTTGACGGAGACCCTGCATCCTACTTGGGCTTCTCTGAGCACAGGGACCCCAACAAGTTACTGCATTTTCATTAATATTCATCACGAGCCACTACACTACTCCATAACGTGTGCTCTTACTTTCTTTTCTCCCTCGTTCAACTTTTGGATCTTTTTCATCTCTCCATTCATTTTTCTTTTCCCACGGTATAGCATCATGACAAAGAAAAATAATGGAAACTTTAGATCAGATAGATCCTAGCTCACATCTCAGTTCTGCCAACTTTGGCTAGATATTTAACCTCAAGGTTTCAGGACATTTCCTCTGTACACTGGGGTGATGACACCAACTGTGAAGGATTATTACAGGGCAGCAGGAGGAAGCCTAAACACAACTGCAGGTGCTGTTTGCGGATATTAGTTTTTACTCAAGAAGAAGTTGTATGATTGCTAAGAACAACACCTGTGTTTCCAAATACTGGGGTCTTAGCCTTAGACATGGTCCAAGGCCAGTGTCCAGTCAAGAACTCAAGCACAATTTTTGAGGATAAATGTCACCCTGGATTATTCTATTTCAGAGAATCTAGCCAGTGTTCATTTTCTTGGAATAAATAAAAAAACATGAGAAAGTAAAACCAATAACAAAACCTTTCTAGAACACTCTAGGGATGTTGACTCTTTGTCGTGTGCCCTATGTTTACCAAAACCTATCCTGCAGTCAGCTACTATCCTTGACTGAGATGGGGAGCTGAGATTCAGAAGGATGTTCCAGTCAGAAAAGCATGCAGCTTGTGCTTTATTTTTCTGCATTGTTATGTTTGTAAAAACATCATTATCCTCCTAAGTCAATATTTTTCTAAAACCGAAACCAAAAATCTTACTTTTTTTTTTTTTTTCTCTCTCTCTGGAAAGTGACACACAAATGGGCACAAATCAAAGATGTTGTTTCACGGTCAAAGTGAAGCTTCATCACGAGGCAATTTTCAAACACAGGATAGTTGATGGATTTTTGTTTACAGAAACCAAAGAGTATTAATAGGGAATGTGTTCTTGCAACATCTCCTGTCAGCCTTTGGGTTTGCCCATGGAGTTAAGGGGCTCAAAGCAAGAGAAAAGGCTTACTCTGTCATAGCACCCTCTCAACTGGCTCATCGCTCTAATGTGACCATACATATTCCATTTCCTCCTCTGTTCAACTGCGGTATTTCCTCTCTGTTCAAGTATTCTCGGGGCTTAATTAAAGCAGCCAGCTATCTAGTAATTACTTCCCCTGTCTGTTTTTTCAGCTCTGTATTGTCTTCCCTTGAATTGATTTCTGACTACAGCGCCTGCCTGAGCTAGTCTGGGAAGCGTGGGGAAGGAGTAGCTGCTCAAATCGTAGGATCTCATTTTTCTTTTTTTTCTTCCTTTCATGTAATAGAAATGGAGTGACTGAAAAGGATCTAAGGCTGATTTTTAATGTGCAAGAGTGTTTGGGCAATTTTTAAAATGCCTACTTCTAAAAGTTGAAGGCTGTCATTTCAATGGAGAACACTTGCTTTCTGTTCTCCTGCCGATCCACATTCAACAGTCAGTTTAATTTCCCTCAGCACATCACCCATAAGTCCCTTAGTGATTCTCTTCTTCAACATGACCTACCAGCCAAGTTCGTGGGCTTTGGCAAGCTATTTTCCCCAGCAACCCTGCCTCCTGTCTCATGAGCACTGTAAACAGAGTCCACAGATGGTAGATTGTGCCATCTAAAGTGATGTTTTTTTTTTTTTTAAATACAGAAAGTATTCTATAATAATGTTTGGGGACTGCAGGAACAAATCAGTGACTGTATAACAAATCGATCATTAGCTGTTAAGGATTCATTAATCTATGCTTATCCTTTAGGACAAGCCTTAAAGACAGACAGAATCATGTCTTTATGCAATCCTGAGACAGAACGGAGCAAGGCAATACAAGCATGCCTCAAAAATCAGTTAAGAATAAGTTGTGAAACAATCAATTGAAATTTTAACAAGTTAAAAAAATTTAAAAACCCAGATGTTTGAGGAGTTTATTCCAATCTAATAGACTTTGTTCATGCAAATCGCACTAGTTTTTACTGTTCACATCTACAACTGGCCTCTTATGTGCAAATGAACAATTCTTTGAACAGGAAATACTAAATCATTACATTTACACATGTATTTCATATCTTTTATTCATGGAAAGGCTGGGGAAAGTGGAAATGCTACCTTAAAGATTCAGTGTCTTGCATAGATTTGATAAGTTTAACACAGGGATTTCAAACTGAGTGGACCCCAAACTGTAAACCCTAGCCCCTCTTTTGACAACTTGCCCAGCCTATATTCTGAGTCTTAGCTGAATAAGTGACCAGGCCACTGCCTTGGTCACTATGGTCACTGCTGCATATTCTGTCTTTAAAATATTCTACATTTTCCTCAACACCACCCTAGAAATAATGCTCTCAAAAGACAAACTTAAAATGGTGTTGCTTCTGTGAATAGATTTTTTCTAAATATTTATTTTACTGAAAAGATCCCTGTATGCTAGCTAGGGAGGTATTGTGCCAAGCTAGAGCCTCAACCTTCTTTGCTTTTTTTCTAAATACTGTATGTTGTAGTTTCAGCTATAGATGGATCTTATGACATTCTGGTACACTAATGAAATGAAACTCTTCCTCAACCCATGTAAAACCCAGACAAGGACCGTCCTCCTTTAAAGCCTTCCTTCCCCATCTGTGAAACCCCTGCCACACCATCTTCATGCTGAGAATCTACTTTTCTTTGGGGGAAAGTGAGCATTTTATATTTCCCTTTTACCACACATCCCTTGCAATCAGCCTAACTACTTCTCCAAACTTAATAATTGCACCCCCAAAAATGTTCCTTAAGAAGTCAAGCATTCAAGGGAAGTGAGGGCTGTGAGTGGCTATTCATGGTGAAAGGATCACATTCCAGAAGCAATCTCTTAAACTACACTGGCCCTACTGGTTCAGTGGTATAAAGGACTAATTTCTGATAAGCAATCAGAGTGATTGGGGAATGATAACAGTGCATACTTCCATCTTCTTCTTGGCCTGAGACAAGCCTTTGGCCCAGGCTTCCCCTCTAGTTAATGGGGTTCTCCTTCTGGCAACTAGTACAAATCAGGTCAGATAAGATGGAGGCCAGACCTGGATATCTCATCATTTGAGGACATGAGCTTATCAGCCTTCTTTCCTTTGTCTAAGTTGACCAATTCCAAAATTAGGGGAGAGAAAACCACTAAAATCCTTAAAACTCAGACCCCTGGGGTTGGGGAGGCAATGAATTTTCAGTTTCCAACTCCCCAAGAGCTCTATTTTCTATATGAATAAGTGTATGTATGTGTGGTTCTTTATGTGTATAGATATAAGTCTATCTTCCAATAGAAGTTTGTTTGCTTCTTGTCTGCTGGTCTGAGATCTTTCTTGCCTTTCAATTCTTTAATTGGATGAGAAAACTTAGCAACATTAGCCCTAGATGGATAATGCCAATCACAGCAGTAGACAGCAAGAAAAATGACCCAATAAAGGAGAAGGAAAGAGAAACAAGTGTCAGGCACCCTGCACAGTGTTCTTTACGGTGGAGAAAGGGAGGCTGGCTTCCTTCCTCATAGGCCCTGCCACTTGCAGGTTTTAGCACAGGCACTCTTGTTCTCGGGTCTATAAGGAACTTCGAACTCAGTGGTCTACTGTTTCTAACTCCACTCTCTAATGCTCCAGGCCTCATGTTGCTTGTCTGTCATAATTATCAGCACCCCCTTGGGAAGATGCTATTATTGGAAGTAATTTCACATTCGGACACTACAGGAGGCTAGCACACGTTGTAGCTGCTTCAGATCTCTGCAAAGAGCCCTGTGTGCTGAAAACGTTCAGTCCACTAGAAATAAATGTATCAAAGCAATGCTCTTATATATAAGCTGAGAGGAGGAAGGGTGCCGTGAAAGGACAGGCTTCCCTTCCTTCCCAGCAACCCTCCAGAGTGGAGCTGGGGAGCACCACGTGGTGAGGCCTCAAACAACGAGCATTTCAAGTCAAACGTGAGAACCACATTTTAAAATCTGACTTTAGAAGAAGGAAAGTCAAGGACTTTAATTATTTAGATTTATTTAGATTTTATGTGAACGAGTGCTTTGCATGCATGTAGGAAAAGTGAACCATGTGTGCAATGTCCACAGAGGCCAGAAGAGGGGGTCAGATCCCCTGGAATGGGAGTTACAGACAGGTTTTAGCAATCATGTGCGTGTTGGGAACCAAACCTGGATCCTCTTCAAGAACAGCCATGCCTCATATCCTCTCAGCCAACTCTCGAGCTCCAATGGTTTTTATTTTTTAAAAATCAGAAAATAAGTATGGAATGTCCATATAGAAGATAAACATAAAAATAAAAAGTAGAGACAACTTGGCCAGCAAGATGGTTCGGACAGGCACCTGCACCAAGTCTGAGGATCTGAGTTCAGTTCCTGGAACCCACAAGATGGATGGTGAGAAGCAATTCCTATAAATTTTTTTTCCGATCTCCACATTCATGCCATGGCATATGAACACACACACAAACACACACGCACACGCACGCACACACACACACACACACACACACACAAATGTAATTTTTAAAGAGAAGAGACAACCAAGAAGCAAAAAGTTATCCTTCCCAGGATCCCGTCTTACAATTCAGAGAAATCCAAGTCGGCTGACAATGGAAAGACCAGCCTTTGTAGAACTCCCACAGTAATCAAACCTCAAGAAAAGGTACTATGTGGAATATAAGTGACTTAATTTTTTCCTTGTACCATGAAGATCAAAAGAATATCTCTATTCTATCAAGGAGACACCCCAAGTCTTCTCCTCTCCACTGCGGGAACCAAGCAAATTCCTTGGTCTCTCATGTCATTATCACAACTGAAATGATGTAACAATAACAGCAAACAGGGGTGTCCCCCTGTGCCAACTCTCTAATCAGTTTCAAAGTATGTTTTGTTGGTTCTCATTGATGCCACTCAAAGGAACTGGTCACTTGTGGTCTCAAAAGTTTTACAACAAATTGTATGATTAAATTCCTTAAACACGTCTGTCCATTACTAATCCTCTTTTTCCAACATCCCTTTCAGAGAAAAATTGCAACCCTGCATGGTGCCTGATTTATATTTCATTTTGAGAACAGGAAGTAAAGGGATTAAAGTTAAGGATTAAAACACTTACTCTTTACTGCATTTTTTTCCCTTGCCCCAAATGGCTTCCTGGTTGCCATGGCTACTGTTCACTGGTCCTTAGCCCTGAATGCACGTCTCTTTGCATTAATACAATATTTTAAATGAGACTTCATGAAAAACAATAGAGAAAGTAACTTTAAGTTCAATTGCTCTTGAAAGAAAAACAGCTAGAATTTTCTAAAAATCTATTCTTCATTGTCCTTCTATTGGTAGCTTCAAGAGGGAAACACAAATTAAAGGGCAGTGAAAGGACGACCTAAAGATGAACAATGCAAAAGCAGAAGTATTCAGCAGGGGCACAGGGAAAGAACTCTGAGATAGGGAGTTAGTCCTCTGCTTACGAACCAGTGTTTGAAGGAAGATTAAGAGTCCCTGGGAATTTCTCAAGTGTTGCAACGCTATGTGAAAAGCAAAAATGCACGTAAATGCAGTGTTGCGGTTCCAAACTGGAAATACCAGGCAGGACATGAGAGGCCAAGGTTTTCACTACCACAAAGCTAACTTAACCATATCAACATAAATATCACTGCTTTGAATCCAAGTCCCTGTTGTTTTTAATGGAACCAGCTTGAAGGAATGTGGCCAAAGAAAGGGTACTCATTGAAAGCATACACCGTCACCGTGGAGACTAGAGTATTTCTGGGAGCAAGGCACATGGCCTTGTGAGGTGTTCAGAAGAAAAAAGTAAGTTGTTCAGTTGTGAACACTAACAAATGTGAGCTGTTCTTTCAAAAGCATTCCACTGAGGGTCTAAAGAGATGGTTCAGTGGTTACGAGTACATACTGCTCTTGGAGAGGATTCAAGTTTGGTTCTCAATACCATCAGATGGCTCACAACCACTTGTAACTCCAGCTCCAGGCGTTCTGACACCCTCTTCTGAGCTCCTTGGGTACCTGCACTCAAATGCACATACCCACACACAGACACATGTAATTAAAAAATCATAAAGATAAATCCTAAAAATGAATGCTCCCCTGACATTTTAGAATGTGATGCCTCATTTTTTAAAAAATTCAAGGAAAACTAAGGAGATGAAACAGAAAAAGTCCTATTAATTTCTATTTTTAAGGTCCACTAGCAGGAGAAGTTCCAAGACAAATCATAGAGTAACTTCAAAAGCAAACCATCTCCACAGCTGGGTTTTTAAGTCATTCATTCCTTTATTCCACAGAGACCTCATTCAAGTCCCAAGGTCCTCCTTCTCTTTCACTTTTTCCAAACCATACATACTCCCATGGAAACTGCCCTTTCTCCATAAGACCCACAGAGGATGGACACAGCTGTGCTTTGAAAATTGGGAATAAATACAATATTGATAAATGAATGGGAATGAACAGACGGTTACACTGTCTGCCATTTAGCAGGGCCAAGTTATACAGGGATCTTATGTGGAGACTAACTGGAGAGATTACCAATGGTGGTAATTCTATGTATTGCAGAAGACAAGTACTCTGATTCAACTTAGGTATGTGGGGTGATGAACACACAAATCAAACCACAAGATAATTGCACAGGCAGGACTTCAGAATCTACAACAAACCTGAGTAGAAACAGAGTAAAATATAGCCTGACGTGGTACAGATCAGGCCTTTCAAGGATCCATGTTTTGTTTTCTTCTAGCCTTGCCTTCATTGTTGGAGACCCTTTTTATTTTAAGACTACCCTAAAAGTGGAGATGGCTCTGGGCAAGGTGGGGTGTGTGTCTGTTTCTCCTTGCATATTTAAAAACAAGAGAGACCTACTGGTGAGAGATAATTCTCCAAGCATCTCTCTGGTTTGTAGGTTCTTGTGAACCAAAAGCACTGGTTGCCTTTCTGGACCAACTTTTCAAGGACGTTTATGTAGCAAACAGTTTTGGAAAACCAGAAGAGGGTGTCTCTCTCTTAATCAAAAGGTTCCTGTGTAGGGCTAAGGAGATCTCTAAATTAGTAAAGTGTGAGGACCTCAGTTTGATCCCCAGAATCCATGTGAAAAGAGCCAAGTAAGGTAGTAGACACTGGCAATCCCAATCTTGGGATTACAGAGATGGGGTACTCTAGCCTACTTGGCAAATTGCAGGCTAGTAAGAAATAGAGTCTCCAAAAGGAAGGCAGACAGTACCTAATGACAGCCAAGGTTGTCCTCTGGTCTCCTCATATATACATACACGTGTGCATGAGCATTCACACACACAAGCTCAGATGAATCCATAAAAACATCCACATACATACATAGAACTATACGTTCTATGCTCATTATAAAAGACTCAGGTTCCCAAGCTCAGAATTCTTTCCTATGACCATAGCCCACTTGAAAGCTACCTTGTAGGAGCTAGGATTTAAGTAACAGTCCCTCACCCCAAATGGTCACACTCTGGCTCTTTCAATTGCTGTGAATAACAAACAACACATGTCTCTCATGCAGAAGGATCACCCATGAAACTTTAGCATGCCAAGCTATTTGTTTGTACCAAGGGTAAAAAATGTTTTGCAGTTCCTACCTCTACAGGATCATTTCTAGGTATGAATGACTTTGGGGTGAAAATTGTGGTATTCTACTCCATAGAAAAACTTGAGTCACTCTAAATCTATTTGCTAGTGAACTCTGGAGGTACAGTTTTGAACGACTCAGCCAAAGAAAATCTACACGGGCTCACCAGCTGCCCTTTTGGAACTGGAGTCTCCTTATGGAGCCCAAGGATCCCACAGTAAGTGATAGAGATGACTGTGATACGTGGTTGATTCCACGCATAGATAACAAGGCTGGCTGAGCGAGTCCCTGAAAGACAAAAATGAGGGCTGGTACGCATGAGAAGACTAGTCTAGGACTAGGGTGGCTCACTTGGATAATACTGCTGGTCCTGCCACCAAGGAGGCTTAGGAAATTCTGGAGAAAGCACTCCTAAATATGGGAATGTCCCACCATCTCTAGCAAAAAGACCAGGACAGAACATCTGGGAATGCTTATTACAGTAAGAACTTACTGACAAGTGACAAAACTGTCTATCCCAAGAAATCATGACAGTCACAGAAAGAAGGGAAAAATCAAAGAAACACTGTGTATGTGGTCAGAAGAACCTGACTTGAGGATGGTTCTCATGCCAATGGTGTGCTTGGTGAAGCCAAGAAGCTTCTCTGAATCGTAGATTTTTCCATTTGTACAGTAATATAAAATGGGATCAGGGCACCCCCATCTCAATGGCATTGCTGGCCCAGTCACTAAGAGGAGGCCTAGAGAGTTCTGAAGAAGATACTCTAATACTTGGGGGCTCTCCCTCTTTCTCTAACAGCAGGCCAGAATAATAATTACAATACTAACTTTGTAGAATTGTTGTGAAGATTTAACAGTTAAGTAGACATGAAAATGCTTACTGAATTGAGATATACAGGTACTTGGAGGCTATTACTGTTTTAAGGGTTTATTTCTTATTTTCATGTGTATGAGTATAATGCCTGCATTTATATAAATACACTCACATCATGCAATGCCCATGGAGGTCAGAAAATGGTGTCAGACCCCTTGAAACAAGTTACAGGTGGTTGTTAGCCGCCATGTGGGTGTTGGGAATTGAACCCAGGTTCTATGCAAGAACAGTCAGTGCTCTTAACCTCTGAGTCATTTCTCCAGCCCAGAGACTATTATTCTCTTTTGCTTTAAAGTAGTATTTCATGAGAGAAGATGGAGAAATGGTTCACTGCAGCCCTGACTACTGGTGTTTTCAATGCAAGTTCCCCCTCTCTTGCCTTCACTGATGGTACCAAGTTTATGATTTTGCTATGCTGAACCCTCTGATCAACTTCAAGTGCAACAGTCTGGGGCAGAGGGAGATCATGACTGGGGTGGAGCTGAGACAGGGAAATATTGTGAAGTATTTGGTCCCCATTCTTATTTATTTAATGAATCACCATGACCTTGAAATTACAGAATTTATTGTAGACATTATATTTGCAATTTAAAACCATAATATGTTATAAAACAAATGGGAAGGAGGACTCTGCCCCTGAATGCTATTCTTGGTACACAGAGATGACGGTAATTTCTATATTCACTTTTGTGCACAGATGAGGGAATATAAAGGATGCTCTTTGCATCATCATCTTACTTGAATATAAGGTCTATCCAAAGTTCACATTGCTCAACAGCCAACACTTCTGTAGTAGGCTAGTCCAAGGCACTGTGGGAGACGGTTTACCATCTTTCATGCCTTGTCAGCTCTGTTTTTTCAGAGCCCAATGATGCCTTAGAGATGGAGAATGAGGAAAACTACTGCTGGTGACCCATATTCTTTTTTCTTTTTGAGACAGGGTCTTCTTGTAGTCTAGCTAGTATGGACCCTATTGCCCTAAATCTCACAGAGATTCTCTTATCTTTGCCTACTAAGTTCTGGTACTAAAGGTGTGTGCTACCACACCCAGCAATTTTTACTTTTTAATCACCAAAACTTAGGTAGAAACCCCATAGGCTGTGGCAGTTTGTCCTCAAATATGCAAAGAAACTGGAGTCAGAGTATTGCACAGAGTAATGTGCTACTCTTTCAAGTCAAGTGTGGAGTACAATACCTGCCTGCAATGTGCAAAGCGAGTAGAACCACAGTTTCATTTAGATCCCTCAAAGAAAGAGGATGCACTTCTCATTTAGAAAATAGTGCCAATGCTGAGCACCTCCCCTGTACTGCAGAGTCTAAGTGCTTTCCTAAGTCTGCCCATGTGTATGGGCTCACTTGAATCATACAGCTGCTCTGGGGGTGGGCAGTTGATTCTATAAAGGTGAACTTGAAGATCAGAGAAGGGAGGTAATTTTCCCCAGAGTCAGAGAAGAGATTCAGGCTCAGATACAGTTCCAAAGCCTTTCTTATTCTACACAAGAAACAAGTTACAACCATCACTGTCAGAAGGGGAAGGCTTACTGAAAACAGAGGATGCTAGAGTGTAATCAAAATGGTGGAACAAGAGAAACAAAATCAGAAATTAAAAAGAGAAAAATCTAAAACAATCTGTCTATGAAATGTATCTCTAATAAATTTTCTATGCGTTAAATACCCACATGGTAAATCAAATTTCAAAAATGGCAAAACACTAAAACATTTGCAGTATGTACAATGAATTAGTTAAAGTCTATCATATACAGTTACTTAAATTAATATGAAAGTTCTCATAGAAAAATGAGAAAAGATCACAGACAATTCATGAACATGAAGTCCAAATTGCTAATAATGATGGAAAATAATTAAGTTCTAGAAATCTAGAAAAAGATACTTGCATCAATAATTCATGCCTAATAGTATCTGCCTATCAAATTCTCCCTCTTCTCCCTCCCTCCCTCCCTCTCTCTCTCCCTCCCTTCCCCCCTCCCTCCCTTTTCTCCATCTCTTTCTCCCTCTCCTCATATTAGTAACTATAAGAAAAAACTAGCTTTGTTTTTTTTTGTTTATTTGTTTGAGAGAAAGTCTCACTACGTAACCCTGGCTAGCCTGGAACTTTCTATGGGAACTAGGCTGGTGTCAAACTCACAGAATGCTGGGATTGAAGGTGTGCATCACTACACTTGGCACATTTTAGGGTTTTTAGCCAGTGGATCACATTCCACTTTCTGTTCTCCACTTCTCTTGAGTTGCAAAACACAGTTTCATTGGAGGCTGTATGACACCTATAATGCCACTTATTGAGGCCAGCACATTGGGAACTCATACTGACAGCCTAATGATGAGCAAATTGTTATATATTTTTGTGAAGTTGATTCAGGAATGTGTTCCTAGGACTTTTTTCTAAGCATGCACTAGTATCTCCATACTATTGAATGTAGTATAGATTATGCATAACAAACTAAATGTCTGAAGATAGAACCCTGGCCAAACAAAATAGAGCATATTCTTACAATGCAACCATTAAAAATATAGCCACTGATAAAGCACTGTAATTGCAATATAATATTTGGTAAAAAGAATAAAAGCACAGAGATCCATATAAATGTATTTAGATATGACAGAAAGCTATGTACCAATATGTTGTCATGGTTCATTGATCCAATGACATATTTTATCTTCTATGAAATAAAGATACGTTATAACCAATGGTGTCTTGCTTTCAATAAAAGTATACATATATACAAATATGTAAAACTTATGTAATTTAAAATGACGATGGACTTAGACTCTGAGCACAACGTTTTTTTTTTTCTTTTTTCTTTTTCCTTCCTTCCGTCCTTTCTCCAATGCTGAAGATTGAATCCAGGGTCTTGTCTACTCTACCCAAACACACTACTGAACATGATAAAACGTTTATCAACGCTACTAAAATTAAGCTTATGCTTTCTCATAGAGAAGCATGTCAAAGAAGAAATATTAGAAAAAAAAAACTATGTATAGTGCAGCAGAGAAGAAAGATCAAGAGAAGAGAGAAGAAAGCAAGAGATGTGACTGAGGTCAGGGAATCCATGATCTAAGCCTACACAAACTCTACTACTAAAAATACTTGTGATTATGAAAGCGTGTTTTGAGAAAGTACAAATAAAGCTAGAAAATTGATAAAGACATATCCATAACCCTAAATATCATTAAATTACAAACGATAAAGCCAATATTCACAAATACCAGAGAGCTCAAGCCTCATGCTTGGAAACACTCTAGAAAGAATCCCAGGTTGGTAATCCTTAAAGGGGGGAAATCAGGAGTAGCTAGGACGGTGTTACAGAGAACATCCAAGAGTCGCTTTCTATTTCTATGTCATTCAGGAAAAGCCACTCGTAAAAGCAGCAGATTCCAACAAGATATTTAGCAGTCTCTCATGACAGCGTTTTGAAAGATGGAGAAACCTAGACTTGATGGAAGCACAGCAGGGTACAGTCACAGCTGGATGGACTACTGTATCAAAAGAATGCTGATTAATGGAAATATGCCAGCCTAACTAGTTGCTTTGTCTTCTTTCACTCTGAATCCCTAATTCATTCCTCACATTACAACCACAATTATCTTCCTAAATCACACATCTGACCACAGTCTATGCTTAAAATCTTAGTAGGACAGGTAGGGCCCTATGAATCAGTTCCCTCACCTGCTACCCACCCACAGTGCTGGCCTCATTTCAGTGGCTTTGCCAGTGTCATATGCTCATTGCTGAAATGGTCTTCTGCAGCTTTAAGGAAGTGTCGAAGAGAGAATGCATTTAGATCCATTTGCTAAAAGACCTAGAGTGTGCCCAAAACCTAGGCCAGGTATGGTGGTGCACGCCTTCAATCCTAGCACTGTGAGACTAAGGCCAGTCCGGTCCTAGTGAGTTCTAGACTATCTGGGGAGACATTGTCTCCGAAAAATAAATAAATAAATAAATAAATAAATAAATAAATAAATAAATAAACAAAACAACTAACCAAACCAAAACAACAATAATAACAAAAACCTAGAACACATCAGGTATGTTGGTTGTACACCTTTAACCCCAGCACTCCAGATGCAGAGACAGGTAGATCTCTGTGACTTGAGGTCAGACTGGTCTACACGTGAGCTCCAGGGCAGCCAGAGGTACACAGTGATATTATCTCTCTCCAAAACAAACGAAGGAACAACAATAACAACAACAACAAAAAAAACCCAAAATCTAGAATGTGGGTAATCAGAAGAATCATGTATAACCAGGAATATAAATACACCATTTCTACAGACATTAGCAAGTTCACTCTTGAAAAGAGGCAACACCCTTGGAAGACAGACAGCATGCAAGAGATGTTTTGAGAAGGTAGGCTTTCAGCTTTATTGTATAAATATGTAGACATAGTAAACTTTCTAATAGCAACAACAAAGCTTTTCTTAAAAGTAAGAAAGCTTCAGATTACAAGAATAGGCTTTATGAATATTTCTCTCTCTTTCTCTCTGTGGGGTATGTGTGTGGGGTGTGTGTGTGTGTGTCTGTGTGTCTGTGTGTATGTTATATGCCTGCCAGTGTATCTACACATGCATGCATAAAGGCCAGAGGTTGAAGCAGGTACTCTCTATTCCTTCCACCTCACCATCTGAGACAAGACCTCTCATTGGACCTGAGCTGGCATTTCAACTGGACACATCTATCAATCTCTGCAGTCCCAATACTGGGTTCTTTATAGGCACGCACTGCTGCAGCTGGCTTTCTGTGTTGGAGCTGGGGAATCTTAATTCAGGTCTTCATGCTTGCACAGCAAGAACGTCATACACTAAGCCACTTCCCAGCCCCTTTCTGTGATTCCCTCTTAGGCTGCAGGGTGGGGATGGCTCTGAAAGCCTTTTTAATACTGGCACACTGTAGATCTGCCCCAGTTGTACCTACAGATGACTCCCTGCAGTGCTAATGCAGCAAGTACCCGTCCTCAAAATCCTCTTAGAAGAAAGAGCTTTTCGTTTTGGTGAAAAGAATAAACAGCCCTGGGGAGGCCGGTACTATTCTGTAATCCTTCACAGTTAACTCAGGCTATTCAACCAATGGAGGAACTGAACATTTCAGACATCACTTGACACCTTGCTAGAGTTTGAAGAAAGTTCTGGATTGCCAAACGGAAGAAAAACCTTTCGCCAAACCATTTTGTGGAACGCCAAGATTGCAAACAGTGTGTCAGGACTTAATGGACAGCTCCGCATTAGGTAGGCAGTATTAACTAACTCTGGCACACATTCTGTAGGTCTTTTGGCTGGCAGGCAAACAGCATACCACCTCTGCCATCATACTTGGCTCCCTTCCCACTTCTAAGCCTTTTCACTTCTCAGGAACAAACCAAAGAGAGTGAATGTAGTAAAAACAAATCCATTCCGAGTCTAAAGGCCAAAGGAATAAAATAATATAGATAATGTGTCCACACGTAATGTCTCTGGAATGTGAACCTGTCAGGTGTAGGAAATGAAGCCCTTTCTTTGGAGTCACTATCACGTAAGAATCATGGGGACTGGATTTCACTTGATGTGATATTCCAGTGGCAGCTGCAGAAGGCCTGAAGATCTGTGAATCAAATTCCCTAACTTCTTAAGCAAACATTGAACCCAATCAGTTGGGGCAAGAAAAATCCTTTTTTCTCTTAGAAAATACTTGCTTTATCTCACTTTGATCTCTTACTTCACTAATTCAATCAGTTTCTTCAGCAGAAATGAAAATTGGCAAATCATTTTTCTGTGCATTGTAATGCCTAACATTAACCTATACTGTCTCCAGTGCCTGGAGGCCCTATGACTCCTCCCATGCCTGATTCCATCTATGTGCAGGGACTGCAACAAAGCCCTGTGCACAGATTTTCTCACTGTTCACTGTAACAGTCCAAGAAAACAACTGACACTAGCCTGAGTTTACATATGTGGAGCTCAAGTTCAGAAACATTGAGTGATGCTTCAAAGGTTCTATCATTAGAACTGGTGGTCTGCACTCAAGTCTGTCACTCAATTCATTTTCAAAAAAAGAATAAGATAACTGATACAAGTGGAATTATACGGGGCAGTAACTACAATAATAGGTAAATTGGTAAATCTTCTGTGAAAGGTCAACTCAAAATAGTCAGGGTCTGGAATGACCAAAAGGTGAAACTCTTTAATATGCAATCTGGATATTAAAGAGTTTCACCTTTAATATGCATATCATATCTTTAATATGCAGTCATGCCTCTGCCATTCACACAGCAACAGTTATGGAAGGTCTGATGACTGATAGTGAACTCTAAACCAGAGATATAGATTTCTAGAAGAAAGCAGCCATCAAGAACGTCAGATTGTCTGGCAGAGATTTCAAAATACATAAAGACAAATGTATTTCTTGTTAAAGGAAGAAATAGAGTAGATGATCAATTTATAATACCATCATGATCTGTTTTCAACAATTCTTATTAAACAGCAAAATCTCTTTAAGGGGGAAATTAATTAATGGAAGAATCTGGAGTAGGTTGTTGTCAGTTCACTGAAATTTCAACAACCACTTGTCTTTCTGAAAACCCTTTGATAGATTACAGGCAATCTGAGTAATAATAAACAATTTTTACTGGGCATATATAATGTCAGGTACCACACTAAGTGTTTCACTGTTGTTATCTCACTTCCTACGACACCAACACTATATTACAAACATTATAAAGTTATGGCAAAATAATGATTTATAAGTTAATTTGTCACAATGAATCACTGATTGCATAAATTCTAATATTACAGTGCAATATGTAAGTTAAAAGCAAAGTATCCACTTGTTAACTTAAAGTTTAATACTTTCATTCTCTCAGTATGATGTTTCAAATTTAATTGCCTTAAACATATTTACTCTGAACAGTCAATGTTATAGTGAAAGAGGTGCATCTTTCATTGGCAATTTATTTCCTTCTCTTTTCCTACTGAATAATCAACTTGCACCAATGGAAAGAACACTGTGGAGTTCTCAATACCCCACTTTTCTGTGGCTTGTCTTACCTTTAAATAAACAAGCCTCAATTAAAGTTTAACATACTGTACTCTAGTGATAGTCTGCTTTCTGTCTCCACTTGGCTAGTCTATAACCCATGTCAATCAACCAAATGTCCACAAATGTGGGTACTGCTGTGAAGACATTATATAGATGTGATTAACACCTTCTGTCAGATGACTCTGAAGTAAAAGAGATTATCTGATAATGTAGATGGGCCTGATCTATTAATCAGTCTAAAAGATTTAGGAGAAGAATTGAAGTTTTGTTGAGGAATACAGTTCTCATCTCATTCAGGCTATCAATATTTACTGTCCATTCATTTTCATCCAGATTTCTGCAATGTTTGTCGAAGCTTCTATTATATCTCGTGAAAGAGCATGGAGCCCTGACTCATGTCAATGCTTATAGCCTGTGTTCGGGCTACACTTCCGTTCACCATTATACCATCAGCCCCCACCCTGAAGAAAACTACCTTGAGCATTTTGGATTACCTCCAGGGAAAGAAACACACCATTTTTATAGACCTAAGCACTTACTGAAATATCAGACACATAGTAAATGGTGAGAAAATACTTGTGGAATAATTTGACTATTTTAAAATTCTATGCCAAGAATGCCAATCCTTAGGAGCACAAAGGACACAAAATTATCTTAAGTGGGCAAAGTCTTAGGGGAAGGGAGTCACAACCAAACTCTTGTAAGTAAGGTAGACACTAGGTATCCTGCCTTTTTTCCTTATTGAGTCTTAATTTCAGACAGTTGGTGAAATCTACAGAGATTCTCCAAAGGAAAAAAAAAAATACATTTTTCTTGTCTATTTTTTGTGGGCATTCTTGAGCATCCTAAAAAATACTCATCTCCATCAATTCACAGCCTTAACTGTCTATGGCTTATGAAGCCTCAGGTAAAATAACTATTGGATAGATAGAACCAAACATCACAGGTTCAAACTTGGTTTTAATTCCCTTTGGTTTAGATCCATTTCCTTTACCTTTTATGGACCATTTTTTTCAGCATCTGAGTTCCAGAAAGACAGGATGTAGCAATTTCTCTGAGAGAAGACTCCTGAAAGAATACTCAATTCTCAAGGAAGAAAGTATTTCCAAGGACACTGTCATCTGTTGTCAGTCACAATGGGATGCAGAGGGCTGCAGCTGCAGGTACATGATACAACAATGCTTTTCTACTGAAATAGATCCACTTTCACCTCTGGGGTCCAGTGTTTGCCTTTCAAGTCAGCTGCAAAGGTCGGGAATGGAAAAACTGGGGGGATGTAACTTGTTAAGAACTGATGCAATTCACAGCACTGTTTAAAAGAAGCCCATACCGCCTGATGTCCAATCCAAACACTACTCTGAGACACAGCCACCTGCCCAGTATCCACCGAGAAAAGTTTTTGCATTGGGCTTATCCAAAGCCTTGTGTGAAGTCACCCTGAAAATAAATCTTCACAGCTCAGAGAGCCAAGATACAAACAAATGGGGAAATATTACCCAGGGATATCAAAGACAACGCGCAAACAAAGCTGAAGGGGAGACAGGCACAAACTGGCAGAGGAAGAAGGAACTGCATAAGAAATGTAGTGCTTTGAGAGCAGAGAGGGGAGGAGGGGACACCTGGGGAGGGCACTGTGTATCCTGAAGCCGTAAGACACTCTATTGAGGTAGCAGAGTCTTTGTGCTAAGTACTCTTATTACCAAGTCATTTTCATCAAGCATGCCAACTTTTAATTAAGAGAAAAAGAATAAGAAACAGGAACTCCTGTCAGTCAATCAATCAGAAAAGCAATTATCTAAAGGGTTATTTCCACAAGGTAGCTGAGTATGGGCATTGGACTGCATGGACTGCTCATTAAAGCACCCGGTAGAGGATCCCCACGCTTCTTCATGTGGTTTGTCAGAATTATACCAAACAGTCATCATTTTTGGTTTTGTACTTTGGGACTGTTTTTCATGATCTTGGTCTCAAGGAAGAGTTCTCTGTGGGGACAGAAACAGAACTGCCTTGCCCTATTTGACAAAGCTTTGTAATGAAATCAAGAGCAACTGCTTTCAAGCAATAAAACACAAGATTTCATACCTTAACATTGTCTTTCCTAAAGGAACTCCACATACCATCATGTCACAAGGGCATGTGGGGTGCAACTTATCACAGTCTCCCCTCCTGCCCTGAATGTATGTCTTTGTATGTCTCCTGTTGCAGCACCATTTTCAGGAGTGGAGGGCCATGTCTCGATAGATTCAAAATCCTCGCAGCTGCTGTAGAGCCACACCACACTGAAAATTCAGAGAATCACAAATGCCAACCATCTGAGTTGTGCTGTTTGGTGGGAAATAGAAACCAGTGGTTTCAGTGACTCGTACTCGACCACTCTAGTGCCACTCTACCTAAGCCAGACAGGCTGAAGAACAGGGCAGTTAAACTCAGGCTGGAGGGGGCTGGAGCGATGTCTCAGCAGTTAAGACTACTGGCTGCTCCTGCAAAGGACTGACATTGGATTACCAGCATCCAACAGCTACCAACTGTCCATAACTCTAGTTCCAGGGATTCCAGTCCCTCTTCTGACCTCTGTAGGCATTGCATGAAATAGATGCACATACACACATACACACAAAATGAAAAAATAGTAATATTTAAACTCAGGCTGGAATGGAGGCACATCTACAGTCTCAGTACTCATGAGGCTAAAACAGGAGGATTCAAGTTCAAGGTCAATCTGATTTACAGGGCAATACCATTTCCAAAAGATAAAAGGAAAAGAAAACACAACCCTGGGGTGTCCAAGACAGCTGTTGAAACAGTAAAGCAGAATACCAGAAACTTTCTTGAAATTATGTGCCTCTCAACTGAGGGGTCTGAATATCCAGCTATGTCTTCCCATCACTCTGGACTGTGATATTAGGTTTGTGACTCATCAGCAAACAGTGCACTGCTTCAGCCTCATCTCCCTACCAGCTCCATTCTCATGCATGTCCACTACCGTGTCAATTTCTCAAGGGTGAGAGGCGTTGGCTCTTCTATCCCGAGGTGATACCTGTGGTGTGGGCTGATTTCTAATGCTGAATTAGTCAGTTTTAATTGTTTCCTGTGCAGACATAAGGAAGAAATAAATGCAAAGGAATTACGAAACATGGGGAGTCACCTGAATGCCTACCCTGCCTCCTACCATAGACCAAGGTGGGAAACAACTGAGAAAAAAAGTGAGCTTCAGTCATTATTTTGCTCCATGCACCAATTTGAAGGAAAACATTATTTTCATCCAGTTTTTCACAGTTCCAAGAACTACACAGAACAAGGAGAACACACAGGATACTTACTGAGGTTGTTTATAGTTTTAAAGAGATCCAGGGGGAAAGGCACTGGCTTTAAACAGATTATTATAAAGAATTACCAGTTCTACATGAAGATAACTACATTAAATAAGTTGCTCTAAAACAGAGAGACATACAGAGCTGTCTCTAAATATAAAATAGAAATATATATATTCACACACGTTTCAAACGTCATTTCATTTATAATAATCTGTGTTGAGGCCACAAATGTGAATGTCATTGGCTATAGCAAATCAAAGGTCAATGCCTGACAAACATTTAACAACTCTCATCCAAAGTTGAGAATCTTCGTGGAAGTGCGGAATGGATGAGGATCATGTCTCTACCGTTCAGCCTGCGTTTACCCTTTCAAAAGTCCATTTCAACAGTAGGCTAGAGTTGAAGGAAACCCCTGTTTATGGCACCTCCAAGGTGAAAATGAAAAATTCTGATGGTGCTCACAGCCTTGAGAAGAATTTCAAGTGGCTTATTGCTTTAGTTTTCTCTGATTTCACTCACTCTTCAGGAGGAATTGAAGGACAGATTCTGCCTGTTGCTCTGGAGGCTAAGTTCTGTTCTCAGGGCAGATCTTTACTGGTGGCTTGAGATTTTTACTACACACTTATCTGAGTGCTCCTGCTTCAGAGAGCTCAGAAAGGACAATGCACAATCGATGAACAAGTCTGGCTGTTTCTTGGCCGATGGGGTATGTGCATGTGCATGATTTATGCAAACAAAAAAAATTACTGTGTGCATGCAGTGAGCCAAATCATCCTCATTCCTTACGGACTTTTTTTTTTTTTTTTTTAACCTTTCTTTGTACAGCTTTAATAATGTTTGGCTGAGATTTCAGATTCATCTAATTTTCCAGTGGGATCTTTTGGGTGTCGGTGACCATGTTGCCACAGCAAGGGCAGCACTCGGGAGCAATCTGCCTCTGCTGACAGACATTCATCTTATGGCTATGGGTGCTTTGTCACTGGCCCCAATTTCAGAGTAGGGCCTCATAAAGTTGGCAACGTTAAGACCAAAATAATGTCATTTAGTGTCTAGGGGGAGGTTAAGAAGAGGATTAGAGGCAGGCAGGCAGGCAGGGTATATTAAACGAGCCCATGACTAACAGGGTGTGACAGAAGAGAATTTTATTCTTTTCAACAAAACAATTCCCCAGGGCTGGGACCATTCCTCCACAGAGCCTTTATCACCTTGGAATTTTTATGGTTATTTTTGATGAATTCACATTTTTGCAAAGCCTCTTTTGAAATCATGCCAGTTTTCAATTTTTAATTAAAGTCGTAAATAATCTTAATTCTGCCTTAAAAGGTTTATTGTTTCTTTCTTTTTTTATGATTGCTGCCAGGAAATATTTCAAATACCATGTCCCAATGTGAGTGAGCAATTAGAATCTCTCCAAGGTCTAGTGACAACATTGTACCATGTAAATATAGCACACTGGAATATCGGCGTGAGATTTAGCAGAGTGGATAGACCAATTTCAGGTTTATCACCAACTGCTTCTATTGAGAGTGACATTTCCTCTTTTCTTGGATGAAGCAACTTTCATCATTTTAATTTCATGAATTAACCATCACAGATTTAGAAAGGATTTTCTAAATAAAAAGGCAGGTTCCATTTTGGAAAGTAAGCACAGTAAATTTGTCACTGTGGGCGGGGCACGGGAAGTCAACCAAATGAGATTCAACCATTTGCACAAAACAGAGTGAACATGAAAGTACAGTCATAGAAAAAGAACACCTCATTATATCTAAGATAAAATTAAGAAAGATCTACAATATCTGACATGAGGTTACCAGACTACTTGAAAGTAGTACCTTTGTTATCTTAGATCGCCTACTGAAGGCTGCAAGTAAATTGTCCATAAAATTGGATTTTCTATTCATAAGGCTAGCTTTTCTTTCTCAAGTCTTCAATAACATTCTCACAATCAAAACTACTCTTCCTTTCTAAAAAGCCAAAGCACACCATGTTTAAAATATAAAAGCCATTGACAGTCTCTGAAACCATTCCATGTGTTTCCATATCTTCAAATCTAGGCTAGCCTCCTAAACTCAACATCTTTATTGCTGTGTATTTGTCTCCATGGGGAGGTAGAGACTAAACAGCACGAGAATGGAAAGTTTCTCTTCTGAAAAACTTTTCTACTGAGCTTCTTCAAAATAAATGTAATGTATTATTCAAATGTATAAGATAGACAATGACAAACTCTTAGACAACGATCCTGCTAAAAGGACTCAACAATGATGAGTATACAATGATGATGTGTCTTTGTTTGTTTTAGAGACAGGGTCTCTCTGTAGCACCAGCTGGCCTGGAACTCACTATGTAGACCAGGCTGGCCTTGAACTCACGGAGATCCACCTGCCTCTGCCTCCCGAGTTGCACAAATACACTGGGCATGATGAAGTGTCTTTTTAAGAAAAAGCATTATTCATTCCATTTCATTTGCATTAGCTGTTCCTTTGCTTTCCTGAATTCAAGAAAATAACCGACCCATACCAACTGACCCCGGATATCAATTGACTGGGATTTCAATTGAAAATATTTAAATATATTTCTATAGAGAAAAACTAATGATTTTAACAATTGATTTTTCAAAATTTGTTTTGTGTACAGTTAAGTATATCTGTCAGATCCCTGAGGTTGAGTATTTTTCTTTATCAAAAGGAAGGATTGATCAAGTTCTTTCCATATATGAGCTTTTGGCTGGCACTGAATTAATACTTCTCAAGACAAAAAATTCAAGTGACTAAATAGTAAATCCCTGTAAACCATGAAAGAATGTACAATGTTAACTAGAGGCACAGTGATCTGAAAATCCTTGCTCTATGATTCAATTACCTGAAATAAATCGAATTTTAAATGGTCCTTATTTTTGTTAGAAAGGGACCTTACATGAATCAGGTATCTAGTTCAATATACAAATTCAACACTAAAAAAGTCATGGTAATGTAGTATAGTTTTGCCATGAACAGAGGATTCTAGTTTGTTAAAAAAATGTTTTTAACTTGGAGGCTAGAATGATATAGTTCAGTTGATAAAGTCCTTGCTATGCAAGCTTGAGGAATTGAGTTTGATCCCAGGCACCTGAATATAAAGTCATGTGTGGTGGCATGTGTATGTAAACCCAATGCTAGAGAAAGGGGACAAACAAAATGGACAGCTCCTGAGGAATGACACCCAATGAGGGCCCCTAACTTTCCATATGCAGGTGCATACACATGTGCATCTGCTCACACAAGAACATGTATAGAACCCCACAGACCTCCACATCCACCTACCTCACCCCAACAAAAACACTGTTCTAATGAAATTCTTCACAAGGGAGTAAGCTCCTTATCCCCAAGGGTTTGGAAGCCTAGTCTGGCCAGTCAGAGGCTGCACTGTGTGAGCTTTGCAGAGCAAATCAGACAGACTTGCTAGATGACCCTTGACACTCCAAATCTGAGTCACCATAATTTTTTGATTGATCTTCTATTTATTTATTTATTGAGATAAGATCTCCCTGTAGCCACAACTAGCCTGGAAGTATGTAGTCTAGGCTGGCCTGGATATTGTGCAGGCATTAAAGATGTGCACCATCACACCCATCTTGTCACTGTAATTTTTTAAGATTTTTGAAAACTGCATTGAACCCTCATCAATGTCAAAATCACTTTACATTCTTCAGATTTTCATATATAGTGCCTATCAAGAAACTTCCCCTCTCCAAGCCAACCACGGTCTCTATATATCCTAAATATTTACTACTTTCTTCATTAGAGTGGAAATTATTTTAGCTAGTTGATATGCAATGAAAAAAAAACCACTTCTCTTTAGAAAAGGTTTCTGAAGATCTCCATAAAAAGCCTTTTGTTATGAATACTTCCTGGTTTGGGTGATTTTCATTCTTTCTCTCTGATTACAAACCTCCTCCAGAAATTCGTGCCTGGCTGCATCACCTGTGCCAACTACAGCCTTGCTACAACCTGAGAGAAAACTTCCCTCCTTGGTCTACAGCATGGTACATCTTCCAAAGTCTAAGAATCTCCAATGCCGTGCGGAAGCTGAGTACCACAATAGTAACTTAGTTGTGCTTTGCCCGGCTAGAAAATTCTTTCTTGAATTTACCTTTTTCCTTGCTTGTTGCTCTTTGGAAGAATGTGCCTTCACGTGCTTTCTTAAGGAACTTGGATCTGTGTAGCGTTTTGTACATCCTGGAATTTGACAAGCATAAGGTTTCTAAACAAGAAAGAAAGAAAGAAAGAAAGAAACTGCTGTGGTTAAATCATAAAGGTAATGAGGTCAAGGCTTTATTCAAACTATTCAGAGCATGAACTCTTAGCAACTGACTGATGTCAGGGGCTGAGTAACACTCATACATTTCAATAAAGAACACCCAGGAATTCTGCATCATGGTAAAGAGAAAAGTAAACATTAGGAAAAAAAAAAAACACAGAGACACCCTCTCCTTGATTTTTAAGAGAGTACCTTCATTTTCAGTGTAACTATAAATCTCTTGTGGAACTTTTTAATGTGGAAATTATACTTACATACTTACAGTTATGTTCCCCTGAGAACAATCTTTGGTACTGTCAGAAACTAGTAAACACATATTCTTTAAGAGTTCAGGTAAAGAAGCTGTAGAAAAGTCCAGAAAAGACTGGGTATGTTTCAGAGGGAACCTGATTCAGAAAGAGAGAGGGAAAGAATTAAGAAGGAAAAAATTAGTGTAAAGTGAGCAAGAAACAGCAGGTTTCAAACAACAGACACGTGAAGACTCTGCCGGAGGCACACTGATACAAACAACAGACGCGTGAAAACTCAGCCCTGGAACACTGATACGAGTTGCAGAGGAGTTGAGTTTACTCGAGGTGAATGAGCCCTTGGCTGAGTGAGGAGGATGCAAATTTGCTTATTCCAATTCCTTGTGCTCCAGAGAAACGTAAAGAATACAGAGACGTGGGTACTGACTGTTAAGGTGTGTTAACAATCATGGATCTACTCTGTGTCTCATTGGGTAACACACGTAACTGGGTCTACATGATGACATAAAGAATCATCTCTCCACAGTAGGATTCTCGCTCTGGAACCCTGCTATAGCACTGGCAATTGCATGGCATGGTTACTCACTTTTCATATGCTTATCACTTTCTAGGCTAACATACATGTGTATATATGTTTATCTTAAGGGAAGTAATGTTCAGGATTCACTATGTTTTGCCATTTTTTTATTCCAAGAACAAGATAAAATGATGGGTATATTATTTAATTTGTCACACCCAATTTGAATTCTAATTTTCATATCTGATGTGGTTGCTCACTGACTGATTTTGACTGACTGACTGACGGATGGATGGATGGATGAATTGAATCATCTAGCAGTAGACTTCAGAATGTCTGGGAACTGTGTAACATTCTAGGGACTCTAACAATAAACAATAGATAAATGGGGCTCTTACCCCATCTTTTTAAAAAGGTCGGCAAACACTGGCTAAAGTCACTTGCTAATGAGTTTCCACTGGGGGAACAAAGATTTTTCTTTGACCTGGGAATCTTTTCTGAGTTCGGAGGGATTTCGTGAACTAGCCTTCCCTATGCTACACAAACTTCACATTAGAGGAACACTTAGTCAAGATCTCACTGGAAGCCCCAATATACAAATACACTCACAACTTTGAGTATGACAGGATGGGTCGTGAAGAAAAGTTTTAGGAACACAATGTGCTGTAGAAATCCAGGCCACTATAATTTGGACTGTAATGCCAGTTTTATTTGATTTTGAGATACTCTTGGAGAAAGCTTGAAATCACACCATTCCTCCCAACTGGCTTTGCCGTCTGCCACCTGGGACCATGATGTCAAAATAGCACTGTCGGGGACTGGTCTGAGCAGGATTGCTGTCCCCCTTGTTTTCTCTCTGATTGCCCAAGCTTTAAATGGCAAGTTACACTCCATCAAAGTAGGTATTTCATTATTTTCCAGCTGTCCTGAGTAATTACTTCCCTTGTTCAGATTTAAGATATTGATAGAAAATGTATTAACAAAAAATTTCAGGGTTAGTATAATTAACTCAATATTTATTTTCCTTGAGTAAAGAATGTTTAGTTGAAGAAAGATACTTTATCCAAAATTCTGACAGCATTTGCATAAGGATTGATTAATGAAAAGTAACCTTAATTTAAATGATAAATTCTTCAAACAGTTCTCATTTGCTTTGGAAAGCACATGACTAATTTCTATATGATCTTAAAAGAGTGTACCAGTTTGTTAAAGGTAGTGAATATTTAAATAGGAGCCAGTTTAGATCTTAAGAGAAAGAAGATAGTTTTAACAGACGTAATAGAAAAATAATTTTTCAGTGAAGTAAAAATAACTGAGTTTTAAGAGATATTGCAGTGAATTAAAATCGTGAAAAATTATTACCTTAGGTAGTTTTACTAAAAAGGTTTTTTTTAAAAAAGATATGCATTTTTAAAATCTGAAATTGTTTTTGGAAATGTCTGATTAGCTGAAGTTAGCACCAAGCAAAGAAGGGTGCTGTAGATCATAGTACCTTTCCTCAAGCCGTTCTTCACACTACAAACTTACAAGCTGGACTGGTACCTCGAGACAACCTTGTCTCATGAATATTCTGTCTTCCATGATAATATTTGAGGACCAACTGAAAAACTGACCGGATTTGATCCACACCATTTAGATAATGACAAAACAGGGCATTCAAACATAGTTTGTTTTTTTTTTCTATGTTAAAATTTTCACTGCTCAACACATATGTTCACTAATATTCTATTGGTCACCATATTCAATTCATCTAGAGCAGAAAGGGTCTATCTTGTGCTCATACTGTGCTAATTGTGTTTCAGATATTTACTAGGCAAAGCATCACATTTCTGCATATTAGGACAGTTCTGTTTAGAAAGGCATAGCTACAGAGATGGCTAAAATGACTTCTATAAATATGACTAATAGAGACTAATATAAAACCTAATAAATATGTCAACTACAACATTAGAAAAATCTTAAATATGTATGAGAAGGTGTGGAGAAATAAGAGTGTCTTTTCAAAATTCAAACTCCAATGTAGTTTAATAATAGACATCAGAATGTTAACACTGAGAAAGTACTGTCATGAATACATTATTTTCAAGAACGTGGGATAAGAGATCTGTGATGTGTATAATACACTTATCCCAACGGCTTTGTTAAGTGAAGAGAAATTACACAGCATCTACCTAGCCTCACATAAGGAAAACGGCATTGAAGCCTGAGAACTCAAAGGAGAGCTAGCAACATAATGGGGAAAATAAAAGACAAAAGTTACACCGAAAAGGCAGTGTGGCAACAAGCAAAATGAAGCAGCATTGAGGGAGTTATGGGTGGAAAATAAAACTCAATTGTTCTCCTAAGGCTGATGTCAAAGGATGTGTGGCTGTTAACACAGAAAAAGCATGCATGAGACTGCACCTTGGGAAAAATCTGCCCTATCTTTTTAGGTTGCTTGCAGGTGAACCTGCATGCAGGCTGAAAAGTTCTCATGTCAAGAAGGAAAGAACCAGCTTCAACAAATGCACATTATGTTCACATTCTCAGCATCTGCACACACTGTTTATTCAGGCATATGCTGCTATTTTGTTGCTTACTTTAATGTCCAGTCTCTGGTGGCCAATTTCAGCCAATGTCTACCACATAACACCCCTAAACTGGTTCTGTTTGCACAGAGAAGTGACTAACTAACCCCTGTGTATGAGGAAGTTATAATATTTAGGTTCATGTAAAACTACATAAAAAAATGAAGTGGCCACACAGGACCCCAGTGGACATTTCACTAGGTTCTGCTGCTGCACTTGGGATTGCCACCATAACTGCAGGCCAGCAAGCAAACATGCACCATCCTACCATCAGAGGGGACCGCTGGCACCCAGTAGATATGGGGAGATAACCAGCCCCTGCCATCCTTACGGTATCAAGATGTGTCCTCTGGTGCTTGGCCCGGTCGCTGGAGTTGCTGAATGCCTTCTGGCAGCCGGGATGCTGGCACAGGTATGGCTTCTCACCTGTGTGGCTACGCAAGTGAATCTTTAGATTCTCAAGTCTTGAAAAAGCCTTCTTACAGCCTTCAAACTGCAAAAAGAAAAAAATGGCGGTTGTTGAGAAGAACCCTTAATGCTTGAATTTTGGGGTATAGGGAGAAAAAGTCATTAGTTTGTACTTAGCTTAACAGTAAGATGAAATTAAATCCAAACAGCAACAAATATTGCTTCTAAAAATATCTGTATGTTTATGTGAATTGCGTTTTCCACAGAATATATACGCCACTTTCCACACCAGATTTGGGTCCCAAACTGATTTCTGTGATTACTTATGTCAGAGAAAATTCACTGTGAGCCATCTGGCTCAGTTAATAAAATTACAGTAATGTGTGTCTTAAAGATTTATTAAAAAATTAACACAGTTTTCCATTTCAAAATTTGGTTTAAACTGAAAGAACTGGGAAAGAGGAAACTTTTCAACAACTAAAAAACTAACAAGAAAAATCAAGAATATTATGACAGAAAAGGACACAGAAAGATGCAGAGTACAGAAGGAGAAAAACACCTGACTGCTAGATCGCTCTGATCAGACACCTCCTTAACTATTCTTGCTGGGGTTTCAACTTCCAAAGGAGGGACCATGAAAATATTTAGGGCAATGCCAACCTTCATAAGTTTTCAACATGCTTTTTACAAAGCACTAAAAGACAGATGACTCACTTAGGACTAAATTATCTTCCAAATTAAGTAAGAGTTTAACTTTTTTAAAAGAAATTTCACATATCTAGCTCATGAAGAAGACTAAGATAAAATGTTGGTGATTTCAAAATGCATGCTAATAGTCTGTTAGTAATACATATTGACAGTAGTGTTAATTTTTAAATTTTGTCTTCTGTGGGCAAAAAAAATATCAGCTACTGTGACAGGGTCAAGGTGATGCTAACCCTGAAAGTGTTGGTAACGAGATGTGTTAGAGAAAGCCTGGAAGCAAGGCAGGAGGTGAGGTGAAGACTTACTCTTTATACCATTTTTTTTTCTTTATTTTTATTTTATGTGCCTGCATGTAAGTGCACTTGTGTTATGCAATGCCCACAGAGGACAGAAGAGGGCATCAGATCCCCTGGAACGAACCAGAGTTACAGAGTGTTGTTAGTCGCCATGTAAGTGCTCAGATTCAAACCTGGGTCTTCTTCAAGATCAGCTAGTGCTTTTAACAACTGAACCATCTCTCTAGTCCCATTTTTTAAAATAATTGTTTTGCTTTTATTTTATGTGTATGCGTGTATTGTGTGCAAGTGCACCCAAGTCATGCAATGCCCATGGAAAACTTGTTTAACCATTCCTTTGGTGCTAAGTCCTAGAATATTTTTGTTAATTTGATATTTTTATTCAGATTTGAATTCTCACTGGTAGGTAAAGTTAGGAATATGGGAAAACCAAACAGAAACAAACAAACAAACAAAAAAACCTAGTGTGTGTAAAGCAATAAAGAAACCTGAATTTGGGGGTTGAGGAGATGACTCAGTGGTTGAGATCACTAGCTATTCCTGCAAAAGACCCAGGTTCTGTTCCCAGCACCCATACATGACAGCTAACAATTGTCTGTCCCTAATCCAGTTCCAGGAGAAACTGATACCCTATTCTGATCTCCTTGGACATTACACAACATGTGTGCACTTACATACACATAAATGAAATAAAATAATAAAATAAATGATAAACTATTTTTTAAAAGCAAACTTTAATTTTTGGAGAGAAATGTAGGAGAGATGACATGGATAGACATGAATCCAAGGAAGGAGGTTAAGCACAAGGCTGCCTCCATTTAAAACTAGAAGATAGGACTTAGAGCTTATAAAACACCTCAGTTCTCTTCTTTACCTACAATGGATGGTGTAGGACACAGTTCAGGAAGGGACAGTCCAGAGCGTGTCATTTCAGTGGTCGGAAATTTCATACTTAAGGATAAACTAAGTAGAAAGAATAGTTATCATGTCACAACTCCATCTATTTAAGTTGATCACATTTTGCAGTCTGGAGTATTTTAAGAAATTTATGAAAGTTGTACTTATTTTTGATTGAGAGTTATACATGTCTCACAGACATATGTTGGTTTATTTCAATTTTGATATTTTGCTCAAAATAATTTTTGGTGTTTTCCTGATTTCGATTCCACATACAGATAAATCTAGCCTGAACTGAGGATGGATGCTGACAGAGCTGGCTACTTGTCACCACCGCGTGTATCTAAAGCTGTATTGCTGGAGGCTCAGAGGGGTAGGGGACTTACTTCTGCAAATTTCCAAGGGGCTCTCAACTTCAAGGATCATGGGGCTCCAAGCACATGGCTAACTCATAGCTCAGAGGTCTCTGCCAAGCAAATGTCTGCTTTTAGCTTTACTCTGAATGAAGACTCAAAGCAAACTCCTGGAGTCCAGTTTATTTTGCTTGGAATCACCTGTGTACGATACTTAGATCTGAAATGAGTTTGTGGGTATAGACATGCCAAGCCTATAGTCTAGCTCCCTGCAAGGCTCTTTGTAGGGTGGATTCCATTCTGGGGCCAGCTCCAGGAGCACATACCCAGAGTTGGGTGGGGCCCAATCTCCACTCCCTTCCACAGTGGTCTCAAATCTAAATCACAGAAAGCTGCATTGTTTTTGTAGGCAGCAGAATGGGACTGAAGAAGAACAGTAGACTAGATTAATAATGTCTCACAGAATGAGGAGAGAACACTAGGTATGGACTTGGCTGATTCAAACTGTCTACATGATCACACATAAAGTGTATGTAGCAAGCACTTCCAAGTACTTCCTATTAGTCCACTTCAAATCAAGCTAATTGCTATTATTACATCAATACAACAAACAATAAAAACCCCAAAGGCTTGCATTCTAAGTAAATCAGTGAGAAATATGTAAAATCTTGGAAAATCTTAACCATGTTAAAATAGTTAAGATGGAGAAAAATGCAAGAATCTAGAGTGAAGATGACCAAAACACTGTAAAATAATGAGACTCTAAGTGATACTGGATGTTCACAGTGCAATGAGAGGCCAGAAAACAGGGAGCAGCATTACAGTATTTTCAGGGAGGATGGGGTGAGGGGGGACCCTCACTGAGTTATATGAATAAAGGCAAGAGAAAAGCAATTTCATGGATATAGGAATGCATACCACACACCAACCACTCACTTTGGCTGCAGAAATTCACTTTAAGAATCTATGAACCCAGGTACTGAAGGCCTGGCTAATGGCTTGGTGAGGGACCTAACACCCAACAGGCCAGAGACACCTGAATGAACTTGTCACAGAGGGATTCTGTAAGACGAAAGGCCTCTGTTTACTTCTCTAATGGCTTTTGGATAAAACTTGAAAGCAACCAATTTTATAATGAATAATTATCATCCATTATGGGAATAACCCTGTAATTCAGCATAAGAATTTCCTTTCCCTGAGGCAGTTTCAGCTCTAGACTTACAAGTTCAGTTAAAGGCAAGTGATTTAAAAATGAACTAACATTTAGACGAGCTTACAAAGGATTCCCAAGCATGTTAAAAATGGATTCTTGGACAGTTTGAGCACATGGATGCCTTTTATCCTTCTTAGATTTTTTTTTTTTTTTTGGATGACGTTTACGGTGTTATTGAGTGTGCTGAACCTTGTAATGAACACTGAGTTTAGAGAAGCAGAAACCACTGGGAGTGTTTCTTGAGTTTGAGCACGTGTGTTTTCCATGAGGTTCTTACAGCACAAGATACAACCAGAAACCTCAGCTCTGCGTTATCAACTAGTTGCCCTTTATCTCTCCCACAAATCAACTCCTACACAATTTCAGTGACTCTCTCAGGTCCTCTCCTCCTTGGATTGCTTGAGGATCCATGAATCCAAATCCACTTTCCACTTACCCAGAATTGGATCATCAGACCTGACTGTTCCTGACTCAAAAGCAGATATAATACATGAAGGTCAGACAAACCCCAAACACAATCAAGCTTAAGAGTTCAAAAGAGAAGGGGAAGGAAAAAAAAAAAGACACAAAAGTGAGGGGAAAAGACTGAGCAATAACAGGGAGAGGGCATGTAGCAGAGGAGAGACCTGGTGTTCACTGAGCGCTTATTTCACACTAAGCTCCTTGCTATGTTTTCTTTCCACTTATTAATTTGATCTAACTAGCATCCTCCCTCTAAACAAGCCCTACGGCATCGCCCACTGTTAACTGCTGGGAGGAACAAAATGAATAAAGGCAATGTTTACTCAAGCAAAGATGAAAGCCAAAGCCAGTATGCATGGCTAGGTAGGTACCATACTGCAGGACCTTGAGTAATGGAGCTCAGAGACATGGTTCTCAGACCAGCCTCAGTTCCACTAAGAATCTGCCAGAAGCTCTCTGATCCCTCCCCAGAATCATAACTCTAGAAGTCAGGCCCCCCTACCTAAGCGGAAACCTGTGTTGTGCTCTAGGAGCTTCTGATGCTCAGTGAGAGCAGGCAAGTGTGCAGATCCCATTCATACCATGAGAATCCTCCATTTCTTTATGCAAATCTTGTGACAGAAGGAAATGCTTTGCAGAATTCACTCTTTCTACCTCAGACCAGAGTCATGTGAACTATAGTAGCAGCTATCCTAGGACTGAAAAGGAACATCACCACTCTACCAGTGGGGCAGGGTTATTATTATTCACACAGCAAATGAGACAAAACTCCCAGAATGCCAATCTTCAATGAGAGATTCTTCAAATTCATGACTTTCAAATCTGCTACCAGGCAGATGTCTGATTCTAAACTTGGTATGCCCACAAGTTCTCACAGTGGCCTCCTGACCAGTAAAACATCCTACATTGCAACTGCCCATTACAGTCTCCTGTTGAGAAAAGCACTGACTGACAGGGGGTGGTCACATTTTTCCATTTGCACATTTCAGCAGAATTACAGGCATGTAAGAGAACAGTGCATGAAACTGTCAGTGACAGAACTTTAAATCTTGTGAGTTTTGAAAATACTGCATTGCATGAAGCCTCACTCCGAGAAAAATCTCTTTAAGTCTGGTTTTAAGTAACAAACTTTAATTAGACATGTTCAAATTGCCTCAAACCTAAAGAGCCTTAACTTGCATCACTTTGCTAATTTAGAAAATTATTTCATATTTAAAGAATCAGAGTGGACTGTAATCACTGTAGATATATGTTGGCTTGATTACAGATTGTTGACATTCAGTAACATTAAGATGACCTTTGAAATATTACTCTCCCTTTCTATTAGAAGCTTTTGTGTAAGGTTATAGAAATGAAAAGCTCATTAGACACCATTAAAATGGGATTTATTCCATATGTGTAACCAATAATCAAAAAGAATATTCTTCCTTCTCCTAATCAGCTTCTTTAAAGTGTCAAGCAGCACAAGTCTGTATTCAAAGCAGTAATAATAGCAAATCTTCCTGATGAGGTTTCTATACCATTGCTAATATCAACAAAACCAAAACAGAATGCAGTCTATGATGCTGGACATGCTTTTTAAAAATATATATTTGATTTCAATTAAGGCTCAGTGTTTACGAACCATTAGAGGTATAGTATGATTTTACAGTTTCATCAGTCAATACCAATTAATCCCATTAGCAATGGATGACATTGATATGCAGCAAAAACTGGCCAAATAAATGAGTCAGTAGTTTACATCTCCATATATTGACCAAAGACAAAGGTGAGAGGCTTCCATGGAAACATTTCTGATGCCCTGGATACAGTCAAGGTGACATCCATAATAAGTCTAAGAGTTCAAGTCCTTCAATCAAGTGCATGCCTTCAATAGGTATAAGGATCATTATTTCTAAGACTCAGAAAGGAAGTGCAGAGTTTCAATTTATACACTCAAGAAGAAGTGAGAAATCTAAGAGATTTCTAAGTTAGCACTTACTTCTGGAAATTTCCTTGCAGAAAAGCCTCTGAACCATATGTGTATCTGAGTAACCTAGGGTCTTGTTGAAATGCAGATTCTAATGCCTTGGGATTGCTGTGGGCCTGAGAGTATGCATTTCTAACTATCTCCCAAAGTGATGTAGTAGATGCTAAATGAAATGTTCAAAGATTATACTTGAAGAAATAAGGTTCTAGGGCTCATTAGTGAGCCTCATGTTGGAAGTGTAGAGTCTAGTGGAATTTAGAAAAGGAGGAATAAAAGAAGCCAAAGGATTAGGAATGAAGTCATTAAAAGAGTGGTCTACCTTCAATGAACCAAATTAAGACAGCTTCCTCATAATATACAATAAGCTACTTTTAAAATTTAAGCCTGGAAAATAGTAGGGTCAAAACACAGAAAAAAATGTAGTCAAAAAAAATAGTGGCACTTTTATTTGGGGCGTAATCAACAGCTACCTAATCAGACTTAAAGCCCACTCAATAGGAGGTAACTCATGTGTGGTACTGTAAACATAGCCAAACACACATGGCTAAAGAGGTCACAGATCTTTAAGAAAGGCCTAAGTTTGTCATATCCCTAGACAAACATAGTTTCTTACTGTATACCAAATATGGATCCTTATATTTATAGACAAGTAAGTCACCATTCATCAAAAAAGCTTCTTTTGCAACAGATAGAGACTATTACAAAGTTCCATAACTAGTCACATGCAGAGAATAAGTCTGTGAGATGCCCAACCCTAAGTGACACATCTACAATGGAACCTCTACATCTAAGGCTCACAGAAAATAGTGGAACAAGGAGTAGAGTGAGTACTAATGCATCTCTCAACTCTCATCAGTGAAGCTTCTTCATATCACAGACAGCAATGAGCAAAAAAGGGCCATGACTGGCCAAACTGTAGAGACTGCTAACTGTGGGTCCCCGGACACTACTCCTATATTAAACTTCACCTACCCAGGGCTCGGGGGCCATTGTGGAAGAGGGAATAAAAAGACTGTGAGAGCCGGGGAGGAAGTGCAAGACTATAAGAAAACAGGAGTCTTACATGCTTCTGGGGCCTTGATCATATGAATTTGTAGCAGTGGAGACAGCATACACAAGACCCATGCAAAGCCTATCAGAGAAAGCCAGCACAGAGCTGGGGAAATGGGCAGAGGGCCACAACTCTGGCGAGGAACTACTGGCAGGGGATCACTTCTGGGTGACAGAGAGTTGATCTCCTTTAAGGGAGTGATACTAGACAGGCTGACAGGCTCCAGTGGATGACCTCACACCGAGGGACATCTGGGTACAAAACTTGACTACATAGGCCTTAGCATATATGACAGAATGCATAATGTCCTGTTGGTGGAATATGGAACCTGTGCAGATAGGAGAGGGGGCGGGCTACGTATATTAAGATTATGAAATTTACAAAATACTCAATAAAAATGTTTTAAAATATTTTGTTATTTTTATTTTATGTGCAAGAGTGTTTTGCCTGCATATATATCAGTGCACCAAGTGAGTGCAATGCCTGCAGAGGCCAGAAGAAGGTGTCGGATGCCCTGGAACTGGAGTTATGCAATGGTTGTTACCTGGTACAGGAGGTTGCTAGCTACCATGTGGGTACTGGGAATCGAATCTGGGTCCTCTGAAAGAACAGCAAGTGTTCTTAAAGGCTGAACCATCTCATCCAGCTCCGTTGTTGTTGTTTTTAAAGATAAAGACTCAAAACTGAAAGACTGCTGAAGTACACCGGAGCCATGGCAGTTTGGTTTTCCTTCGCAGATTTCACAATTGGGAATATTCTTGCCTCCTGCCATTCCACTCAGTTTCTGTTTCCAGAGCATTCTAAGTAACACTGAATGCTCTGACAAATCTAATATTTCCCACATCAGTTTACAGAAAGTGAACAATATATAAAGGGAACAATAATCCAGATGTTTTGAGGTTTCCACATACTGACTAGTTCACTGAGCCACACCAAGTCCCTGTTTTCTAGTCCACGCATGAGGAAAACAGTGGACATGTTCACAGCTGGATGTCTCTTTCATCGAGAGCACTGTACTGCAGGTGCCAGTTCAGAATGGTGATATCTGACTTTACAATATTTCAAAGGTTTATCCAGAGTAACAGTGACTTCGTTGGAAAATTACTTAAAAGTCACCGTTAGAATAGTTTTTGGTTAACTTCAGGAAACCAGTGCAACTCAGACCGAGTTTCCAAATGTTCTAAATATCTAAAGAGATTGCACTTGCATTTTCTATGACAACCTTTAAAGTCTAATTGCCCTTGGATGTGACTTGGGGTAGTGGGAGGGAAAAGAAGCCACGTCACTTTGGTTTCAGTGGGTCAGCTGATTTAGCACACATCACTCACTAAGCCACTCAACCTTCTTAAGTGGCCTGCAGTCTTCATTTATCCAGATTTTCTGGAACTATTAAAAATTTTGTAGAATTAATAAAAAAGCCACTCAGTAATGTTTTCCGAAACTGTAATAGATTCCAGTTATTGTTCTTTCCTTGTTATTTTGGTGTTAAAAAAATGAATATATTAACCAGCTCATAAATTCCTTCCTTGCTTGTTGTACTTCTTGTCTATCATTAAGAAGTCTGTATAAAGGAAAGGTCACCTAAGGAGGCATATGTATGTGATTTTTATTGGTTTAAGGCAATTCACTGCTTTTTAACATTTTGGGTCATGGGTAATAGTTGATCCGTAACAGAATATTCTAAATGAGTCAGCAAAATAAATGAGGGTTCAACGTGGAAATGAAAACTGGGAAACTATTCTTGAGAGGCCACATGACTATGTAGAGAGAAATATGTTCGTTCTATGCCAACAACTGAACCATGCTAAGTTTTTATGGAAATTATCAAGTATCTGGATTTTAACAATTGAAAGAAGCTGGGGTCAAATGGAACCTCATCACAGGCACTACATTTACAGCTGAAAAAAAAAAAAAAAGAGTCCTGCACAGTGCAACATGGATATTCAAGACGTATCAGGTGGCCCTCCCACGACTCACCATAAGCATGCATATGGATAAATATATGATTCACATATTATCAACAAAATGTAAGAAAATGACAACTTCATGAAAGTTATTATTGCTTTGAGAAAGGAAACAATGAAAAACTGGTTGTCTGAACTTGTGTAAACACAGTAAGTTTTTGACTTCTTGCAATTTGTGACTATCCACAAAAGCATATATCCTTCAGGGGCTGACAGACCACAAGAAATGCACTTTGATTACATGCCAGTAAAGCAAATATATTTTATAGCTATGTAATTAGTTGTGCATAAACATACTTAAAAGCAATCAAATTATTTAATTTTCTACTAGGCATGTTTCTCACCAACACATAACCAGATATAATTCCCACCCCTGACATGTGCACAAGAAGGGGAAATATATTCATAGATTGTATGAAGTCAATGCTAATAAACAATAAAACTAAATATGTTTCACAACCTCCAGACAAGCAGCTCTTCCTTACTTGTACACTCTCGCAGACATCATTTTCCTGAAATCAGAGTCTCCTGGCATTGGGTTGATGCTCTACAAAGAACAAATGACACTTGGTATCTGTGGGAAGCTCCTTTTGCCTCTTCCCTATGCATGTTGTATGCAGGCACAGTGCTTCTGTGAGTACACGTACGGCACACAAATAAAAGCCAAATGCTTTGCTACTCTACAGTAAAGAATTCCTTCAAACTTTAACACAGTGACCAACTGCAGTGATCAAACCATCAGTAGGGACTGACTTGCCACTCCACAAATGGACCTGCCGTTACTGAGCTTCTGAGCATCCAGCACTTTTCTATGCTCTGTGCATGAAAAGGAAACATCAGGCTCCATCTTGCCTCTCCTGTGTTCTTCTTAGTATCATCTACAGGACTGAAACATACCCAGCTTACTCCCAACCCCTTCAGATGAGTTTCTGCATATATAGAAAGGGAAGGTGAGCAAGGGGAGGTGCAGACACAGAGAAGCCAGAGGAACTGTCCTTTGTATTTTAGGTAGTCATTTTTATATTTCATTCAGCATTCTCAAAAACACTAGTTTTTAAGTCTGAATCAGAAATATCTTTTCAACTTTTTGGATGACAGGGATGGATGAGGCAAGAGAACTAAGCAGAGGAAGGAAAGGTGGAAGAAAACATGAGATGGAGAGAATGCAGGTCAAAGCGGGAGGAGGAAGACAGAGGCACACACACCGCAGCATCCCACAGCGACCCGGTCCTCCTTTGCATTCCACTTCCGGCTCTGGCTCCACTGCATCCTAATTAAGACCCTGCTCCCTTTGCCTTTTCACGTGGAGCTCCCTCTTCTCTCTCTACCACCCCTTTAGCATGAGGCCACTTCCTTTGGGAAGCCCTCCTTTAGGCTTTCACCAGACATAATGGATCAGTTGCACTCACTGCTTACTCCCCAGGAGCACTCAGAGGCACACTAATTGGACTGCGTTTTCCCCTTGCTGGCTGAGAGCTTTATGAGGACAAGGAACCGAGTCTTACTAATCTCTTTATTGCCCTCACTAGGTACAGTGCTTGGCGTATACTCAAGTGATCATACACTATTTGCTAAATAAATGCTAAATGTAATGGAGAGAATGAACTCTTGGTAAGAAAGCATATTGATTTCCTAGACTTCCTTGTGTAGTGAACTCATTAAGGCCTTTTAATTACGTAGGGCCAGTCACTGCTTGCAATGACATCAAACAGTCAACCTCATAAAAGCTACAAAATACATTTATGGGGTTTAGATATTTGATTTTAATGTTCTATAGAACTACTCCAAGATGTATATTTAACTATTTTAACATCTATCCATGGGGGGAAAATACTAATTACCACATATGATACACACATACACATACACAACACACACGTGTATGTGCACACACGTGCGCACCCATGTGAAGAATTAACTTCTTTATTGATGTTTTGAGAGATTTATAGGAATACTGGTAGAGTGAGTGAGCTGTTTTCCTACCACACCCTTTCCCAAATTTGAGCTAAGCATACACTAACCCATTGGGAACACGATATTAGCAATAATTCAAGGCCTATAAATGTGTGCCTTCTTTATACAGAAAGAAGAGCAACTGTTTTAAAATTGCCTTTTAAAAACTGAGCTAGTATGTTCTGCAATGTGCCAGCAAGCAGCTTCTCATCAGTTTCTCAGGAAGAAAAGAATCTTTAGGATTTTGTCCTGAACTGCCCTGAGTTGAGGATCCCAAAGAGTAGGTTCAGCAATCTTCCACATGGCCACATTGCTGTCAACCATCCTACAGCCAGCCTCTCTGAATGGGAGGCAGCAGTTTGAACCCCTGGTCACAGGTCCTTACTACCCAGTGTGTTTGAAGGACAGTGGCTGTCGCATGCTCCCTCATGCGGGCTTTCTCCTTGGCAGTAGGCCTGACTGCCCAGTAATTAATAGTCTTTGACTGTAACAACGGGACATGTCACTGCCTGCCTTCAGCTTCATTAAGAATTGGCATGCTTGGTTTAACAGAGCTAAGCAATATATTTATTTACTATGGTGTTTCCCAAAACGATTGCTGAATTCTGTCATCTTTTGACTGAGAAACTGTCTGCGGGTTGAAACAGAATGTATGCTAACATACATTCAGCAACACAACCTCCAAGACAAACTGTTTAAGTCAATTTGCTTATCATATAGGCACATAGGTGCAAATATGTGCATATGTACTTATGGGTACAGCCATGGCACACGCTTAACACTTGAACACATATCCCACACAGATTCTGTAATAGATGTGCATGTGTTTGAGATCTGTGTGCAGGGGTGTAGAAGCAAGCAGGAATTTGCCAAGAGAGAAGAGGAAATTCACACACGAAGAGAATAATTTACCATAAATTGGCCCACACTGAGTGTATTCCAAAAAAACCGAGTGCAAGATGCCAAATTTTTAATGGCTCTTGCTATTCCAGATCTGGCCCTGACATGCATTGGAAGAAATGCAAGTGGGCAGGAAAGACAGGATTAAAAAATTATATCTTAAGTCTTTCCACTTTAAATGTAAAATCTCTACCACTATGATTGGGGGGATGGGGGAGGGTGGCAGGGACATTTCCTGACATGGCTTTTCTTTCAAAAAGTCATCAGTTTCTAGTATCATTTCCTAAATATAAATTCTACATTTCTTGCTAAAGCCATCTACAGCTAGTCACTTAAAGCAGAACAGATATGAAAATAATGGGCCTCAGAACCTTGCCTTGGTCCTGGTAGCACAACCAAAGTACGGTCTGGAAGAGACGTCTCCATGCAGCTCCACAGTCCTGGAATTGATGCTCTTTAGTGACAGCCCACACTGGTCCATGCAAACAACTCACTTCTTCCCAACCCACCCCCTCTACTTCCTTCTCATTCAGGCTGAGGTTTGTGGACACATGTCAGACTGACACATGAGAGGTATACAGCAGACTCCATTTTTTCCACTTGTCCTCTTTCTTTCTCTGGTTTTAAATGACTCTGACTCAGTCTTCTATCTGAAGCTTTTACTTACTGGTTGTAGAAAGACTCACTGTTGCATCTTGTCCCTTCCTCCCATATGCCCTGATTCACTCATGGTAAAATAGCTGTCATTAAACCCATTAACTCTTTTCAGTGATGACCTCTGAGCTATTGAGACCCTAGGACATTCCATCACTGCCATGCATGCACTCAGCTGTGAGCCCTACAATTCGTATGAAAATAATCTGGCTAAGAATAGAGGCCTTAACCCTCTCGACTGTGGCACTTAAAACACCTTCCCCTCCTTTCCCCAGGAACTGACTCCGTTTATCACAAGAGAGAGTTAAGTAAAATTCAACCTAAAGTTGTGAAGTTTGGGATAATGAAAAATTCCTATCTTGAAAGGACTCCAATTCCACTTTTTCTTTTTCTCCCCTCACTGAGTAAAAAATATTAGTAATTTAAATTCACAAAGACTAACTCTCCTAAATTATACCAAACATTCTCACCAAAGTCTGAGCACAAAGTTAAACCATCAGCTATGACTAGAAAGTGCCGTGAGCCGTATGTTCTTGGCATAATCTTCCTTTTAAGTAACTATAGTTCTCAAGTTTGGGGAAAAAAATGTAGTATACATCTGTGAGCCACTCAGAAACATAGGCTGCTAAAAACAAATGCAAAGTGAGACCTGGCAGGAAGGAATCAGCATGATGGTTCTGGAAGGACCTTAAGGTTGTACATTCAGCCAAACAATGAAGTAGCCTACAGAGCAGATTCTTACAGCACAAAATGTAAGGTCGTGGAAATTACTGCAAATTCACCCATCGTAACAAAATTTGGCCTTTTTCCAGTACACATTTTGCCAAGCTTTTCTGCAAAGTAATTTTAAATGGAGAAAAGAAAGATTCTTTAGAAGTTCTCAGAGGCTAACAAGTGCCAAATACATAATAGATGCTCAATAAATTCTATTTTAACTGTTAACTGGAACCCCACCCAAATATTTACTGTAATGCTTCTAATTCCACATGAGCTAAAATTCTTTGAGAGGGGAAAACAGTTTACTGTTTCCCATTGCTGGGTATAAGAATTCTACCTATACCACATCATAAGACACGTGACCATTTACCGTTACCCTTGACTTAGATCCATCCGCCTGTGAGTTCCAGGCCTATTGTCTATTCAAGGTCTCTTTTCCAAGAACTCTCAAGTACTTCAGATGACATACTGCAAACCTTAACACGGCCTTTCTGCTCTCCAAAGCCCTCATTCCCAGTTCACCCTGAACTTCAAAGTCACCCCTGGCAGCTCCTCCTCTGATACACCTGCCTTTCATTTCATGCTCTCAAGAGTCTCACAGCCATGAACACCTCTCTCTCCATCTGACTTTCCTAAGGCTAGGCCACCACTGCCCTCTACCTGGTCTACCTCATTGTTCCTCTGGATCACCCTGAACCACTTGCTCTGTCTCTTAGTCACCATGCTGCTGCCAAAGTCATCTTTGAGAAATACAAAATCCAATCAAGAACTCCTCTGTGTCAGATTCTTCAGACGTTTCTTGAAGATGAAGCCCAACGTCATGACACCAGAGGTCCTCCTTGTACCTCTTGGCTGTTCCCCAGCCCTACCACTCCCTTCTCTCCTGTTCCCTCAGCTTTAGCTTCTCCAGGCCCTTTCTTGCCTCAGGGCATTTGCAAATGCTATATCCTTGCTTTCCTTAACTGGAAAAAATGCTTTCCTCCTACTTGACTGTTGAATCTCATGCATCTGTTAGATCTTACCTGAAATAGTCTTGTTTCAAGAAAGAATTGTGTATCTCCATAGTTGGGTTTAGTCTCCTACATTTATATATATAAATATATACACATACACACACACACACACACACACACACACACCACACGTTTGTGTGGGTGGATGGATGGATAGATTAGATAGATAGATAGATAGATAGACAGATAAATAACATTGTCATGAAACTATAAATCCCATTAAGACAGGGCTCATGCTTGTCTTTTTCACAGTGTAGTAGCATATATTGTATATATAATGGAATGAATCATTAAAAATTAAATGGAAGTTATTCATGTTAAAATTCTCCCTCCTTCCCTCCCTCTGACCCTCCCTCCCTTTCTTCCTTCCTTCCCTCCCTCCCCCTCCCTTTCTCTCTCCCTCTAGTACTTAAAATCTGCTCAGAATAACTGTATATCCCTTCAAACAGTGCTTGTTGTCAGAAACAGCAGAGACTGGTAGAAGACGAGTGCAAGTTGAAGAACAGACCCTCAGGTCTACAGAAGAAAACTATTTATGACGGCCCATAATTTCTAAGCGCTACAGAAATGCGTGTTTTTCTAGATTCCAACTGCATGCACAGAAATATCTCAACTGGTTTTGACAAAGTTATCCACCAGGGAGATGAATAAATAGCTTCACTAAATACATATGGTGCAATTACATCCAGCAATAAGTGACAATAGGTCTTGCTTTATAGTAATCTAAAAATTCAAAGCCCAATTATTTCAGCTGTTCAGTAAATAATACTGAAAGGACATGGCAGTAAAGCAACTTAGGAACATACTGTAGTAGTGAACGCTAATGATCCCTTTATGATCCACAGAGCCACTTCTGTTTCTTCTGTAGGAAAAAAGAGCTTAAAAAAAAACAAAACAAATTAAAAGATGAAAAAAAAAAAAAAGAAGAAGAAAGCCATCTATGAGCTACAGCCAAGAACAAAATGAGAGCAGGAGGACTCCTTTTGATCTTTCAAGAGTAGTATTTAGTTAAAGAATGCACGCTGGACTACAGAAAAACAACACCAGAAACATGAGCATTTGGGACCCAAAAAATACAGTCAGTGGTAGCTGGCCATTTAAAAACGTATTTGTAAGAGAGAAAGAGAGAACAAGACAGAAATGGGGATACAGAGAAGAGAGAGAGACAGAGACAGAGACAGAGAGACAGAGAGAGACCTATTCCCATAGCTCCAAAAGTCAAGGGAGGCTGACAACGACTTTAATGAAAGGGGTCAGTTTCTGACTTCTTTTTAGAATGCAGAAGCAATGCAAGTAATTGGTATAATTAGCAGTTTAGATATGCAAATCAAATTCAAACTTGAAATGACTGGGATGGAAAGGCAATCTAAACAGGAAGGAAAAAGTGAAGGAGATGAAAATGTGAGATCTGAAAACAAAAGCCCACCCTCTCCTTTCTTGATAAGAAAGTAACTGAAGACTGAGGAAGGCAGACTGAAGAGCAGTCTGATCAGACTCCAAGACCATCAGGGGGAGAGAGACAAGGAAGCCCAGAGGCTGCCAAGCCACAGGCCCACCCAGACCAGGATGACCTGGAGAATGCTAGTCCAAAAGGTTTGTGCTGGTTATTATAATGGTTTTCTATTATTAGTAAACCATGTAAGCTTTTGGTACCCCCAAATAAAAATCATTTGGGCGATAAAATGTTACTTTAGGAGAAATGGTTAATGTGCTTCTGTTTTCTTCTCAGACACTTTTCTACTGGAAAATAGTAAAGAACCTCCCAGCTCTTCTGCCCCTCTGTGTGTTCCAACCTAGTGCTTCCTAACAACAGTTCCCTTGGTAAGGTGTGAGGAGTACCCGCTGCCACACTGACCTTCCAGATCAGGTTCAAGGGGCTCTGGATCATTGTTTATTGAAAGAATGCAAGTCAACTGCTAAGAATTTAAGGATCAATCTTTCTGTGGAGACAACACATGGACCTGAAGCAATAATAGACCAGATGGTACCTAAGGGCAGTGCTTGAGCATTCCTCTCCTGTAGAGCTCCTTGTAAGTACAACTCTGATTCATTAGCTCTGAATCAGGGTGAGGTTTGGAATCCACATCTCTAAAACCTTCCCAAAGCATGGTGATGCACTCAATATGATGAGGTTCCAGAAGATCTAACCACGTAAAGCTCAAATATTTTGCATTAAAAAAAAAAAAAATCACACTGATTGTTGCCTAAGGGCTTTCTGGCTTAGTTATTCATTCTCATGCCTTCTTAGCTGTGGACAAAGGGTTTCCATTCCTTGGTTTTCTCTGGAACATGGTGGTCTGAATTATACATATTCCCTATCGAATTCAACCTCTCATTGCAAGGTTTAACTATCTTCAGTATTTTAAAGAAAGACTAAGTGGCTCCAATCGACCTTGATCAGGATAAATACATGATCTTGGATTTTCTATAGAATATTTTCATGATGAGAGAGAGAGAGAAAATATCCAAACATAAAGTGTCTTGAGAATATGTGTATGTTTCTTTTGAAAATTATTGCACACATAGCACATACTATGCAAAGGGTTCCTCTTTGTGCAGATTTCTTCCCTTTTATGTGGTCGATATTTCACAGATTTTTCTTTTCAACAGCTTCCAAGCCATTGTGGATAGCCTGAAATGGGCTGATGGGTATTGATTTTTTATCTTTATATTGATTTCTACACCTTAATAGTCAATGATTCCTTTGTAAAGTGACGGTTTAGTTGCTTGCTGAAACAATGGCACAGTCACAGATGTTTTCTGCAGGCAATATCTAATATCTCTTTGTACAAACAACCTTGCCTCACAGTGCGGTGTAAAGAGCTGGTCCATGTTTAATGACTTTTTATGGATTAAAAACACAAAGTGGTTTTTTTTTGTTAACAATTCTTTCTCTAGTTTCTGTTGGTGCTACTGGAGGAATACTGCCAATGGTAATTGGATTTGCTTATTATCTATGTCCCTCTCCTAACACTCTCTCTCTCTCTCTCACTGAAAAATGTCAACATGTTGCTTTATGTCTATAGTACACCAATCAACATATCAAAATCCAAATTTAGAATCCTAATTCACAATACCACATCTATTTTTTTCCTTTTTCTCCCCCTCACTTGGAGTAAATGAAATTCAGCCTTTGTTGGAAGGAAATGTAAAATGTGTTTCACACATATATTTAACACTAATCTGTTCTCCCTACCTTAATTATGCTTTGAATTTCTGTGGAATCTTATAATCCAGGGACTTAATTTACTTCTATAAATATGCATTTATTCTCCTTCATCTCTAGTAGAGCTGCTTAACACTACCTTCCATTTCACACTCGAAGAAACTGAGGCACAGGGAAGAATCTGTAAGTTGTCATATGACATACATGCAGAGACGGACAAAGTGACTTGGAAGTTCCTCACTGGAAGACGCAAGTCTTAAAAATAATGGTACAGTGCTGGCTACTGAACCTAAGGTAGCCTCCTTGTATTCAAGGCAGTTACAGTCCTTATCCATCTTTTCCTTAGTCCAAAGTGCAGCATCAGACTAGCTGCCCTGTAGTCAAAAAGAAATGATTACAGAAAAGAACAGTTGGAGAAAACAAGGCAAAAGCACTTGGATTTCAGTCAGTGGGAGTCCATCACAGTAACTAATAGGCTGCGAATGTTTCTATTTTTTTTCACCAAGTAATCCATATGCAAATTTCCTGCAGCATTCAATATGCACTTCCAAGCTCAGTAAATGTTTTCTATTCTTTTCTGCTTAGCTCTCTCAGCTTTTTCCAATTAGGCCCTGTTTATTTAGGAAAAAAAAAAAAGAAAGAAAGAAAAAGAAAATGTCTAAAGCAAGGATTAAGCTCTGTATCTTATGGAGAAAGGACAAATATTAGAAATTCTTTCAGGATCTAGAGGATGCATTCTTTCTTCATCCTCCCTGCTGGGGTGGGTAATGAGAACAGAGTAGAAAGGGGCTGAAGCTTTTTAGTTCCTTTGGTTTTTTCAGTTGAAAACATGCCTTTGACAAATTAAGTCCAAAATTCATGGCAATTCAGACAATCATCTACAAGGAATAAACCGATGGCTGAAATAAATAAATAAATAAATAAATAAATAAATAAATAAATAAATAAAGGATGCGAATGTTCTGCTCAAAAGCACCCACCTGGTATGCAGAAGTTCTGTCAAAGCAAGAGAATTCAGGGCCTGTAGGGAACAAGGGACAGGCTGGGAGAGAAAGCATTCAGGACTGGGGTGGCCACTGTGGCACAGGAAGGTAAGCCAGGGCGATGTCTTACTATCCGGGAGGTTAGTGACTAAGAGTGAGGTCCTTTTATCCTCAGTCACTGTCACTACACCTTCAAAGCCAACCAGTGTTCTGCCCACCTTTTTGAGCAGGTCTCAAGCCGCAAGCAGATCACTTTGTGCTTACAGGTAAAAAAAGAGACAGTTTGACCAAGGTGTTTCAACTGAACTGCAGGCAAGTTCCATCTGTTTACAAGAAAAACAAACATACAAATGATCCCCAAACAACCTTGGACTTGAATTCTATGAAAGGCAAGAGAGAGGTGTCCTGATGCCTGAGATAGGAATTTCTAGTGCTGAGAATGCCTTGCCCCAGATGCTGCTGTGAAACACCAGGAGATAAAACAACGATGTTTACCAACACAAAGCATCTTACCCATGAAGGAGTGGTTGTAAACTGTGCTTAGGGTTGGCACTCCATTAAAGAGCAGGAAATATTGAAGATGCCTCCAAGACTACAGCAGAGATTCTTACCTAAATAGGACTGTGAAAAGTTAAGAAGAAAGAACTGCCAAAATGTCAGGTGAAATCTGGGGCTTCAGAAGCCATAGGGAAAAATAATTAATACATACTAAATTTAAGGATAGACCATTCACCTGGTGACATATTAAGTGCTGCAGAAATCGTAACGTTGGATTTCGCCAGGCAAGAGTCAGATCATAAAGGAAAATCTAGGGGCATGAAGATGTTGTTAGACTCAGCAAAGAGAAGTCTCCCTTTAATGACAGCTACAAGAAAGACGGGGAAATCGAGTAAAATAAATGCACATGTGAGCAAGTATCTGGGGTCATACCACAGTCTGGTATGCACTCCAAAGTATTTCCCACTACATAGGACATTATTCACATTTAAGTGGGAAAGAAAAGAGAGGAGGGGACACGAGAAGAGAGAGGAGAGAAGGAGAGGGAAAAAGGAAGAGAACACGAAGATAAAAGGAAAAGACAAGATTTCTTTAACTCTGGTCAAACCACCTGCTCTCACCGTCCATGAAAAGAGCTATCCATAGTTACATTACCCGATGGTCATTTATTTATAAATGTTAAAATCTATTCTTCAATGTAGCAGTTGAAAAGAAAAAAATAATTTCATCTCCAATAGTGTTTTCGATTCTAAGCTCCAAGACACAGCAACGCTCTCAAATTTCAACTCCTTAAATCTCAAGCTTACAGAAAAATAAACTAAACAAATGCCTGCCAAAAATCCAGGCTGGCTATTAAAACATTACAAGCAAGCACCATGGATTTGAGACTATAGATGGTATCCAGATCAACAGAAATGTCCTGGCTGGAAGCCTGTAGATCGCCATGAACTGGCTTTGGGGCCCTTTGTCTAATTCTGTGGAGACCCAACCCTAGAGCAGAATATTTTTGGCCCGTCAAATAAAGGCATTTCCCAGAAAGCCTACAGGCTTGGAGACATCATTCGGCCCATTCTTAAGTAACAACACACTGGATCAGACTTCTAGCTTCAGGGTGAAGCGAAAGACATTGCATGGAGAGTGTTTTTAGGTTTGTTCCCATGGCCCAGTTGTAGTTTTCTTCTTTTCATTACCCAAGTAGCTTCTACCTTGAGCCAACTTTGAAAAATTCCCAAACAATAATTCTATTACAGAAATAGCTTTGGACATTGCTGGGGATTGGGGTGGGGGGGCGCTAGGAGGATGGGAGGATAGATGAAGGGAGGACCAGGCTCTGAAGACTGGCTATTTAGTTTTTATTTGCTTTTTTTCTTCTACAGTTTCACTGAAATGTGTGAGCTCCCCACCCTCCAAGAGCATGTTTGTACCTCCACACACAGGCACATCAGTAATAAGAACAATCTATACCTGCAGTCGAAAAATCTGACTAAGCCCCACACCTTCCTTGGCAAGGCTCGAGGAACTCAGTCCTTGAGACCTTGCCTGGAACACACAGCATGCCCAGCAGTCGGAGCTAAACCCTGAAGATTTTACTACGGGACTAAGCTGCCTGCTTCCCACTGCGATGTGGAATGGGAAGATGGTCTCAAAGCAGGCCCATATCAGTATATCTGTTCCTTCTTTGAAGGTGTGGCCTAGGGGTCTCAAATGGAAAAGCCAGATAAAATAATCATCAGGCAGTGAATTTGGAGCCCTTTCTGAGACTGTTTTACACTGCCTACACATTAAACCTGTTCTTGTTTATGCAGAAATCAATGTATTTGGATTGAATAACACTTCCCCGGCTTGGCTGCCTAGCCAATTAATGTCTTTACTTTCACCTTTATAATTAGCATATTTAACAGAAGATTTTAAAAGTTGCTGTTGAGGTATTGAGGATAAGGCAAGCAAGGAGGCTGTGTGTGCAGAACAAAGACTCAAACTACAGGGAGTTGCAAGATGAGCCACAGGATGGAATTTGCATATTGCAGACATGTCAACTAAGGGACTTATCAAGCAGTCCTAAGGATACCCCACCAGGACAGCACTGACATTGAAAATTAGATCCTTGCCCCAGAGGCAGCACTGGAGAACAGGGGTTTTAAATAGAAGCCATATTTAAAACACTGCTGTTCGGCACATTCTCAAACCAGGAATCTCGAAACACAAAGAAATCTCAATACCAATAGACAGACTTCTTAGTGAGGTTTTTTTTTTTTTTTTTTTTTTTTAATTTTCATTCCCTGTCTAGCTCAGATGTACATGAGAAGGTGTTTGGGGATTTTCTTCCTTTCGTTTAAAAATTAAGCATTTACATTATCTGTTCAGGTCCACATCAGAACTCAAACCATAGATGCTTTAAGACTGTAAAATGTTCTGCATTAAACGGCCTTGTTACAAACCAGCAGCCTCTTTGGAATGAGAAATAAGGTCCCAAACAAAGGGATTATGGCGGTTAATGAATCAGACCATCAGTACTGGAATTCTGTGGTGGCAAATGTTAGAGTCTTAAAGCTCTTTATGAAGAAATGACTGGTAACAGAAAGCTGTGACCCTTCCATCATGCAAACCGGATTTTCCACCAGAATGTCGCAATATTGCCTTCCATTCTCTCCGCTCCTTGGAAACATATTTCCGACGTAAATGTCTGCCACATACAACTACCCAACTCTGAAGTGAACAACTGCTCAGTTCAGAGTTTTCATGAATTTTCATGTGCCCCCACCCCATGTGTGATAACAAGGCTTTCTGAAGACAAGGGGACGAAAAGAAAGGACCATTTTATTGCATCTCTAGTATGTGCCAGACCACGGGGTCAGATGTATTCACAAAATTTCCTAAGCTAAGTACTTTAGTTATGAATCATTTAGGCTTCTTTTATTAGGGAGGTAACAGAGACTCACAGAAGGTAAGCTATCATGCCTAGGAGCAATGCTACCTGGGACTGGAATTAGACTGATGTCTCGCAAAGCCCTCCCACCCTTTCTACTCTGTTATCCCAAGATTATCAACAGGCTTCTCCTGTAAGTTCAAGGTCATCCAGATTCTTCATTTAGTCATTCACACAGCAAACATGAGTTGGGTTTCTGGGGTGGGATCTCAGCAAATGAGAATTGAACGGGATTGGAGTCCCTATCCTCAGGAAGCTTATCTAGTGTTTTAGCTCAACAAGCCTTTAAACAACGAAATGCAATAATACCGCATGACAACAAAACGGAAAATAATGAAGACAGACTCTGAAAACCTGGAATGGTACCACACAGGAAGTCACTTTGGAGGTGGGTGTCAAAGTATAAACAGCTTAGTCTGCAGAGTTGGCACTAAGAGAGCTCTGATGAGAAAAACTAAGAATGGCCAAGGCCTACAGGTAGGAAAACAGACTGAAGGAGCAGGCTTCAAGACAGCAGCAAGAAGTCCTGGTTGGAGAGCTATAGAATGAGGTCTGGGCTGGGCGGCAGGAGGCTGCAAAGCCGAGAGCCTTACTCCGCACTGGGTGAAGCACTGTGCTTTCAGCAGCTGCTCCATCAGCCAGGCCTGTGCTAGGGGCTGAATGTTTGATGTTTCCAAATTCTTGGGCTGAAATCCCACTCTTCAAAGTGATACTGTTAGTAGGTGCGACCTTTAGAGGGTCATGGAGTCAGGAAAGGTCAGCTCCCATGAATGGAATTAGTGTCCTTACAAAAGAGGCTGTTTAGAGATAGCCGTCCTCTTCTATATGACACAGAAAGAAGGCACTGTTGGGAACAGCCATTATCAGATACTGGGTCTCCTGGTACTGTAGTCTTAGTTTTCCCAATCTTAAATATATATATATATATATATAAAATAGCAAATTCTATTGTTTATAAGCCTTTTACCTTAGGGTATTTTATTATATTAGCTTGAAAGCAGTAGAACAGCTTTAAAATGAAAAGCAGAGAACCTAATAAGCTCTCTGATTAAAATTCTACCCTGGCTTCCTCCATGTAACAACCGCTCCCAACACAAAACTGATCCATGGCTTCACATTCCTTGTTTTCAGGACCTATGTTCTGAAAATTCCTAGTGGAAAACAACACAAATAATTCATAAAATTTAAACAATGTCTCATTCCCCCCTTTTGCCCTGATAAGAATTTCAAACACCACCCAGAAATCTAGGAAGTAGATTTTGCCACTTTTAGTCACTTAGTACCTCTCTCAACTTGGCTGCTTGTATACAACAGTTTATGATCCCCTAACTCTCATTTTACTTAAGAACCCAAGGTACAAGAGAATGACACTGGATATAGCGAAGAGAAGCGATAGAACCTCTGCTTCCTTCAAATGCATGAAAGTTCTTGAGTTCATAGAAAAAAAAGTTTATTTGTATGGTTAGGTGCTGTCCATGGCTTCAAACATCCACTGATCCACTGGGGGTCTTGGGCTATACTCTGCTCTTAAGGGAGACACTCTACTCAGAATAAGAATCAATTTCCCCTGTACAACTGACCAACACAGACTGGCATGATCTGGCCTTGTCTTTCTCTCTTCCTCACACAGACCACCCTTTCCAGCTCAGAGTTGTTCAAATACCTGTCTGCTGCCTAAACAGCCCCACTTTCATTTGTTCTTAGGAGTTCCTTCTCAGATCTCAACTCCTCTTTGACTCCTTCCAAGGCTTCTCTCCTGATCTTCTCACAGACAGTTTCACTGCTGTCATAAGTTGAGTTATGATCTTATCAAATTCAGAGTTTGAAATTCTACCCCCAGGATCTCAGGCTATAATTTTATTTGAAGACAGAGAACAAAAGAAATCAAATTGAAACAAGGTCATTAGGGCGGGCCTTAATGCAACATGTCTGGATCCTTCATAAGAAAAGAGATGTGAACCCTGTAGATATCTATACAGAGGGAAGACAAAGAGAGAGATCACTGCATATATGATGATATCCATCTACAAGTCAAGGAGAGCAGTGGCAGACAAATCCTTCCCTCACTGTCCCATGAAGAATCCTACTCTGCTGATACTGTGACTCTAGACTTCTAGCTCCAAAACTATGAGGCATTAAGCTTCTGTCAGTTACGGTCTGAAGTTCATAGTACTCTGTTATGGCAGCCCCAGCTTCCAAATGCCCTGTGTCTTCTGCAATACTTGCTACCATCTGTAATCATCTGGCTCTACAACTTGTCAATGAACTGCACTTAACCTCAAGAAATAGTCTCTGTGCAAGCAGGGGGTCTTCTCTTGCTTTGTTGATTTTTTTGTATGATGGTCAGAATGATGCTGACACTTCGTAGGTACATAATAAATTAATTAAAAGACTGTGTTATAGGGGTTGGTAATTATTTTTATCAGTATTTACCATACTCTAATAAGCTGAACTTGGTTTCAGGATCCACTACTCTGGGAAGAAGAGAGATAACTAGCCCGTGATACACCAGCAGAATTTGCCAATAGCTCAGCACTGTCCACTGGAGTCTTGCAGAAATTCTCCCTTTGCTCTTTGTCCAAGTTTTTCGTAGGAACATAGTTTGAAAGATCCAGTTGTTTCTTTCAATGTCCTGATGTCCCGCCAAACCAAATTCAATTGATTGAAATACAGCCTGCTGATGCTTTTGTAAGGCTAGAGATGCGGATGGCAACCTTCCACCCCTTTGCTGAATGGTGTAATTGGCCTGCCATAGAGAATTGGGAAATTTTAACACATTCCCCATTTGGCTGAGCTTACCAATTATTCCCCAGTTGCTATCAGAGCCACAGACTTTCTTCTTTGGGGTCATTAAGCTTGTCAAAACTAATTTGTCACCACAACTGCTGACCCTCATTGCTCTGACAGCAGCACAAGGATCACCCTAAATAGACTCTTGCATTTCAAGAAAGTAAATGGCTTGTCGGGACCACTGTGCTCTTGCTGTACGGCTGATAGTGGCCTTCTGCCCCCTAAAGACGTGGAAACAGTATCCCAAACGGGTCCCAAAGCCCATGTACTAATCATTTTGGTGTTACAAAAGAAATAAACATGTAAGAGGCATAAATGCCTGAAATGCAGGACTGAACACAGTATGTGACAAAAATATGCTATTCTCCAGCTATGACAAAATCTGAATATATTACATGAGCTCTCCGTGCAACCACCCAATAGAAGTCAGGTGGAATTAAATGTTCCATAAATCATGGGTCCTTAATAAGCCAGTCAGAATAACATTCTTTGAAAGTTTCTTGATTGTAAATGCAAAAATATTCCAAAGTCGAGGTTGCCAACATTCAAGAGGAAGAAGGAAAGCTGCTGTGAGGAAATAACGTCCCACTCCGAAGCCGTACTTTGTGGGCCTACCCATGTTGAGAATAGTTACTAACCATTTGTTGCAGTTGGCAGTTTTAGTGAGTCTACACACAAGTCTCTGCACAGGCAAGACAAAGCAGGGAACAAGACTATTAGTTTCAAAGGTTCAAGGGGCTCTTTATTAACTGCCAATAAGATACCTGAAAAAGTTATGCTAATTCTTTTAGGCTCCAGAATGTCACTTAATACATGGATCTGTGAATCTTTCTCTATTTAGAAATGAATTATGATCTCATAGCATCTTGATAGAAACGCAGAAAAAGAAAGCAGCATCAATCAAAGAACTTCCATTTTCCAAAGAGATTAGGAATCAGAGTAAGGGGCACCAACTCCATTTTCACGGTGGCATTAGAGATTAAACACAATATTTTCTTCTTTAAAGATTGAAGAAGCTAGCCATTCTGATGCCTACCGTCCTGTCCCACTAGATTCTCTCCACAGCCTTCATCTTTTCCTATTAAATGAGACACCAGTTCCCTAGTGGAACTTAACATGGTAAGTGGACAAGTAGCCACAGGATTGAATTGCTTTAAAAAGACCCCAGCTTTAGTTGTCTACTTAAATTCATGCAAATAAATCTGTAGGCTCATAGCTGACTATGGATGTTATGCCTCTGAGCTTCTTATTTGAGAAGAAATTACAGGACTGCTAAGGAGTGGTGAAGACTGGAGAATGTTAAGGTTAGGGGAAGGCAAAAGCCAGAATGCCCTGGAAGTCATAGATGAAGCTGAATTCTAAATGACGTCACACAGTTTTCCTTCTGGCAGCAAGGATCCCCACCCCCAACCCGTGCACTTTCAGTGAAGAGTAAGCTACAATCTTGGCAAGTCACAGAGTAACAACGTCCTGAAGTAGCAGCCAAGATTTAGATGTGAATTTCAAGTTGTTTTCTACCCAAATGTCCAAGAATATATGTTATGATCTAAGAAGGGCAAAAAGAGATGCATTGATGTCTAAAAAGCCACGTTTCAGAGTCGCCAGTGCTAATCAATAACTGGAATTTGACAAAAGACCACGTTCAACTCAATAATGAAAAGGACACACATAGAAAGGCAAGTGTAATTACATGGTATAAATAAGGGAGAAGTTGCCAGAGACTGCATGCTGCCAAATGCCTCAAATATTCATGTTCTTTGAAAGACTTATTTTTGTGTCTATGGAGGATGAATAAACCTCACTTAAAAAAAAAAATAAGGCTCTTCCCAAACCTTTGCTCATTTCTGGAGTTGAACTCTTATAGATTATGAAATGTCTGAGTTCCCTTTTCATTAATTTGACGTGTTCACACATCCCCTGCATCTACAGAGCTCTGAGCAAACCTTACAGCGACATTAGGCTGCATACTGGGTGAGGACCGTCCCCCAGGGCATCTCTGCTGTAGTCACTTCTTCCCATGCTGCGACAAGCTAGATATCCCCATGAAGTTGAGGGATCACAGGAGACTGAAAATGCCTGAGTGCTTACGAGGGTTCCCCTCGAAGATCTCAGTGGCACAGGGTCAAGTCAGCTCTGTGCTCACGGGCTCTCCTTGCACACACACTGAGATCAGAGACAAGGAACAATGGTTGCTGAGCTACAACCTTAAGTTTAGCACCCATCGGCAGGGACCACTTAGAAGTTAATATATGCTGGGCTGCTCAGCTCCAGAAATGCGGGGAAAGCAAAGTTCAATATCTTCAGCAACCCAAACTGATGATCTTATTGTGAAACTTGAGTCAGATCAGGACTTACTGGGACAACCATAGACAATGGTTTCCAGTACAGGCAGTATCAAAAAGATAACTTCAGAAGACAGTACACAGGAGGGCTTTCTATGTCCTTTAAGTCGGCTTGACTTTCATTTCTGAACTGGGTTGCCATGAAGCTACAAGGAGCAGAACACTACATGCCATCATTAAATTGGAGATTTTCTTCAGTCTCTGAAGATGCACAGACTGCTTTAGACTGCCACACACATTTTAGGTAAGCAACTGCACCAGCACACTAATCGGTAGAAGTTCTTGGTAGCAGCAGATACTTTCCAAGTAGACACAGAGGGAGTGTTGAACACTAAAGTATCACTCCCAGCCCGACTATCAGTTCCAAGGAGTGGATGTGTTATGTTTACCAAGGATTGATGGGACTAATTTAGAGAATCATCAGTAAATGCTATATATCTCCTTGGCCTCTCACATAGCCTTTTGTAGACAGAAAGATAAATCTGAAGCTCAGAGCGAGCTCATTTAATTTTCACCTGACAGCTAGTAATAACGGAAGCATATTATAAAGGTTATGTTTCAATGAAAAAATCCATTACTGGGCATACAAAACACACTTGCATTAATTACATTTTTTCTTTGCACTGCATTTGACAAAAGGTCAAGAAATGACCCCCCCCCATGCACAGACTACTATCACGAAAAAAGGAACATATGAAGAAAACTACTTATTACCTCAAGTTTTCTTTTTCTAATATCCCAGGAGTTCAATCACACTCTGTACTTTAGTTACCATATGTAATTAAATCTGATGTTCTGAAATGAGTACCCAAAAATATTATCTCACATATAACAAGGCTCAAGTCTTCTCCATCAAATGATGTTTCTGTATTTCTGATGCCACCTGAATCTAGAACATGTCTCACCACTCATGCTGGAATGTTTGAAAAGAACAAGGGATAAAAATGGAATCTTTGCATAATGTGTCATTACAAAAGGTGAAGTGATTTATAACAGGCAATGCCACAAAACCACAGCATTTTCAGTTTCCAGTTAGTAGGTGGCCATGAGGTGATGTTACTGAAGGACATGAGGAGATGTCAACATTAAAGCTGTAAATAGTAAAAGATGCCTTAAAGAGAAAAGAAGTACTTCAGCAAGGTCCAGAGCCTTCCTGAAGAAAAATATAAATCGCTCTAATATTAATTTTACTAATGACCAACAGTGAGATTGTGGACTTTTTTTAATCAACAAAAAATACTATCAGGGTCATTGTTTCACACTTAAAAAAATAAGAAAAGTAAACTTGTATTGAGGTTCCTGTCATGCAAAAAAACAGCTATTTGGGCTGGAGAGATGGCTCACTGGTTAACAGCATTGGCTGCTCTTCCAGAGGACCCGGGTTCTATTCCCAGCACCCACATGGTGGCTCACAAATGTCCTTAACTCCAGTTCCAGGGGATCTGACACCTTCTTCTGGCCTCTGCAGGCACTATATGCATGTAGCACTTACATACATGCAGACAAAACAGTCACATACATAAAAAATACAAATAATAAATTTCGGACTGGCAAGATGGCTTAGTGGTTAATGGCACTGACTGCTCTTGCAGAGGACTTGGATTCAATTCCCAGCACCCATATGGCAGCTAATGACCATCTTTAACTCCAGTTCCAGGGCATCTGACACCTTCTGACCTCCATGAGATTGCACAACATGGGTGCATTTACACACAATGCAGGCAATATACTCATGCATACAAAATAAAAGTAATTAAAAAAAACTAGCTGCCTTTGCCTTACCTCTTTGTTGATGGTACTGCTAGAATTCATCAAGTTCTCTGAGTTATATTTAGTGTCTTAATCATAAAGGAAATATATTAAGATTTGCAGAAAAATTTTAAGCTTTCTATTCTCTCAACAAAATGTGTGTATGGGAGAATCAATAAATGCAGCAGCCTGGAAAAAAACTGTTTCTTCCAAGACAGGCCATGGTCCTAATTTGCCGAGGAAGCATGTCTGTCTTTCTCAATCAACAAAGACAGGCTGCAGAAGTAGGAGGTGATGGTCAATAGCTACTGGCACCAAGTCCTCCTCTCCCAAGTGTGTGCTGGTCATAGACCAGAGGAAATGAAAGAAATTAGGAAATAGAAAAGGTATTAAAAACACCACATATAAACAGTGACCACCACATATAACCACAACCACTGTGTATATGCACATGGTTTTCTGTTGCAACTCTGTTGCTGCTACAATTTATTGGTTCATAACTTAGTCAAATATGTTGACTAGTTTATCATCAGCATCACATAGTGCTGAAGAGGAATCTCACATTCCAGACCCCATTTGTATTGAATAAGAATTTGCAATTTAACAGAAAACCCAATGAATTAGCAGTCCCCTCTTCTTCCTAGACTTAAGCTAAAAATAAATTCAAAGAGAACAGGTATCTTCACCTTTCCTGGACACTGTCTATGTACAATGATCAGAGCATGCCCTGGGATACACTGGGTGCTGGATAAGTAAATAAACAACTGAACAGGATTGAGAAAATCCATCAGTATTGCCATGAGGTTATGGCTTCCTTGGATGGCACTCTGAGAAATGGTTGTTGTAATTGGCAGGAGCAAAAGAGGCTTTTAAAATTAAATTCAAAAATATTTATTGAGCAAATTCCAAGAATTCTAAGACTGTAATAAATCAAACAGGTGTTGGTGGGCTGGAACTGACTTCACTGAGGCAAGGCTTTTTCTCAGATGATGCTAATTGATGATATAAAAAAAGATGTCACATGAGCTGCTTTAAAATTTTACTAGTATAAGCAACTATGGTAAAGTGTGAATTATATACCATTCTGGTGCTTGGAAGACTCCTCAGTCAGGTACACAACTGATACAGCATGTGAAGTTCTTGGGTGTTTAATAAAGATCAGCAAAGCTCCACTCCAGGTTGCCGCTAACTCACTTATAGTTGTTGAGCACACTTGATAATGGTTCTTTAGATCTGTTTTTCTTTAACAAGTCTATATCCCATTGAGATGTCAGTATTAGGAGATAAGAATAACTGTGCTACACATTTACTACTTCGTATGTTAGAAAGGCAGAAATACAGGACTCATGTCACCAATACTCAATACCACAGGCTGAGATGAGCCTGTTAAGAAGAATGTATTTGAGCTACACAACCCGACCTCGAGAGATGTCCACACCACATCATTAAAACAGAAAAGCAAACTGATGAGAAATATGAAGAATATGATCACAATTTCTGGAGCAAAAAAATGCCATCTATGTATATATGCTTGTATATTTCCAGGACCATAAAGAATGTGAAGAATGACACCCACCAAACGCTTAACACTTACTATTTTAAGCGAGAGTTGGAGGGGCCAGGAGGAGAGGAAAACACTTTGTATATTGTGGTAAGCAAATATTCCTTAGCTGTCTGAAAAAAAAAAGCCCATAAATTATATCTTTTAAAACTGTAATTACATTTTTCCATTAACTCAGGTTATCTTCTTTATCCCTGCCTCCTCACCATAAATCTAAATTTGTATGGTTTTTCTGAACGTGTACTAAAATACGATGCGGATTCTTGAGATGTCTGGGTTAAAACTTAAGAGGTTTCGAAACGGGATTTCAAAGCCACTGCTGCTGGTATTCGGATTTAGGACCCCAACAATATGATCCTGTCATGTACCAGGGTGGCGTGAGGCTCAGGATGAAGCCTCAACTTTATTGGCTCCCAATTTAGTCTGACAGACTTAGGTTATGAGCTATGGAACATGCTTAGATTCATGCCTGGTGAGACAGTATTGTCTAGACCCACTGTGTGTTAATTACATAAAACAAAACACCAGCCAAACAACAAAGGATATTTTTTAAAAGGCAATTGCATTTTCCATATCACAAAATAATATCTCCATATAAAAATAGGACAAGCCGCCTATATATGTCCTAGATGAAGGACATATATTGGCAAAGGTGTTTGACTAAAATATGCAAATGACATTTGAAAGCTCATGTGATACTACTTTTTTTCACCAAGTTATTTTTTTCTGCTTTACAAAGTTTTGTCCTCCTTTTCACCTGTAGCATTATTCCTTTGAAAAATCAGTCTTTCACCTAAGCATTAAGCTCAGGGAAATCACACAAATGACAAAGAGCAACTCATCTAATTACTGAAAATTGGACATATATAACCATATTGGATCAAGAAATTGAAGTATTTCATCATTGGTCCTAAAAAAATTCAAACTTTAGTTTCAAGGGAGAAAGTCTGAATTACCAATTATATTTGGTGTACTGAGACAGTCATTCCATCCATGGGGGTTTAGACTGCACTGTCTGGGAGAAATTTAAATATGAACAAGTGAGAAAATTTAAATATGACTCCACAGAGTCTAGAGGAAAACCATCCCTTGGAAAATGTGTTAGGCTCCACGCACAGGGCTGGCTGCCTTTCCACTGTGTCACAAGAGTGCCAGTCAGGACCAATGACTCCTCTAGGCTTGAGTCACAGAAGTGAAGCCAAAGCCTTGAGTCATCTCTGGGTTCACTTTCAGCCTGGTTTCTTTTGTCATCAAGGTGTCGAGTAATGAAATGCATATGACCCGGCAAACCTGACATTGAGCCTCACTGTTCACAGGGGGTGTCAGCACAAAGTGAAGACTCAGAAGGCTGAAATAGCAATCTCTTTTTCAGTCTATTATTCTTCTCTGAATAAGAGAGTGCTTAGAATTCACATTCTGTTTAGCAATGCACAAGTTCAAAGGCAAGCTGACCTTACGCTGTACTCCTAGACCTGGCAGGCACATCTCCGCGGAAGAAGCAGTCTAGAGAAAAGATCTGAAGTTGCGTAGTGCCTCCGCTTTATTGGGGGCCTTCTTCTCAGACACACCAGATGCACAGCACTTTGTTGACTTAATCAGAACTGATGGATGGTAGTCAGGACAAGTTCCAGGAAAGCAGAGATCTCAAGACCACAGTGTCATTGTCCCCGATAGCCAATGTTACTTTAGCTATACTGTGGCTTCCAAAAGCCAAAGACAGGCGATATAGGCGATACACTCCTATAACCACCAATATCTGGCACAAATTCTTCTGCCTAAGTACTGAGATTTCATAAAAAGAAGAGCGAACTCGACCCTCACTGACTTACTCATGCTGTGAAATACTGGGATTAAAATGCTCATAAACAAGATTCTTCCATGGCCGAAAAAGTCTTCAAGGCAATCGAATTTTACAGTCTTTATATTGTGAGAGAAGATAGTTTTAATTCTTTTTAAACAGAAAACTATTTTAATTATAAGGCAGAGTCCCAAATGTCATTTTTGTTTTCTTTCATTAAGGCAAATAAATCTATTATTTGGGCGATAAATTATAATTTTATCGACCTGAAAGTTCCAACTGGCACCTCTAAAAATATTCTAAAATGAGAGCATTACTATATGAGTTTCAGCTGTGATTCCCAAGCAGGGTGATTTTTTTCCCCAGAGGAATGTTCATCAGTGTCTGGAGACAGTCTTAGTGGTCGCAAATTGAGTGTATGTACTTTGAAGGAGAGAACTACTACCACTGAGTAGGTGCATGGTGGGAAACTCCGCTCAGCAGACCAACCCCTGTGCTCAGCACCAAAAGCCCTGTGCCACAACCTGAAAAGGTGGGATTGTTTGTGGGAACAGAAAATGAGACCTCATTTCTAATACAAAACCCTCGGGCCAGACAACACATTTCAGTTTGTTCTAAACTTTTACTTACAAAGTAAATCCCTAGTGAGACTCTGGTCACTGAAGAGGAAGATGAAACAGAGAGTATTCACCATGACAAACTGTGAGTTTCAAACAAGTCCAAGGTACAAATTGCCTGCATTTGCCTTGCTCCATGGCTTTGGTCTTCTGGGAAGAAATTTTTAAAAGGGTGGACAGGGCAAAGAGGGGGAGGGACAAAGAGAGGAACTTATGGTTCCATCGTCATCAGAAGATAGATGGTAACCAGTGCTATTCTTCTCAAAATGAAAAAATGTGACGGCTCAACTCAGACTTTCCTGTCCACAGTAAAACAATGACCACATTTTTTGCCTAATGTGATATATCAAGAGTACTCTAAAGGTGAACTATGCTTTGTATGTTAATGATACAGTCTAAACCGAGTCCAGGTAAAACTGATCTAGACTTAAAAAAAAAAATTAAGAAAAACAAACAACAAAGCCATCATTTTGTAATTTCCATGTAATCTTGTCTTACACCTAAAAAAAAGATATTCTTCAGAAATGAGAAACTTTTGCGAGAAGTCATTTTGGGAACCTGAGGGCAGGTTTGAAGCATCATGAAGACTCAGAAATGCCAGGATGCCAAGTTGGCATCAGCACAATAAAGGAGTGTGTATGGCCCACAAAGGAACACAGTAGGCACACATCTATCTGATCGCACACACCATACCTGCTCTACCTAGTGTACTTGCACTTAAGCCTGCAGGACTGGTTCTTCGCAAACCACTGTCCTGTATGTAACTTAAGAGCCACTGTAACAACTACATGCTACATGTTAGAATGCTGTACTATTTTGCTGCTTTTCCATAGTTGAAAAGAAAGATTTGGCACCTATCTCACTGCTTTGGGGGGCCAGTAGTGGCCACTAGAGTTACTACTGAAGATGCTAGTGTACTGTTGCTTTGAGCAGTGCGGGTATGCTATAAGAAAACACTGCAAAACAGGCACAGGCCAGTCCTACTGACAGTGTTCCAAAGGGAGGCTTGTACTCAACACACAGTGTGTTAGGGCACAAGGTGCTCACACAATACACTGATGTGTCGGTACTGAATAACTATTAGTTTTAATGTTTAGATCAGAATGTCTTACATGGAATGCTATTCTATGCAACCCTGAACTTCTATACTAACAGCAAAACAGAACAAAATTTACTTTGAGGAATAGCTGACTCGGGAAAGATGAAAGACCTGGCTGCTTTTCCCTCCATTAAGTCCTGAACTTTCCTTTGCCACTAAGGATAAAACCTGTGCATATGATACAATACTTATCTACTTTACCCACTATCTAATATAACTTTTAACTTCTTCCATATTATATTTATTCACTACTTTTAGAGCCCATAAACGTGAGTGTGTGTGTGTGTATGTGCATATACATATGCAGTCCTTGCTTAAGTTCAAAGGGAATATCACCTGTTTTAGGTGGCAATGCTCTATGCTGCAGATGGACGTTCTAGAGAGGGGACTTCTAAAAGTAGCAGGGGCTAAAGCTTTGATCCCAGCAAGCATTCTCTGTATTTCTAGATTCTGTATCAATGGTTCAGAAGGTGCTTTGTCTGGCTTCTGATGGATTACTCAAGGTCAGCCCTCAGACCAGGTGTCTTTACCTAACCACTTTTCCTTGTCAGGTCATGAAATGCAGTGGGGACAGAAGCTTTGAGACTTGAGGGGAGAGTACCACTAAAATATCTTTCTACTTGTGTTTAGCTTGAATCTACTAGCATAGAAGGTATATCCCTATCAGTTTAATACAAGACAAGTCTATTCAATGAATCATTAACTTGTTCCTCAACATGTTTTCATAATGACTTGAAAAGTTTCAGTAAAAGTAGTTTGATCTTTGAAATGTTGTATTTTTCCCAAAAGTCTGGGTTGCAGTGAGTCAAGGATTGTATAGTGAATCTAGCATCTGATATTAATTTCAAGAGTTAACCAAACTACAAGGCTTGAAGTCATAGTCCTTCCCAATTCTGATACTACCTGCAAGTTGTGTGGGTTGATATACAACACTCTGAGATTCAGTCACTAACCAGAAGGACTCACATAACCCACTGGATCTATTATGTATATGATCATGGTCTACTGCAGAAAAAAATGCACAAATAAAATCAGCCAAAGGAAAAAGAGATGCATTGGGCACAGTTTGGCAAGGTATATGACCCTTTACAGATTGGTGTGTGACAGACCAATTAAGGGAAAGTCATCTAAACTTTAGTGTTCAGAGCATTTATTGGGTTCCACTGTATAGCTACTGTACAGTTTGATATGAGTCTTTAAGTTGACCCATAATGTGCAACTCAAAGCCTTCCTATGCATAGAATGGTGGTCAGTCTCCTTGGTATGGCCAATCCAACCCAGTTGGGTCCAACTGGCTCAGCCATAGATCTAGCATGAGTGTCTTTCATACTAAACAAGGATACTCCAATAAGGCCTGAACATAAGTTACCTCCTAGAAGCTGAATGCAAATGCAAACTCTGTGTCGGAAAGACCAAGTTTACTGAGCATGTCAATCCTATATCATTCTTGATTCTGGTCTTTATTATGTGAATCATTTTCACACAGACCTACTGTGAACCTTAAAAATAGGAAGCACATTAAATCTGATTAAACCTGAGAGTATCTCTAATAAAAAGAGAGAGATCTCTAAATCATAGAAAATGTGAGTTATAGAGGAAGGTCTTGAAAATCATTTCAAGTCACATAAATAATAGGAAGATATTCAATTTTCAATATTTTATTTTTGTAATTTTTTTACATATAATTGTTTAACTGTGCTACTGAAAACTAAACATGTTTTTGACTATAACCTATCTTAAGCCCCAGAGACTTATGTTAGATTTCTGAGAAGGAAATTCTCACAAATATCAACAATTTGTAAGCTCAAATCATTTTCTGATTCCTGTAAGTGCGAAAAATAAGTGGACATATGGTACAAATTCTCACTCATTTCTACTTTATTTTGCAAGTAAGATGTGTAAAGCTCTTCAAGACCTTCCCTACTACACATGAAAACAGAGTAAAGAATTCAGGATTTACACCTTTTTTTTCCCTTTCCTAACATGAAAATTTTATGAATTACATATGTTGGCAGGTCAGGAACTGGGTTTCAATACATTACTGAATGGTTTCTACCGAAATCAACAAATTCAATGAATATGAAAGGACTAGGGTTTAGCTTGACCCTTTTTTTCATCTTTACTAACTAAATCCTACATACAGAAAATCCCTCTGGGGCTCAAGTTAACAGCTGGGTGGTGTGTGTCTATTCAATATGAGCTGCTGGACTCCCTCATCCACACACATAAAAAAGTAAGTTCCACAAAGACATCTGCTCCATCTGAAATCTTAATTTCTTAGTAATTTTAATATAGGTGACTTCCTGACTGTGGGGACAAAACTATTCTATAGATAGATACATGAAGCTCTGTCATTTTCTAAGTTCTTTGTACCCACAGAAAATTCAACCATTCACAAGTGCAGAGGACAAAGGTAGAAACATGGGGAATTTACACTGAAACTATTACACAAGTTTTAAATAACAGAATTCCTATGTTGTGGGGTTTTGGGTTTTTTTCACATAGAAGTGTTAAAAACTGAATAGCAGTTGAAGGAGAATTAAGGTCTCTATATTTCATTGTGTCTGTGAAGCTGAAAAAGAAATGAACTAGCCTGCAAAGGCATGTGGTTTGCTGAGACAATTTCACCATCTCATTGTAGGGAAAGTGTCCTTTAATGTCCTCAGGTAGAGAAAAGAGAATGGTCAAGAAATCAAGAGTCTTCAGAAATGCCCACATTAAAAGTAATACAAACAAGAAAAAAGGGAGGTGATGGAACTAAAGGACGCGATGGTGGAGGAGAGGAGGAACAGATGCTGGGAAGACATGAGAGAAGCTTTCGAAATGGGGAATTCTCAGTGGGGCTGGGGAGATTAGAAAAATCCCAGGGTTCACGAATATTTTGAAAAGGGGCATTAAATATTATAATCTTATATTCTAAACACAGAGAAATACTTTCCATTTCTGTAACACAAACCTTGGTGACTTCAGCTCTACGAAACCTTCTGGGCTGATGAGATAAGCTCACTCTGAAGCAGCAGCCAAGGAACTGCTCAACAGGGGAGCAGCAGGCCGCACATAGCAAAGAAAAGCCCCAGAGGGCACAGGACTAGGCCGAGGACTGAGGATTTGGGCAGTCCAGCAGAGTACATTCAAGTCTAAAGGACTGAAAAAAAATTAAAGCCAATCTGAAAAATAACGCTTACACCTTTGGGATCCTATTCTACAACAGCCCTATTGCTTTGGGGTTGGGGGGACTTGACTTTAAGGAACACAACTTCTGGTACTTTCTGGAGCCTTGCCCACATCTAGGTAAAGCATTTTATTTGTTTTGCATTTATATTGCATCTTTTAAAAATAAACTCAAAGCATTTCTAATTATTCTAGATTATTATATTATTTTTTAAAGTCTCCAATAGACTAGAATCTAGCAATGCTTGTGGTTTATACCCTTCCCTGTCAACACATTTCGCTTAAATGGCACTGGTTATTTACCATTGTGAAGAAGCCCATAGATTCACCAGGAGGAATAAAACCCTATCATCATATAAAGACCCCACCAAAATTCATGCTTAAAATTACTCTCTGCTTCCATCGCCCTCATTAAAAAATTGCACCTGTCACTAACACTCAGCTATATTAGGTGCCTGAGAGTGAAAACTGCTAAGGTAAATCAGTAATTTTTTTTTAAATACACTAAACCCCACGTAGGTGAAACACCATAATGCTGTTGCCGCCTCATCAGCTCAATAGCCAATCAGGTCCTGATGGGCCATATGTGTATTTATAAATATATCTGCTAATGTAAAGGTCATGCTGTTCACTGCTCAGGGAAACTAGACACATTTGGAACCATCCCTGGAAGATTTGGGTTTCTTAAAAAAATATTTTGACAATTTGTGACGAATGCAATCCTGTCCCCATATGTTTCGTACTATTTAAAGGGAAATGACACCCAGTTGCCTTCCCAGCAACAAGTGAACTTTTTTTTTCTTTTAATAATGAAGTTAGGAGATGGGACTTTTAAAACTTTGTAAAAACCCCAGAGGCCAGAGCTTTCAGTATCTATGCCACCATTCACGACATTGGAAGTCACAGGAAACTGGTCCAAACTGGAAAGAGAAGTGGAAAAATAATTGGTAAGATCGGAAAAGGAGGCAAATGCTTGCTCTGAAGCCTGTCTTCTACCCCATGGCCTATTTTCTTTCTGCTCAGGGGTGACTTTTTCTCCCTTTTATATGCATGGGGAAGAAAAGAACTCTGCTTAAGTGTTCCCTTCTAACAGCACCTGTGTAAATCTCTCATGGATTCATTTAAATCAGCTCCATCAGAATTAGCATGAAAAGCCTGTGAGAGCCAGAAGTTCAGAAGAAATTTCAAACACTACACACACTGTTAATCACATGTCACTCCATTCTTCTGTACTGAAAACATGAGAAGATTTTACTATGGTTTGGAGGACAGAAACTTTGCACAAAAACAAAAAACAAACAAGTAAAGGAAAAAAAAAAAGCATCATCTGGAAAAAAAAAAAAGAAAGAAAAACAAAACAAAAAACCCAAAACCCAACTCTCTTTCGACAAGATGAAAAGGTATGAAAATATTTTGAGAGAACTTGTTTAACTGCCCAGCAATGCTTTTCATTCAATTTAGCCCTCGGATCAGAATAACCATGACAGATGGCTCCTGCTAGTTAAAAAAAAAAAAAAAAAAATTAGCTAAATTTCCAGATAACGCAGCCTTCTGTCGTGTTCTCCTACTCCGCTGCTTGTGAGGTTTGTTTGGTAGGCTCTGAACCACAGGCTGCTAGTTGGTGACCAGCTCTCACTTACTAGTTGCAGAACTCACATGCCATGATACTAGATGCTGAGAACTCCAAGTGGGAAGAGATATTGTCAGTTCAAATGACAAAAGCCCTGGCTAGGCCAGCCACCTCCACCCAGGTCAGCTCCCCATTTTACACACAGAGAAGTGTTTCCAACATAAGGACGGAGAGGAGAGCCCTAGGTGCTACCAGGCTGCTATTTCCTTGTAGCAGAATAAACTCATATCTGATGGTATAATTACAACCCTAATGGACATACTTAATTTATTTTGGAGAACTGAAGTTGATATCCACTAGTGCTATTATTAAAAAGACTAATGAGAGCTGGTCGGGAAGAAAAGAAAAGATTTATTGAATTCCTTTTGGCACCCGGCACAGCTTAGTAATTTTGAGAGCCCATCAAAACAGCAGATATATACCCTGCTCAGATGTGCTGTATGGGATGTGAGCTGGGTTTCAGATTTTCAATAACAAATCTGTCACTCTGATTTTAATTAGACGGCTTAAAGCAGCTACATCAATAATGGCAGAATGACGGCTCAGTTCAAAGATCATAGAGATGTTACTCTAATTTAATAGTTCTTTTATACAAGTACATATTTCAGAAGTTTGCAAGGCATTCATCTTGACTACCCCTTTCACCAAAGAACAGAAAAAAAAATATCCCTAATTGAATTGAACCATGAACACTAGCAGCCACCAGCATTGCTCCACCAGGCTGTTGAGTCCAGCTGGTTAGAAGGTCTAATTTCACACCACGAAGTAATGAAATGCTGCTAACTTTTATTTGTAAGTGTAAAACAGTAATATTTCATGACAGCAAAAGGCCAGATGACGCCGCTGGGTGCACGTTCTACAGGTCTAAACTTGAGAGACAAATGGAGATCTCAGTACAGCACTGACAAACAGGGCTTTCTCATAAAAAGCTCACAATGGAGAGAAGTCCGGGGCAGAGAGGAAGGTTCAAGCCCTCCAGAGGAGTTCATGAGCAACTGTGACTGCAGTTCATCCTGAGTGTACAAGAAGAGTGAGGTAACCTTGGAGAAAAGAACCTCAGCTGAAGGCCTTACCACTTCCTTACATGGCGAGGCACAGGGGGCTGTCATTGTGTTTTCACTGATTCTTGTAATATGAATAGAAACCTACTGGTTACATAAAGGAATATGTGCCATCTAAGTAACCACTGTTAGTATATTTAGTATTAGTCTATTGGGATAGATCACATATACTTTGAAGGGAATACGTGAGTGTGTATATGAATGTGTACATAGTTATGTGTCACATGATGGCATTGGGTCAATGGCGTACTACATATATGATGGTAGTTCCATACAATTGTAATAGGACTTAAAACATTCCTATCAGAGTCAGTTTAACACTACGGCCAAAGCATTTGCCACATGTTGGTGGAATCACTGGTATAAAGAAACCCACTGTGATACCCAACATATAAAGTACAGCAGTGTAGTTATGTACAGTATGTAACGCTCAGTCATGAAATAAATGATCATTACTGGTTTATGTATTACAATGCTATGATTTTACCAGTATTTTACTATGTAATTTTTCTAATAGGCAAAAAAACATTTTTAAGGCTGACTATAGATGCTATTTAGTGGTGGACCACTTGCATAGCAGGTGCAAATCTGAGTTCCATCCCCAAATGACAAAAAAACATAAATTACCAAACTGACTGCAAGACAGTATGCAGTGTTACTCCAGCAGCAGCCTCATTCATTGGCAAGATGCTCATGTCACATGATTAAGCTATGCTATATAAGTTCATGTTACCATACTGTGAAAACCACACAAAGACAGACTCGCTTTATGACCCAGTTCCCAGGATTGCAGTATAGGCTGGTTACAGACAGTGCAGGTCCACATATAAACAGGTAAAGTGCCACCCGGAGACAGAGTGGGAGGGGATGGCAGGCTTGCTGCAGGCATGCGGGGTCACAGGAGGCTTCCCTGATTGGGAGGAGTTTCCAGGCATCTAGGGTCAGTCTCACTTCTAGAAGCTCGCCGCTTCCTGCTGGTTTCTCACATTTTCTAAATAATGTAACTTTGGGGCGGGGGGGGGGGGGCTGTTGCTTAAAACAAAGAGATTTTCAAATGTAGCCCCTTGAGTGTATAACTTTGTGCTAGGCACCAAATAAAGTACTTTTGTTCTTCTTTTGGTGCTTGGGACCACAGCCAGGACCTCAAACATACTAAACAATAAAGTGACTTTTAAGTCAGTCTAATTCTCCAAACAACAAAAGATCCTGCTAGCAAAGAAGCCACCGAGCTTTGTGAGGAGAACTGGAGTACCAAACAGCCCGAGTTCACACCAGATGTCAGGGGCAGAGCTGGGATGACACTCCTTTCTCAACCATCAGAGAATACATCTCTTACCCACCTGAGTGGTAAGATTCCCAGCAGCCATTGAACAGTCTGAATTCGAATTGGATAGAGCCACACGGTCTTAGTACTGCTTGTTTGAGTTTCCTTTCTATGTGACCTAGCTGTGCATCGATGCTTTTGACAGCCCATGGTACACATAAACCTGAAGTGATCTTTCCTTCAAACCTCACTGCTATGTCTCCGTATGCTCAAAGGGATGGCTTTTTAGAAATCAAAGGACTTTTGGAGATTTCTTCTCAGAAAGTATAGGTGACTTTAACTACAAGCACAGTGAATGTTCCTTAAAGATGTGCCTAGAAAGTATTGTCCCTGGCTCATCATCTCCATCAAAGCAGTGTTCAGTTCTGCTTTCTCCTCCTCCTCCTTTTCCTCCTCCTCTCTTCTCTCTTCTCTCTCTCTCTCTCTCCCCTCTCTCTCTCTCTCTCTGCCTCATTACTTCCAGCTGCCAGCAAGTCAAATAATTAAATGCCAAAGTACTGACACTTGGCATTTCAACGAGTGCTCTGCATTTACACGGTCTCTCTCTGTGGCCCTCCTGCTCTGCATGCATGCAGGCTGGATGCTCTGATCAGCTGAAGCACGCCTTTGTTGTACCACACAGCTGGATAAACCGAAGAAAGATGAGCTTGGGCAGCATCCCAGGCTGAAGAAGGCAGATTCGTCTGTCTTTCCTATCTCTCCTCTCCTCTTCCAGCCCTCTTCCTCTCCCCCTCCCCTTCCTCCCTCTCCCTCTGTCCCTCTCCCTCCCTCCTCTCTCCTCATTTATGTCCTCAATTGAATTCAACAGGTACATGTGAAGACTTAAGCCCTCTGTGCTGGCCCTCTGCTGGGCCACTTCTACAATGGATTTGTATGAAAAGGAACCCAACTTGGAATTCATTTTAACGAAGTACTGTAGGAATACTGCACACTGCACGATGAGAAAATCATTTTACCTTTTTCAGGTCATACAGCCTTACACAAAAGCTTTTAGCCAAGAACAGGAGACACTGGCTACAGAACTCTATTTACCAAAGCAAAAGTTTAGATAGTACAAGAACTTCATCACTTAAAATGTGCCCCTTCACTAAATGTCATGTGTTCAGGCTATGGATTAGAGAGCATCTTCTTCCGGAAGTCTCCCCTCATCCTAGGAGTCTAAGTTAAGTTCTCTCCAGTGTTCTGAGACAGCTGACACTTCACACATTCCTAGGCAATAACCTGTTACAGCACTGAGACTTGACGTTACCGTCCCATGACCCCACACAGTCCCCAGAACCCAGCAGCACTGCGGAACATAGCTCCGGTCAAAGCGCACTGCGTAGGGGATAGCAAAATAGTTTCCAATCCTTTCATACGATATTGGCAGGAAACATGACCCTAAATTATCAATATGATCATTTCATTCCTTTAATTCAGGCAACACATATTTGCTGAGCACCTACTTTTGTTTCTCAGCGTTGTTCCAGAGGCTCAGAGCTCAAATGTCCACTTTCTTCCTCCTGTATGAGTCTCTATTTTCTCCAACCAAGGAGACAAATCATGGACTACATGCAAAAATACTGGATCCTGGGTCGTCTTGGAAGAACTGTCAGTCAATGATCCTGTCATGGCTAGTCTGAGGAGGAACTCATCTCCTTGCCCTTTATTCCACAGGGCCTCACAGAGCGTACAGTGTCTAGCACATGCTTGGTGAGTGTCTGAATAAACAAATGGCTCTAAGCATGCCAGACACTGCATTTCTAAAAAGGAAAGAAAAGAGCACCTTGACCTTTTTGTCTCCACATTTTTCAGTGTCTTCAGAAGCATGTAGTGGAATCTTATGGTATGTAGCCTTTCCACACTGGCTCCTTCCACTTAGTAACAGGCATCTAATATTCCTCTATGTCTTTCCATGACATGGAAACAGTTTGGTATGAGAATTTTATTTGGGGGTGAATCAATAGCTAATAAGTGAGGATACTGTGAGTCCTGCAGTAATCTCCTACCCCATTTACCTCCTTGTCCAGAAGCATCCTTCAGCCTCCAGTCAACACTGAGATCTGAAACAAACACCACCAAACACTAAAGACAGTGCTTTTCAAAACAGTGAACCTCGGGAAAGGAGAGAAAATGATTCCCCAAAGAAAACTGAAAGTGAAGTGAAGCCTACTTCTAACCCGCTTAATGCCTGGCGGAAACTTCCAAGTAGCAACACAAGGAAGAAGAGGCCACAAAGAACGAGTAGACTCTCCCAAATCAGAGAAGCAGAGCAAGGAGCTACATCAAGGCAGCTAGAATTCAGAGCACCAAACAGCAAGCAGTATCCAGAATAGTCCAGAGGGACAAGGCTTGCAGAGCAGAGCATCCCCTTAAGTATTCAGCACAGAACCAGTACACACATGAATGTAAACTACGAGTACAAAGAAAGCAAAGGGCGAGATAAAACAGTGCTGGACACCCAGAGAGAGTCCCTATTACAGCCTCCTCCAGCCAGGGAAACTCAATTTAGAAGTATTGGGTACAGCACTCAGAATGATCCTGCCTTGATATGAATAAATACTTTAATTAGCCCTATACTGCACCAGAGCTGCCTAAAACATCATAAATGCGAGACTCACAAGGATCAAAGTGTTTTCAATTACCTACATCTCAAAGCAAATGTAAGAATATTTATAGCAATTCACTTAATAATAAGAGCGTCCTTGAGGCAAGAGGCTCAGCAGTTAAGGGTTCTGGTTTTTCTTACAGAGGACTCAGGTTTAGTTCCCAGAAGTCACATGGCAGTTCATAACCCTCTGTACTTACATACATGTAAGCATAAATAGCAGTCATACATATAAAATAAAAATAAACTAATTTTAAAAAACAAGGTCCTAACAAAATACCAAACACTCAATATGATAAAATTCACACTGTCTGCTATTCAATCAAAAACTACCAGACAACAGATACCTCACTAAAGAAGATAATATACACAGTATATAAACAAAGAATAGCATGTCCCACTGCATATGACATAAAATAAAACAATGAGCTACCACTGCACAGATCCATTAGAATGGTGAAAACCCTGAATGCTGACAACATCAAATGTGGGTGAGATGTAGAGCACCATTAACTCTCCTTCGTGGCTGAGAGGAACACAAAGTAGTACAGCTCCTTGTGAAGACAGGTGGATCAATTTCTTACAAAACAATGCTCAATGATATGTTATTTATCCTAAGGAACTACAACCATTTTCTACACAAAAAGCATGGACATGGATATTTATAAGGTTTCAATTCATAATCAGAAACAGTTGAAAGAAATCAAGAGATCCCTTGGTGAGGGAGTGGATAATACACGATGCATTTATGCACTGGAGTGCTATTCTATGCACAGTTAACGCACGGAAAGATAAGAGGAACTTCAAGTTCACCATTAAGTGAAATGGCCAATGTGACAAGGCCAAATACTGTATTATTCCACTGCAGGCATTCTGAAGACGCTGAAAATACATGGAAACAATGAGCAATGACAGAGCTGTCAAAAGGGGAAGACACAGAACAAATAGGACTTTTAGGCAGTAAAAAGTTTTCTTTAGGAGCTATGCTGATGTGTCACTAGACATTTACTCAAGATCAAGACTGAGTCTTCAAGCCATTCAAGGGCTTGGGATGATTTTGATGTGTCGATGTAAGTTCATCAGGTGAAAAAATGTACCAGTCTTGCGCACGATATTGGTCACAGGGAGGTTGTGCCCCTGGGAGGCAGGGAGTATATGGGAAGTCTCTATATATTTCTGAAACTTTTGTTGTGAACCTAAAATTTCTCCAAAAAAGAGTCTTTAACAAAACCCAAAATTCTCAAGCTTGGAAGAAACAGGAAAGAAAACGTGACCCCACAGTGTGGAAAATAATCCAATCTCCTTTGATGGATGTAAGAACTGAGCAATATTCTCGTTAGCTGACAAAGCCATTAAAATGCTTTTCATCTTATATTCACACAGTTAAGACGAGGCATGCAGGGTATACTGACAAGTAAATCAACCGTCTAGAGATTAAAATGGTACCTTTTAGGTAGAAATACATTACCGAAGGGGTCAGCAGTAGAGATGACAGCAAAGAAGCAAAACTTAGTGAAACCGGAGGCAGAACAACAAAAAATATCAAAAAAGAAACCTAGAATGATAGCTCCAAAAGGTGAACAAAACCAAGGAGTCAGCCCAGATCTGCATGGAGGGCCTGTGTCTCTCAGCCTGGTCATGACATCCCAGTATACAGGGTCAATGTCTCCTCACTGCCTGCCTGAGGGGCTACTTAGGACAGAGATAACTGTCCCAAGGAAGAAGAGGGAGGGAGAGAGGGAGAGAGGGAGGGAGGGAGGGAGGGAGGGAGGGAGGGAGGGAGGGAGGGAGGGAGGGAGGGAGGGAGGGAGGGAGGGAGGGAGAATGGGACGGAGATGGAGACAGAGACAGACACAGAGAGGTGCTTCTCTACATACACATCAGATCTGCACTGGAGCACATAAAGAGATCCGAAAGTGTGTCCTCAGTGCAGAAGATGATCTCATATACATTCCCAAGGCTGAACAGAGAACTAGGAAAAACTAGAGAAGAGGAAAGAACAGCTTTTACACAATAAAATCCTCTAAAATCTCAACAGGTTATATTGTTATGGCCTAAGGCATCTGAAAATCCAGCATCTAATTAAAGATAAAAGTTTTACTATAGTCCACAACCCTACGCACAAAATTCTTTTCCCATGAAAAGTTTATATTAATATGGCACTTAGCTCAACTAATTTGTTAGTTTCCTCCCTCCCTCCCTTCCTTCCTCCCTCCCTCCTTCCTTTTGCCTCATGCCTGTCTCATTTCCAAAAACATGGGGCAGCGTCTTGTGGCCCATGGTGTGGGCAGAGCAACACTCCAGTTGCTGGCACCAAATACTTGGCATACACTCCATAACCATTAAGTCATTCACTTGTTAACAACAGATGACCTACAATCAACAAGTCACAGAATCATGGAGCCAGGAGGGACAGCAACAGATTATTAGTCTCCCATAGTCATTCTCCCTTCCTAATTCATCTCAACCTCTGGAAGCACTGACTCTTCTCTGTTAAGTACAATATATGTTCAGGATAAATCCAGAAGCTGTCATGCTCCGAAGGAGCCCCATGGCCCCAGGTGTGGTAAGCCAATATTAGATAGTGTGCCCCAGGCATTACATTTTGAATATTCCAATTGTGAAATAATTGAGTGGAGATTTTTCAACAGAAGGAAAGTGTGCTGACCCAGACTCTGACTCATTCATAAACTGTGAAATATGTCTAGGCATCTACTAAATTCCAAGTATGATCCTAAATTCTCCCCTCACAAACTTGTAAGTCCCCCACTATCCCATCTTCATTACTTTAACTCTGAAATAGAGTTAATAAAAGTTCCTATCAAGAAGGATATTATAAAGAGGAGTCAATATATGCAAAGCCTTAGAACAGTGCCTAGAACACAATGGACGATAAATGTTAGCAACGTAGCTAATAATAATGACTCTGTTATTGTGGCCACTATCATTTGCTATTTCAAATGTATTGAATGGGAGAAAGACTTAGCACATGAAATTGTTTAAGATCATGTGCTATACTATAAGTAAAAGATATCATTTATCTACATCTAAATAAATATGAGTGACAATCATTACAAGATGGAAATCTTCAGCTTATGGAGACTGCTTCCTCTATGCCAGTGATGGAATTACAAGAATCCACAGACTCTTCTCCTTGAAATACCAGACAGAGCTGTGTATATGTATGTGTGCTCAAATTATCTCCAAATTTGGCACTGGAACAGGAAGAGTGCTCTATAATCTTCACTGGGCTCCCAAAGCCCGTCATTCATTTCCATACAATACACACACCATTGCTCAAGGACTTCTGGAGAAAGGTGCAGAGGCCCTCTTGACCTTACCTAGTGCTCTTCTGATGTTCCTGGATAGGTTCTACAGGGTCAATCGCCCTTGAAACAGGTGCCCTTCAGAACAGTCTTTCAGCATGCTTATCATCCAAGGGCCTCTGAGATCCCAAAGCCAACATGGGAGACCAGACTAATGGGTAGGTGGCTCAGCTAAGCGTGCCCTGGTGGAGGCAGGAAGTTAGTTGTGGACTGTAGGCTGCACCAACAAGAGGAAGGGGAGGGGACCATGCAAGTTTCATCTCTTCATTCAGAGCTGACTTGAAAGATAGACACTAGAGAAGCTTCATGTCTAGTATGGCAAAGGCTCTAATATTCTTCCTGGACTAAGCCTGCAATACAGGGATAGCATTACAATTCATAATGTGAACATGGAGGAGGCAGGGAAAGAATGAGCTGGACATCAGTACAGGGTTGGAAGTGAGGCTTCTTCAGGATTGTAAGTGGCATTTCTTTTGCATATGGCATTATGATATCTGAGAACAGAGGACCAGTGCTCTGCGGCTCTCAAGCACGATACTATCCTCAGTATGTCAGGGTCATCATCTGTCAGATTAGGACTTTGAGAAGAGAACTTACAGTTCCTCCAGCTCTACCATTCTGAAAAATCAGTGAAAAAAATGTCAGTTTTGTACATAAAAGGCCAAACATTTTACTTAATCTCAGTCACACTTGCCAGACCTAAATTATCACAAGTCTAAAGCAATAGAAGTCAAGCTAATGAGTTTTTACAGCATGAAAAATCTGTAGCAGAGGTCCATCCTCCTCCCACAGCTCTAACAGTTGAACAGAATGTTAGCATTCATCAACTGACATGCAAGTACATGCTTCAAAAATGGCAGGGGAGGTGAAAATGAAGATCATGTGACAAATTTTAAATGATCACAAAATACCAGAGAAAGAAACTGAAAAAATTTAAAATTTACTTATAAACAAAACTGGAATATTTCATTATGAAAATCATGCCTGTGAATTTTAAAGTAATTCACTATGAATCTCATTTCCCCTCTTAATTACAACCCAGACAATGTCACATATAATTAAAAAATACCAAGTCAATGGAGAATCAAAGAGGGAACAAAGGTTGGGGGTGGATATCTGGTAATCCAGTTACCTCTCCTGAAGCTGGGGTGTCTGTCTTGCACTCTGTTCCGGGGGTTTGATAACTTTGGGATCTGTACTACTTCGCATCCCACATGAGCTCTTGAAACGGCTACTGACTTGAGTCCTGTATGAAGTCCAAAGGTTTGGCCAAGACCTCCCTGTAGAAACCTTCCCTTTGGGAACTTCTAAAAACCAGTCCTTGATGAGCCTGTTAACCTTGCCATTATTCTCTAGTTAGAACTCATAAAGCCTGACGTTCCCCCATACAGAAGAGGGTTCATTCAAACATAAATAAATGGTAAGGCACAAGTTTCATGATAAAGGGTTCCTTTGACTAAAACGGTGCAAAATTTAAAATTTCTACTTCTAGGAAAATACGGTAAATGTTAACGCCTTAAGACACAGAAACATGGGCTAAAAATATGGTCTGTTCTTTAAGAAGTTCATAATCCAATGGGGAAGGTAAGGGAAACTGGTAACTCATTGACTGTGCAAAGCTCTAGAAAGGGACAGAAGTGGAGAAGGAGGCTGTCTACAGTATTGCTCAGCCCTGGAGTATTCAAGAGGAGAAAGCATTAGGCTTTGGTGACTAACAAAGTACTGGAGGAGGGAGAGAACGGGGAGAGTTAGCTTTTCCCTGATTCCTGATTTGAGTAATTAAGAATACTGTCATCTGTAGGTAAGGGAATGGTGGAGAAAGGAAAGATGTAATGAAATGAAGAATGTCCCTGCTGATACTTTCTTCTTTGTGTAGGGAAAAAAGAGAAGATTTCAGTAGGCAATAGATGCATGGAAGAAGAGGGCTTGTAATGCAAATCTGAAGCTCTAGGCAAAATGTCTTGCCTCTTAGACCTCATTTATTCTCATTTGTACTTCGGAAATCACTCTAGCACACTATAGAGTTGTTTTGTGTTAAGGGTTGAGTTCAGTGATTATGTTTAATGGGAGGGTAGCTGTACAATCAACCTTAAATAAAGTTTCCCATGGAGGAGAATTATGCCATCCATGGAGGTCAAGAGAATTCTCGATATTCCAAGTCCCAAGGGTTACACAGGCTTATGGATCAAAGCTGATTACACAGCTGTGATATTTCTCAGCATCTGACCTCTTGCAATCAGCGTGCCAGGTCTCTCTCAAGAATTTGCTTCCCACATTGATGAAGGATACAACCAAGACCTCCTATGAGGCTCCACATTTTAGCAGTTCCATCACCTCGCCAAAGTGCCACACTAGGGAATCAAGTATTAAACATGGCCACTTCGAGGAACATTCAAGACCCCAAACCATAGCACAAGGCCTCAGGTTTCCAGCCCAGCCCCCTGACCCACTGGCTTCATAACTAAGTTTGTCTTTGGTTTCTTGACTCCCCAATATAATTCTCTGAAAAAACAAAATGATTCTGTCAGTTGCTGCTCAAAAAGCTTCTACAGTTTCACTGCTTTCAGAGGAAGGTCCAGGGGCAGCTTGTGAAGTCACCTCTCTCGCCTCTTCTGCCACAGCCTTGCCCACAGGCTCCTTTAACCAGCATGTTAGTTCCTATGCATGCTCCAAAGCTGTGCTGGCACGCACTGCTCCCTCTGCAGAGCACACCTTTCAGGGCATAATGTGCAGATCCTCAAAAATCAGCTCAAATGTGACCTCCAAGCACAGCCTGCCCCTTGCTGAGGCATCAACCCGTCCTTGCTCCAGATTTCAGGCAGGTCCTGATTTAGAGCTCAAGTACTCAGCAAGCATGCAGGATCCAGGTCTCAGTCACTCATCAAAGAAAGCCCTGTTCCTCTGAACACAAGAGCTCTAATAGCTTCAAGCACAGCTGCATGGAAACAGTTCTTTCTTCGCATAGAGCAAGCTGGGATCGGGCTTATAAATGTGCTATCAGTATTTTCCATAAAACAGTATCATATCATTACTTGCCCTGAGCTTGCTTATGTGTAACTGTGAACAAAATCAAATTGTCCTGATTACAAATGAGAGCTAATCAACCTTTTTGGAACCTTGCTTGGTGTGACCTGTAATCCCAGTTAGCTTCATTAACTGAGGTTGGCTTCTTACTGATCTCTATTCTTCCTGTCTTATTTTAGCATTCTGTTTGAGGTTTCATGTTTAAATCATGTCCTTCTGTATCCTGATATGCTTCAACCCTTTTTATGCTCATATTTCTGTAACACGGAGCACCCCAATAACTTATGCTTCACTGTACACTTGCAAACTAAACCCAACACATTATGGCACACAAAATGTCTAACAATCTACGCCTGGAGGTGTATCCGATTACAAATCTGATGTTATCATCACCATTCCAAAACCACACATGAAATCATAGAATTAAGACTCTTGATTCATTAAGAACATCTAGTTCCAAGGTCTAGAAATTTACATATGATATCCGTTGGCCAGAAGTCCCTCTCCAGGGAATCAGAACTGCTTTGTGTCTTAGCTCACTCAGGATGCTGGCACTAAGAGTGCCAGATTAACTCCCAGCATGCCCTGCTTGGTTGAAATGGAGACCACAGAATGTTAGGCTTCAATACAGCCAGAGCCTGCAAGTAGCGTGAGATGCTTCTGGGGAGCAGGCTGTGTTAAAGATGCTTCTTGACAAGATGACGTAAAAGAGGCTATAAATATGTCATTGGTTCCTGATGCTGGAAAATTCTTACTGACATGAGAATGGTGTTTCTCACTGATGCTGAGGAAAAGCATTCCAGGATCTCTTAGGAACAGGATTTGGAAAAGCCTTTCTCACTTAAGAGCCTCCTGGTGTTTTCATTCTGTGACCTTTTGAGGCAAACTATTCTGTTTCAGCAATCTCTTACAGGGGGCTGCAAGCTCTAAGAGGACAGAGATCCTATCTGTGTTGTTCAGAGTTGTCCTCTTGAATTACCAGCAGGGTTCCTAATGCTTAGTGGTCACTCAGTCTCTATTTATGGGATGAAAAATTCTGCAAAGTATTCCAGCTTTCCCCATCACAAACTCCTGCATTTTCTCTACCGTCTCATCTCTCTCCTCCTTCATGGGTGGTATACAGTTAGCTCCAGGCATCAACTGCTATTCTCAAGAGTGAGAAATACAATTAGAATATTGTACTTTGCTGGCATTTTTAATACAAAAATCAGCAAAGTTCCATTTTCATTGAAAGATACAAGGCATGCCCATTATTTTCACAGCATTTATAGTTTAATAGGAAAGATAAATCTGGAAACTGATCAGTAGATACGGCTATTCACAGAAAGTACTTACATGCTGCAGAAGGAAGGATCATCTGGAGGAAATGAAAATGTAAGAGATATGAAAATTACTGGTCTTGGTATATTTTATTAAAAACTGCCTGGGTTAAGGCTATTTTCATTATTTTACATTTTCATGCTTTAAATGAATCAAAATTAATAGTGACCAACAGATGAGCAAAATAAAATTCCAACACTAACCTCAAATCTCTTGAATTTCAAGTGGAGTCAAGGCATTTCCATTACTACCTAAAACCAACTCTCATTTTTCTTTAAAGCTTCGCTGTGCTTTGAATGTTTCTGATCTCTACAAAACTTGCACTGAAACTAATCTTCAATGTAACATGAGGGTCTAGAAACCCACCCCAATATACTCTACACACCTGCCTCCCCTCATGAATGATGGATGAATGAGAATTGCAGAAGCAAATCCATTCTCTCCCATTCTTCCAGCATTCAAGGATACAGTACTTCTGCTTTCTAGAGGACACAGAATTCAATGCATCATCTTGGATGCAGAGTTAAGACCCTAACTAAACCTGCTACCACCTTGATCATGGATTTCCGAGTCTCCAAAACTACAAGAAAAAAGTTGTTTTTAATTTTCTCAAGCATTCTGTTATAGAAATTTTAAAAATTCTGAGATGGGGAGATGAGATGAAACCTATACCTTTGATCACCTTCTTCATCAACACAATCTCTCTGAAGGCATGAGATTATTTACCTCACAGCCATGGGGTGAGCACCCTGATCAGTGAGTGATTCTTAAGAATGCTGACCTTGTGGAAATGAATGCAAGGCAAGCATTCTACACATGTTTATTCTAAAGAAACAATGTAAGTAGCAAATATACAATTGTTGTTCTGAAACCGTGGGGGTGGCTCCAGGATCCCTTTGAGATGATCAGATTCATACCTGTTCAAATCCCTTATATAAAATGAGAGCACAATTGAATATAATCTACACACATCTTCTACTTTACTTTTATTTGATGTGTATGAGTGGTTTGCCTGTATGCGTATGTAGACCACATATGTGAAATGCCTGAAGAGGCCAGAAGATGATGCTGGATCCCCATGGAGCTGGAGTCATGGATGGTTGTTAGCTGCCATGTAGGTGCTGGAAACCGAACCTGGGTTCTCTGCAAGAGCAGCCAGTGCTCTTAATCACTCAGCCATCTCTCCAGCCCCACATCTACTTGAAACCATCTCTAGATGACTACTGCATCAATGGAAGAGACGCACCACTATTTGTAATGCTGAGTTGTTTAAGACATAATGACAAGAAGTTCAGAATTGGTGCATTTTTCCGAAAATATTTTCTAAATTTGGCTGACTCCACAGTGTAGAACCTATGGATAGGATATGAATCATTGAATGCATATAATTTGTTTATTTTTGAAAAAAAAAAACCTCATTCCTATTTTCAGTCAACTTAAAATGTTGTTGGGAAGACAAAATGAGAGCAAATGAAATGTAGTGAGAATGACCAAAGGTGACAGCTTTGGGAGAATACGGTTAAAGCAGCAGAAACTGAGAGAAAGGAGATTAGCAGGGTCAGGAGACAGAAGAGAGCTTGAGCAATCTTCCAGGATGGGAATAAAGGAGAATGCTCATTTCCATTAGGAAGGAGAATGTGGGGAAGCTGGGAATGGACAAGTGTGTGGAGCATAGATGATGGGGGGAGGGAGGATGTCTTCTCCCTGAAGGGAAGGAAAGGGAGACAGAGTAAATATAGGCATAGAGTTACCATCCAAACCCTGAAACCTGTCCATGATCCTCAGCAAAGGTAAGCGGGCCTACCCTCAGGTATTTAAGTTACTTCCACTAACTTCCAGTCCTTGACTTTCATCTACAGTTGAGGAAACTTACAGACTGAATAACTGTCAGTCAAGGAGACATCAGTAATTTCTGTTAAAAAAATGTGTGACAGTGGCTGGAGAGATGGTTGAGTGGTTAAGAGAGCTGAATGCTCTTGCAGAGAGCCCGGGTTTGATTCTCAACACAAACATGGAGGCTAACAGCCATCTGTAACTCCAGCTCCAGGGAATCTGATGCCATCTTCTGACCTCTGCAGGCGTTGCACGACAAGGGTGCCCTTACACACATGCCGGCAATATACTCATGCACATGCAAAATTAAAGTAATAAAATGTTTTTTAAACTGTGCGACAAATAAAATAGATCTGGAAATGAAGAGAAAGGATGCAAAGTAGGCATAGAAATTCAACCCCCATGGGTAAAATGCAACAAAAAGGAGTGGAGGACCATAAATCAACAAGTTAAACTCTGATCTGATGACCTGTAATTTTGCTCAGGTTTATGTATGGGACAAAACTGGGTGACACCAGGGGATTTCTGTCAAAGTTGGTTGGGTGCTGCTGTCCTTCAAGGTGTGTGAAGAGGTTGTTCATTGGCTTAACAACTAGTTTAGAGTCATACTGCTTATTGTGCCAGTTTATGAAGATTGCTTCCTTCAATCAAGAATCTTTCCTCTATTGAAAAGAATCTTATTAATAATTAATAGGTAGATAACTCTGTAGGGCAAATTTTTCTTCTTAAGGTTCTTAACAGCCATGTAACAGAAGGGATAAAATGCTTGAAAACTCATAGATGTAACCAATTGGTGGCTTGACGAAGTTGGTGTATCCGAGTGAATGAAGAATTCAAAGTCGAATGTGTGGATGAAATATGGATGGCTGGATGGCTGGCTGGCTGGATGGATGGATGGATGGATGGATGGGTGGATAGATGGGTGGATGGACAGGCAGAAACCAGCATATCTGTCATTTTTTACTGCCTGAAGACTATCTATAAGAATCCATACAAGAATGTCATGATCATAGTTTATGGCAAGCCCATATTCAATCTAAGAACCTGACTACCTGGGTCTGTGACATAGTATTCTGTCTTTCTGTGGCTGTGGATCACAGAACGTCTTGTGTCACATACCACTCCATCCAGGTCCAGACAAGTAAAACTTCTCCAGATGAATGCCCAGTCATTTTCTGGCAATTTCCTTTTTAGTGAAGATAGCCAAAACTCCAGGGGATGGTCAAAAGTTTTAGAATATATTCATAAGGTCTGAGCTCCTATACCTGGCCATAGATAGAGAGAGTCACACAACTTTAATCCTATTCAACCTCCAAAAATAGTGTTAGACCCGCTGGTGACTTCGGGACTTGACTCTCCTGTCCTCCTCCTGGAATTCATCTCCATAGAACGGGGACAGTAAGGAAAGTAGAATAAACTGAGATGCAAATCAATTTCTTTTTTTTTTTCTGAAGACATTTTTGGTGAAGATGAATTTGAAAGCCCCACTGAGTAAAAACAAGTCAGTGGATATCTATTTTCCCCACTTCAGTAAAAAAACAGATATGCTCTTCTAAGACGGGCATACCTGGCATTGATATCAGACCTAATATTAAAGCAACTCCTAATGGCTTATTGTTATATACATAGACTAAAGAATTTCTCAATTCTCATGAGAGAAGTTTCCTTATGCAGGAGATGGTGATTAACACAGAAACTCACAACTGGTCAACTTTCAGATAGTAAGAGACTGCAGAGTGCTTATCCTTGAATAGGACACCTATATCAAACTTCTGCCTCCCAAGGTTCTGATATCATTGTGGAAGAGAGCGTAGAAGGTTGTAAAAGAGGTGGTAAATGACCACAAGAAACAGAATTTTCCAGACAACTGATAGATCACTTATATGGACTCACAGCAATGATGACAGCATGCACAAATCCCATGCAAGCTCAAACCAGACAAGAGTCTACCACAGACATGGGTTTATGGGTAAGAAAGTCCAGTACTATCTGAGGAACTGCTGGAAACCGATGGTTGCTGGGAAGAGGGGAGTAAGACTTTTTTAAGGGTGTGACTCTTGGTAGTTTAACGGGGCTCCAGTGGATGGATCTATACCAACGGACACCTGGGAATACAAATTTGACTATAGGTCTTAATATTTATAGGGCAGAATACATGAAACTGGTCAGTAGGTAGTAAGAGGAAATGCTGGTAGGGAAGGGGATCTAAACTGCATGAAATTTGCAAAAATTTAGTGAAAAAAGGATTACGAATTATAAGGCCCTGACTCCTGATATATGAACTGTACATGGTAGATATATGTTCCTCTTTAAAACATGCCATCTACCAGACTATGTAGCTATGTAACAGTTACTATTGGGTTCACTGTTTTTCTTAAGTAATGTCATGGAGCAATCACAAGAGTAGTTTTGGCTTCATGGGGAAAACTTAAGGTTACTCTAGAGAAGAAAAGGTTGAGTGATCTGCCAGTACTCCGCAGAGGCAGGGTGCCTGTGGAGGAGGCATTACGCACAAACTCAAGTGATTTAGTGATGCAATAATCTAATTCTGTAAAAATTATTTCTTCATGTTTCCCTCTAGTTCCTGACATTCCCAATTTCAATTAAAACTTTACGACATTACTAAACTATAAAGTACGTAGTTTGTTCTACCCACATCAATTATAAATTCATTTGTGGAGAAAAATAAGAGAACTAAATCAGTTGTGGCAATTTAAAAAATTAAGCAAGGAACTGTCAAGCACAACTTCCCTGAAGGAAAGGAAATCTTTCTTAGTTAAATTATAGAATAATTTATAGAAAATTAAAAGTAGCAAATGAATTCTCAATACCTTGGGGCCACTGGGCCCAGAGAACAGTGATATTTTATATTTCTGCACTGCAAGCTTGTATCCTTTAAGATGCCTTCTGTCTTTTGCTCCAATGAGCTGAGCAGAGTTAAGCCTGCCTATTCAGCACTTAAAGAATGCCCCATAGCTGTGAAAACCAGGCTGTGGTGCTGCTGCAAATAATTTTGTTCTAGGTCTTTGATGATGATTATGAGTCAGACTTTAAACATGAATGGAGTTCCACAACCCATTCACCATTCCTGTTCTGATCAGCAGAGTTATGAAACCATATGTAAGTGGAATTCTTTCATATCAGTATTAACATTACCTTCTGATCTTTCTTTTGGTGCCATATGTACCTATGAGTCCTCAATTCACACAAGCTACTCTTCCAGCACACAAGACTGGCCAATTAAATACTAAGTATCTTGAGATCAAGCTTAGTATTTAGTAACATGTGGTAACTGTCCATCAAGGGAATACTAATTGCACAGCCCCAGAAAGAGGCCACCCAAGTGGAAAGGCCAGGCACCTCACACTAACTGCACTTAGCCCTGCATTAGCACTCACAGAAGAGATGAGAGGTTACAGTTGTAAGCAAGCAGGGCCAGATCTAGTAACACACACTCAAATAGAAACACAAGGAGCTGGTTTGGCAGGACTTACCAGGAAACCTGGGCAAAGTCCTATAGGCATAATGCCTCTTACTGGGACCAAATGCAACAGACTTCCACTAGAACTTTTACTTCCTTAAGTGAAAATGGAATGAGGCTCAGAAAGGATAGAGAATCAACCCCAACACATACACAACCATAAAACTGAGTAGACACTTCTAGTTAGAGTTAGGCAAATGGAATCATCAGGAGGGTCCCAGGCTCATCAGGTTACTCAATCTGGGAATACTCTTTGTCTGCAGGACCCTGACACCCTCTTCCCCTACAGGGGAGCACTGAGTTAGGAACCCCCTACAGACAGCAGCTCCCCCACTAAGAGACAGCCAAGGTCCAACTTTCTGAATCCCTTCTACAACTTAAATAGCATCAGCAGGGGAGCCTCAGAGACACCAGTCAAAAATGTCCCACAATTACTCCAAAAACCAAACTGTCACTGCCTACTAAACAGGCAAACATCAAGCTCTGAACCAAAAAGAGTGACTGATGTCCAAATAAAGGGTTAAAAAAGAAATCAGTGGGAGGGGCTTGGAGAGATGGCTCAGTGATTAAAAGCATAGACTTCTCTTAATGAGAACCCAGGTTCAATTCAACCCAGAACTCACATGGTGGCTAACAACCATTCATAACTCCAGTTCCGGGGATTCCAGGGGCTTCTTTAGACCCCTGGAGGCATTGCATGACATGGAGGCAATACACTCGCACACATAAAATAAAAATAAACTATTAAAAAAATAAAAATCAGAGTTTGCAGTTGTGGACAACAGACAAAATGTCCAGGAAAAAACTGAAAGTTTCTCATCAAACAAGAACCAAGAACAACACAGCTTGAATGCAAAAGCAAAATCAAATATTGCCAATGTCAAAGCGAATCAGATGGCTTAGGTGGTAGAATTAGAGTTCTAAAAGCATCTGCCATAAAAAAAAATGCTTCAACAATCAATTATGCATTCTCTTGAAGCATAAAAGATAAAATCTCAAGAAACAGAAGCTAAAAAAAATAAAGTGATATTGTAACTAGAACATGATAGAAATTTTTAAAATTGCTCTAATGGGCTCAACAGTAGAGGTGACAGAAGACAGAATCAGTAACTTGAGTGTAGCATAGAAGTTGCCCAGTCTCAACTAAATATAGGAAATAGGCTGGATAAAATAATTAACAGAGTCTCAGAGACCTGTGGACCAAGAATAAAAGAGCCAATATCACTATCTTCAGAGTCCAAAGAAAAGACTGAAGAATGGGTGATAAATAATGGCTAAAACTCCCCTAATTTAGCAAAAGACACAAACCTGAAGATTCAAATAAATGTAACAAATCCAAACACGATGACTCAGAAACACACTAAGACACATCTAATTAGATTTTCAAAACTAAAGATAAAGAAAAGATATCTTTAAATAAGACAGAGAAAAGAATACTGTATTTATGAGAACACCACGTAAGTTCGCCTAGCTTTTTCTGAGGTATAGTTCACAATTCAAAATTATATATTTCTAAGGTATACAACTTGAGGATCAGATACAATATAAAATAAACATCATGAACAAACTGACAGCGGCCTTATTAAAAAAAGAAAAGAAAAATTGCACCCAAAGAGGCCAGAAGGGAGTGCCCGCTTTTAAGAGACCTGTCAATTGCTAATTTTACATCTAAAGAAATTATCCTTCCAGATGAAAAGAAGATTAAACAAATTCTCATAAAAAAAAAAACAGCAAATAACTTAGTGTTAGCAGACTTGCCCTGAGAGATTACTAGAGAAAGTCTTGAAACAAAGAAAACAGTAAAAGAATCTGGGGTCACTGGAAAGAGAAAAGAAAGACTAGATAAGCAGATATGAAGGTAGCTGCAATAGATTATAATTTTCCTCATGAGCTTAATGAGTCAAATGAAAACATCATCTGATATTCAAGATGGTGATACTTTAAAGTGGTGAAGGTGAACAGACTTAAATAGAAAATTTCCATCCTTTACATCGAATTATGAAAAGACACAGGTCCCAGAACATTTAAAAGAGGAACAAAAAAGAATTAATAAACTGGAAGAGTCTTAGGACTTAACATCATGGTATTAGTCACTAATTACTAATTAGTTCCAGTAATTAGAGCAATGTAGTGTTAATGAAGACACAGAACAGCTGAGCAACAACGAGAACTGCAAAATAGGTACAGTCATAAATACGATGGACTGACATCTGATAGCTTCCAGGCCAGTTCTATAAAGGAAGGCTATTCTCGTTGACAGATTGTGCTGGAGTCACCGAAAAACTATTAAAAAAGTAATTATTATTATTTAACTTGACCTAGATCTCAGACGCACAGAAAATTAACTGAAAATAGACCATGAATGTAATGATAAAACTACAAATCTTATAGAAAAAAATAGCAATAATTAAAACATGATCTATAAAAGAAAATATCAATGACTGTCTTCATCAAAAAAAAAAAAAAATCTTGGCCAAAGCTCATGGGAAATGAGTGAAAAAGCAGAGACTGATAGTAAGAGTTAGCAAATTACATATCCCACTAGGGACAAGTATAAAGATGATAAGGAATTCAACAATAATCAAATATATTATCCAGTGAAAAAGTGGGAAACTTGAGCAGATATTTTACAGACAGAAGACGGTCAGATGAAAAGATGTTCAACATCATTAGCCTGAAAGAGAATGCAATTAAACTGCACTGAGGTATCACTCCATGGATAGGGGAACTGATTAGAAACCAAGTGAGAACTCCAAATGCTGGCAAGGATGTGGGAGAATTGGATGACTCATACGTTAATGGTAGGAAAAGAATACAGCCACTCAAGAAAAGTTTTCTTAAAAGCTAAACATGAAATGGACACATGACCCAGAAATTGCAATCATCCAGAGAAATATAAATTTATGTCCACTCATAAAGACCTTTACATAAATGCTCCCAGAGGGTTTTATTTGTAAGAGCTGAAACTAGAAATCACTCCAGATGTCCCTTACCAGGATACTGTGGAATATATACCCTGTATAGCATCATTCAGAAGTGAAAAATAAAATAATGAAAAACACAACAAATTGGATGAGTCTCCAGTAAATTATGCTGAGTGCAAAAAGCCAATTCGAAGAAGCTACATACTCTAAGGTAACGTTTATGTCACAATTTTGGAATGCAAGCATTTTAGCAAGGAAGACAGATTTACTGGTTTCAAGAAGGTTAAAGTCAGGCTGGATGGGAAGCACATGGGTCAGGTCATGATAGACAAGAAGAGGTAACAGTGGTATTGGAAATATTCAGCCTCTTGACTAGACTGTGCTGTCGAGTACAAAGACCTACCTGGACAAGACAACTGTTCTGGAATTCATACACATTCTCATACGCATTCATACATACACATGCTCATTCACTCAGACATAGACACACTAACACACTCACATGTATACACACACTTATGCACACTCAAATATGCATTCATATACACTCACATACACATACACGCATTCACACACTCACAAACACACACATACACAATAGCAATAACTAAGACTGATGATCTGTATCAAGGTCAATATCCAGGCTGTAAGATCCAGCTTGTAATATCACACTACTATTTTTTAAAATGCTGCCATGGAGAAAAGGACAAAGTGTACAGGACAATCCTGTTTCTTACAGGTGACAGTGAATCTACACTGATTTCCATGAACACTTGAACTTAAAAATCTGAAGTCTCTCATACTGAATGGTGAATCCAGAAAATTCTTCCAGGTTCATTTTCAAACATGGCCTGTGGCAGAGAAGGCCTGTTGTGTGGGAAGGGATGTGGGCCAACTGCTTTTGTGCAAAGGTTTTCATGGAGAGGCTCCGCTTGTAGAAGGGGAGGGAGAACAATGTGATATTCATTCACTCACAGTGCTAGAATCAGTAAGGAGGGTGACATGCTGGTAACATGCTGGTAAACATCCTAGTAGTCCATTATTAAATATGATAAATAGCAGGTCTTGAATTCCAGAGAACAGTCACCAAAGGTTGGTCTGTACCTGACATACTAACTGACTCAGGGTGAGAATTCGGTTGAGTCTGTTGGTGAGTGAGGAACAAATTTATCCCTAATATCTGAAGTATCACACCAACTAGAAATTTACAGTACTCTTGCCCTGGATGGCAAGTAACAATGTCCTCACACTTAGAGTTATCTTAGCACACATCTCTCAAAGTTTCCAAAATAGCCTTCTCATGCAACTACACAAAGAACAGAAAGACATTTGACTTCCAGAGAGCCAAGGACGTAACTAACCTGAAGGTGTCCAGTCAGGAAAATAACTTTTGTTATCAAACAGTCACAAGTGTCCATGTTTGTGCTAGGACTAAAAGCATACACTAAATCACCTAAGATTCCTAAACACCTAAAATTCCCCTACACTAAAAAATAGGCTCATCTTGCCAAAATGTCCTTAAATTTGAAGCACAGACACAATTAACAGGAGTTCTTTGTTCCAAGGTGAAATGATTTTGCTTAGCCAGGACCCGATTAACATTTCTAGTGCAAAAGTCAGGATTGTGGACCTTAACAAGAATCTTTGAGTATCATCACCTCAACTAATTCCCAAGCAGAAAGTAGTTCCCAGTACAGCAGTCAAAAACCTCAGCTCCTTCAAAGATCTGAGGGGATGTGTTAATTGGAAAAAGGAGGTGTGTCAGGCATCTTGAATAGGAAACTTTTCAATGCAGTATCACTGGGATGCCTTGGAGACGTGTACAAACTAGCACACCAGGAGGCATCTTTATAATCATGTTCGTTTTGACTTTTACTTTATACTTTTCCCTCCAAGACTCGTCAGTGAAGATACAAAACAGAGTTTCAACCAGATGTCACTAGGCACACGTCTAAAGATCATTTAGCAAGAACAGAGATGGCAGAAAGAAAGCAAAATGAATCAAGTCATTAAAAAAATAACAACCTGGATGGAACTATTGACACTTTCCTTTTTTTAATTTAATGGTATTTTTGTGTTTAACTAACACCCTGGTTGTTGCTGACATTTTGTGCAATTATTTTAAGTGAGTTGACTATTTTAACGAGACTTTAGGGCATCTTAAGGCCAATTACTTTTAGAAGAACTAAAATCAGATTTTATAATATGAAGACCATGAGAAATCAGGACTCCCCATTTGAAACTTCACTTCAGAGCAGATTTGTTTACATTCTGTCCAAAAGTAATTTTGGAAGTGGGGAGCCATTTCTAATTTCAGCTATTTAAAATGTAAAAGTCTAAAATCAAAGAAAAGGAATTAATGGAAATGAGTTGTCTATTTTAATGACAGTAGTTTCTTTGGGGATTAGTGGCAATAAAGAACTTAGTTTCCTTCTTAAAGGTGTGGCTGGAGGAGTTCAAGGAAACAAAATTGTCCTCATTGTTTCTAAGCTAAATTGCACAAAGGAAGCAATTCTCACGAACAGGATGGAGTTGGTACCTTCATTATCCCAGAACCTCGACGTGAATAAAAATGCTGCTTTCCATTACTCAGCACTACATCATTGGAACGCTTCTATTTCAGTTTTTTGGGAGTTCGCATAATAAAGTAAAAGCATGATTGCCAGTGGATCCACAGTCTTTGTACCATTGACTCTGCTTTCTCAGGGGTGTGCGTTTTCACTCAGATTGTGAAGACAAGATAGGCATTTCACCCAGCAATCTTCACTTTGACCTCTGGTGATGTCAAACACACCTTCATCCTGTAGGAGGAGCCACACACAAGTTTCTCCAGTTCCAGAGTATCTGACACTCGCTTCTGACCTCGTCAGGCACTGTATGACACAGGTGCACTTACACACATACAGGTGATACACTCATATACATAAAATGAAAATAATAAATAAAATATTTTTTAAAAGCAGATTTCTGGGTCCCACACCCAGAGTTTGGTCATTGAAAAAGTCTTGGGTCAGACATGAAAAGTTGCATTTTTTTTTACAAGTTCCATGCTCCAAATGACAGTTTGTAAACCTGTAGAAAAGCACCTGCAGGGCTTATGAAAGTGATGAAGTGAAGGGTTTCTCACTTGGTCTCTTTCCTTTCCTCCCCTCACTGAGAAATAAAACGTGCTTCAGTTCCCATTTCACAGCCCCGTCACGGCCTGACATGCATTCAAGGACCCTCTTTATGCCCCAAACATTTGGCAAATAAATAATACTGGTGAGAGAGACTGCAGTGTTGACACCCGCACCTCGACTTAAGTGTCAGACTGGAAAAATGCACAGACTCATAGACCTAGCTTAAAGCACAACCGTTTCCATAACTAAAGATTATTAAAATATCTTATCTTAATTTTTATGTACTTTGCCTATACCAAGAGACCTATGTCTTTATGTAAAACGTCTGCGTTTTTGTGTGAATAAAGCATAAAAAATCATCTGCCTTTTAGCCTTTCTCAAAGGTCAGTCTATACTCAACCTATATCACTATTTTCCAAAAATTCAAAACTCATTCCTTGATTTCTCTCCCCAACAACATGGCAAAACAAATATTTAAAGAAACCTCTTCTAATACAGTACATCTGAAGATAGTGGCTTAAATACTGTTCAAAACAACATTTTTTTTTAAACATGGCTTTCTTGGTTAGTTTGTCAATTTGACAAACGACATTCACCTGGGAAGAGGGGACCTTAATTGAGGAACTTTCTCCATTAAACTGGTACGTGGGCGTGTGCATGTATTTTTCTTGATTGTTAACTGATATGAGAGCTTAGCCCACCGTGGGCATTACCATTTCTTGGCTGGTGGGCCTGGGCTGTATAAGAAAGTTAGCTGAGCAAGCCAAAAGAAGCTAGCCAGTTTCATACGCCTAGCAGGTGCTTCTCTTACCATTGTGTGCAACAGAAACTGGACACCCAATAATTCATCTGGAGAACAAGATGAAATTCTTACAGAGAGAGAGTTGGGTAAAAGTGATAGTTGGGAAAAGGTGAAATTCAGCTAAAGCTTTGCAAGATAAAGTAATGACTTGCAAAGTTTCTGTTAACAAATAATTGTTAGGAGTTAAGGAAAAAAATTCAAGTTAGCTCTAAATGATAAGAGGAAAAATAATAAAAGGAATATAAATGAAAGCAAAGGCACAACATAGAGATGAATGAGGCCTCAAATTGATTCCTTTATAATGATAATAAAGTTAACAAATATCTGACAAGACTAGCAAAGAGAAAAATGGAGAGACAGCATGAGTTACTAATGGTAGGAATGAAAACAGAACAAAATTACAGCTGTAGCAGAAATTAAAAAGATCATGGGTCTTTATGCCAATAAACTACAAACTGAGATGAAAATGATCAATATCTAGGATAACACAAGTTACCATAAGAAACAAGAAACAAAAGAATTCCTGTATGACACTGTAAGCATGAAAATAATAAATCTGAAATCTATTCACACATTTTGATTACATGTGACTTACTCATGAGATACTTCTTATTGTAAAATTAAGCACATAAACACCTATGCATTTGCACACACACATACACACACACACATATACACACACTGATTTCTCCTCTCTAATGTAAAAGATTGTATACCGCATGAATAATATGCTCTGCTTTATACTCTGCTTTTTTCTATTTAATAATTATCCCAGACATGAAGCCATATGTTTATACAAATATTCGGCATGTGTTTATGGCTCATAGTCCTCCACTATGATATGACATAATTATTTAGCTGTCTCTGGAACTGTACATTTGGGTTACCAATACTTCACAATACCATGAGAACTAACTGGTCCTTGTGTTACTTCATATTTGTAGAAGTATTTTCCATGCTGAAATTTTAGAAGTAGGATTGTTACTTAGAAGGATAAATAAATGTGTAAATGTATTCTCCATGGGAATTGCAATTGTTTAGTATTTTTATTAACAATAAACAAGAGAGTTGTTTTTCTAGACTCCCAAAAACAGGGCCAATAAGGTTTAATTACTATGCATGAGCAATTATGAGTCTGTAATGAAATTTTTGAAAGTTACCATTTACAAAACAAATATATAAATAGACAATAGCAATAGGTATGAGAAAGTAAAATGAATATATCTCACAATGAAAGATCTTACAAAAGAAAGATGAGGCATATTTACAGAGGGAAGAGTCACCACTGTAAGCTTGTCAATGATCCTCCACTTGAGCTAGAAATTCAGTAAAATTCTAACCAAAAGCTCAACAAGATTGTTCAAGAACCTTGATTAGCTTATCCTGAAACATATACAGAAGAGCAGACAGCCAAAGTCATCTCGGAAAAGACTCTAGTCAGGGAAGCTACCCATCAAAGGAAAAAATTTGTTAGCACATCATGTAATCTTCAAGTCTGAGGACAGAAAAATGGAGTAATACAAAAGTAGAGTCATCCAAATGCAGAGGAGAATTCATTCTACAGGGATTGTATGGGTAACTTTAAAACACTGATAGAACAGATAATAATCCAGAGAAACAATGGAAATAGATTCTATTATTCCATCCTTCAGAAAATAAAAAATTAAAGTGAATAAAAAATGGATTAAAAGATTTAGATAAAACAAAACCTATAGGATGGTATTTTAAAGATCTAAAGTAAGAAAGGCTTGTATGCATAAAATCACAAACCAAACCAAAACAGGAAATTATGTTTAACTTAACATTAAGAATGTTCATCAAAAGACATTACAGTGGGGAAGAGTTCATCACAACCAGAAGACAATCTCCATAAGACATGAACAAGAATACACAGCTGAATGGTAATGCACAGCTCTAAGCATAAGAGAAGACCTGTGTTTCACAGACAAAATACAAATGGCCAATGAACACAGAAAAAGGCTCAGTCCCACCAGTATGTAGAAAATGGAAATGAAAATTCTAAAGTGATACTATTTCAGTTCCAACAAAGATGCCAAGATTAAAATGTCTGACAGTACCAAGTAACAAGTATCAGAAGAAAGAGTAACAGTTCCCACAGGATGGTAGATATGTAAATTAATACACACCTCAGAAAAATGTTACCAAATCTGAACACTCATATGTGTTCTATATAATTTCTATCATAATACTCTTGGGCTTATTTACGTCTTCAGTAAACATGAACAGAAGTCATCAGAACATCACTATTCAGAATGAGAAAACTTCACATAACCCAGACACCCATGATGGTAAACCAAATGACAGTATTGATACAATTACTTGACAAATATCCTATGACTGTGAAAGTTAACCATCCATATATCAGTCAGAAAATAAGGCTGAAAACAAAAATCACAAAAGCAGTACATCTCATACCATTCTCTTATACACAATTCAAAAGCAGGCAAAAGAGAGCAATGCATATTTATGGATATATATACAGGTTTCACACAACACTGAGGAGAGAAAAAGAACAAGAATCAATTCAAAATTAAAATTGCAATGGTAACGTCTCCCAAAAAAGAGGATTTATGAGAGACATAGAAAGATTCTAAGAGACTGTGATCTACTTGTCTCTCAGTCTAGATTTAGAGTCATCAGTGGCCATTGTTAGTTATAGAAGAGGTACACAGTTTCTGATATCCATGATGTATTTAGCAATTTTCAAAAGTTTAATATGGAGAAAAAGACCATTTTTTTTGTTCTTTATGTAAAAACTTCTACTGGCTGCTGTTGTCTAAAGAATAACATCTAAGTTCCTGGCAAGGCAAAGCTGGCTCTTCATCGGGTCTCTAGTTCCCCTTGGCCCCATCACAGGTATTCTCCAGTAACACCTGTATTATTCGATCCTGATTCACACATACCTAAGCCACCATAGTTCCAGTTTCCTCCATCCACCTGACAATGCTCCAACTCCCTGGCTAGTTCCTATATTTACAACCATTGTGACGCCGGATGTGTCTTCTCCGGCAGTTCTGATGGTAACTGCCTCTGTACTTTCACAAAATTATGTTAGTTTCCTAACATCTCCTCTCTCACAACCAGATACGTTGTTAATTCAGTTCATCAACATTTCCTGTGTGTTTATTTTATGTGCAGTACCATGACAACTGCTTCTCCACCATAAAGATCTTGCAATCTATTTGCTTTGTGTCTTTTTTCTTTGTGCATTACATTGCCTGACACATTGCAGATTCTTAAGTTATGTCTTTGAATGAATGAATGAATGAATGAATGAATGAAGAAATAAGCACTATCCTTTTACTGCTAAAAATCCCAACAACTTTCAAATAAAATTAAAACTTTTGGAATGAATCATGCTTTTAATAATCCATTACTGAAAAAATTATTTATATGAGTATATTGCCTGCATGTGTGGATCCCTGTCATGCAATGCCCACGGAGGTCAGAAGAGAGTGTCAGATTCTCCTGCAACTGGAGTTAGGGACTGTTAGCTGCCATATGAATGCTGGGACTCAAACCTAGGTCCTCTTCAAGAGCAGTCAGTGCTCTTAACTGCTGAGCCATCTCCAGCCCTTTATCCGTGACTTTTAAAGAATATAATGTATATACATGCCTGTTAAAGACTCAAGTTTACCTAAAGAAAAGCGTTATGTCTCTTAATAATGGCGTGTTTAAATTATTCTCATAGATCTCTAGAAAAGAATAGATTCAGTCAATTAACTAAAATTTAAATTTATTCTACAGCCTAATACCAAACTAATGCAAGACAAGTGTTCATAGAAAAATGTTAATGGAAATGTTCTTTGGGCTCTCTCATGTGAAACTGTGTTTGTAAATATGTTTGTTGGATGTTCATTTTCATTAAGAGGGAAGACATTCCCATGAAAGACTTCAAATTAAGCCTTCTTTTAATTTTTTAAAATTTCTAAATAGCTTCAGGCATTCAAGTAAGCAGTCAGTCATCATATCTGCCATTTATGAATATTACATGAAAAAATACTTAAAGTGATGCATTTTGAAGATACCAGCTTTCAATAAACCACCCCCTCCCAAAGCAACAAGGAATCAGTTACATAATGCGGTTATGCCTTCTGGGTACAATTTCATTCTTCTAAAACTGCATTCTATTCTCTGGTGGGGCAAGTGTATTATAATTCTGCTATAATTCTGAGTGGTTCTCCTTAGTCACATTGTGGTAGGCTCAAGAGTGGCTCCCCCAACAAGGTCTATGTGCTATCTTTCAGAATTTGTGAAATATTATTACAAGGTAAAAGAGACTTGGCCTCTAGTAAGCCCGGGAAAATGTATTCCTTTCTGATCTTTCCCATGTGGAGCTGTCTGTAAGCCTGCTTACATGCTGTGAATATCCTGACAACCAGATAGGTAAAATAATAAATCTGTGTCACCCGAAGACACTTGGTTTATGGTCATTTGCTACATCAATCATAGAAAAATCAATGTAGCCAGTGGTTTAAGGGGACATATTGGAAAGAGAAGGAGGTCTATTAGTCATGTAGTTCCAGAAAACAATAAAACAGAGACTAACATTTACTGAACAGATACTGTGTAATCCTTAGACATATCAGCTCATGTAATAGGTCCATTCACCCTATGAAGAATCTATTAGTAACTTAATTTTACTAAACTTAGAATATAGCCTTTTAGAACTTGACTTCTAGATCTATCATGTATCATTTCCCTGATGGCATAAATTAAAAATATAACCTAATGAAAAAAAGGTGATACAGTAGCCCCCCAGCCCATGCCTCCAGCTTCAAGGAAGCACAGGAAAGCCATTGTAGAATTAAAGTCAACAGCTCCTCAAGTCACTGGCAGTGGGTCAGTGCAATGGTCCCAGGGCTGAATTCTCCAGTCTATTCTGAGCTGTCCACAGAAACTTTCAAACCACAGCTCCTGCCTTCACACATTCTGTGTCATTTCTATATTCTCTATAAGCAGCTAATGCTGAAAATCTGTCTCAAAATAACTGTTGTAAAAGAGCAGCGCATTCTATTATGGGGACAGTTTGACAAAACTCAAACTCAACAAATTTCACATACACATAACCTCTACCTAACCCACTGGTAAGAACTGAAACAACTGTTACATAAGAATGTCCTGCTGCTCATTCGCTCCATTCATTCGTGGATGGACACACACACACACAGACACATATGTACAAAATGCATACACACACACACGTATGTACATATGCACACACCAAAAGACTAATAGAAGGAAGATTAACACAGTGGCTAAGATTATGGTCCTACAAGCTAAAACTCTTGAGTCCAAATCCTGGTTCTACTATTTTCCAACTATGATCACAGACCTCTTAGATTTCTGTGCCTCAGTGTGTTCATCAATAGAATTAAGAACTGTTCTAACATCATGAAATTGTTGAAAGGATAAAAGTAATTGCACCTGTAAAGGACCTAGACCAGCAGTATTATGTACTATGTATTAAGTACTAGTACTAAGTTTACCTATGAACTGTTGTCATTATGGTTATGCATATATATTTCATTATGCACTGAAATAGAAAAGGAATCTGAGAATAATCTAGATATCTCTCAAAGACAGAATGACTTTATGATGATATGTTCATATAAAGCCAAATGGTACTGTCATCAAATAGACTTAATTATGCCTTTATCAGTGGCTTGTCCAGAAGAGAAAACACATACGTGTAATGGGCAAATAATTCTACACTGAGGTCATGAAGTTTTTCTTCCCTCTTATGCTAGCCATTTGTTGGATTAGTCTAGTACTGTTGTGACCTTCAGTCCCTCAAGAGGAGCAGGAACGGGAGACAACATGAAGATTTAAGTCATGTGTATCTACACTCTGAATAGGACATCTTTGCAGACCCACACAGGCTCTTCCCACCTGCCTGTCCCCTTCCTCAAGGTGCAGCTGATGGCAAAGAAGAATGTGTGCCACCCTCCTTCCTTATCTCTGTCTTCAGTGGACTTTCCACAAAAGCTGCCAAAATCATGTGGTAGAATGCATGTTTTCCTGCCCAGATTGACAGTGTGAGCCCCTCTGCTTTGAATTCTCTTTTTCACACTTCTTGCCTGACAGGTAAATAGCACAAAAGCTTATTTTGTGGATTATTCTCAGTACTGGCTTAACTTTAGTTAGTCATATGTCTCAGAAAAAAAAATGTTGTGTTTCTAAATTCCATTTAGCCACCCATATGGAATTTTTGAAAATAAAGCAAAGTGGGTAAAGCAGCCAATGAGAAGTTAATTTAGCTGGTGGCCAGATTATTAAAAAATGTGTCGTTATTTTATTCAAGTCATGCTTTGAGCATTCCTGAGATGAGAGACACCTGATGACCTAAGGTGGCTTGGAGTGGGGGGCTGGGGTGGTAGGGCAAGTTGTGTTCCTTGAACACCAAATGCCTGATTAAGCACTCAGTCCAATCTTTGGAACCAAGTGCCATCATCTCCATGCTGAGTATAAAAATATTAAGGTCCACAGTTCTTAAAAGACTAGCCCTAGTTTATTTGGTAGAGAAGGGATAAAGTTGATACAATACTCAGCATCACTGTTTCTAAAATGATCTATTTTTTCTCTAAAGACCAACATTTCCAAGTCAGTATTTATGTTGAGATTACAGGAATGGGACAGACTGACAGTGGGGTGAAGAAACAGTCCTATCAGAAACTACTCACAGAGCTGCTGTAAAGTATTAAGCCAAGGTGATAGATGCTTAATGAAGGCCATCTGGACCAAGTCTTCCAGGAAACAGCAAAGTCACAACCAAGGCCCAATATCTCTCACTTACCCTGAGGTTAAACAGAAGTAATGTGTGTGTTGACAACCTGGAACTTCTGTGCCTGGTTCAGAGATTAATGTTTCTAAGAACAATCCTTGAGCCCATGAGCTCAACTCATCCTCTAGAGAAAAAAAGCAAACAGGAGAAAAATCTCAAGAAACCAAGTGTACATGTAAACTCACTATAAGCCACAGTGCAAGGTTCAACTCTCCTTGAATCTGCTGGGCACTGCCCCATGCTAGGGCTCCTAAATAAGGAACAACATCCAGAACTAGAATGAGCAGGAGCAAAATGCCCTGGCCACCTTCCTTATGACTGCTCGACAACACAGCGCAAAACTCAGCTTCTGACAGTGTAAGTCCACTTCTTACAGTCACTGCTCCAGTCGAATGGGAAGTGAAGCTTGGGGTTCTCTGTGTCCTGGCCCTCTTCCTAGTTCAAGGTCTTTTTTTTTCACCCTAGTGCTAGCTATAGCTTCTTTCTGGATATCTTCCCTTCAACTCTCTGCTCCATGCTAAGGTGGCCATTAAAGGAATGTAGAGAATACACTCTCTAGGGATAGTCAAAATTCCAAGAAGGGTTCTTCATGAATTTAAGGAAAAATCTAAATACACTGAAGGGATTCGTGTGCTATGTTAGACTTCTGGATTCTCTTAAATAAATAAAAGCTGATAAATGACAAAAAATCCTTGTCTGACAACATGGGCACATACACACACACGAAATACATAAAAGACGACACACGTACAGAATTATAAAAGAAAGTACAGATGAAGCACATAAATCAAGATGTATGAATTCTCCTGCTTTGGAGGGAATATGATTTGGGTAGCTGTGACAGTTGGTTTTAAATATCAACTAGCCACAACCTAGAATCACCTAAAAGAGAGCTGAAATGAGAGATGAGACTGACCTATGAGCATGTCCATGGGGGGTGGTTTGGATTTAATTGAGGTGGGCAGGCCCACTCTGAGTGCAGGCAGCACTATTTGATAGGTTGGCCCAAGATGTCTGAGAGTGAAGCAAGCTGGCTGGGCATAAGCAGGCAGGAAGGAGGCAGCAAGGACACATTCCCTTCCTCTTGACTCTGGGTGTCATGTGACTAGTTGCCTAAGTTCCTGCCTTGACTTCCCCACAATAATGGACTATAACTGAATCGTAAGCCAAATAAATGCTTCTACCCTTTCAATCGATTTTGGTTGGGGTATTTTATCATAGCAACAGTAATGAAGCTAGAATGGTGGTTATCCCAGATGTTCCACGTGCCCTTGAGTGCCATTCCAGCCTTCTACAAAACAGCAAAGGCCCTTGAGACCAAAGGCTAGCTTTCTGTTGGCCTACGTTTCTGTGCACACCGGGCTGCCTATCCATACTTCCTTCTATACCCACTCGTCCAAAGAAAGTCCAAATAAAGAACTAGCTCCACAGTTCTTAAATCCCCTCTGTCCAAATTTAGCTGTAACAATCCTTGAAAAGTTTGTTGAATATTAAAAAAAAGACCCAGGAGTGACTGAGAAATGGCTGGGCCTAGTTGTTCCATGGCTCAGAAGGATTGGTATGAGACCTCTGAGCACAGGTTCCTTAGGCCCAGCATGGAGCAAAGAACTTGGCTAAAAGTAGGATTTTAAATTGCCTTTGTTTAGTGACTTTGAACTGCTTGGCCATGTTAAGGCCAGCATCTCAGGTAGACTGAAAGGTTACCATAAGCCTGCAGGATGACCATTGTTCCCAGCACAATGGTCAGTGCCTGCCCCTGCCTCCACCCAGTAAAGAGGTCACAGAGATGTCCCATCAAAATGCTTCCATTGTATTTAGCTCCTTCTAAGAGCTGGGAGAACTCTGTATGGGTCACACTACCTTTAGGCACTCCGGACCTTAGTTTGACATCTTTTAACACAGGGACAATGACTGACTTCCACGGCAAGGCAGTGACTCTCAAAGTATTGCATGTTTTTCTTCTACCTATTTAGTCTATGAGAACGTCACAGATGGTATGGCTCATGTGCTTACTTATGGAGATTCTAGGACATGAAAAGGACTATATGCTAGGAATGTGGAGACTTTTAGCCCCAGTCTAAAGGTTTTGAACTGATGTCTAAATCCAGAGACATTTAGAGCTGGGAGAAATTTTAGAGATGCTAATGTACTGTGATGGTTATTGTGGTCAACCTGATAGGAGATGATTTGGGAGACAGGCCTCTGAGATTGCCTGTGAGGGAATATTTTTAATTAGGTCAACTGATGTATGAAGATCCATCTTAACTGTGGGCAGGACCATAACTTGGGTGGGGATTCTTGACTGCATGGAGAAAATTAACTGTGCCATGTATTCATTGCTCTCTGTTCCTGAATGTGGGTGTGCAGTGACTGTCTGCTTTAAGCTCCTGCCACTTTGATTTCTCCATCATGATGGAGCCCAAATAAATCCTTTCTCAAGATATTTTTATCTGAATATTTTATCGCAGCAACAGAGAAAGTGGTTTAGATATACAGAAGGATCTACATTTTAGACACAGGGAGAAGCAAAGTGATTAACTTGATCATGATAGTGCTGCTTGAATGTGAATTATCTGCCACAGGTTCAAATACTTGGATATTTGTTTCCCAGATGGTTGTGAAACCTTCAGGAGGTAAAGTCTTGGAGGAAGTGAGTCACTGGGAGGTGACCTTGAGGATTTATGCCCCAACCCTACTTCCTGTCTTTTTTCCTGACAAGATACCAAATAATCCCATTCTTGATGCCATTGGTCCAATGTCATGATGGACTGTACTCCATTTTAAGCTCACATAAACCCTTTCTCCCTTAGTTTGCTTGTTGTCAGGTATTTGGTCACTGAGACACGTGATTAGGACATTACCCTGAAGAGTCAGAGCTAAGACATAGGTCCCTAAGTCAGACTGAACTCAAAAGCTTTTCCACTGCAACAGCAGAATGTATGAAGAATATGTTACATGCATTCCTGTACCCACAAATGCCCCTCATCCACTGACCCTGATACTCCTCCTGTCCCACACATAAGAAAATGGATGAATCTAAAGATGAATCTCATAGAATCTAAGCAAAACACTGAGTCAGTCTCTCTTTTTCTCTCCTTCTAGGCTGTTCCAGAACACCATGTGTGAGAGAAAACAACAGAATGGAAACTGCTCAAACGGAGCATGAGGAGGCTGCCCACCTCCCTCGCACAGCCCGCGTGCAAAGACAGCCCCTCAGCTGTGTCGCAGACACAAGGTGGTTCGTGTTCATTGTTTATTGTGACAGCTGACAAGCCAGCTGGCATGGATCATTCCTCACTTCCAACACAAACGCCACCAGGACATGTGTGACAGGCACCAGCTGCCACTCTGTATGATGGGTGGTATCCCTGCTGGCCAGCAAGGTGCAGTCTGTGGCCCATGCCCTGCAGCCTCTGCAGGCCCTGTTGGCAGAGCAGAAATGGTACCAGCTTTGCGCTGGGAAGGGGGTAGTAGTTCACTCGTGCCGGCCAGGTTGTTGGGATCACAGTTGGAGCCAAAGTGTTCTAATGCTCCCCATGGGTCTATGTTATATTTGGCAGAGGAATAGCAGTTCCAGACAGAGCAAAGAGAAGAAACAAGAGGCAAGTGTTGCGTCTGGAAAACATGCCAGGCGCCACCAGAGGGGTGGGTTGAACATTTAGGGATCTGGCAGTCTTGGGCTCATGAGGAGCCTCCCGTCTTTCAATCTCGGCTAGGTCTACCTGGAGTCACTGTAAATGAAGAAACGGCCTCTGGGGAGGGGCACGAGGAGGACTCTGATGGCACTTGCCAATGCCATAGGGCACAAAGGAGGTCTTCAGATATGGGATGCGAAAGATGACTAGAAGTCCCTTCTTCTCCCTAGTCACTGTCAATACTCAGCCAATTGTAGCTCAAGGAAGCTCCATTTCTGTCCTCTGCTGGCATCCTATATTGGCTAATTCTGCACCTGTGGCTGTCTTCTGGGTTGTAGGGTGTTTGGAATTGCTCCTGCACTCCCCCATTAGGCTCTGTTACAAATAGCTCTCCCCTCACATTGTGGAAATGAGACATATCTCTGGATTGCATTCCTCAGGTCTGCGATGACAAAACAGAATCACACTAAAGAAGCAACAACATAGAGGTGAACTTTGATCCCCATACTGCCTGCACTTTAAACCCAACTCTGCCCCTTAAATGTATACGCTTGACCAACCTATTCCATCTTTGTGAACCCGTGTCTTTGAGTGTGAAATGGGAAACTGACAATGTAAGTCACCTTACAGAGCTGTTGCCAGTGCCACAGTGTGATCACATGCCAACTCCTCTAAGGGGTGTCTGGCCCACTAGAAGCAATTCTCTTCCCCAGAGAAGCCTAAGGTCACTCTGTCTTCAGATTTCACATAAGCAAGACTCCAGAGTAGCTGCCACCAAGAGGAATCTGGGCATCACTTGGAAAGTAGAAGAGAAAGAAAAGTCATGATCACCCTCAGTAATGGTGGACAGGTCCTGTATAAGGTACAGATCTGAAATGTCCTCAATTTCCAGACTTCTTCCTGCAAGTCTCCTGCTCTGGTGGTGGTCGTGGGTGTCTCTGCTTCCTGTAGCCTCCTCCTCATCAGAAAGTCAGATATAATTTTCATTCTCCCTTCCTCGGTCAGCTTCATGGTTCTATAAATGTAATATTCTTTAAAATTTTTTTGATTTATTTTTATTTTATGTGTATGAGTGTCATACCTGGATGTATGTAAGGACACTCACGTCATGCAATTCCTGAGGAGGCCAGAGGATAATGTTGAATCCCTTGAAACTGGAGTACAGAGAGTTGTTAGCCATCATATGTGTTGGGATTCAAACCCGGGTCTTCTGCAAGAACTACCAGTACTCTTAAACTCTGAGACATCTCTCCATTCCAAAATGTAATTTTCTTATGAAATTCTTTCATGCTTCAAATATCTACAGTGGCCCCTGTTTTAAAGGCCAAATTCTGAGTTATGAACACATTTGCTTGTAGAGATACCAAAATCTGACCATTAGGAATTACTCTTAGGAGTAATAACACATTAGTATGTATACACATGTGGACCTGCCTATGGCAGAATCTGTGTTTTCAAAGAAAACCCCCAAACTTGAAGCAGGTGGAAGTATAGTTGTGGGGGGGGGGGTAAATGTGTAGGAGGAGGGATGCCTGACCTGGTTCTCCACTGCTTGCATCTCCCATCACACCTGCAGAATTCTGAATCTCTGAAAAACTTCCTTGCAAATCCATATATACAAGATCCATATATACACATTATATATATGATGCTATACCAGAAATAAGAAGAAAATATTTCTGTGGAGCAGGCTGCTGCTGATGTATGGTATTGGAGTATCTGGTTGTTTAAAAACACTCTCCCATATTCTGGGAAGAGAAGGGAGTAAGGACCAAGGTCTATGACCCCCTAGGTGGTCACAGCCAAATGGCAAATAAAAACAGAAGCAGCTAAGTTGTTCCTGTTCTCCTACAGAGGACCAGAGTTCAGTTCCCAGTACTCACATCGGATGGTTCACAACTGCCTATAACTCCAGCTCCAAGAAATCTGATGCCTTTTCGTAGCTTTGGCAGGTACCCACACATGTGTGAATACACACATATAAACACACAGTATAAATAAATATCTTTTTAAATCCCATGCTTATGGCTTAATGGGAGGCACATGACACTTGATGGCATATAGCTGTCCTCAGTCCTATGAACAGGGCCTCTGGGAACAGCTGCTATGCTGTGCAGCACAGGATGCCCTCACCAGTTCACAGATGCCCTCACAGGACAGACAGCTAGTCCCTTTAAAGCAGGAAAAGACCTGAGCCCCAGCATCCCGGCTATCTGGTGATCTCACTGACTGGGTAGAGGAGGTTATGCCCCAGTGGTGTTTATCTCCTGTTGTTTTGGTAAAGTGCTTTCCCCTAGTACGCTGGATTTGGGTGGGGTGAATCCCTTGTTCTTACACTTCATTTTCATTTGCTATGACTTTTGTGAAGCTCTGGGTATTTGTGGGAAAGTGGGCATATCCACTCTTAACTTTTTTTTTTATTATTGTTTTGACACACCTGCCAAGAGATTGGTCTCTCCTTTCAGAACTGCTTTCAAAAGTCAGATTTTTTTTGGTGGTTGAAAATTCTCATTAAAAATGATTACTTTTGGCAGCAGAAGTCAGAAAGGTGACAGGGGAAAGGCACTGAGTTGTTTTTTTCTTCTTCCATGTGTGGAAAGCCTTCCTGTAAAACGAACTTCGGGTAGAGAGTGAATTAAGTCCAAAAGTATACAGTAAAACCCCCTCCGACCTTTCTATGTGCCATTCAAAGCAATTTCCTAACTACAGGGGCTAAGCCGCTGCCGCTCCCTCTTCCTAGTGACCATTACACCTGCAGATACCGTGAGTGCAGGGCAGTGTTTTCCACAACTCTGCAGCAGTCACCGAAATGCCTAGTCCTGAGGGCATTTACGGGGCCTCACAAGTAAGAACACTGCGCTAAAAATAACTGGAAAAAGAGTAGTATGAATGAAGGCGCTAAAGCGCATTTTAGAAACTCAACACAGAGTACAGAAATCCAGAAAATTCTTTCTGAGGACTTTGCATTCATTCTTTTACCTATGCTGAGGGCACAAAAAGGCACAGAAATGGGGAGAGGGATGTTGGTGATCATTTTAACTTCCACCTGATAATTCTCTAAGGATGCTGAACGTATAAACTTCTTTGATGCTTTCACTTAAATGCGAATGCAATCATTTAAAGACTGTGACTTTTGCTAAACTAGTCAAGAATAATATACTTCCTTACACGTTGCTGAGAATCTTTGCATCCCTGTGGAAACTCAGGAAAGGCAGGAACGGCAGACCCCCACCACCACCTTTCCTCAGCTTTTTCTCCCACTGTTGCCCACATGCTGAATCATCCTCTGATACTAGAATAGGAATAGATCAAATGTGGTAGTCCTTCGGGAGTCTTCACCTGTTGATAATTTGGAACACAGTGTGGCAATACCTGTGAGCTTACTGGGTCTCTTGGGATCTATGATGTCCCAACTCTACAGCCTTCAAAAAGCCAGACATGTACATCACAGAGGAAAGGATAGTATAGGCTTACATGGAAGAGTTTAAAATAAGCTGAGTTTGAAATAGCTCCTATAACTGCCTCCATTGCCTCCTTGAATATTTTCCCTTTGAAGGTTGTTGTGACTTTTATTCTCAGCATCCAAAGAAGCAGTAACAATTATGTTAAGAGTCAGAGTATCCGTTCTTGTGATATAATCAAATTTCTGCCCTTGGAGAGTTACTGCTTCTTTCTACATGATCACAGTGTTTAAATATGTTAATACAACTAATCTGTGTACGGGTGCACACATTTATAGTCTGTATTCAGGGCCTGGCATACACCAGGACTTCAGCAAATGTTCATTTGGCTTCTCTGTGGAATGGTTCAGAACACAGCCAGGCTCAAGTATTACTGTTACTAGTTTAAGTTACTTTCTGGGTATAAAGTTTTAGGGCACATTTTTCTTTACTTTGCTAGTGAATACTTAATCTCTGTGGGGCAAATAGAAGTTTTAGATTAAAATAGAAGAGTCTGAGGTTCACAGATACTCTAAGGATTAGGACTGTCAGGGCATGCTGGATAGGGAAGAGCAATCCTGGATGACTCAAGTAGGAAGGGATGAAGCCGAGGGTAGACATCCAGGCAGCACTCTCCGGGTGTCTGTGCTCAGCAGATGTCCAGTGATGAGGTGGAGGAGGCTGACATCTCAGACATGATGAGACCTTTTACTTCTTTATGCAAAGCTGTGCTATGGGCTCACCAGCATTCTTAGAAAGCCAGAGGCAATGAAAAGTATAAAAATTGGAGGAGAGATTTGACTCCAGCCCAGGACTCAAGACCTCCCTCCTTTTAGATTTTCTCTCAGGCACCAAGCTTTGATCCATGCCTTGCTAGCAGCTGATCACCAATTCCTAGACTTCATATCAATGGAATCTGAAACTACAGGAAAACTATAAAATAGTTTAGAAGAATCAACATACAGTGCTGATGAGATGGCTAAAGAGTTAAGAGCAATGTCTATTCTTGCAGAGGACCAGGGTTCAGTTCCCAGCATCTATGGTGGCCAAGAACTTCTGTAACTCTGGCTCCAGGTGATCTGACATCCTCTTCTGACCTCTGCAGGCCTTGAATGACACAGGTGCACTTAAATACATTCACACAATACACTCACACACATAAGAAATACAAATAATAAATAAAATACAAAGAGAAGTAATTGAAGGGATGTCACTATAAGCCAAGGACTGACAGAACCAACTGCCTCTGGGAAGAGGCAAGGAAGGATTATCTTCCTAGGGCTACCAAAGTTAAGTGTGGCCCTGTGGATGGTGTTGAGCTGTTCAGTCTGTGATCCTTTGTTATGGTAGCCTTGTGACATAGATACAGAGCTGATATGTCTACTGCCTTCAAAATTCAGGTATACACTGTAAGACCAAGAGAGTTGGTGACAGCCCAGTGATGGGGGAGAATCCCAGAGGATGTGGGCAATTCAACTGTTTGCTCATTCCCTATATGTTCCTTCAACAAACAGTCTTAAAGAACACTAAGAACAGCCTTCATCTAACTGCCACTCTAATAAGGTTGAACGATGAAAAGCGGTGTTTACATGAACAATTGTTTCGTTGCCAGTGGGGTGAAAGCCACAAAGAGAAACAGTGTCTAATTGAAGCACATGATGGGGATTTGAATCTGACATAGGGATCTGGTTGAGTGTCTTTGCAGAAGTGGCATTTTAAAGATATCTAAAGGATACGTTGACTGTAAGGCTCTGTACAGGTCTGTGACAAAATGGATTCCTTTAGGAGAAAATGGATGGAATTTAAGAATATGCCACATAAAGATTATGACCTTCAGTTTTCTACCATACTGTCCTTTCTTAGAAACTCACACCCAAATAAGTTCTATTAATGAGATATTAGCCATAAAATATTAGTAATCTTTAAAAAGACAAAAGAAATTCTCATGCAGAGCTTTCACAGAACTATCCAAATATACCCTAAACATATTAAGACAATCTATTTGAAATAGCTTACCTTTTATAAATCTTGGAATGGACTTGTTCTAGTCTCACATACCACACACCTCAAGTTATGTCTTTCCTATCTATAAAGAAGTTCAACAAGAATATCAAAGACTATTCTTTATCACGACTGGGATAACCAGCCTGACCCTACTCAATAGGAATCCCATGAATAATTTTACACAGCTGATACATGTCTGGTCCCAACTACACACACATGTCAAATTCAAACGTACTATGTGGAAAGCTTTCAAATTTTTGGTTTAACTGAAGACTTCCTGCACACCGGGCTTCTTTTCTGGTTAAGTTACAATGATAATTCTACGATGGGTCATATTTTCTACTTCAAGTTTAGTATATTCAAAGTAAATTGAGTGGAGTGAATGACAGTCTAATCCCACACTCAGAAAGTCAATGGTCACCTCACCCCAACAGTGATAAGGCACCTTGCACATCTGAAACTATTTCATATGGAGTCAACCATGAAGTCAGGAGCTCCTGAAATTCCTATTGTTTCTGAAAAAGAGCTCCAGGACCAGCCGCCTTCCTGTAGTAAGGCTGTACACTCTTGTGATTCCTTTACTTTCCATTTTCACTTCACGTTGAGTAAATAAGAATTACATATTCAACATCAGAACAAAGGGATCAGATGAGCCTCGGCATAATACATCAGGCCAGAAATGCCAAAGGGGCATTTGAGAATACTTCGTGTGACAGGACAGAGAGCTTCCCCAATGCTGAAGAGCCAGGGAGTCCCTCAGCCCGAGCTTGTTTGCAATAATTGCCTTAGCTCACCCGCCCCATGTTGTCCCGGAGAGGCTCCAAAGCTTTCCTGCAATTGCTCTGCTCTGATGCTGACGTGAAAGCTCCACATGGATACACTCAGTCACCCAGCATTAAATGAGACATCTAAGGATTCTGCCACTCACTATTTCTGTCATGTTTTCTCAGCCCTTTGAGGGCTTCATTGTTGTGCAAAGCCACTACAATCCCATTACCAGCTGGCATCTGATCAGATGATAACTAAAGTGAACACAAACACTTAAACAACACCGGGAACTGCTGAAGTCTCACTCTTGGGCAACAGGAGAGATTTTTATTCTGACACCCAATCCACAAGCTGAACAATCACATTGCAAAATGCTTTCAGTGTCGAGGAACAACCATTTAATCTGCCATCATGTGCCTGTCATCTGCATTGAAAGACGCACTTTGGCCTTTATTCTTCTCTGAAATCCTTTTCTTTTTCAGAAACCACTAAGTGTTCTGGGCTAAGTCCTACTGCACCACCACACTGTGCTTGCCAAGGTCAGTTCTTATTAGCTGCAGGCTTTTGAACATGTCTCTATACAATGACTAGGCATTTGCTTGAGAGACAGAGAGATGCTAGGGAAGAGATGCTAGGGAAGCTCAAAGAGTGCTTGATGGTACCTTGACCCATCTTCACTCTGCAGCAGTGAACACCAGGCACCATGCTCTTCACCCACCAACACATGGTAAAATGGGACGTGAGAAGTCTTGAAAGGCTGAAGGCAAACTTCCCCTACGTTCAAGAAGGTGATGGATGATTTGGGGAGATGTGTACACATATGCATATGCACACATACACACAATGACTAGTAATATAAGGTGATATCTCTAATGGCACATTAGAGATAGAAACAGGGTGAGGACATGCATTTGGCAGAAGGAGAAAACCTTTTGCACAAATGGGATCCTAGAGTATTTCCAGAGTAGAGATGATCAGAGTGTCTGTGACAGGTAGCTAGGATTGAGCTGAAGTTTATGGGATTCCCAGGAGGGGAGGTGTCACAAGCAAAGACAGAATTCTCAGGATGAACAGCCCGGTGCCAGAAAGTCACAGAAGAAATCAGAGAAAGTATAGGGGAATAGCCCTCCTCAGAACACATACTCCCTAAGCCCTGATTTCTCAGCAATGTTTAAGGATGGATACTGAGCCTCTGATGGAAGGAATTCAGCAGAAACCGATGGTTTTCAAGGGTCATTGGTTCCATATGTAATCAGAACATCAGGCAGAAGAGTACAAAAGGCACATTCTCTGATCATACTGAATGAAAATAACATCTAACTTGCTCCTCCCTAGACAAGCAATGAGACAATCCTTGACCCCCAGCTAAGCCCAGCTGAGCGCCAGTCCCCAGGACACAATGCTAACATTAAAACACAGCTCCATCTCAATGCTGTGGAAATCCTCATAAACACATTGAGACTCAAACGTATGGACCAATATAGAGAAAGAACTCTAGAAAACAATGGCAGAGCATCCTTAAAGGGAGTTAAGGTGCAAAACAGCATGGCTGCTTACTAGCAGCCTTTAGCACAAATTGACAGGAAAAAGTTAGATCTCTAATACTCAACTAGGAAGAGGCTTAGGGATAATTTCTAGACTCTGCTCCATCACCCTCCTGCCTCCGTGACACAGAGCTGGGTCTGGCATCCCTGGAAGGATCCACAGACCTGACCCCAAAGCTGGAAGGAAGGAAGGAAGGAAGGAAGGAAGGAAGGGAGGGAGGGAGGGAGGGAGGGAGGGAGGGAGGGAGGGAGGGAGGGAGGGAGGGAGGGAGGGAGGGAGGAAGGAAGGAAGGAAGGGAGAATCTCTTCTCTCTATGGCTGTTTTCTGTACACTAGAGGAATGTTTGGGATGACCTTACAAAGCCATAGTTTCTCATAGCTGCATAAGGCCTGCTAAATGAATAAAATACAATAGCCTTCCTGCTTCCAGCTATAATTGAGACTTAGAGAAAGAGAACCCTGGGGAGGACCACTTGAAGAGTAGTTTTCCAATGAAAAGTGCAGTAGCTCTCAAACTACCTTCCGCCTGAACTCTAGGATCTGTCAGCCCCCTGCTAAAAGCTATGATCGTAAGGCCCATCCCTAAGGAGGCAAGTACATACACCGGTAGGAGAGTGTCCCGAAGACTGTGACCCATGGCCCCTAGGATTCATGTGACAGAAGGATAGATACAAGTGTAGACACATTAATGAGACCAGTTTTCTCTGACTACAGAGAAAGATGCAGTACTCTCACTTACAGAAAGATGCATGAATAACATCTGAATGAGACAGGCCGATGCTCAAGTTCCAGTTGTCCTATGTCCTCGGTGCACCTGTCCCCTCATTTCCAATTCTTGGTTTGCAATGAGGTAACAGTAGTTACTTCATGCAGAACCAGAGAGGAACCAGATGAACTGAGCAAAGCAACAGGGACAGGATCATTTGGCAAGCAGCTGCCAAATGCTAGTTCAGTTCATTCAGTGCAGTGTGCAGAAAGCAGTTTGGGCAGTAGGTAAAACTATGATGTTGGCTCTTTAGAACATTAAAATGCTGTAACAGAAGATAGGGGTTTGTTCTGGGCAAAGTCTGAACTGTGCTTTTGATTTTGAGGTTTATTTGTCCCCACAATCATCCTCTGGAATTGTTAGGAAACAATGGTGACCTTACAGTTTCCAAAGATACATGGAGGAGAAATATTTACTGCCTGGTAGCTCTTCCGCCCAGTGTGAATGTTATCTTCCAGTGCTCATCCCATCCAGTGATCTTACTTAGCAAATATTTACTGAGATCTTACTATGCCTAGCTTGGGTCCATCAGTGAACAGATACCACAGTGCCTCTCCCTGCAGACAGGAGTGGTGAATGCCAGAGACACTGATAGTACCAGGAAATGTAATAAAAAAGCAAACGGTCTAGTATATTGTAAGTGGTATAATGGGAAAAAGTGAGAACAGCGAGGTTGGGGGTGTGGTGGCCGGGGAGGTCCTGGCTGAAGTTTTAACAAGGTGTTAAGAAGAACAGCTTCCTGGAGAAGGTAGTATCTGAGCCAAACCTCGAAGAAGGTGAGAGCACTGTCACCAGATCCAGACACACAGAAGAGGGCACGCTGGTCAGCACCGTATCTGGAGGGTAAGAGCAAGTGCCAGGGCCCTAGAGGTCAGGGTGTCAGGGGAAGGTCACAGAGGACACTGTGAACATACTACATCTCCTCCTTGCAAGGATCCAGATTATCAAAGCCCTTCTTGAACAGAGCATGGCACTGTCTGTTTACCCTCGTAGTATATCCAAATGCCCCGTCAGTCTGAGATCCTTTCACCAATCCTTTTGTGTAGTATTTAAGAAAGACCATTTAAAGAACTCCTTGGGATTGTATTTTTCATCTTTGAAACCAAATACTTAGTAACCTGAACTCCACCAGCTTTCACATTGGCTTCAGTCTTGAGAATTAATAACTTTTCCAACAAGCCTGAGCTTCCAGCTATGAGACACATTTTAGACTTCTCCCTAGTCATTTACATAGTGCCAGATTATAAATGTCTGATATTATATGAATTAGTGCCGAGCTGTGAGAACAAAGCAAATAATTAGCAGCCGCACACATGGTGGGTTCTATTTCAAATTCTCTCTTGCTGCCACACTGATCTAAGCAAATGATAGCGGTCATGTAGCTCCTGATCACAGCCACGGTAACACTCACCACAAATCAACTTCCACCTGCTCACAGTTCCAAAAATAGACCAGCACCGAGATTTCTGAAGCAGTCCTGGCTTGCTTGAGAGCAACAGGAACCTACAGCTGCAATTCTTGGACAAGACTCTAGAAGGAATCAGGAAGTCCCTTGAGATTGTCACTTAAACATCTTACTGCATTATACCTGACACATGCTGCGTGTGTGTAAATGTATTCTGTAGTGTGTAACCTTAAGAATAAAGAATAATGTGGATAAGTTTGGAGGACTTCAAAGAACAAAATCACCAGTGAATTCACATCATCTTTAAACGTTTACATTTTACATAAGGTTTTGATCCAATTGAATAGGAAAATTCTCACTGTCCCTGTCTTAGCCAGACTTATATGACTAAATCTCATTTTAGTAAATTGATGACATTATCAAGTGAAGACAAGGTATCATCCTATTTGCTTATATCTACCTGATGCATGGTTACTTAAAGCCTCAAGTAACTTCTCACTCTTTATTCTGTGCTTTAAAAATGCAAGCATCTATCTAGTATACCTTAGCTGAATTTCCTGTACAACAACTGAACACTAACAGATACTGCTTTCAATGAATATAATTAATATAATGTAATGTTGCATGTAGCATAATGAGGTCATTACCACACTCCTAACAACATTTTCAATGGCCCCAACAGTATCTTTGAAAGAGCCCTAAGAGGTGTCCAGGTTTCTGCTAGAATTACTCTGCTAAAACACTTTCCAAGCTTGGATAAATTCTTCCAGACATAAGCATGTGACCAGCTGGGCTTCACCTGAGTAATTCACAAAACAACTCAAGAGTTTTCAGTTTATCTGGAACACTTTGCCTCTAAAATTGGAAGCTCCCAAAGCAGTCATTTGGTGTGCTCCTTTGCCAAAACGAGAGGACCGCATGCACACAATCTCAAAGAAAACACGTTGCATGGCAGCAATGGGTCAGGCGCATTTGTCTCCAAGGCAGCTTAGACTCTTCTCAGATGGGTTTTCATTAAGATGCCTCCCTAGGACAGGTAAGATAGTTCAGCAGGTAACCACACAACCTGAACCCTAGAACCCACATGGTGGAAAAAGAGAGCCCTAATTCATGCAAATTGTCTTCTGACCTCCACCATCTCACTGTGGCACGTGTGCGCGCATGCGCGCGCGCACACACACACACACACACACACACACACAGTGGGGTAGGGGAGAGACAAAGAGAGATAGTAAAATTTTTAAAATGTGAAAAAGATACCTCTCCAAATGCTACAGAGGTGCAATAACTTGATAGCCAGAGGTCACTGTGCCAGGCACTGTGCTAAGATCATTAGATAAGATTCCTCATTTAATTCTCACATCCCTAAAACTTTGCCTCACTACCATCATGTCCCTGTTGTAGATGAGCAAACAGTCCTGCAGGTCAACCAGTGCGTATTACCCAAGCAGGAGACAGAGGACTGGAGGTCCCAGGCACTGCATTTACCTATGATTTTCTCCATTCATATCTTAGGGGTTTCACTATTCTGACCTCTTTTATAAAAGCACATTTAGCAATGCAATTTTAGATAAAATTTTCATCCACCCTCCCCACACACACACCTGGCATCTACTTATGTTTAGAAAAAAAAGCTTTCTAATGTGTGTGCATTACTGGCTGGAGTTGGTAAAATTGCCTTGTCTCAGTTCCTTTAAAAGTTAAACATATACCTGTCATGTGACTTCCTCATCTCTTTTCTTGATATTTGCCCAAGAGAAATGCAAACATCTGCCCATGCTGAGACTTGTACAAATGTTCATGGTCATTTTATTCACAACAGTGAAAAAGTTAAACTGGTATCTCAGGAAAGGGGAGAAACAAACTGTGATATATATCTACAGAATTAAACACCATTCAGCCATGCCAAGGAACAGACTACTGACAGGTAAGACCACACAGATGAACTGCAACTACAAGGTGCTTACAAAAGCAGATCAGGACACAGCATACACCCCCATCCACACAGCATGATGCCGTTTACCTGAAATTCTAAAAAATGAAAAGTAATTGATAGTGACAATGGTTTCCTGAGATCGTGGGGATGAGAGAAGAATGGCTCACAAAGTCATGAGGAACTTCTAGATGCGATAAATATGCTCTGTTACTGCTTGAGGCAATGACCTCACAGGTGTCCGTGGCTGTGAAATGTACTGCATTCCCTCTTTAAAAGGATATAACTTATAATACAGAAGACACGGCTGCAAATTTAAAAGTTAATTATGTAGGCTTATGAAGAAAACTATTTCTATGTTGAACTCTATCATATTTTTAATGCTTAAAAATATTTGGAAAATGTCCAGTATTTTTTGTGCCACGCATAGTTTGAGCTTTCCAAATTATTTATTTCAGATTCTAAATTCCTAATAGTCAAGAATAAATTCTTAAGTCCTGTTAGTAACTAAGACATTATCACTACAGAGCAACTATTCTGATTTTCCCTCAATAAAACTCTATTCTGTTACTTTTCTTTGCTTTCCAAAGAAATTCTGGAAGCAGAATAGAAAGTAGCCTATTACTTTGGCTATTGGACCCTAAAGAATGAATCACCAAGGAATTGCTTGATTTTTGTTCCTAATAATACAAACACTGCCCTAAAATGTAGGATGTGGGACAAAGAAACACCACAAGCAAGTCTTAGAACTTCCCTGAACCCTTTTTATTTAAAAAATGTTAGACTATGTGGGTTCAAAAAAGCGTTGAATTCTGAAAGCCAAAGGCAATACCATGCTTAGTATTTCTCATTCTCCACCAGATAGTCATCAAAGAACATAACAATATTGTCCCTCAAGAGTTAAAGACTGTGTTCCCAGCTAGAGGAGACAGAGCCATTACCACTGTGGCTGCCAGTGCTGGTTCACAAACCTGCCTGTAATGACCCTCACTGGGATAAGAACAGAAATGGAGCATTTAGAAGCTCAAGTAACATTCTGATATCACAGCCCTTGGCAGACTCTGTGAACAAGGTACAGGCCAGATTCGGTGTTGTCAAACACATGGCACGTTGAATCCTGTAGAGCAGGATCACGTTTCATTTACAGTGGATTAAAATTTAAAAGAAAAGTAACTGGCTCTCCTCCACAGACGGTTCCAGAAGCATAACTGTAAAACACTGCTTACTCAGTTAAAGTTAATTTTCCCCAAAGTGATGATGGTGAGTGCCTTTCACTATGATCCAGTCAAATCCCATGTGCAACCCCCAGCCTGTCTCCAGGTGTTCAGACTGAGATTGTAAAGTGAATTAAATAAACCTTCTCTAAAAGGAATTTATCAAAAGTGCTATGTTTCCATTCTAATTAGTATCACGGCTCTGCAAGCTGCAAATACGGTTGTCATCACATCAAGAATCAAAATGAAGGTCATGATAATGACTGTGTGGATAGAATTAATTAATTTTCTTTTTTCTTTTACTTTTCACCCCCTCCCTGCTTCCCTACAGGAACACACTTCGTCTTGAATTCGCTGCCTCAGTTTCTGGAGAAGCAAAGGTAGAAGACACAGATGGGGCTGCTCCATGTGGCCATGCTTGAATCTAATTAGAACTAAGTGAAGCCCAGGAAACTCTGTCTCTTCATTTCTCTCATTTTTTCACAAAGATGAACTAGTGAGGCACTCGGAGTGTGTGATGGACAGGACGTTCTGCACCACAGGGAGGAAACCTGCCTGTCAGACTGCCACTGGAAGTCTGTAGACTCAAGTCTGGAAGAATGAGCGTCCCAGATTTGAGTTTATAGAAAAGATCTCCTCAGCGTTCTTCTGCCTTCGTAGCTTGGCTCAGCTTTCACAGTCTGTCCCAGTATTCCTGACTGGATTACTTCCGGCTTATCCCAGATGTGATAAATTTCATGGTGTGATAACTTGGTGAGTACTGCATCACAGGAATTGGGCCGTGTTCTTCATCACGGGGTCCCTCGCTCTTAAGCAGAATGACCAACAGGGTAGGCTCAACAAACATTTGCAGAAAGAGCAGATGAGTAAAGGAATGGGTGGCTGGACAACAGAAGTCTATAGGTATCAGACCATGATAACAGGGCTTTGACGCAAATACTTAGATTAAAGACAGGACTAATGATGAGCCTTACATAATTGTTAATGTTTTAAGAAGAAAGAGAAGCCCATGCAACTTTTTGTTACCATTTGATGGAAGTGCTGGAAATCAAGCCAGGGCCTCACCATGCAAATGCTCTACCACTGAACTACATTCCTAGCCCCATTCATAAAGGTCTTATTACCACCTCTATGGAAAGAAAAGCATTTAAAAACTTTAAATGTTTCTGGTGTTGTACTGGATAGCTTCAGTTGACACTTGATACACCTGAGTAGAGGGACCCTCAACTAAGGAATTTCCTCCATTGGACTGGCCCTTAGCCATGTCTGTAGGGCATTTTCTGAATTACTAAACGATATGGGAGGGCCTAGCCCATTGAGGCAGTTGGTCCTAAGTTATTGTGAAAGAGAGCTGGCTAAGCACAGGACAGGCAAGCCAGTAAGCAGCTTTCCTCCATGGTCTCTGCTTCAGCTCCTGCCTCCAGCTTTTTTCCTGGAGGATGTAACTTGGAGGATGTACGATAAAATAAACCCTTTCCTCCCCAAGTTGGTTTTGGTCACGGTGTTTATCACAGCAATAGAAAGCTAACTAGGGCAAATGTCTTCCAATTTCCTAAAAGAATAAGAAATGTCCCTCAAATAGAGAAATGTGTACGTCATATACAAATTATATATATATATATATATGAACAAGAAATAAGGGAAAACCCACATAACTATTTAACATAGTTCAAAAAAACTAACAGAAGCTATTTTGTAATGAATAATATACTTCCAAATCCAGATCCCTCAACAACCAATAGTTACTTTAACATCTACTTTTGATTTGTTTTGTTTTTGGTTTTTGGAGTTTTTGAGACAAGGTCTCCCAGCAGTCTCAGCTGATCTGGAACTTGATATGTAGACCAGGCTGGCCTTGATCTCACAAAGATCCTCCAGCTCCTATCTCCTGAGTCCTGGGATTAAAGGCATGATCCACTACACCCAGTAACATCTACTTTTGACTATTTATTAAATATTTTGGTCTTTTCTTTTTGTATACATGCATGTGGTATACAAGAGTATGTGTGTGTGTGTGTGTGTGTGTGTGTGTGTGTGTCTAGTAGGTAGGGCTGCACGTGTGGGGGTGGGAGATGCATATACACATGTGTGCTTGGGCCTGAGACTGATGCAGAGAATCATCTTCCTTTCTCTTCCATCTTTTCTTTGAGGCAAGGTCTCCCAATCAAACCCACAGCATGCCAATCTGGCTGCTCTCCCTAACCAGCTTAGAAGGGATCCCCGCTTCAGTATTCTGAGGCTGGAATTACAGATGAGCTGCCGTAACCAGCAATTATGTGGGTTCTACAGTCCTCTTGCTTGTGCAGCAAGTGTTTTAACCACCAAACCATCTCCCTATCCCCCCTAGAATATTTTTAAAGGCCAAATATTCATATAATTAGAAGAGAAACCAGAGTAGAGATCTCTTCAATGTATGTGCTAAAGCACCTTTATCAAAATAGTTTTTTTTTCCACCCTATGAAAGTGACCATAGGAAAAAGGGATGAGTGACAGAAATAGGATCTATTGACCAGGCACTATAAACATCGTCTCATTTAACCCTCAGATAATCTCTTCACGATAAATTTTGTCACTTTCTCATAGAAGGGAAAGATTAAAGTTATGCCACTGGAAAAGAGGGTTGGATTCCTATCAGGGTCTTTCCGACTCTGAGTTCTGAGGGTTCTCAGAATTAAAAGTCACATACCATATGAGATGGGAAGGAGAGGATCAGAAATGACTACTTCCAATTCCAACCCTGCCCCCCGTTTAAGCAATAAATGTAAGCCAAACTTTTGGACAGATGCACGCTCAGTCTGCAGCCCTGTGCTCAGCTCCACTCCTACAGCGGCTTCAGAATGCACTTTTAGTAACCTGGCTGAAAAAAACACACTTCCATTTAATTCAATAACCCATTGTCATTTCCAAGGTCCACAAATGATTCCAGAGGACTCTGAAAGATCTATCCAACCAAGTGTTTAAGACACAAGAAAATAATATAATTCAGCAACAGTATAATTCAGCAATAGTCACAGCAGGAGTTTTGCTAAAATACTTCACAAATGGATACACTAGAATGCCCCTCACAGTCCTGGTTGGTAAGCGACAATGGGTTCCCTTGGGCGTTGAAACATTTTTCAAATGCACTATAAATTAGACAATTTATTCTCTCTCATCCAGGTTTGAGGATCTTCTTGTCCCTGAATCTATTGTTCAGCTAATCTGTGCATACACTCCAGAATATTCTAATTTGAATCTGAGCCTGGGACATGCTATATTTTGTTCCAAGCTGCAAGAGCGTGAATGCCATAAATAACATGCACCGTGCCTGTTCTCCGCTCCTCGGCAGTGTGATAAGCTCATACTGAAATCATTTCAGCAATCACATCTGACAGCTCACTAGAATCCTGTTCAACCCAGCCTCCCAACCAGTACATTATTCCTGCCAGTTTTGGGGCCGAGGAGGCATTCAGACACTCAGCTCTAAATGAGAACAGCCTTGCGGAACCTCGGAGAGGCACACTCTGGCTAACAGACCGTCAATCTGTCAGGAGCTCTTAAGATCCCTCAGCCTTGTCCAACTGAGGCCAGCTCAAGGCCTCCAAGAAGGAGAAATCCAGCAGATGAGGGTCCTATACCTCTGCTTCAATAAACCCATCTGCAAACAAAAGCCAGACAAAACCAGTGCAACCCAGGTCCACCAGAGTAGCAGCAAGGCTCTCTGCCTCTTCTGATTAACTCATGCACCACTTAACAAATGGCCATTGAATATCAGCTGGGTCACAAATGCACCATGAACAACAGCAGACCTCGAAAGGTCATTTCCTGACTATACTGCACCTGGTGAAATGAGCCTAAATATTTTTAATTTTCTAGCCTCAGGTTTTCCATCTTCAAGACAGAGATAACACACATACATTTCACAAGTAATGCATTTTATACAGTGTCTAGCAAAATACTTGACTTGTGGGGCTGGTGAGATGGCTCAGCAGTTAAAAGCACTGGTTGCTCTTGCAGAGGACCTAGGTTCAGTTTCCAACACGCACATGGCAGCTAACAACCTATAACTAACTCCAGTCCCAGGGGATCCAACACCCACTCTCTTCGGGCCTCTGCAGACATTGCATACATGGGCACACTTACATACATGTACAAACCACTCATTTCAGAAAAAGTAAGAGTAAATAAGACCAAATGCTTTCTCATCTTCTTGCATCAGGCAGCTTTTACATTAAAACTGAGACCATATGAGTTACTGAGAACAGTAACTCATATTTTTTTTCTAATGTTTCAATAAAATATTTACTGAGGGGGCTGAAGAGAAGGCTCAGCAGTTAAGAGCACTGCTGTCTTTGCAGAAGACCTAGATTTGATTCCCAGCACTGACATGGGGACTAAAAACTATCACTGTCCACAACTCCAGTTCCATGGGATCCAACAGCCTCTTCTGACCACCACAGACATTGTACAACATGGAAGCAACATACACACACACAGGCAATACATTCATACACATAAAATAGGAAGAGATAAAAATTTAAGAAGATATTTACTGAAATATAGCATACCTACAGAAGAGAATAAACACCAAGTATAAAGCTCACTGACGTCTCTCAAAGCAGCACACACATGTAACTCAGGTCAAGAAAGAATACATGCAGCCCTCTGGTAGCCCCCTGTGCCCAGTAGCAGTCACTATTCCCCAACTCCAGCTTCCCTCTGCAATCCCAGGACCAACACCTGATTTGAATCAAATAATATTCTAACAATGTCTATGTACACAAAGTCCAATGGAAGCACAGGAACACGGTGTGGATAAGTGAAGTCAAAGGGACAGTAAGTTATCAGGTAAACAAGCACCCAGCCAGCATGGAGGAACTGCAGGTATCAGGTGGAGCTAAAATTGTGTTAGTTTCTCTCTTTTATCTTTCTTTTTTTCTGCTTACATCCTAGTACTTTTATTTGGGAAGGGGGATCATCTATTAAGCCATGAAGTCATCAAAATAGGCTCCAGCAGCTCAGGCTCCTTTCCATGAGTTCCCCTGAAGGAGCTTCTCTGGGTACAGCAGGCTGGTGCTCCTGTTGAACCCAGGTATCTGTCCCTTTGACTTCCTATTTTCTAATCACTTTTCTTAACCTATTTCAGGAAACTGCTCAGTTATCTCAGTTATTAAAGCTATTCATATACTCAAATACACATTAATTCTTTGCAAGAATCTTACTCTTCTCTTGCTAGCTTACAGCCACGCCAACAGCATGCGGGGTGATACTGTAGACTCTCTGGGTTTTGGCACAGTAATTTCTGTGGGCATTCCTTTCTCAATAGCACCCATTCCCTTGTGGTTCACAGTATCACCCTTCTCACAATTCCATGCTTCATAAGCAGTTTGGAGAGCATTCTCCAGGTAACTTTCCTCCTTCTCTCTGTCTTTGGCACTTTGGTGAATGACTGAAAGGTGGTGGTAGCCACTGAAAGGCCTTTCCTTTTTCTTCTCCCTCATGCAAATGCTCAGAGCAAGGGTGTTCAATTAGCATGACTACATGCTGTGCAGTGTGGTGCTTGACAGAAAAGGAGACACTGCTACAAGATGATGAAAAAAAAAGTGTACACTGTAGAAAAAAGAGTGGGAGGTCTAATCATTTCTGTTTAAAACTAAAATGAAAATTGGTCTTTACTGATATTATCCTTCACTACCATAAAAACTGTCTTTGTAAAGCTTCAGACATTTGGAACAGAAACCGTACAAGATCTCTGATCAACTGCCTTCTGATTAGACATTCCAACAAATCTTGGGCTGATGATATGGCTCAGTGGGCACGTGCTGCTAAGCCTGGTGACCTAGGTTCAATCTCCAGGACACCCATGATAGGAGGAGAAAACTGACTCTTGCAAGTTCATCTTTGCTCTCCACATGTGCATGGTGCGCATACACACACACACACACACACACACACACACACACACACGCACACACACAAAATAATAAATAAATAATAAACTTTAAAAGAAATTGCAACAGATCCTGTATTTCTGCCAGATCACACATGTGCTCCCCATCATTCTTGCCCAACTGAGTGCTCACATAATTCACACCCCACCATGACATTAGCAGAAGTACAGGAAGCTGGGATGAGGCCAGACAAACTGGATCATCTGCTTTTCAAATATCCCACTACAGAATGTATGTCGTCACTGACATCGCAGCATCTTGTACTGACACTATCAAGAAACTGCTCGTAAAGATGCTCACATCATTAGTCTTTAGGGAGATCTAATCCCACCCAGAGTGAGACACTCCTTCAACTATCCCCAGAATGGCTACCAACAAACAGAAAAGAGCAAGCACTGACATGGATAGGGATAGGAAGAACCTGAAACACAAGTGCAACGTCAGTGGGAATGCACAATGACACCATCGCCATGGAAGACATCCTGGCGGTATCTCAAAAAGCTAAAACAGAATTTCCAGATGACTCAGCAAAAAGCTAGAAATGCTACTGGAGAGCACTTGGGTACCATACATGTTCACAGCAGTAGTAACAGTTACAGTGGGCAAAAGTTGGAAACAACCCAAATTCTGTCAACTGAAGAATAAGCAATCAAACTGTGTTATATCCATAAGGTCCTCTACACATCTTGAAACACAGCAACTGGGTGACCGCGAGGAGGCACTGGCTCACTGTCAACGGGATGAAATAAGTAGAACAGTACAGCAACTATCGGGTCTGTGATGAGAGACATGGGGCTACTGCCATTCCTTCTTAGAGGTGTGGAGAAGGCTGCAAGACCTTCATGAGACATTCCTCTGGGATTCTAATCATCACGGACTCTTTCCAAACTGCACATTATGCTAAATTCTATAAGAAGTAAAACACTGAGGGGAGGTGGGTCTCTTCCACAGTGTAGCTGCCCATAAGTTATTCATGTTCCTACAAGTAACCCAAATAAACTTAATTTACTGAGCAGAACTGATGAAGTCATTCTGTGGTCTGTCAGCTCCTTTCCCATTAGAGGTGAATAACTATCTCATTTACCAGAAATGTCATGACACACCACACAATGGAGTATTATTCACACATAAAAAATCATAAAATACTAATGCATTTTCTACCATGGTTGAACTTCAAAAAACTATGCTAAGTAAAAGAAGCCATGGGGGTTGGAGAGATGACTCAGTTAAGGGCACTGGCTGTTCTTGCAGAGGACTGGGTTTGAATCCCAGCACCCACATGACAGTTAACTCCCAGTTCCAGGGGATCTGGCACCCTCTTCTGACCTCCTTGGGCACTGCAAGACACAGGTGTTCTTATATACATGTAGGCAATACACTCATATACATAAAAAATAAAATATGTTTTAAAAGCCAGAGAAAATGTCACACAGCATATGACTCTGTTTATATAAAATATCCAAAGTAAACAAATACATGAATAAAGAAAGAAAAATAAAATAGTGGTTGTCTGGGGCTAAGGGGTAGAAAGAAAAAGATTATAAAGCAGTTTTCCTAGGAATGAAGAACTTGTTGTGGCCCTGAATTGTAGATACTACTGAACTGTAAACGGTAAAACAATTCTGTGTCAGGAATTCTAATTCCTGTTTGAAAATGGGCGGGGGGAGAGGAAGAACAATAAATGAAAAGAGACACTCTCACCTAAATGTTCCTGATGTGGATATAAAAGTACTGGTAGAACCACCAGGCACTTTCAGTCAGAGGTCAGTTAGAAACAACTCCAATTGTGTGTGTGTCTCTCTCTCTCTCTCTGTCTCGCTCTCTAATAAGGGGTTTTAAATCATTATTTCAAGTTCTCATATTTTAATATCAATAAATATCTACATCACAAAAAGCCTAGATCCCAGCTAACCAGAAAAGATCTGGTAGATTGAGTCCAGACAGACAGAAATTCAAGTTTAGCAAACTCAAAGTAAGAGAGCAGGTCCTCAACCTTGGCAGGAAGGGAGCAGGGCCAGACAAGGGCAGCACAGGAAGCTCTGGATAAGGGGATACCTGAAGAAGACAGCCACTACTGAGCAAACCTGGAGCTCCTAAGTCCTGTGCCTACTGCTTGCTGTGTGGGCACAGGCACCAGGAAACTATGGAACTTCACTGCAGACAGAGCTTCAAATCACAGGTGGACACAGCACAGATCAAGAGGGACTGCATTGGAAAGAGGCTCCCTTGCGCCTTCCAAGATCGATAGAATTGGTTTTAAAGCCTGTCATGCTTTAAAACCTTATTTCCTTCTGCAGAAACGTCCCCAACAATCTTTGTTTAAAAGATCAGCTGACAAAGACATGTAAACATGGAAGACTAGCCCTTCAAACTAAGGTTTGAACCTACCTAATGTGCATCAGGTGTTCCAGTTAGGCCTGCCCTGCCACTTGGAGGACAACAGCTCAAACTGAAGGCAGCACGGCAAAAAGCCAGGGGGTTTCACAGAACTCCTCCAACTTCCGCCCAAAGGATGCCGAGTCTCGCGGGTCAATGGTATTCCCCTTCTAAGTTCCGCACAGAACCTGAAGCTGGAATGCTAGGTTGAATTCTGAATTCAGGGGGGGGCTTCTCATAGTTCTAAACCAGAAGATTCAGACCAAGAGGGCCACCCCCACTTTGACTTGTCCTCTTCTTTTCGCTAAGATCTATCTCACACCATAATCAGCCTCAGGAGATACCCTCACAAGAGAAGGCACCTAGCCGCACCTCAAACCTAGACTCCACTCACCAAGTGAAGTCCCCAGAAGGTCCAGACCATTTGAGCCGAGAATTTAGAACCAAAAATGCTCAACAAGATCTAAGAGTGGTGATGGGTCACTGATACACAGATATACTGATGTCCTCAAGGCCGTGTCTTCATTGTCCCAGAGGGAAGTTCTTGCCCCTCAAAGCAAACTCCATGATCTGGACCGCACAGCCCACTTGGGAGCTTGCTGGAAATGGAAACTGAATGTGAGGTCCATCCCACAGCTGCTAAGTGAAAACCTCAAGGTGATGCTAATGCACAATCAAGTTCAAGCACAGGCCCTGTTTGGTCCAAATCTAAGGGTGGGGGTACATGAAATCACTGCCAGTTCCTTGAAATTGCCACTTAATCAACTTCAAAATTGAACGCCAGCTATTTCAGAGAAAACAAATTTCCATTCTTGTACATGGCAATATGAAGATTCATTTAAATCCTCAATGACAAAGGACAAAGGAATGTTGGAGTGACATGAATCTTGTTTACATGTCTAGGTTCAGACGGAGCCACAGAGCTGAAAAAATCTCTAACATATCCCCAGAAACTTTATTAGTTTTGTCAGGGAATAATACCACCAGAAAATAACTTAGAAAAATCTGGCTCTGTAATTAAGAGCAGGATTCCACAAACTAATTATTCTATTTTCAATTAAAATAGAATTCTCAGTATATTTCTCCACTGTTTCTTGAATTAGCACAGACCTGTGAGTGTGTCCAGAGTGGGGCTATGTTAATTAGAAAGGGAATTTCCTAATGAAAAACTCAGTCTACATCAGCTGATAATTGGGAATTTTGTAACAATCCACTAACCCTCCAGTCCTGCTGGCTGTCCTGGGGAATTCCCAGAGTCACATCACTGTGTCTCCCAGTTGTCAATTTATTGCTGCTTTTACAAAGTGTCACATTTTCAAGTCTTCAGGAAACAGTCTGGGGAGCCATGTGACAGGACTCACCAGTGCTTCCTTTTCAATTGTGGTTAGAGGTCCTTTACCCTGAGTCTGACCGCTTCTTAGCTGAGAAGTTAAGCAGCACAGTCTCTCATACTATGGAATCTGTCCTCAGAACCTATAAGTCCCAACATGGTGTAGAAGCCTGTCTCCCCCTCACTTAGTGATGACTGGGGCCAAAGCATGACTGGGAGGCTTCCATCGTTCTTGCAGTGGCAAGATGGTACTTGACTTCAGCTGCTGCTCAGTCATGCCAGGCAAAGCAAATTCTGAGTACAGTCCTAGAAAACTGCTTATGACAGACTGCAGCTGAGTTGATAAAGCAAAATACAAAGTAGTCACACTGGCCTCGAAGCACCAGGAGTAACAATGACCTCCAATGTCCAGAGAGGTGGCTCGGTAGCAAGAGTGCTTGCTGCTCCTCCAGAGGCCCCAGGTTCAGGTCTCAACACCCATGCTGGGAGTTTCACAGAGGCCTGTAACTCCAGCTACAGGGACTCCTCTCTGGTCTCTACAGGCATCTATACACATGCCCATACACACACACACACACACACACACACACAAAAATAAATCTTAACAACAACAAAAAAGGCCCTCTAAAACTGCTTATTAGCTATTCAGGGTGCTAAGCACTTTCCAAACTGTCCATGTTCTTATTTACTCTCCATAATCCCTATCACCATTCCTGATAGAAATATTAAGGCTTGGATCACTTATGAGCAGACCACCATACCTAAAGTTAAAATTCTTCACTGGTGTATTATCCTTGTAGTAAAACTAGCAGACTTCAGAACCTCCCATCCCTGAATGTCTGATAAACTATGATTTGAAAAGCCTCTGTCTCCTGTCCTACTTCTTACCTGTCTTCTTGTTACCTCCACATCGGGTTTGGTGGCTGTGTTGTTTTAATTAGAGCTCCCAGAGAGTCTCCATTTCCTACTTACACTTGGCTCCATCCAACTTTTACTTTGATTTTCCTGTTATCACAATAGTGCCCTAACAGATCTTCTCCATCCAGCCCCTCACATCTGCCACACATCCTTGACCCAGAATCAGAATGAGTTTCCCAAAGCACAGGCCATCTTGAGACACGACCTCAAAGCCATAGGTCCACATTAACCTCCCACCCTGTCATATTCTCCCTCCTATGTGGAAAACAAAACAAAAAAAACCAGATGGAATGTCTGTTACACCCAGAACACAAGTCCAGACTCTGACCATTGCTCATTCCACTCCCTGGAACGGAAGGCTCATCTCTCCATTCTCTTCGCATCAGAATCCATCCCTTTCTTTGAGGCTCACTGAGATACGCCCTTCTGCTGCCCGCCCAGTTTCCTGTTAGAATGAATGCTATTTTCCCCATTCTCATGCTACATGGCTTGTCCTTGAGCTACATTTATTGTATTCTTTAAGTATTAATTTGTCTGATTCCCTGCTGGGTAGAAAGATCCAAGGTCATCTTTATACCACAATACCGATAAGCTTTTCACAAGGAATTACCATCTGAAAGGAGCCCGACATGAGAATTTTCATTTTAGAGTTTGAAGGCTCGTTTCCTCTTCCTCATCAACAAAAATCCAGAGATTGACTACATTTCAATTTTGCTTTTGATGCTTTTGTTTTGCTTCCTGGCTAGGAAACTAGAAATCAAATCTCCTTCTTCTCTTGGGTCTTGCTCTAGTCTAATTTCTTTCTTCTCTAATCTTTATTTTCTACTTTATACTTGTGTTTTTACTATTTTAATTTACCTCAACTTCTGTAGAACAAGATGGGGTATAAATAAACAGATATATTTTAAAAAACAGTAGGTTTTTGAGAGTTGATTGACAACTTGAATTGAAAGCAAGATTCCTACTGGGAAAGAAGGGGAGAACTCAGACCAAATTTGTTCCAGTTTCTATCAATAGCCCAAAGAGAAGGATACTAGACTCAAACAAGAAATTACTTTGCTCCATGAAACTCACTGTGTGCTAGAGAGGAAAACAGAAGAGAGCTATTTGAGAGATCTGATGCCTTAAGATCAGAGACTGATCTTAGCTACAGCATCCGAGAATTTTCTCCTTGAACTTTGACTTTCCAAATTTTTTCCAAGCACAGTTGCTCATGGTTGTTTCTGGGGCTGCAGACAGAGAAAAATCATGGGTGATGTAATTAGACGACATTCAGAAAAGCTGGTGTCAGTGAGAATCCATCATTATCAAATCTGTCCCCATTCCTTACACTGTATACAGCTTTGACCTCCAGGTAAAATGAAAACCAATGGAGAGGACTGGAAATGCAGGGGCAGAAAACACTGGATTCCTTCTCAGATCCAGGTTCCCTTCCCACTGTAGCAGAGAGGAAATTAAACCAGTGAAGACAGGGTGTCCAATTTCTTTCATTTTGCCCTGTGACTTAATAGTCAAGTGATTTGGGGCAAAACCCACCACCCTGACAGCTTGTTTTCTCTCTCCTAAAATGAGAATATGTAAACGTTTCTTACCGGGTACTTGGATGATCAAGTGAAATGTGAACTTGTGTTACAAACTCATCATAGACCAGATCATCAACTCAATTTCCATGAGATTGTATCAAGACAGGAATCACAGCACTGACCACCGATTCTAAAACCACTTGGGCTAGGGTGTCAATTCAGATTCTGTCACTTCACAGCTTTGCAACCATGAACATGTTGGAAACTCTGCGCTCTAGGAAACCCTTAATCTAGTAGGGCTATCATCAAGATTAAATGAGGGTTGTTTAACCTGAGGAATTCCTTTGGCATATAATGTCACATATGTTTTACAAATGTGGGATAGTCATAACCCACATTATGGGAACACTCCCGTACATACTTGCCCCTTCCTATTCCTGGTGAAATAGGCTAAGGCATGATTTTCAGCTATGACATCAGCATTAGAGGACTTACCTCTCAGGATCAGGAAAACTGCTAACAACCTGCTGTAGTGGTCAATTAATTAACGTACAGTATCTCTCTCAGCACTGCTGTGATTCATCTATGCTCATGTAATGTTCAAGTGGTTTTGCAAACACACCACTGCTTAAAGGAACAACCACTGTAATAGTTATGGAGAAACTCCACTTTGGTATTTTCATGAAGGATATTTTATACATATCTTTCAACTACCCATGTTCAAGGAAGGCATAAAATCCAGCAGTGTCAAAAATTCTTAATCACTTCATTGAGTGAAGCATTTACAAGATTGCCTTGATCATCCTTAGGAGCTCAGAAGTCTGGGGGATTTTGTTTGTTTGGAGAACATTAATGATGGAATTGGGTACCTCTTCACCTTCCCATTCACCTGGCTTGGAGGAGGTCACCTGGTAAAGCTTCAATGAGATCCAAGAAAATTTTGTCACTCTTGGATACTTTAGTTGTAATTAATCAAAGGTATTTTATTTTCAGATGACCAGTGGCCCGCCATACTCCAGTTTTGAAATTCTAAAAATATTACCCCACGATTGACTGCTTCTTTTGAAGCACAGGAGAAAAGTTGTCCAACTTCTTACCAAGCTCCAAAAATCCTTTGTTGACACAGAAGGAAACCTCTAATTACATGAGTCACTGTAGTTTTACGATTGAATAAATTGTTAATTAAATTGGAAAAACTGTCATCCAGATGATAAAGACCATTCTGGAGCTCTATGCCAAAGCACTCCCAACTTGTACTCCCTAGATAAACAGCCAGTTAGCTGTTGAGAACTGACTTCCGGAACATGAAGTCTGAAATCTAGGATTTTTTCCCAGGTCCTGTAGGTTGCTTTATTCCCGATGAGAAGAAAAGGGAGTTTTCCTGGGCATGCCTTTTTAATGTTTTTATCTTAGAAGGTGGGCATAAGAATCCATTCTATAAACCACAGCTAACATCTCATAAAAGATGTCAGATCTTCGGTTGAGAAATAATTGACTCATGTATAATTACTCTTCTGTATGCTTTTATCTGTTGTGTTTTAAAAGTTATGGGCTTCCTTAGTTCCGATTTACTAAATGCATAGATATAGCCTTAAGTGTCTTAAACATTGTACACACAAGTGCCTTTGCTTGGAGACATCAAGAGGGTGTCACACCTGGCTCCTCCTCTGTGGCTCTGATCACTTTTCTTGACCAGTCATCTCTAAGGCAGCCCATTTCCCATAGCTGAGGAAGTGCCTGGGAAGCCACACCATGTCCTCTCTCAAGCCACTAAGTGAGGCTGGGCAACCTACACCATCAGCAATCATGCATCACTTATAAATTATAAGGAGAATAAGGAAGAAAACCCACTGGATGAGCTCGGGCCCCACACCTCTATCCTTTCAGGAATTTTTAAGACACAGCATCTTAAGCCCACCTTTTCACCACTAAGGTGATTATTGTGATTATTCGTTTAATATGGAACTCAACAGGCCAGCTGACTATCCTTTGAAGGGCATCAAGCATATGTATTCATAAAGGCAGCTCTGTATATATCCAAATTATTTCTGAAGTCCAAAATTCAAGGACATTACTGAAAAAAGAAAATACATTTTCCCCTACTACCTGCCCAGTACTGTCCTTCATTCAACCACGAAAGAATAAAGAAATAAATGCAACTAAAATTCTCTACTGGAATCTAAGCACTTGTCTTTCTCTCTTGCAACCAATATAGTCCCTGTAAGAAACAGTGTGGAAGGAAGTCCAGCTTTACAGAAGCAACTCTGCTCACACAGGATATACAGCTTCCAAGCCACAGGAAAGCAGCTCCAGAAGGAACCTACTGGCAACCTCATCCCCCTACCACTACAGCACTGGAAAGATGAAGGTGGGGCAAGTGGCAAAATTTGCATTCTGTTAAGAGTCATAACATTTTCTGGTTGTTTTTGAAAGGTTGTACAGTGGGATGTCATGATGGCAATGCTATGAGTTAAGACACTCAAGATAGAAGTAGATGGGATGTGAGCATCATTTTAGGATTCAAGTTCACAGTGAGAACTGGAGGCTCGCCAAAGTCAAAGGGTAAATGTTAAGTCCAAGGCTGCCATTACTCAAACAAGAAGTCCAAACTAGGAATACCAGAATTAGAGGACTAGGAGTCATTCTTCAACTGATTCCAACAATGGAGCATCTGAGACCATCTGTCTAATGAAACTCTACCTTCTGATCATCCCGGAGAAAAGTTCCTAAACAGTCTTAGAATTTAACTGACTAGTTACCTATTTGCCTTTTCCTTGTTGCTAGATAGATGGTGATTTTTAAATAAGGACATGTTAGTCATCTTCAAGGAGTTTTCAGGTTTCTAAAGCATGACAATTGTGTTTCAATATGTTTAAAGTCAGGAATCGATGTACTTATAAGATTCAAAACAACACAAAGAAAAAATCTACATTGCCAATAAAATGCAAGATTTTCCGTCAGTATTAATTTATTGCTTAAAAGAATTATTGTCAAATTTCCAAGTTACCCCACAAAGCTTATAACAATAAGAAAGTATTACAGTGTGCTACATTTACAATGAAAATGGAAGAAATCCCCACTTATGGGATATAACCAAATAAGGACAACGAAATGATGAAACCAAGTGAAAAGACTTCTGAAAATCTTTAATGCCCCAAAGGAAGAAAATCAGATTCAAAGATACAGATAAGGAAGAATGGGAAAATGATGACTACACAGGTCTGAGCACTATTTGGGGCTGATAATAATGAGAGTTCTATTAATGGAACCGAGTGAACACTGAGTTAGGAAAATGGAGCAAAGAAGATGCTTTTGAAGATGTGAGCATGTGGGAAGGAGATCTTCAGTTCCACCATGGATGTTTTCTGCCAGTGTGGGAAAATGCCATCCATTTAGAACAAGTGGGTCACCGCTCCTCTGGCAAGAGTTGATATCACAGCCACCATCTCATCATAAAGGGTCCTCTAGGCTGCTTCCTGGTCCAACAGCATCAACACTTGAGGACTTGCTAGAGATACAAAACATGACAGCCCATCCCATAACTAATAGTTGGGAAAGCTTTCTTTGGAGACTCATTCACCCTCCAGGTGACTCTCTTGCATGCCAAAGTTTGGTAACATCTGGCAGTGTCTCTGGAATAAATAATGTCCAAAGCTTTTCATTGACATGTGAGTCACCTGTGTTCCTCATGTCTCACAGAGACTGCAGTAATACACTGGCCCTCACATCTGGCTGGCCACTGGAACTCCTGACGAGCTTTTAAGAATCCTGATATCCTGGTTCTACTTGCAATAAAATTTTCTTAAAGATGTGTTTTATTTTTTATTGTTGGTAGTGGGAAAGGGGTGTGTGCCAGTGAGCACAGGTGCCTGTGAAGGCCATAGGCATTGGACCTCCCTTGAGGTGGAGTTATAGCAGTCATAAGTTACTTGACATGAGTACTGGGAACTGAACTCGAGACCTCTGCAAGAATACGTACACGTTCATAACTTCTGAGCTGGCTCTCCAGTCCTCAAAGAAATTTTTATTGATTATTGATTAGGAACCCCAAAATGAAGAAAGACTAAATGGAAGGGCTGGGGTGGCCAAATCTCACCACGACACCCCAGCAGTTCTTAAGACCAGCAGCTTTGACTGTTAGTTTGCAAGTGTCAGAGCTTTAGAAATCATAAAGTCCAAGTGTGGGAAATGAAAGGGGATTAAGACATTAATCTAGGCTGCCTCCATTCCGACACTCGGGGGTGGGGTAGCTGTGGGTTAACCGAACACAGCCTTCTACTGCGGAGAACTGACTGTACCCTAGAACAGAACAATGACTTGTCTGTTTGTATTCTGCCTAGAAAAATAGGTAGAGACAAAACCTCTCCCATCAACTGTCTGTTTCACCCCAAATTCTTCCCTTCTGCTGGAGCAAAGATTTCCACACTGATTCTGAGCAATTTGAGTCAGCCCAGGTGTTCCGAGTCCCAGGTTGAAACATTTGGTTAATTAACATCATGCTGCAAACACTCAAAATCACTTCAGCTGCTGCTAGAACAAAACAAAACTCCCCAAAACAAAAACTGTGGGGAAATATAAACAAATGGCGGCATTCTGGAGAAAACAATATAGGATTCTGGTGACAATAAAAGCAGCAAGGCTTTCTTGAATTAATACAGTGCTCCTTAAAAACAGTTTTTTTTTTTTTTCCTAAAGGGAATTATACTGAGTTTGAGCAGAGACTTGAAAGTACATGTATTTACGCTGAATTCAGCTAGGTGCCAGGGTGCCAAATCATTAGCACTGTTTTGAAAAGAAGAAAAGGCACAGTGCAAAATCAGTGTGAACCCCCAAGAGTGGCAATTTGGGAAATATCAAAAGAAATGGCCATTCTTCTATTGAGAATCCCAAATGGCTTTTCTCCCCCAGTTCTGAAGCCACAATGCTCTCAGCGCAGCGCTCCTTGCTCTACAGCTTTCCAGCACCCACCCTTCCCATAACCCTACTCAAGGGCCCAATTTAACTCCTGCATTTTAATCCTTTTAAACACTCATTTGTTCCTTTCTTTCCAATCACTTTCAGTAAAACTTCATGTCTTTGGAAAGGGGCCAGAGGTAGTTCTGTCAGAATTAATTTTTTAAAAGGTATGAACTGTAGATTATTTAAGAAATCCAGTTTTCTTAGTTCTGAGGTGAGGCAACCAGTGAGGTAGATGGAGCTCTTCGTGTATTTTATTTTCCAAGTACTAAACAGAATGTGAGGAGCAGCTCTGGCTTGAGACTCAGTTTCCCAGGTGGTATCCAGATATGACTAAACTGAAGTAATTGACAGGCCAAAGACTCCATGCAGGAAGGAAGGGAGGTGGGGAGAGGACAGGTCCACAAGTTTGCCCCCAAACAAAGCCTTGGGTTGGCGGGGACTGGGAAGATGTGTTTTAAGTATACTATTCTGCCTTTGACCCAGACTGCTCTCAAGAAAGCCTTCTCCCACAGATCCCAGCAGTCCTGGACTTGTAAATGAATCCTGAAGAAATATCTGAAAGATCTGTATCTGAATCGCCCTTAACCTACTAGGAACTGACACAGTTGTTCTTTAGGATAATATGACCAGGTAACATAAAAGGGAAGAGAGAGTCTTGCTTTAAGACAAGAATGAGATGAAGACTATTAGTGGTTCTTGAAAATACAATCCAGTACAGCTCTCAAGTATAACAACTGCAAGAACAGCAGAGTCCAGGTGTTCAGTCAGTACCCTCAGCTGGCTGGTCATCAACAGTGACAGGCAATACACTGGGCACCATCAAAAGCACAGCCAAAGGCCAAACGGCAGACTAGGCAAGCTTCAGTTGTTAGTTAGCTTTCCAGTACTGTGACAAAACCTGAGGTAATTAACTCAAAAGAAAGAAAGGTTTATTTAAGCTCCAAGGCTCAGAGGTTTTATTCCATGATCAGTGGGCCATGTTGCTTTGAATCTGTGGTTACACAGTCTATTCCAGTGGGAGCATGTGATAGAGAATGCTTGGCTAATAATGACAACAGGAAGCAAAGAGTGGAGGGAGGGGCAGAATACCGACATCTTTTTCAGAGATATGACCTAACTTCCTTCCACTGTGTCCCACCTCCTAAAGATCCCTCCCAACAGTGCCACGTGCTGATGGCCAAGCCGTTACCATACGAGGGTACAGGAGACACTCTGGATTCAAACACTGGAAATCCCTGATAGGATCCCGTGCAGATACCCATCTGTATCCCAGGAAAGCTCAGAGATCTCCTGGGATGTCTATGAGAAAGGAGGTCTGTGGGATACTTATTCAAGAAGAGAACATAATTCTTTAAAAAATCTTTTATTATTTTTATTTTATTATGTATATGAGTGTATTGCCTGCATGCAGGTATGTGTACCCATGTTGCGCACAAGGCCCACAGAGGTCAGAAGAGGATGTCGGATCTCCTGAAACCCGAGTTATGTAAGATTGCTAGCCACCATATGGGTGCTGGGAATCGAACCAGGTCCTCTACCTTGAGCAGCCAGTGCTCTTAAATGCTGAGCCATCTTTTCAGCCCCATGGAGAACAAAGTTCTTTCAGCAGAATAAGAATCAGTCTTTGGAACAGTGTGGGTGTCTTAACAAACTTGCAAACTGCTTACTCTCTACCTCCTGGTGCCATGTTGTATAGAACAAGAAAAAGTATATATGTGTATCATCGTATAGTTCTGGCCAAAGACAGCAGGAAATATTAAACTCCTAAAGCCCCTCAAACCATTAGCATTTATTACCCTGTGTTCAGATGGCCTTTCTCTGTTCTTTCATTGCTCCTGTGCTTGCTTCTGCTGCCCATGTCTGGTCCTAGTCTTGTTTCAGTTAAGATTGTTCAGAGATAAAGAATCTGATTAATGCTTCTGATACTTGTGTGCGAAGAGCTCTTGATGGCCAGCCCACTGACTGCCTGACTTTGGGTCACGTGTGCATCCATAATCCAGGGCAGGCTGGAGTAAAACACAGTGGTCCACATGATAAGTCACTGCCCTCAAGAGATTAGGCATGAATGACATGATGACTGCTCATAGTTATATCACAGAGTTTAGAAATATTCACAAGTCTTTCTTATTTGTTTGAAAAGAAAACTTAAATTAATTTCATTTGAACTTTGGGCAGATCCATTCCTAAATTATTCCCAAGACCATCCTAAGTCTGCCAGGATGAGAAAATAGGTAAGAAATAGATTACAAATAGAACAACAACAACAAAAAGACACATGTGTATATGTAAGTGTGTGTGTAGACAAGAGGTTGACACTGGATATCTTTCTGAATCACTCTTCACTTTACTTTTAAAGGCAGGGTTTTGGACTGGAGAGATGGTTCAGTGATTAAGAGTACTTGCTTTTTTTCCAAGGACCCCACCACACTGAGCAGTTCACACCACCTCTAACTCTAGCTACAGAGGATTCAACCCCCTTTTCTGGCCTCCATCTGCACACATGGCATAATACACACACACACACACTCACACAGTACCTGGAGCTCACCAATATGGCTAGCCTGGCTGCCCAGCAAGTCCTGGGGATTTTCAGGTCTCTGCCTCCCCAGTGCTGGGAATTCAGCCACACAGAATCACATCCAGGGACTCGGTTTTCATACTTACAGAACAGGGACTTTACTGACTGAGCCATCTCCCCCGATCCAAGACAAAAAATATTTTAAATATTTTATTATTTTTATTTATGTGAATGAGTGTATTACCTGTGTGTATATAAGTACACCTATGTCACTCAAGGCCCATGAAGGTCAGAAGAGGGATCCCCTAGAACTAAAGTTATGGATGGTTGTTAGGCACCATGTGGGAGCTGGGATCCAAACCCTGGTCCTCTGCAAGAGCAGCTGGTGCTCTTAAATGTTGAATCATCTCTCTAGTCTGAATAAAAATGTTTTTTGATCACACCAAAAGTATGGGTAAATTCCAAGATAGAGAAAAACCTACAAGTTACTGGGTAGCGAAGAGATTCCAAACAAGGCAAAGAAAAGAACAGAATCTGTCCCTGTGGGGTAGGGATGGTTACTGAACTTCTGCTGCTAGGCAGTGGCCAGATAACTCAGAACTGCCTTGGTTCCTACAGTTCCAACTCCTGACCATTTCTTAACTCTGTTTGCCAGGAGTGGTTTTGATGCGGTTTTTGTTTAATGGGGTTTATGTCATCATCTCCATTTACATCCTACTACTTAAGGAAGCTCTCTTGCAAACAAAGGAAACTAACATATGCACAGGGCTTTATGCATGTCACATAGCTAAAAACTAGAAAACTGTGAGAAGGTAAATGTTCTGGAACTTGTGCTGCAAAAATAATTTTTTTTTTTTTTGGACACAGATTGTGAGAATGTCAGGGGGAAATGTTCTGGCCCCAACAGCCAAGGCCTGGAATAAATCAGACAATGAGCTTAAGGTGAAATTAAACATAGCCCCCAAGTCACAATCATTGGCATTCTGAGTCCCTACCACAGACAGCACTAATGTTCCATCCCTGTCAAATAGCTTTTGAGAACTCATGGAAAAATGAAGATGTGCCAAAAGCTAAGGGACTGGCAAATGTCACTCAAGTTTTCAAACTGAAGGAACATAATCTAAAACTATAGAGGTCACCTTGAGAGATCTTGGGGAGAAAATTATAAATGGTTTATTAGACTATTTGTGAGAAGCCAGAAAAAGAAAATACAATCTCCAGGAGGCAGCAAATTTTACTGAGAATTGGCCTGATCAGCTTAAGCTCATGTCACCCATTTGATTTTTCTGTTTTACCAAAATACAGCCTTCGACAATGCATTTTCCTGGTTTTCAAACCATACTCTTATACAGTATGAAGGAGCAGTTAAAATTTGTTATAGGCCATTTTCAAACTTGACATCCACCTCCAGAGAAGGTACTAATAGCTTGTTCCTGGAACTATCCTTGGTCTGTGCAGCTCAGCATTCTCTTCCTGCATGTGGGTGACAGGAACAGCATCCCCTAGCACGATGTTAAGGAAGACTGAATGACATGGAGGGGTGGTGGGCTTGAGATGTGGATTATATCTAGCAGGATGTTATGTTCATGGGTGCAAGTAAAACTAGCATAGGCAAACACCATTTTCATCAGCAGACAACAGTCTGTGACTCAAAGAGAGAGTCGGGCCCAGATAGCCCTAGTAGGATGAACTGCATTTAATATACGTGTGGTTTCCAGATTGAGAGCTGAACAAGCCCTTTCTACCTACTCTCTCCCATGTCTGGATCTCACCTTCACTTCTACTAATGCATTTAATGGCTATGCATTCACGATTTCATTTAGAGTTCAGTTAGAAAGCTAGTGCATTACACAAGGAACAGTCAAATGGACTGTGTAAGCGGGGGATGCAGCGATTCTTTTTGAAATTAGTGGAAGATGGTCACATGGAAAGAGGCAATACTTCATCTAGGCATCTCCAAGAGACATAAAATGAGAGATGAAAGCTATACAGATATTTTACCTCATTGTGAAAACAGAATGGGCCCTGGCAAGTGTCCAAAGGTCCAACTACCACTAATGGGAAAATTACTGAAGAATGTAGACTTTATAAGAGGTCTTGGACAATCCTTTGAGGTCCCTTTTAATCTTAGGTCCATGTCTCTGATATTCTGATTTTAGTTTGATATTCCTGTCCTAGTCTCATCATGTCAGTTCTCTCAAAGCTCTGCTATTGCTTCCAACTGCAGGTTTTAAATCTGTACCTTTGATCTATCATTCTGAAGACCCCTACCAGCTTGTTCACTGGCTTATTGCTTTATTTTCACAAACATTTATGGGGTTACCTGTGATGACCTGGGAACCATGCTGTGAATTAGAAACATAGATGTGACTCATGTGCAGATTCTGACCTCATTCTGACCTCTGAATTCATTCCAGGGAAAGAATTTTAATATAGTGATGTTAGCATCTGGTTTGACCCAGTACACTACTTTCTGTGACAATCGCGGAGCCAAAGAAACCTTGAAGAAAGACTTGAATTTGTGTGTTGAGGACCCAGGCCAGCATTCAGGGAGATAAACCCTAAGGACCTGCCAGCACTGGGCCCAGCTAATCCAAGGATAGTTACATCCTCTCCAGCTAGTCTCTATCTGGTTGGCCCTTGGAGATTCTTATCTCTAGTTCCAACTTCCCAACAATCTCTGGATGACAAGTATGGATAATACTCAAATTCACACAGTGAGGAAAGGAGCCTCAATGTAACCCACAATCAAAGCCCTAAATAAAACTGCTGTTCTGTCCCCTGACTACAGATCTCTATGTTCATGCTGAATCAGCCAACCCCTGAACAAAAGGAGCGATCATATCAGAAACAAAACCCTAGTACGACCCTCCAGCAAACTCTCATGATGGGAAAGTTAGAGTTAAACATAATATCACATTTAACCCAAACATGGAGCATTTTTTAAATTCACAATGATATTCATGAGGATCAAGAGAAGAAAACATACTTAGCAGAATATGTAAGGGTACAAATCTGGCTATGAGATGGCTCACGCACTATAACGGATCCCGCTGTAAGCTTACCACCTTGCAGATCTATTTAAACAGTTCACCTTAAATGCTGATTTCATGGGGCCACCACATAGTCATGTCATGGCTCGGTACGTGCATAATATAATGTAAGTCATGATCATCAATAGAAAAAAAAGCATTCACAGTCAGAAACAGCTCGCTTAACCACATTATAGTATTTAACTGTGTGATTATTCTTAAATTGCACTAAATCGCCCTGGAGGCAATGACCCGATAAAGAGAAAAAGCACAGACATAAGACCACAGCTGAGTCCCCTCAGAGGCTGCAAACTCTATAGCAATGCTAACCCTCTGGCGTGCTGTCTTCCCAGCCACCCACTGGCAGTCATGCTCTTGCCTGGGTATTCATAAGGAGCTCTGCCTAGGCAGCTCAACAACCAGTATATTTTTTACTTCTAACATCTTTGCCCTTTGCTGGACGCAGGCAACATGGAGTTCCTAGAAATCATCTGGAGTCTGAGTGTGGTGGCATTACTGTGTCCTTTTACTTTGAAGTACCCACCAACATGGAATGGGAACTCAACATCCTTCTGAGTGTCAAATGAGTCAGTAGGCTTTGAGACAATATGGACTGAACACTATAGACATCTAGGTCACAGGGCACACAAATGGCTAGGCTAGGGTCTGGCTAACTAAGGATCCAGAAGGGCATCACTGATATTTGAGGGAGTCAGCATACAAGCATACCATCCAAGAAACAAACATACGTCTAACAACCACCATGAAACCACCAGCAGCTGTCTTGGACACTAAATTTGATAGGAAGTACTCAGAATTCTAAGTAAGATGCAGAGATCCCTAGAGGTACCGCTGGTGTTTTGGTTGCTAAAATAGTCATGTGGCAAATAACTCCAGCCCAGATACTTAAATCCCCTCCTATTGGCCTGGCCACCTGGGCTCCATCTCCACTTCTGCTCACAACATGATTGATAAAAGTCCAGAACAAAAGGGGCTGCCTAGGATCCCACTCCGTCAGTCAGTGTTCATTCTGATTCCAGTCACGAGAGCTCTTACAACAATGATGTCACTAAAGTCTACAATCCAGGGATTCTGACAAGGTGCCCTGTAATAAATTCACTTGTACTATGTGACTCATGCTCTTTCAAGTATATATCTCCAACTCCAGCACACATCGGAAGGCACTTCCTGCATAGGAATCTTCTAAGGAAGGTCTCTTCTTGAGAGTGTTTCCACACAGAGCAAGCTGTGTCATATTAGGGGTCTGTATTGTTTTCGTAATTTTTTTGTAGGCTCTAAACTTTGGTGTTTCCCCAAACAGGAATTTGAGCAAGTAGCCACCAACTTAATCTTCTATCTTAAAACACTAGAATCCACTGGAAATAATCTGCCTCACCTTCAGTGGCCAGGCTAAGCTCTAGCCACTATCAGGGCTGGGCTTGGAAGTAAGAAGAGATAAAAAGCATAAGCCCTCACATCTGCAGGTGAAATGTAAAACCTGCAGCCTGGGTCCTTGCAGTTGAAGGAAGCTAAAAGTTTCACAGTAAACTACCAAGATTTATTTCCTCCATTGGAGAACAATAAACTTCTGGTGAATGAAGGAGCCTAGGCAAGTAATTAAGAGAGAGGCACATGATTTAGGGAACTGCCTGAAAGCATCCATTGATAGTCTCTAAGGTCTAAAGCTCTCCTTCTCCCCATTGCCCATGAAGCAACTGGGTCAGAAGGAAAGAAGACAATGTTCCCCAAACAGGAGAGACTGAACTTCTCCTTTCTTTTCCCACATGGCTCTTTATCAAGAAATTCAAATATTTTGCAAGAAGGCCATGTTGCTGCTCGTTTCTAATACAGAGTGTGATAAAAGAAGGTAGAGAGAAAAGAAAGGTATATGTACAAAGAGAGAAGGAACGAGAGGACACAACTTAGAAGCCATTATGTGGAAGAAGCCTACGTGGAACATTCTAGGATGTTGGAAATGGTTATAGTTCCAACATGTTCTAAGCCCGTCTGGTAGAATGCTTTATATGTTAGCTTAAATTTATGAAAATGCACTCCCTCCAAAAATATATCTAAACAAACTTCCACCTTCTAATTACTGTAGTATCTGAGGAACTGGAAGAAAAGTCACAGGCACAGGAAGCACTGTACTCAAGTCCCTCAGAGAGTGATGGTTGTGAAAACCTGAGACCACAAATGAGTACTGCTTCAGAACTATACTTTTTAAAAAATTTTAAATACTTTTAAAACTTCCCAGTTTTATTATTCTTCCCCTAAAAAGCACCATTTAAACAAATATGTAAGATATCCTTCTGGGTTTATTTGTTTTTGAAATAAGGTCTCATTATGCAGCCCTGGCTGACCTGGAACTTGCTATGTAGACCAGACTGGCCTCAAAGTCATAGAGATGCACCTGCCTCTGCCTCACAAGTGTTGGGATTAAAAGCATAGGCCACCACATCGGCAAGGATACCTTAATGAAAATAACATGATTTAAACAAATTTGTTTAAACAAATTTGCTTCATCACAGCAATACACCAAACCCATTAGGGTACACTGAAATACAGAAAATCATAATGTTACACAATTTGATGCAGAATACCTCAGAATATTGCCAATTGGATAATTGTATCAAAAAATGAAATCAACTGTTGATATTAGATTTAATTCAGGTGCTGGGATTATAGGTATACACGACCACTCCTGGTTTCCTGTGTAATTATAACTAGTATTAAACAACCGGAGTGTCCAGTGTAGAATCAAGCAATGTTTTTTCTACATCATTTGGACCAGCACAGGGACACCTCCTCAGACAGAACCTTCAGGTGACCCAGGTTGACCGCATCCTCTTGCTGACTATCAGTACTTCTCTGATATCATCCTTCTTCATTCCTTTCACAGTACTTTCAGATTCTCCAAATTTACTTCTGGGGGTCAGAGAGATGGCTCAGTGGGTAAACATTTGTCATGTAAAGCTGACTACCTCAGTTTGAAATCAAGAATCCCCCCCCACACACAAACATAAACACACACAACACACACACATATACCACTTTTAAGATCACTTCCTATTTGTTTAGCTGTTAATAGTCTACCTTACTAAACTCTTCCTTCCCTGGGAACAGAACTCTTCTGTTTAGTTCCACACTTGTCTCCAGTACCTCATATTATACCAGCCATGCAGCAGTTATTTTCTCATGGATAAACGGCTTCATGGTATATAAGCCTAGAAAGAGTGAAGCAGCAAGAGCCAGGTTCTCTGACTATCAGTTTCATTAATTCATAAAGGGGGAACAAATTTGGATAGCCATTGACTATAGAAGGGAATACGACTCCAGGTGCCACAGAATTAACGCCACCCTTGACCGACAGCTTAGATTTCAAACGTACTTCTAAAGCTCTGTCTTTCTTTAGCTGCTCAGACCATCAAACACTGCGGTGGCTTGTTTTTGTTCCTGAGGTAAAGGTAAAGGAGGGTCACTAAAGGTCTTTAGGTAAGTTTGCTTGTTCTGATCAAATAAAAGCCTCAAAGCACCTACTCTAAGGTCATAGCAAAAGTCAAGTTTCTCCAGAAGATCCTCCAAGAGCACACTGTTAACTTTCAGTCTCTTACACAACAATCAGGCTCTCACTATTTGCATGAGAAAGAGGAAGAAAGACAAAACATGGGAGTTAAACAGAAGTCTTCAAAAGGTCTTGCCTCCTTGCAAGAGGCAGATACTTTGGCTAAGAGAGGGGAACCAGCTTGCCCAAAGCCCGGGCTCTCTACTGGCCCACTAGGAAGCAGTTCACACTCCCCACTGGCACACCAGCCTGACCACAGGTGGCCAAGTTCTGAACAACCTGGATTGAAAGGTTGATAGTATCTTAGCGAGTCATGTGGAGACATGTTTTGCAGTGAAATTCAGACTCATATGGTCTACAGCTACAAATGTGGCTTCTTATGAGAGAGAAGAGGCCTCCACTAGTTTAACTTCACAGTTCTGGTCACAGAGCCACAGGTGACTTGAAGATGATTCTTACTAGAACTCCATTTTGTTCCTCAACCAAAAAAAGGAGGAGGAGGAAAGGCGGAGGGGAGAAAGAGAGAGAGAATGAGAACATCAAGGAAGCTCAAACTAGGATCCTACATTACGAAACCTGAGTTGATTGTTCCATTTCCTTTTTGTTTGCTTGCTTTATTTTGTTTTTGTCTTGTATGTGTAGGCATGTTTGACCAAGATATCTGAAAAATCAGCAATTTTCCACATGATGCTCATTGGGATGTGATGAGCTTTCAATGTATAGAACATTCTATTTTTCAAAATGAAAATACTGGTCCAAATAATGGTCTCAAGAGATTTTTTTACCCTAAGAGTTATAAGTAATCTTTTCTGGGACTTCTCAAGAATCTGCTTCATGTTGACATCTATGGTTTTTCAAAATCATTATCAGACGACTTTATTTTTTAAAATCTGTTTTCTTCTTTTCCTGGTCTGCTACAAAATGGGAGAACAAGAGAAGGCAATGCGTGGCGTATTCTCTCTCTCTCTCTCTCTCTCCTTCTTACCCTCTCTGTCTTCCATCTTCCATTACTGCTGCAGTCTTGACTAAGAATGAGCAGTGAAACTGGGGTTTCCTTTTTCTTAGTATATGGAGTTGTCATCCTTGACATCTACAGACTTGCCAAGAGTCTCTTGTTTTCTCTTTCCTAGGCTATTCCGAGAAATGAATGTTAACTATAGATGTCGACTCTGACTAAGCAGAATCTGGCCTCAGATTACTCTAAATTCCAGGTACAATCAAACCAAGGGTGCCTCTGTGCACTCCACTCCTGACGTTGTTCTCTTATGTCACTCAGCATTACTATCAAAATCCTTTACTGACTTTCCGTATGTCAAGTTCTCATAAGACAATGGAGGTTCCAAGCTGACCAAGATAGGAGAGCTTCCTCTCAGGGGTTTAAGCTTATGTCTCATAAAAAAGTTGAAAAGGTAACATCACATGATAGAGAACGCATGCCAGCAAACCTCATATGAAAGCTTGTAGAACTTTCCTGCAGAAGAATCAGTCAGATGGGGTGTTACATGGCATGTTTAGAGGTCTTCACGGGAAATGTAGGGGGCACCTACATCAGGCTGGGGGCACCTGCTCTGTCGTGGTCACATCACTATCATGATCACAAATGGCCAACTTGGACCCTTCCTGGTTGAACCCTAAAATAATCTAGCTTTTATAACATGGATTGTTTTCCATCCTTGTAACATTTAACAGGTAAATAAGGATTAAAATGGACATCATGGACAGCACTAAGCAAAGAACAAAGTCTTCAGAATGGTCAAGCAAGAAAATGAAAAATGAAACCCTCTTTCTCCCCTGTTCAGAGGATTGGGAGCCTGATGAGCAGTAGGCAGGATGGCTGTGTGCAGTTAATGCTGGGTCCTGTTTTCCTTTCATCCTTCCTATCCAGAACCATGCTCAGCTTAGCCCTAGTTCTATGGACCCTCCACATGGTTCTTTAGGGTTTGTCCTAGAGACTGAGAATGTCAACAATTTCCTAAGCACTTCCCACAGCATGAGCCCTGCAAAGGGGAACCGTTGACCCTGACGTAGGCCTATGACCTCTTCCAGCTCAGAGATGCTTAATCTCAGGGCTAACCAGCAAGGTCTGGGAACTAGTCTGTCCTCTTGGGAACTTTATTCTTACTTCATCATCACTGGTGGAATTTTCCATGCATATCAGAACTTAAGCAACTAGTTTTAAGGGTGGCTGAGATGCGCTACTGCTGACAGGTTGCTTTTCAGTTGTTAAAAATCTCTCTCTTGCCATCTGCAATTGAAGGTTACAAATAAAATACCCCAGGAAAAAGGACAAATGAAATGGAATTCCACCTGAGACTGAAATGCCAGCTTCCTCAGGAGACTTCCTATGAAGCCAGCATGAGGAGTTGAAGGAAAGTTAGAGAGAGAAAAGAGAAACAAAGAGAGGAGACCTGGTGAAGAAAGGAAGGAAAAAAGAAAAACATATGCAACGCATGCCTGCATGTACACAAAGAGACTCACAGGGTTTGCGAGATCATTTGCAGTCATGGGTAGTTGAAGATCTAAAAGCAAAGAGAACCGGGCAATGGCTAAGAAGACAGTTGGCAAAAGTGGACTGATTACCCAAGAGCAGCTTTGTATGTCAGCAAAAGCTACTCCTCTTCAAGACAATATTCTGCCATCTGTCAGGAAAAGCGGCCCTAGTAATCACCAAAATCCATGATGACTAAGACTGTGAACTGAACTTACTTCTAGTTTGGTGCAGTGTGTTACTTGCTCATCCTTACAGCTTGGGCAGGCATCCCCCACCCTCCACAACTGGGATCTTAAACTTCATCTTATTCAGGACTATAATTCCAGAATTCTCAGCAGTTTCATGAAAGCCCAACAATGCCCTAAAGAACCATAAACTAAAATAATCCTAACTCCAGTGCTGGCTTCAGGGGCAGCAGAAGCCATGTAGTTTCATGGAAGCCTCCCCAGAGAAGGGCTCCACACAAGCCATATTAAAATTCCTAACAATTTCTCAATAAGCAGCCCACTGTTGCTTTTGCACTGGCCTCTAAATCTGAAGCAGGTCGTGTCTAATTTCAAACTGGATTTTCTCTGGTTGGGTCCATTTCCAAAAAACACACGCAATAAAGATATCATAGCCCTTTTCTTCTGAAGGAGATGAATAGAAAAGCACAGAAACAGACGTAACAATGAGCAATTTTAGAATGGATAATCACACACACAAAAGCAGCACTCTGTTCACCTCCTGAAAAAGGCTTGAGTTCAGCAGGCTTTGGGGGCCTGTTTCAGACTCATTTGTCCTTTACTGAAAGGCACGATGTAAAGTCACTTTTTGTGTGAACCAGTTCACTCCTCTTCAAATGAAAGGAAACTGAAAAATAAATAAAAAAAGTAAGAAAGGTCAAATAGACTTCCTGGGGAACAATAGAATGCAGCCCAGAAAAAAAAATAGTTTACTCAACTTTTCAATGATACTAAAAGGACCTTTTGATGCTTCCTAGCAAAGGCTGACAATACTTTTAATGCTAAAGAGAAAAATGGTCTTGTTTGAGAAAACTTCAGAAAAGAGACCTTGACTATGGGCTTATGCAAAACCCACACAACCTGGCTGTGAACCTTGATCTTCTTCCCATGTGAAAGGGGGGAAAAAAAGAGGAAAAGGCCTAACTGTAAAGAAAAGACAATATTCTAAAAATACCCACAGGTTTATCTCTATTCTGTGCTCGGCACACAGACTGTTCTTGTGCTGTACCTGCCCTTTTGGGTGAGTGATGTCTCCAAACACAGTCAGGGACAGGAGACAAACAGAATATCACTTAATGCATACATTCATTGGACAAAATCATAAATGTCACAGGCACCTAAACTTCCTACCCATGAAAAGGAAATGAACCCAGAATTGAGCTATGAGGCCAGCTCCTTAGGCCTCGGTTTTCCAGTCCAGGAGCTGTTCCCCAGCCGTTGATTCTTCTGTTTTTTTTGCTTGTTTGTTTTGTTCCTATTATTCTATAATTAATAACTATGAACACACACACACACACACACACACACACACACACACACACAAAATGGGGCAGAAAAGCATGGCACAGAAAATGCAGATCCTGTTCTGGGGTCCAGAAACCGGATTCCTATTCAATAGTGACTTGGCCTACGTATCTCTTTAACTTTCTAAGAGTCCCAAGACATACTTATCAAACTCTATTTAAAAAAGAAAAGTTCCCATGTATCTGTTGAAATTCTTCATTTATCCTTCACACTGTCTTTGGTTTTTCTCCTTAATTATACTCAGCATCAACCTTTAATGTCCTGGCTGATAATTCCAAAAGCAGGCTCTCTGTGTCTAGTTCTATTGCTCATTTCATCTCTGGACTAACAGTCAATCTGCTTTGCCTCTTTATATTTTGTATGTCTTACTTTGTTTTAAAAATCTGCATAAAGATATGCTAGAGATGGAATTGTCAGTATTTATCCACACAGAGGGTTTGTCGTTCTTTCGGCCACTGGGTCAATCTGATCTTTCCTTGAGCTGGGCCTGCCTGGGCTTTCCTGAAGTTCGGAGATAGAGGTAGAAGAATCAGGGTTTCAAGAGCATTCTGAGCTTCATAGTGAGTTTGAGGCCAGCCTTAGACACCTAACACTATGTCACATAAAAAAAGAGAAAAGTTCACCATTAGATTTAGCATTCTAAGGATGACACCAGGAGTCTTCCATAGCTCCTAGGCTGAGGAGGTGAGTCCTGGGAGCATCCCACAGCCTTTTCTCTGTTCTTACCACTCTCAAATGTCACTTTTATAAACTAAGAGATACCTCCATTTTAAAACCAGGAAGGCTGCTTTGGGGGGGTCAATAAAAATTTATCCTTGTTCTCCATTTCAGCTCCTGCTTGTTTGCACCTCTGGATAACTCTGTGTCCTGTCCTTGATCTTTGAGTATGACCTCAGAACACTCATGTAGTACCATGATAGGACTTCCTGTCATTCCCTGTCACCAAGGTCTTCAGAATACTGCCTTGCTTTGGAGAAAGGTCACACGTTCCTTACTGAGAGACTCTTGGCTCTTCTACTTGCCCTGCAACCTTCCACTTTCTACCTCACACACCTGGTGAAGAACAGAGGCGATGACTTAGAGGCATCCTGGCTGTAGGTCTTCAGGATTCGAAGCAGTCAGGCCAGTCACCAGGAGACCTTTGCCAATCAGCTGAACCAGACTGAATCCTTGTCCTTCTGACTCTGTCAGGTCCCTCCACTTACTCTCATGCTGCCAGAAACAAGAGCAGCCCTGGGTTTCATCTCCTTTCCAGCCTTATCATTTCCTGAAATTTAGTGTGTTCTTATTTCTTTGTGTCATAAGCTTTCTCACTGATTCAAAACCATCCATGATTCTGCTGCTATTTTCATCATTGTGATAAGCAGTAATTTCGGCTTTCTGCATCAGAATCAGAATTTCACCTTACCTTTAAGGTCATCTTATATTCTAGAGCCACTGTACCTCCTAGAACCCAAAGCCAACATGAACAGTTCACTTGATTCCATCTGCCAGATAGTTCCCACAGTGGAAACCAGGTATTTCACTACAAGATGTTGCAACCAAACATTCATATTGCAAATCTCAGCTTCTCTTAAACCCCTCACATCATGGACACTTCATACCCCACTTTATTGTGATCTCAATCCTTCAAGAATAACTGCCTGTGCTGAGCCTTCCTGTACTCACCTCAACTTTTTTTTTTCCTTATTTTTATTTTATGTGTATGAGTGTTTTGCCTGCATGTATGTAAGTGTACCATACGCATGCAATACCTCCAAGCGGTCAGTAGAGGGAGTCGGAGCCCTTGAAACTGGAGCTATAGACAGTTGCTTGCCACCAATGTGGGTGCTGAGAACCAAACCTGGGTCCTCTGCAGTAGCAACCAGTGCTCTTGACTCTCAGCCAGCTCTCAGGACCCTCATTTCAACTTGATGGTCCTTGTCAAACAGATTTAACTTTTGGTCCCTTCTACCTGGGGAGGCTCTCTCTCATCTCATTAATAGGTCTCATCCAAAATGTATTCCTTTTTGCTTTGCTCGTTAGTCGCTCAACCTCTGCACAGAATCAAAAGGTTCAATGCTCTTCACAGGCCTCACTTCCCTTCTTTACCACCCTCCCCTCTAGACCGTCCACACTCAAGGACCTAACTTCCAAGTCCTTTCTGGCTTATCCTCCGCATGTTTCAGACATGGTTTCTTGCTAGCTTGCTTGATGTTTTTCTTTGCGTGTACTGTTGGCATGTGTGCTCACTTGTGTGCAGGCTTGCCCTTGCACACACATGCATGTGTAGAGGTCAGAGGCCAACCCTGGGTATCTTTTTCTATCACTCTCAACCTTATTTTTATTGAGCTATTTTTATTTTACGTGTATGAGTATTATGCCTTCATGTATATAAATGGGTCTAGGTCATGCATGTAATGCTTGAGGAAGCTAGAAGTGGGTGTCGGACCCTTCAAACTGGAGTTATGGACGGTTGCTAACCACCATGTAGGTGCTGGGAACTGAACCTGAGTTCTCTGAGCCATTTCTCCAGCTTCTCAACCTTATTTTTTGGGACAAGTTCTCTCACTGAATCTGGAGCCTCTGTTTCAGCTAAGCTGGCTGGCCAGTGAGTTCCCAGGATTCACCCATCTGTATTCCTCCTCAGGGTTACAGAATGTGCCACCCTGTAAAACTTTACAGAGTGATGAGGATCTGACCTCGGATACTCATGCTTGTACTGTACCCACTGAACATCTTCCCAGCACCTTAGATAAAGTTTCTTCTGCATTCTATTGGCTCTCTTAGTTCCATACATAACCTTGTTTTATCATGATCCTGCTAAATTAACATCACCTTGCAACATAAGAAAAAACCTGAAATGGAGGAACTTCCTATTCAAGTCTTAGAATGTCATGTAAACAGCTACAAAATGGTATAACTGAACGCCTGAGAAGACTAAACTACACTGGGTGTATAGTAATACAGTTTAATGTGAAAAATGAGATATTGGTTCTTTTTAAAGAATTCTTTTTAAAAAATGAAATGTCAGTTCTTTTTAAAGCCTCTGTAATACCTGACCATCCAAACAAATATTTGAATCCTCAAAATCATCAAGAAGGCCGACATCATGAACGCCTAGACATGTCTAAAGAAAAAAGTAACATGCTTGCGTTGCATATGCTCCAGAAGATTTCGACTCAAATACTGCCTTGAAATTCTTGAAATAAGAATTGCTACTCCATGCTTCGTGTTGTTTTTCCTGTTTTATCAGTGCTCGAAGTGTCCCAGGACAATGTTCTGTGTGTGGCACAGCTGAATTTCTTTCCATTAGGTGGCAAAAGAAAGCACTGGGAGCGTCTAGGGCTCCATTACCTCTCTCCTCACTTCTCTCACCTCAGGGTTCTAGGCTTCCTCAGCACTGTACTTGACACAGTACAATCACCACTCTATGAAGACTGAACACTTCATGCCTACCCACACAAAGGAGCCAGGTTGTGAAAGTTAATAATTGGTCATAAGAAATGATGCATTGTTCTTGTGACTCAGTGACTAACTTGGGGGAGAAAACAATAAATTTCAAAATGGAAATAATTTGTTGTACAAGGTATTCCTTGAGGATCCCCTGCTAATTTTCTCATATTGAAAATATTTACAGAACCAGAAGAGAGGTTACAGGGAACGTAAGGGTCCTAAGCATCCTTCACCTTTATAACAATTTCTATCACATGTAAATCTTAGTTTTCATTTTGCAAAAATGCAAGGTATGGATAGAATGAATATTTACTTGGGATTAAGAAGTCTAGGCAAACTAGTCTTACTTACAATTACTAATTTGTTGTGTGATCTCAGTTGAGCCACTTGCCCTCTTATAATCTCAGTTTCTTACCTATAAATTGGGCTTCTCCTGTCTGCCCTTTTCTTGCTCTGAAGATTAATTCAGACAGCAAATATCAGAATGTGTTTCAAACAGTAAATACAGTATATGAGAGAACAGGAATGAAGAGATGACTCCGCAGTTAAAAGCACTAACTGCTCTTACAGAGGACCAGGTTCGACTCCCAGCACCCACATGAGGGTTAACAATAGTCCATAAATTCAGTTCCAGAGGATCTGATACTCCCATACTCCCTTCTGATCTCCACAGGCATTACATAACATAGGCGCACTTACCTATATGCAGGCAAAACACTTAAATAAATAAATAAAAATCTAAAGACACGTCTTGGAATACATGTTGACTAAGCTCGTGAAATATACTTGTGTATTTCTTTTAGATCCTTAGTTTACCAGAGTAATATGAAGACAGTAAACTGAGTTCTGTAAAAAACAATACACAAAGGAAAGATTGACTTCTGATCCATCTACTTTTGGTCCATCTAAGGATGTGTATTTACAATACTCTAGGGAGTAAAAAGTATGCGGTATGTCCTTTCTTACTTGTTATTTACACTTCTTTTTTACTCCCCACTTAGTGAAATTCTAGCTCTTATAGAACATGTAACATAGAAAACACATCCTAGAGCAGAAAGTAAAGATATAGAACAAATCATACTGGAAGGAGAAGTGATAGGTTTAAACTGTTGATATAGCATTAACTGAACACCAAGTTCTACTATCAAGAATAGTTTACCACAGGAATTAAGGAAAGTTAAATATCTGACAATCTGTTCATATATTTTAGTATATTATAAGAGTAAAAAATCATATGAGTCTGTCAACAGATGTGTAAAACATTCTTCAGTATGCATACTCCCATGTATACTGAAGCAGTATTCATAAGAGTCAGGAGACTGGATCACATGACTGTGCACAGAAAAATGGATAGATAAAATGTGATATATACAAAATACTCCTGAACAATAAAGGAAAATGAAGTTCTGTCATTCGTGACACTATGAACGAGCCTGAGGACAGAGTGTAAATAAAATAAGCCAGGCCCAGGAAAACAAGCACACGATTCCATTCAGGTGGAATCCAAAAGGGCTGATTTCACAGAAGTGGACAGCAGTGGTCAGCAGAGGTTGGAGAATTTAAGTAGGGAAGGGGAGGGGAGGGGTTTGCTTAACAAAGTCACTGCCAGACAGGAGGAATTGTTCTATTACAGGAGGTATTCTATTACAGAGGATGATTACAGTTAATATTGTATTCTATATTTCAAAATAGCTAGAAGAAAGTATTCCAAATGTTCTCACCACAGAGAAATTATTAATGTTTGAGATACTAGATAAGCTAGAAATTCCACTTCAACCACTGCACAGTGCATACCCACCTCAAAATACCACACTGTACCCCATAAATTTTAAAATGTACAATCATTATGTGTGAATTACAAATTTTAAAATAATGTTTTTCTCTGTTTAAAAAACTTGTTAGGGAATGGAGAGACGGCTCAGCCATTAAAAGTCCTGGCCACTCTTGCAGAGGACACAGGTTTGATTCCCAGCACCCACATAGCAGCTAACAGCCATCTGTAACTCCAATTCCAGGGGATCTAATGCCCTCTTCTGATTTCCTAGGGCACTGCATGACACAGGTGCATCTATCTACATGCAGGAAATATACTCATAAAATAAAAATAATAAAACTTGTGGTGTTGTCAGCTCTGATTCATAATTTCAAAAACTCAAATTCTTAAACATTATGTATTAAAAGTAACTTTATTGAAATCATAAGCAAGGTAAGCATGATTCCTATCACGTCTCCATCAGAACACAAGAATGGGTTTAAGGTCCTAAATCATCAAGCAAGCAAACAAGAGAGGTGTAAACTTTAAAAAGGAATAACCTAGAAAATCTAGGAAAACCAATTGGAAAAAATTTAAGGCACATGAGTGCAACAGCTTACTCAGGCACAAGATCATCACAACTATGAGTTGTTCTTCACAATTAACTAAACTGAAAGTAAAATGGGATCTCAGTCCAGAAAGAGACAGGGGGACAGAGGGGACAAGCAGAGAGAACTCAGTATTCACTAATAAGCAGTAAATACACATGAAGAGATCATAAAATGGGAACTTTTATGAAGCAGGAAATGTCCTGAATCAGATGTCAAATATACTTTGAAGCTATAAGGCCTTTTAAAAATAAATCTGAAATATAGAGACTCAATTATTGAAAATGCAATCACCAAAAAGAAATGAAAAATATAATAAGGCAAAAATTTGAATATAGTTTATGCTAATATGGCAACATATTATCTTAGTAGGAAAAGGGTACATCTTATTTAATAATGCTAAGAAAACTGACCTTTATTGAAGAGAAAAAACTAGATTCATACCTTGCATTATCCATAAAAATAAATTCTACAAGGAAGAGATAAAGGTCAGGAAAAAATTATAAAAATATGAGGAGAAAACACCATAGAATATTTCTTTTAATATTAAAATAAAGAAAACTTTCCAAAATAAAATAAAAATCCACAAATAATAAAAATGATTGATGGAGGTGACTACCAAAAATTTAAAGCTTTATACAACAAGTACAGAAATATTACTCCCAGAAAACTTGCTTATTAGTTCAGGATTTTCCTCAACTCTTACATTTTCTCACTACTGGTTCCTATTTCAGAGAATGCATCTACAAGGTTTAGAATAAAAGTTGTGCAAGGTCCACGATCAGTTCAGCCTCATTTTACCAGTAAAATTCTGAACCTTCTGCTCAAGAAAGACATATAAACTTAACCAAAGTCGGAAGAGAAACTGCTCAAATCCTATTTCAGTTCCATTTTCTCATCTAGGGAAATGGGCTTCAAACTGAGAACTAACTTGGAAGGAAAAACTAGCAAGGGAGCATGTTACATGGGTCCCAGAATCCTGACACAGATGTGTCCTGGGTCTCCAGAGACCTCAAGTGCTTATAGGTTTGACTGGAGTTTAGCAAACAGTGGGGCAGAAGAGAAAGGCCTTAACGATTAAACAAAAATGTCCCTAACATTTCAGAATAGAAGTAGTATGATCCTGGAAATTACAAAAAGGCAACAAATTCAATCCCACTAAAGGTCACAATCCCTCAGTTTGGCTTGTCTTTTTGCTTGATTTTTCTTTTTTAACCCCAAACTTCCCCAGAATCCCAGAATTCCCAAGCCAGCACTTCTTGAGTGAAGAGCCACCTCCATGTCCCTTCTCAGGTCTTCCCAGACTTACCCCTTCCCAAGTTCCCCCTGTGTCACCAACAGAATCCAAGTGGAAAAGGTGCATCAGAAATGCTGAACAAAGGATGATTCAAGGGCAAGTGGAAAAGGTTATTTGAAAATACTATGGTATTTGTTTTATTTTCACACACACTATAAATTATTCACTTTTTATTTCACCTCTTTTGAGTTTTTTTTAATACCAACATCAAAACCACCAAAGTGAGAAATTTTCTGGCATTTTTCAAATTTTAATATCAAATTTGTTTGTTTTATACAAATTCCTAGCTCTTCTGTCTTAATTTATTAAGTAGCACACATGTCATGCTTTACCAATTAATAAACAGACTTACTAAAATAGAACTCTTTGTACTAACCATGTACGGTTCCTTCGGGCCAGAAAAAATAATCAAGTAGAAAAATCCAAATGTTTCTAAAACTACAAATCAGTATGATGTTAATTAACTAAACTGACAAGCATAGAATATTCTAGAAAAAAAGGTCTGTTTAAGATGTTCAGGTTTGTCTGCACTGACAAATGTATATAACATCCATTAAAATCTATACATGCAATAGCCTCGAGTTGGTGTTGGAGAGTTCTAATTTCGATTAGAAAGAACAGAGGAAACATAGCTTTAAAACACTAGACTTTCAAAAAAGCAAGATTAAAACAAGTATCAAACAACATTTATGGCACATTTAACACTACAAGACTTCCTGGGGGAAACATAGTGGGTATAAATGCTCTTGTAATTCTATCTTTTTCCAGAAGCTCAATAAAATGGCCAAACCTTAGAAAACATCGCCCCCAACACACACCCTTAAAGGAATTTAGAAAGGGAAAATTCATACACCACAAATGACAAGCTATTTCTGTTTCATAAAGAGCTGTTTGTAGGTAAGGTTTATCCTATCAGCAATTTCCTGGCATAGAAGTAAATGGAAGAGATCCCAACAGATCATTAAGACTCATTACTGTGGGACAGTTCAAAACCTATGTGAACCCCCCCACAGTTTCTAGAGGCAACTAGGCAGGAAGGCTTCAAGATAGGAACCCCCAGAGAGTATATTCCTAGGTCACTGCTATTGATTCCAGGATCCTGCTCAGGAAAAGCATTTACCTAGCCATCTCAGGGATGTCCAGTAAGAGAGAGCTGCTGCAGCTCTCCTCCTTCTCTGCCAGGCTGCCAAACAGGTCTGAAATTACTCCTTCCTTCTTTCAACCAAGCCCCAGAGAACATCTGTACCAGCTATCAAATTACTGTTGGTTTCAAACCCACCCTTCTTTGCCATGCTCTGAGATATGCAAGAGCTACCCCGGTAAACATTTTTTCAACAGCAGCTGCAGAAACAGCAGTTTTGCCCAGAGAGGGCGCTGGAGACACTGAGAGGCAGAGAGAAGGGAGGTGCTTAGGTGGCATGCCTGACTCCCCGAGGTCCTCACTCTACAGAGAGTTTCAAACCCAGAAGACACCTTCTTGTGGGCTCCCAGGCAGGTACCATCTTCTCTTCAACAGTTCTTCCCAATCAGCCTCCAATGAGCTCTGCTATCACAGAGAGAGATGCAACCGGACCCCTCCAAAATTAAGATGGGTACTTTATGTATAAAACAATACAAAGGGCACATAAAAGATAAATTCCTAAAGATGGCAAAAAGTTGAAAAGAGACCTCCCAAATTTAAAACACAATACAGACAAGGTCAGCAGACTGAATTCTAAGGAGGAAACAAATGATACCTCATCAAGGAAACAAAGAAAAGCATTCAGACAAGAAAAATAAAGTTAGCAGCAAAGAACAATCTGATTCCAGACTTCTCATCCACAACATTACTAGAAATAAAATGAAGCAACAACCACCAAACTTTTAAGAGAAAAAGACTGTTTAATAATCAGTGGAGTCACCATTCTTGATTAAAGATAACAGAAAAAAGGCCTCAGAAAATTTGTTCTTTGATCAAAGTGTGCCCCCATTTCCTGTTTTATCCCTTCCTTCTCCCATAGCTCCCTTCTTCCGTCCTCCTATGTGTATGTGTGTATGCATATTTATGTATGTATGTATTCCACTGCATCTAATTAGGGTTGCTTGCTTGAGCATGGTGCAGTTATTTGCTGGAGAGGGAGCAACGTGCCATGCTCTATAGGCCTCTAAGGATTTTTAAAGGTGTGGCCTGACTGGACTCAAATTCATAATCTCCCTGCCTCCGTCTGATCAGCATATCCTCCTTATGTGCCCAACACAACTGGCTATACATTCTTCTTGAAAAAACTACACAAAAACCTGCCAACTAGTACAGAAAGGTTTCAAAACTAATAATTTGAATGAAAAATGTTAGAATAAAAGGGCTGATAGTAAGCACGAATTCAGAAACTGAAATGTTCTAATTAAAATTTAATGTCTTTAGTAAGATTGTAAAACCTTAAGCAAAAGTTTAAAGTTGTTTTTAACTAAAAATATAGACATAATAAAAGTAATAACTTCATAAGCATTATAAAAACCAATTCCTATAGCTCTACTGGAATAAAGTGGTAGAAAATACACTTTCTCATATTATAGAGAATCAAGAGCATTACATCTGAGATTATCATATGTAGACAAAACCAAGCTGTAAAATATTTAATTTCAGAGGCTAGAGAGATGGCTCGGCAGTTAAGAGCACTGTCTGTTCTTCCAAAGGACCTGGGTTCAATTCTTAGTATCCACATGGGGGCTAACAACTATCTGTAATTCCAGTTCAAGGAGACCTGGTTTATATATGCATTACATGTACATAGGTAAAATACTTAGCACATAAAATAAAAATAAATCATTTTTATTAAATTGCAAAATTATTCCTAACATAAAATGATTTAAACCTTCCAAGTCAGAAAAAAGGAAATGATAAACAGTTGCACGTAAGCAAAGAAAAAAAAGTCAAGAAGATACATAAAATTAAGTATTTGAACAGTGAACTAGCTATATTTCCTTCTTTATATTTTTCTGTCTTTTTCAAACTATGTACAATGACCAAGTATAATCTGTAAAATTAGGAGCAAAACCATAAATATTGAAGAAAATCTTGGGGTTCAAAGAGCACAGGTATCCAAGGAGATATATACATGCAGACACACACATGCACACGTCATGCACTGCAGGCTACAGAGTTTTGTCTGCTCCATACAGGCTCTAGTTACATGTGAGAGCATTAAAAATTCCTGTCAAGAGACTTTTTTCTCTTCAGGACAGGTTTTGTTTCTCTTTACGGTAGGTTTGGTTTTGTTTTGTTTCATTTTTTGACGTGCATGAGTACATGTATTAATGCCTATTCAACTTCTCACCACAATGCAGACTTGAGCAATAAATCCAGGTCTGATCATTGATGAAATATCAGAAAGATGAAGAATTTTAAGAACCACTTATGATGTAATACTCTTGTCTTATACGTAGAGAACTAAGGCCCAGAGAAGTAATTAGCTCATTCATGCCCAGCCAATAGATTTAGTTCAACAAATGTACAAGATTAGCAGAAATACTATAAAACCCATAGTTTCATGAAGCCTGAGGGCTTTGAATAAGGCTCAAAAAAAAAAACTTTTGAATACGTAGGAACCCGCTGAGCACAGTAGATTTCTAAGATACCAGAGAGTTCTAAAACTTTACTGTTGGAGGGATTAATCTGACACTTTGTCTACCAGATCCTGAGATTTACAGGTTGCTCCTTAGGATCCTGTTCAGCCTCTAGGCCTGAAACCAATGCTTGCCTCGCTGGTGGCTAAGCTCTTGGATTAGCTACTCAGCCAACAAAAACTACAGGCTCTGAAAAGAACAGGACTAGAGATAAGATATCTATATATAAAATCACCGATAGATTTAAAAGCATGTGACTCTACGCACACACTGGATACCAGTTTCTGAGGTTGGAGCAGCCATATTCAAAGACAGCTTGACTAAAGACTAAAAGTCAAGCTATCTGGCATATACTAGACCTTTAAAGTTCTCTTTTCTTTCCAGAGCATTAGAAGGGTTTGGTTTTATGCTGTTTGGTTTTGTTTCTCACTGCATGCCTACCTCCAGGTTGGGGCAGAAAGTGCCTTAAAATGAAAGTATGTGTGAGGGGTGCTTTTTTTTTCCTACAGTGTATACTTACAGGGAAATTAAGCCATTAAATTTTGTCAAGAGCCTTTTTATAACTGTTTTACTATTTTGAAAAGTTCTTTTATAAAAGATTTGGGAATCATTCTAAAATAGCACTGTAGATTTTAATGGAAAAATCAACTCCAAGGACACTACATCTTCTCCAGCTTGAAGTGTGCCTCTGGAAATTTCCATCTGAAGTGGAAGTCTGTAGTTGACAGCGTTCCTCCACATTGCTGTCAGTGTCCGGGAGAGAACCAGTCACATGGCACCAAGGTTCGGGGTGGCCATTTTGCCCACCATGCATTGGGAGGCCATTTTACCCAAAGTCCATTTGACCCAGCTTGAGTATCAAAAGACTTAAGTGACTCTAGAAGTCTGAACCTATACAAACTTCATGGGTACTCAGGTATCTTCCCTGGAGATGAGCCCTCTTTTTGTTTGTTTGTTTGTTTGTTTATTTGTTTGTTTGGGTCTTTTTGAGACAAGGCCTCCCTGTTGCACCAGCTGGCCTAGAGCTCACTATGTTGACCTGGCTGGCCTTGATCTCACCTGACTCTGCCTCTGGAGTATTGGGATGAAAGACGTAGACCACCACATGCAGCTGGAGATAAGCTTTTTAAAAGATTTATTTATTGGTGTGTGTGTGTGTGTGTGTGTGTGTGTGTGTGTGTGTGTTTGTGTACACATACGTGTGCATACATAGGTATCCATGTGGCCAGGGGACAACTTTCATGAGTCAGTTTGTTCCTTCCACCGTGGGTTCCCAGGCTCCAACTCAGGTCTTCAGGCTTCCATAACAAGTGTTTTTACCTAATGAGCCATCTCACCCACTCCTGAAGATGAGATTTAATGTGCGAAACAATTTTATAAAGAAGCACTTCATATTCTTCAATTAGTCAATCCCCTCCTTGTAGGAAGGTGTCATACTGATCACACTGTACTTAACTTTTCTCTCTTAGACATAATGAGTTAATGGGTAATGACTCAGGATAAGTTTGGCTTTGTACAAGGGAAGACTAATGAACAAATAAGGAATATTTACTAAGAGATTTTGTTTGTTAAATAAAAGCTTTCAGACATCTATGTCATTAGACACAATACTATCTCTCCATACACTCTACAAATTAAAAGACCTCACAGGTAATGGAAGGGGCATTTATGTGTAAGAGGGGGTGCACTGTATAGACCACCAAGGTAAAAGACTTTTGGTGAAGTTATTACTTTCCCCCAAATATTCGCTCTGTTATTCCCCAGAGACAGTAATCAGCACTTAGATATTTAAATAAATAAATAAATAAATAAACAATCAATTATGCCCATCTGTTGCCAGTGAATTTCTAACTATTAACAAGAAACTTTTCTGTGGGTCTTTATGGGCTAGGCACAGCATCCTGTCAAAAACAGAAGCAGACTTCCCAGTAGCAGGGCTAAGCCATGCTGCAGTATGTGTCTGCAAGTTTGCATTCAGAAACATGCACACAGAGGCACAGGAAACCACAGCTTTAGTCATTATTCTTGCCTTTTACACCTGGGATGTGTTTTCTTCGTTTAAAATTCACTTATGGCTTATTATGCTTTAGTCCATAGTATGCAAAGAGATCTGTAAGACTTTTCAATTTCAAAGCATGACAACACACCAAAAACTCCCACTCAGGAATCTGCAATTGTTGCAACGCACTCCTTGAATTTCGATAAAGAGACAATGCATTATTGACAGGCATGGGCTTCAAATACTATAGGCAGATTTGAAAGGTACATTAAGATGAGAAAGGGTCATCAAAGGTATCTATCTGGTAGGTAACCAACAGGTCAATTCAATATGAGCAGGGACATTCTTTTTTTATGATATCTTATTTATTATTTTTATTTATGTATATGAGTATATTGCTTGCAGGTACGTAAGTGCACCCATGTCATGCAATCCCCATAGAAGTCAGAAGAAGGTGTCAGATCCTCTGGAACTAGAGTTACAGACAGTTGTTAGACAGATGTAGGTGATGGGAATTGAACCCAGGTCCTCTGTAAGAACAGCCAGTGAGTGCTCTTAACCACTAAGCCATCTCTCCAGCCCATAGACAATCTTAATAGCTTACAGATACATGTATTCTCATTCTCTCTCTTTCTCTCTCTCTCTCTATCTCTATCTCTATCTTTATCTCATTTTCCAAGATAAAAGAGAATTTACTTAAGCAATCTAAAATGATTCTCTGAAAGCAGAAAGTATCAATTAATTATCCAAAACCCAGGCTAGTTGCTAGCTTTGCAGTTAGGTGTAGAGCAGTTGGAACAGAATAATTGTTTGAAGTGAGCTATTTCTAATTCACTGGTGTCCTTGAAATCTCCAAAAATGTTCACCAAACTATGCTGGATCTTTTAAGAGGTTAAGGGGCAGAAAATTACGAAAAAGCTAAAATTACAGCTGTACTCTCCACACCTCTCAGGAACTCTGACACTCCACATCTGCTTACAGGACTGAGAGCATCAAAGGAAACAGGAAAATATCATTTACAATTTTTATTCTCCTTGAAAGTCACAATTCCTAATTTATCACCTTTATTCTTTGGGACAAAAACGACCAAAATGAGCTTTCACTTTTAAGGATTTTCTTATATATTTTTAAAAAGTCAACCTGAAAGTCTCACAAAGGCCACAAAAACTCATCCACAATAAAGCAAAAATCAAACAGTACAATATCAGGAGACAGAAAAGAAGAGACAGGCCTTGGGAATGTCCCTTTGGGCCACAGTGAAGCAGACTGCCCTGTACAAACTCGGGGACAAAGCCCCACCACAGCCACCTTTCAGATCCTCCCACGGCCCAGCACAGGAGGATGGGGCACAGCAGGAAGGCCTACTAGATGGCAAAATCACCTCCTTTCTAGATCCCACACTGTTCCAGGGGTTCTTTCCTCTTGTGACATGGAAGGCTTCCATCAGGTTATGCATCCTGGAGTTCATCTTGATGAGGATATCTAGACTTGACCATTTTCTCAACACAGAAGCCCTGCCAAAAGGGTCTCTCCCTGTTGTTTACGCTAATTGCAAGGTTTGAACAACTGTACAGGCCAGGCTATAAAAGTAGGCAGACAGCATTCAAGGACCAGCATCCCATATTCCCATGCGATGGGCTGGTATGGTTTCATGGCAGGTCCCATTCTCCCCTGTCAGAAGAGCCAGTATGTCTATAGTTCATCAATAAAATTTGAGGAGCAATGAGCTAATGTTTGGAAAGGGAAAGGGTTTTCTATAAACGTTCCAGGGTCATTGTAAAAAGCTGGTACTGAGCTTTCAGGATTTGGTTCTCATATATGAAATGCATTCGCTGTAAATAAAACATGACATTTTTTCTTTCCAATTTGCTGAAAAGTCTAGTCAAGCATGAACTCCTTTTTATGACATTCTGCTTATTGCAGAGATCTACACATGACAGTGAACCAGCTTTCTAGAGGACTGTGCTTTGTTGTTCTATCATTGTGCTATGGCAGTGGTAGTTTGGTTTCTTTTTTCTATGTACAATGAATTTACAAAAATACAGAACTTTGTGATAGTCATAAGCTGCTGAACAAAGCCACACTCATCATTTTATAGTTCATTTATAGCCCCAAATAGAACCGAAAGCCCAAATTAGTAGTAAAACATCTCTTAAATAAAAGCATATGTTTTAGCCATAGCCCATGATGTGTGTGCTTATAATCCTTTTCCACTTGAGTTTATAACTTTGGTTTTTAAAAGACTGGTCCCATAAGGAAGTATGTATCTCTCTTTAGGGAGAAAAATAGCTGCCAATCACAAATTGGAAACCAATTTGGTAACTTGCAAGCATTGAACACCTGTTCCTCAAGTGCCTACCAACTGATTCCCATCACACAGTGGAGACAGAGAGCCTTTCACCTGCCATGATGAAGTATGATCCCTACCACTACAGAGGGGCTGGCACAGTGCAGTGATGGGACATTCATCTTATCACGAGATGGAGGCAGGATGCTGCAGATAGTGCCTCCAAATCTCTGTGCACATCCAAATCACCTGGGGACTTGCTACATGTTCCAGCCTCCAGGCCTCTCCATTTAGAGTCTGAATTGGAGGAAGTACAGATTTTCTGAATGAGCATGTGGGTCATTTTGAAACACTCAGGGGTTACTATACTTCAAAACTTAAAATGCCAATGAACAGTCACTGTACAGCTTCAAAGCAGAACTTCAGATGGCCCCTACTGGGTCACATTTTATAGAAGAGGATGTTATTGTCACATCACATTGGCCTCTCTCTCAAAACACTCTTACCTAACTCTGACCTATACTAGGGCCATATATACTGGGGACTGACAGTATAAATTCTAGACTCAGATCAGCTGGAGTCAGACCTCAGCTCTATCAAGAATTTTATTTCTCTCCCCCTGCGTGTCTTCATCTCTGAGAAGGGAGTAACAGCTCATTAGTGAATACTGATGTTATATAAGTAATCTGGTATATGTATGGCACACGAAGTAGATCTGGTACACTGTCCTGTGTGTATCTGATGTTTGTACTCAGGCGCCTACTTACAACACAGAACACAAAAGAATAAGGCAGCCTGCAGAATACCAGTACACAGACTGAGCGCCAAAGGGCAGGTTTGACATTTTTATTACTTCTGCACTAAGTGCTCACTGCTAGCATTCCTAGTTCTCCATTGCCCATCTAGCTGCTGGGCCCTCCCTGTTTAAATGAAAGGAACTTAGCTTTCTCATTAATTTATTGTCGAGCTGGCTCCAAGACTGGTGCCCTCAATGTCATAAACCAGAAATTGACAGAGGATCTGGGTCATTTCAAAGTGTGGGTCCCCAACCAAGAAAGGCTGTATGTAGGTTGAAATAGCACCCCATCTAAGCCATGACTTCGTATCTGGGCTTGACCACAGAGGTTCTAGAAACGTAGTTCTTTTCTTCGATGACTTGTTTTCTAAGCTTTCTGTGACTCAGATACCTAGATGCATTACTTCTTCCTAATGATTTCTAGAAGACTAAGGTCTTCCAACTGCACAACCTTTTACAACCTTTTTGGATTAATGTTTATTTTATGTGTATGACAGTCTTGCCCTCGTGTAAAGTGCATGCAATGCCTATGGAAGTCATCACAGGGAGGCAGGAGCCCCTGGAACTAGAGTTATGAACAGTTGTTGGACATCCTGTAGGGGTGCTGGCAACCAACCCAGGTCCTCTGCAAGAGCAGCCAGTGCTCTTAACCACTGAGCCCTCTCTCCGGATGTACTCCCATCCCTGCTCTCCTTTCCTCTGTCTGGGCCCCACCCTGGCTACCTCTTGTCAAATATGGAGGTTCCACACAACTAGATAATATTTTTTATGGTTCTATATTTTATAACTTTGACTTATCTAGTGATTTGAAAATTCTACCATGAAGTCATATTTTGGACCCCACCTCTGCACCAGGACACTTTAGATGGCACTAGTTTAAAGCAACAGTACAGGACTTGGTTACATTTCACACTCCTGGCATCAGAAACCACCAAAAACTTGGTAAATGAGGTCTTTCTTTCCCTTGATCAAAGGGCATGTTCCCAAAAAACAGCGTTTTAGAGCTGAGGCCAACCTAAGAGGATTATTTTTAGTAGCAGTCTGGATTCTTTCTAAACAATTTATTTTATATTGTAATTATGTACATGTATGCACTTGGGGAGGAGAGCAGTGGTTTGTGTGCATTAGTGCAGGAGCCCACAGAGGCCAGAAGAGGTTGTCAGATTCCCTGAGGATGAAGGTATAGGCTGTCATAAGCCATCTGATATGAGTGCTGGGAACCAAACTGAGATCCTTTGCAAGAGCAATATGCACTTTTAACCACTGAGCCATCTTTCCATCCCTGGTATTCTACATATTTTACATATAGAAATGGAGGTTCCCATTTAAAAGACTGGCTTGTTGGTACAGAGTTAGGGGCAGTATACAGTCTCCCAACAGTACCAGGAATCTTTTCACCAATATTTACTTCGTGGTGAAGATGGAAAAGACTTAAAACTTACTCTTCAAACAAGTGGGTCCATAACAGAATGAGTTTGGATACGCTCAATGATAGAACAAAGCATTTAAAAGATTGAGATGAAACAAATGCATAATGGCATAGACACATACAAACACACACACACACACACACACACACACACACACACACACACACACACACATGGGGGTTGGGGAGAACACAAGGAAATTACTGGAGGTGGTGTTTGTTTTTAGTATCTCGATGTTGCAATGTTATCATAGATACATACACACACCCAAACTCATCAAAATGTATGCAGTAAGTATGTCAAATTTTCACATATCGTTCCTACCTCAAACTTTTAGAAATGACTTAAGGAAAAAACAATATCCAATAGGGATCTGTATACATAAAACCTAGATAAAGGTTTTTTAAATGAGGATATTATATTTGCAGAAACTTTATTTAAAATACCTCAGAACTGGAAGCAAGTGTGTTCAATGAATACTACTCAGCAATTAAAAGGAGTAAGTCACTTAAATGTGCTCTTTTTCTGAGACAAAGAAGCTGGTAACACAAGTTACATACTGGATGATTCCATGTAAGTAGAATTCTAAAAATGGCAAATTTCATCTATAATAAGAAAAGCAGAGAACTGGTTGCTGAGGCCCAGAAATTACAAGGGACCAGCTGTAATGGACACAGAGAAGTTGTCTGAGGGATGGGGGTGCTCTGTGATGAACGTCCTCAGGTGGACATGTCATGAAAATACACATTGATCAAATTGTTTGAGATTTTATACTTAAAAATGGGTATTTTCTATAAGTTGTAACCCGATTAAATTGATTTAATAATTCATTTTAAATCTGTAGATATAGGAAAAGCCTGAGTATTAGGACCCATAAGAATGGTCATGGTCCCCACAGAAAAATTATACTGAATTTTGAATGATTATAAACTTACTATGAGCAACACAATTGAAACAGAAAAACAAAGGACAGAATGCCATCTTAGGTGGTTTTGTTAGAACGACATTTTTACAGTGAAGGCAAATTAAAATTTCATTATGCATCCATCAGTGAATGTACCAGTAGCCCTCTGCTAATTTTCTATACCATGCTCTGAGACCACATTAATTTTTCTTCACTACAGAAGAAAATTATTTTATAGTCAAGGAAATTGTAAACAATGCTTAAAGTACACAAAAAAAATTGAAAATGCCTAAAATATCTCCCACTTCAAAATAGTCACTGTATGTCAGACACATAGTATATAGCCTTCCAGGCGTCATTTAAAAATGTGGATGGAGGTTTGTACTACAAAATCGAATGATGCAGTGCCTGCCATTTTATAACCTGTCTTCTTAACCTAAAAATAGAATGTGACTTTTTTTCATATTGTTAAATTGTCTTCTTCATTATTATTTATAATATCTGCTGAGTGGTCCACAGTCAAAACTAATTCCCTATTCTTGAACATTTCCATGTTTAAAAATCTATCAGAAACTTTGAAATTAATAACCTTATAACTAAATGTCTATGCAAATCATGAAAAATTCATAAGGATAAATTCCTAGAAGTATAATTGCTAAGACAGAAAGTATGCATATTCTTAAGGCTTTCAGTAGACACTGACAAACTAAAAACTGGATATAAAAGAGATGCTGACAAGCTGGCAGGTGTCCAGTGGATGACAACCAAAATGTCCACATATGTCCTTGAGACAGGTTAAAGGGACAGTATGTTTGGCCCAGCGACAAAAAGCAAGCTTGGGAAAGAAAGACAAGATCCACCCCCCAGGAAGGAAAGGAATTCTGTTCTCTTGACTGCTATACCTTGCATTTAAATCTGATTCCCAACAGAAGCCATCTTGGGAAAAGGATAGTTCGTGGGTTGGTTATTATTGCATCTCAGATTCCCTGGTATCCTTCTGTGCTGTGGGCTGTGACTCTGAGAATTTCCCAGTATCTCTCCATAGCCAGTGGGTTTCCTATCAGCCTTTACTCTAGGCGTGCTGGAGGGAGACCGAGGGAGAGAAATGGGGTGCTAGGAAAACTAAAGAAGAGACCTTCGAACTCCTCCCAGGGCTCTCTGTTTCCTTGCCAGTTTCATCCCCAAAGATGGATCTTCACAGTGGCAAGGGTGGACTCGTCTGTGATTTTTTCAGACACTCTCAGAACCAACATCATCAGCTCAGGCTCCACATCGAATCCTAAATTACAATTTCGTCTCTTTGTTTCTGTCTCAAGAGGTGATAGCTGCTTCCTGAAGTTATAAATTACTTGCTTTTCTTTTCACCTTTTAAATTCCTGATGGCTAGTTAACATTTTCAGAGTGAATTTTGTTAAAATGACTGCTATGATTCTATCTCTACATGGACCATGACTGATAGAGTCTCTGGATCTGGATCTGGATGAATTATCTCTGGCCCAAGATACTGTCAAGAAAATTCCTAAAATGAAGGAAAGTTGCAACATATCTGTGGTCTAAAAATTATGTTTAGCAATGCAGTCCTTTTAGAAAGTATAATCTCATGTCCAACTTCACATGCAAAGAATTTAAAAGCACCAACAGTGGCTAAAATGGGGCTATGGAACATCCAAGCAAAGCTTACCCCAGGTCTTCTACACAGCTTCTGTCCTCTGTCCATCCTTCTGTGGAACCCAGGGGAACAAGCACAGATCTGGATCACTCAAGTTTCCTTCCAAATCGATGGATTGGAAATGCTTGTGGCACGGCACCAGGGATCTCTGAGGACTATGAGGAAACTAAACTGTTCAAGTAAAACAGAAGGCACCTGCCACCAAGGGTCCTATGTAACCCTAGCTGTTCACCTACACATCTGGCCACCAAAGGAAGGCAGGCTAAAGCAGACACCATTATGACTGTGGTCTGCCACACTGCTGCTAATCTGCCTTCTTGCAGAAGCCTCTAGCAGGGCTATAGAAAGCTGCTCTAGCTTAAAGCATGGCATGGAAGTTTTGGCCTCAGGCTGTCTTAGTCTCCTGGAAGCTACTAAGAACAGGCTGAGCTACTTTAGAATGGAGAGGGGGCTCAGACAGAACGAAGCTGCACTTTGCCCCACCCACCTTTTTCCCTAGAAAAAAAATCAAGTTTCCTTTTCTTTTAAAAAAAAAAAAGAGTCCTTTGGCCGGAGAGATTGCCTAGCAGTTGAGCGCTTGAGGTTCTTGGAGAGGACCCAACGTAGTTGGTTCCCAGGCCCCAAATCAGGTGGCTCCCAGCTGCCTGTACCAGCAGCTCTAGGGGATCTATGCCCTCTTCTGCCTTCAGGGGCACCTACACACGTGGCATACCCTTACACATACACACATACACACACACACACACACGGTATACCCTTACACATACACACACACACACACGTGGTATACCCTTACACATACACACACACACACACATATTCTCTTTCATCTTTAAAAATAGTTCTTTCAGATTATTTTATGAAAAATGAAACTTCCTTCAAGAAACAAGTTCAAAAGAACCAAGCTTCTATGAGTGCCAAAATCTCCAAACTGAAACAGCTTCATGAAATGAGGCATTTCACAATGAAGATGATTCTCCAAAACTCCCGTTCCATTGTGGTTTGGTTCCAGCTTCTATTTACCTTCTCTGCTCCTCTGAAATAAGGTCATAATGATTTTGGAGCAGATTCCAGACATGGAAATTTATATAGATGACATAGCTTGCACATACTTTTTTCTTCATATGGTCTCAATAACTGCTAACAAAGGTGGTGAGTGGAAATTATTAGAATTGTTCTCTCTTCACAGAGAAAAAGTAGAATTTGACTTACTTAATAATCCTGATCAAAGCCAAATTAGGAAAAAGACTGCCTTGACATGACACTTGTGCTTGCTCTAAGAGAGAAACACTCTTCCTAAACTCCTACAGCATCTGCAAATAGCAAAGAAAGCAAAAAGGAGGCCACACAATCTGGAAGTGGCTGAGAGTCAGGGACAATTCTTTCACGGATGGGACTTTCTTGTCTGCCCGTTTAGCAAAGGGCCTCACCTAAGCAGCAGTCAAGGCAGTTTCAAAGTCCTTGCACCCTGTTCCTCTACCTTTGGGACCCTGTTAAAGTCATGGCAGGGAAATGGCAAAGAAAGTCATGACTGACTTATCTGCAAGCATGTCCCTCAGGAGCCCAAGTCATGCAGCCAGAGGAACCTGTATTCAAATCTTAGCTTCACAGCTGGAGTGGCTCAATAACAGCTTGCTGCTCTTCCAGAGAACCTGAGTTTGGGGTCCCAGCACCAACATTCGATGGTTCATAACCAAGTATAACTCCAGCTCCGGGAGATCAGATACCCTCTTTTGGACTACTTGGGCAACTGCACACATGGGGCAGACGCGTATGTACACACACACACACACACACACACACACACACAAATAAATAAAAATAAATCTTTTTAAAAATCTTAGCTTTACCATTCAAAATCAGGAAGAGTCTCACTTTCTACCTTTGAAAGACATTTAAAAAAAAAAAACCCTAGCTCAAAATACTACTGTGATCTTTCAAAGTGCCCATCACACCAGAGAAATTCAATGAAACATAGCTGTTGATAAGCAAACAAAACAGATAAAAGACCAAAAAAATAGAAGAGCAAGGTATGCACTGAACAATACTGTTTTTTAAAAAAGGAACTATGAAAACATTCTCAAAAGATGGAAAATACATACAGAGTTTAAGAGGTTTACCAGAAGGATCCATGCAGACAATGCTATCACAGAACTGTCTGTGCAGAAATCCGCCCATTTGTAAAACACCTCACCTTCTGACTGAACTGAAGCCTACTTGGTATGGCTCTCAAACTAGAATCTCACCTATTAGCTTATGCACTATTTTCCAGGATGGATTTCTGTGTTTGTGAGCATGTCTTGAGCACTAGTCATGTCTCAGGCACCATGTTGGGCGGCACAGAGACACCAGGCTTGGACGATTAGGAGAGAAAAGGGGCCTTCTCTCAGTGAACTATTTAGAGGCACTCCAAAAACTCACAATGAAGAAAAAAACATGTAACAATATTGTTGGTGCAATATTTAAAGTAATCAACACTAGTACACAAAATATTTAATGAACAAAATATCATCATTTTAAATAGAGACAAGTTGAAGTGAAGGGCAAATCACTAGTCCTGATCCTATTCTACCTAAAACTTTGATAGTTTGTTCATCATGGGTTTTTTGTTTTTTTGTTTTTTTTTTTTTTGGTCAATAATAATCACTTCAAATGTTGCATTCAAATATTATTTACCTTGATGAATCAATTTTTAACACCCTGATCCTGGCCCTGAATAGTAAGTAACTTTAGCTCTTCAGAGATGCTAAACAGAAGACATCTAAGGACGTTAAAGACACATGGTACATATCAAAGCTGAGAAAGAGGTGAGGGGGCAACTACTGCAAGGTTCTTCAGCAACGATACCTAAAACCAAGTATATTGGTTACTTTTCTGTTGTTGTGATAAAGCGCTGTGACCAAAAGGCAACTGATAGAAAGAAGAGTTTACTTTGGTTTATGCTTTCATAGGAAAGAGTCCATCATGGCGAGGAAACATACGGGCATGGTGACAGGACCCAAAAGCTAAGTGGTCACATCTTCAATTGCAAACATGAAAACAGAAAGAACTACTGGAACTGGGACCAGGCTATGAACTTTCAAAGTCTGTCCCTAGTGACAGATTTCCTCCAGCAAGGCTTATACCTCAAAATTCCATGACCATGTTCCACCAACATGGGACAAAGCATTCGAATATTTGAGCCTATGAAGATCATTTCTCATACCAGACCTCTGATATTTTCTTTGTGTTCTATCTCCCTTTCACTGTGGAAGAAAACAATACCAGAAGAGGCTCCTGATGCTAGTTGCTTCCCTACACATAAGTGACTGACATAATAGTTGTTTCTCCGAGGCAGAGTTTTCCATGCTGCCTAGCTGGCCCTTGGTCATGGCAAGAGAAGGTAGTTAGTCTGATGCAGAATGTTGGCCACCATGAATCGCTTGGCTAGTCCTGAATTATACAATAAGTGGCATATTTCATGCAGGGTAAGCACTAAACTCTAGCTCATCTCAGGACTACAGTGAGAGGTAGGAACACCACTGCCAGACTGAGCTACTACAAAAATATACCCCACTTTAAGTCTCTCAAAATAGTAATTATCTGGCTCCTCTCTCCCAGGGCTCGCTATATTTCCCCTACTCAGTTCTTTCCCACTCCATCCTTGCTGCGCTGTTTAACAGACTTAAAGTTAATGGCAGGTCACCCATCTATGTAGTAATCAGACTACATTTCCCAGCCTCCTTTGCTTCTACTTTTGGCTGTGTTCCTGAGTTCTAGCTAATTGTGGAAAGTAGGGCTTGCCTAGGCTCAGTTCTCCTGTGAGTGACCCTTTCTTTTTTACTTCTATTTTAGCTAAATAGTAAAACTGAAGACCTCAGAAACACTGGAACCTAATGGATAAACCCTGTAATGTCCTGTGGCAAGCTAGAATTGTTTTGATTGTGTTAAATCATTGTGTGTGTGTGTGTGTGTGTGTGTGTGTGTGTGTGTAAAATAGCAATTAGTCTATTGTGATGAATATACTTCCTCAACTATACCGTGAGCTCCTCCCTGGCAGGCTCTATGTCTGATGCATCTCTGTATTCTCAACAGGGATATGTACACAGTAGGTCTCAACAGGGATATGTACATAGTAGGTACGTAAAAAAAAGCCTTCATAAATTACCCATCATGATTTCCCACATGGAGCTCTTTTGTACAAGTGCTTCTACCATGACTACTGACAAAATGACTGATAATGAATGCTTTCCTTCTCTTAAACTCTCAAACTTGAAAATGGAGGCAAAATATTCCTAGAAACCACTGTTAATTATGATTGGGAAATAGAATGATTCATGCTTCTTCAATTCCTCTTCATGTACATAATCAGCTAATAATCTAAACATAAACAAGCACCCAACGAAAGAGGATGCCTCAGAACGGGAGCCCTAGATACACACTTGCATCCTCCTCTGCAAACATTTCTAACGCATGCTTCTGTCTTCAGATATGTTTGTGCTCTGTGCATATCACAGTTGACATCTTGTCAAAACCAAGGGAAATAATTGCATCCCTGAGTGAGAGTATCATGGAGGCAGCAATTTCAATGTGGCACTGCTTATCAGCACCAATTTACTAACATCTTACTGTATATAACCATGTGTGGCAGGAGAAAAACTTATATATGTTCTCAACAAGTTTCGGAGATAAAAACAAAGTCTGCTATACTTCCAATTTCAGTAGAACAAAAGAGAGAGAATAACACAGAAAGCTGTGTTTAAAGAAATCAAAATCCTAAACTTTACATCTTCATTTGAGATGAGGTGGGCAAAACACAAGCCAGTTTGCTCCAGTCTTGAGGGAGAAGGAAAACAACCTATCGTATGAGGTTATTAAGCTAACACTTCAGCAAGCCGCAGGCATGCTACTCACTTATTACACAAAACCAAGATCTCCTGACAGTCCATAATTATGTGCTGAGAACTCTAATGAATAACTCTGCATCAGAAGGACTCACGAAACTTTGATCAGTGTCCCGAAAGGCAGTGGGTCAAGATGAACCTTGAAATCTGATTAACATCATCAATCCCTGTCTAACATTCCAAAAATATTATTTTGTAGCTCCCTACTCTTCACTTGGATATTTTGAAAGCATAATTTTGTCAGACATTCTAGAGCAATTAAAACAATATTAACACTCACTTTGAAACAGACTTAGGATAGAATATGTAAAATTTCCCATGTGTTTCTCAACATCTCTTTTTGCTCCTAAGTCCATGGCCATAAAAAAAGTCCAATTTTAGGAATCAGTGCTGTATCAGATGAATAATGGGCTATAATTTAGTACCGTATCCTCTACAAATGCAGTGTTTTAGTGTCAAACACCTGGATCAAAAGCGATGGTTTAAACACAGTTATCCACACACTTTTCCTCTATTGCCCCTGGTTTTACGACATAAGAATCAGAGAACAATGTAAATTAATTGAGAATGAATCCTTTAAAAAATAAAACCCAAAGTTTTGGACTCAAGGTGTGTGTGGGAGTGTTGAAAATATAAGTGCCCCCATGGTTATTCAGTGGGGTTAAAGCAGGAATGGCAAAAACATGTACTATGCGACCACCCATCATTGTGATGTTCAAAGCAGATCACTAAGTGCCACTCCCCTCTCATCCCCGAGCCTGGCAGTCAATCATTCTTGCCACACCCTGCTAGCTGCTATTAGGCATGTGGTCTTAAAATACTAGAGGAAGCCCTGTTTCTAGATTTAAATATGAATGAATGCTTGACATGAGCAAGACATTAGGGTTTATGTACTCTAAATGAGGTGAAGAAACAGTCAAATTTCAAGGTGTCTTTGTTTGAACTCTTTATGAGTTTTTCTTAGGATAATATATGCACCTGAAGACACACACAATATGGTTTAAGAAGAAAGGAGTTCAGAGAAACATCTCATGCGTTCTATAAACCAAGCCAAAAAATTGCAAAAAAAAGTGTAAGTAGAGCTATAAAAATCACTCTTGCTTTTAAATCTGTGCAAGAAGCTCACAATATTCTCGCCACGTGTATCATTTCTTTTATATCAAAACCTTCTGATTTTACTTGCTACTTTACGCAATAATAATGAAAGGCAATGCAGGTAGAAACATCTTTCGGGAATCAAACTGCCTGTATTTGCCTATTCTGGGTTCTTTACCACTACAGATGACTTCTGAACTCTCTCAGGAGCTCACACAGAATCATTTGGGGCCCAGTCAACATTCAGGGTCTAGGGTCAAGTTGCCATGTACAAACTACAGTAACCATCTATGTCCAATTTCATAAAACTTATTAAGAATTTCTAGCTAATAAAAAATAGTAGCTAGTGAAAAGGGCTAGGGATAGAGCCCAGTGGTAAAGCTCTTGTCTCGGCCATGAAAGACCTTGACTTCAATCCCCTGCTTCACTTAAAACACACAACTATGAAACAATAGCAAGAGTCCTTTGAGAAGAATAAAGCGACTACTAAGTCTTCAAAGCCAGAGAGAGAGCACACTCTCTCTCTCTCTCTCTTTATCTCTCTCTCTCTCTCTCTCTCTCTCACACACACACACACACACACACACGCACGCACGCACGCGCGCTGCTTCCCAGACTTCTCTCAGTTTTTAAGGGCCCCTGGGATTTCTTTCATTTTCGAGTTCTCTAAACTTGGAGAACCCTTGGTAAAAATGTGTATGTGAAGAGATGGGAAAGTAAGAGCAGATTACTAATGTTCTGATGCAGAAGCCTCCAGCAGGTTCTCCGTGGTGGAGGAGAAAGCCATGGGGAAGGACTTCACACAAGGAGACGAGGAGGAGCAGCTGGGGAGGAGGTGGAAGTGGGTGACAGAGACACTGGAGCCAGAAACAGAGCTGTGAGGAATAAGGGGAAAAAAGGCTGAGCAGCAAAGGATGGTGGTTAAAATAACTCGTGGTAACAGAGTGTTCTTTGTTACCACACACTGCTCTTTGTTATCACACATTACAGAAAGTTATAAACAACAGAAGCATGCCGTACAGTAAAGCTGTGCTGCAAGCTCTGGGCTCCGATGACCTAACAAGCTCTCTGGCTTCTTCCTTCTGCAGACTGACACTGTTTCTAGAACACCATGTTAGGACAGTGGCCATTGATCTGTACATCTCAGTCCACACACAGGAACTATCTATGATATTTGGCACCATGTCTTCTAGAGAAGGCTGCATTCTCACTGATGCAACACAGGAGCATGCAGACAGGGTTGAGTCCATCTGTGACAAGACACATTACATTCTATAAGCAAAGTGGTGCAATACTTTCTGGGACATTTTTGAGGAAGTTCATAGAAAATGATCTGGTATAGGTTTATACATAAAATTAGATATTCAACAGAAACAACAAGACAGAGCTTACCAGTAACGGTGATAGAGGGACTTAATCCAAGTTCAGTGTCAGACACACTCCCTGTGGAGACTCCACTGAGCCCTCCCCTGTCCCTACCTTGACCACCACTTTTCAGCCTTCAGACCATCAACTTCCCTCCCTCTATGGGTCCCACATTTAGCATCACACCATCCAGGAGTAAATTCACTGTGTGGATAACTTGAGGGCAGCATGTCAACTCTATTTCTTCTCGTCACCTTGCTTCATGGCCAAGAGTGAGGGTCAGGGCACCACCTCTCTCCTCCGGACTCTCTACTATAATCTTTCTTTTCGTGCCAAAACAAGTCTCATTTCCTCTCAGATGTCAACACTGACTTACTAGCTGCTAAAGCTATTTCTCAATCTTGACCAAGTCAAGTAAAGCCGTGGTCAGACACTGAGGAACTCTACTTGACTGCTGCCATCTGTCACTTTCCCATCATATTACCTGTAGGTGGCTTTATAATCTGCCCACAGTTTAAATGATGACCTTTCTGCAGTGTTTTTTTTTTCTCATTTCTTATTTTTCTAAACTCAGCTACATCCCCTTAGCAGCATAGTCCTGAGGTGGAGCCTTCCCATACTCTCAAAGCCCATTGTTTGTCTTTCTAAGATCTGTCAGACCTCACAGCTTTCAGTTTTTGCTGTGACCTTCTCACTGTGTCCTGTCCAGGTGATAACCAGAGCTGCAATGATCAGATCTTCACACTGACACTTTCTCCATTCCAGCTCTCACAAAACCATCAATTTTACCCATCTAATTTTTAAAGTTCATTTTGTTTTCTATTTATGTAAATGTGCTGTGTGCGTGTGTGTGTGCATGCGTGCATGTGTGTGTGTATATGTGTGTACATGCATGTGTGCGTGTATGTGTATGTGTGTGTGTAGGTGCTGGCAGAGGTCAGAAGAGGGCACTGGATTCCCTGGAGCTGCAGTCGCCTGATAGAGGTGCTAAGAATGCATCTCCCGTCCTCTGAAGGAGCAGGAAATGCTCTTAAACAGCTAAAGCCATCTGTTCAGTCCCCAAAGTTGTGCTTCCAGAAGACAGTGTTTCCTGTATCCCTACTATGTGCGTGTTTCTTCTCTCATTTCCCTCCATCCCTTCCTAGATGAGCTTCACAGAATTAGAAATTAAATGTCCCTTACCATCTGGCCACAACTTTCTTTTTTTTTAATCACTGAATGGATCCTATTTGAAATATATTTTCAGTTTTCTAGTTCTTTGAACAGACAGTTCTTTGGGTTCAGGACTTAACCTGCTGATCTTAGAAAAGTTTCATTGCCCAAGTCTCAGCTGCCAGATCATGACCTCCATGGTATGTCTCCAACATCATTCTAAGATAGTTATTTCTCTCCCTCCTCAGAGTGACCAGAATACATACCCCGTATCTCTATTATATCACTGAACATGTAATATCTAAGTCAGGTATTATATTGGGAGCTCTCAGAGGTCTGGATCCTAATCTTGTTATGGAATCACTAAGACCTAACACAGCACAAATGCAGAATGTCTATTATACTGGATTGAGTTAAATGAAATTTTTAAAAGGATCTTCCAGAAACAAATCTTTAAAAATCAATCAGACATGGGATGTTTCTGGAAAGGAGGTGACTCCAGAGAAGAAGGATGATGGAAAGTGTGCAAAGGGTTTTATTTTCACTGTGTATCCTTTTGTATAGTTTTAGAGTTCTTTCCCCATACATGTAGTTTCATCATAAAGTGGAGGAAGCTTGGCAGTAGATGCCTGGTTCATCTACACTTGGGATTTTAGGCATCATGGAAGACCTTCATTAACCAAGAAATACAAAGCCATTATCATCCCTGTATAAACAGATCTTTGGCCTCTCATCTCCCACAGAACTTGTTGGTTCTTTCGTAGTAGCATTCTTCACAAACTAACAGATAATGGGATGATTTACAGGCGGCCTTTCCATACTGGATCATGAATTCCTACAAGACAAAGAGCTGTCAGCTCATCTCCACAGCCTCTACAAGCCCCTAGTATAGAACTCTGCATACAGTTGATAGTCAGCTTGTCATTATTTAATTGAACTGACCAAATACTAAAAACTGGCAAAGTTTAAAATGAGGAAAATCAATTTACGTGTGTTAAGTCAGTAAACCAGGTTAAATGGAGGCAAGAAAGATAAAGTCTAAATACTACTGGTAGGTAAAAGTGGAAAATGGTAGATTTGCTCTGGTCTAGCTACATACAGAGGCTGTATTTTCTTCCCTTAGTTTTAGTTGGATGAGTATATATTATTATTTCTCCACTTACATTAGAAAAACATCATTTCAAGTGAAAGCCTTGAATATGCGCATATCTAAAACCATGGAGGACCACTCCTGAGCTAAGAAGAAAAATGCTCTGAGATGAAAGGCAAAGAGGAAAATGGACTCAGAAAGGCTATCATCAGAAACAAGACAGGAAAACAATTAGCAATTTAAATTTCCAGACAGATCTGAAGTCTGAGTCCTCTAATGGAAACAACTCTTAAGTACCAGAAACAGTCTGAAAAAATCTTTGTTTTAGAGAAGAGCAAGAAGGAGAGGGAAGATGTTTAAGATCTATTAGCATTGACAAGCACATCAAAGCAGTAAAGCCAGGCACGGTGGATCACACCTGCAATCACAGCACTTAGGAAGCTGAGACAGCAAGATCCTTTCCTCACTACTGTCTCACTGCGGTTGTTTGTGCACATGGAATGGCACTGACCTCCAGACTGCTACAGACAGACTCCTCCTTTCATTCATTAACAAACCCACAATGCATTTGGCACAATAGAATACAGCTAACCAGCTGGACCTACATAGTATTTGATCACAGACACAGTAACCCTAGATTGGTCCTAAAGTCCAAAACATCCCATAAAACACCTGCTCAAAGGAACAAAAGGGAGATGTTGAAGAAAAGTTAGTTCAATGTACAAATCCTGTCAGGACACCTATAACAACTGCATTGTCTGCCTCTTTGGGGGATAAATGTTGGAATTCTATCTACTTTTGCAATCCTATGGGCCTAGCTCAAACCTAAGCATAAAACCCAGGCTTAAAGTAACAAATAACTATTCAGTTAATCAAATACTTAAAGGGAATGAGACGATAAGAAAGACGAACATTCCCTTCTCACTTGGTTAGAGCCCCTGCATGAGAGCTGGATGAAGATCAACGCAGGAGAAGCACATCCTTTGTCTTCCCTGTCCCTATGGGTCCTGAACGGTCAGACACTATGCCTGTCCTTCAAGTCTAATTTGAAAGATTACAGATTACAAAATAAAGTTCACGGATAATTATCTTCTTACATCTTGAAACAAGCTACTCAATACTTCAGACCGAATCCCCTTACTAATTGTTTATTGCACATCAGCTACATAGAGATAGTATGTGTTTCCAGGGACAGGGAGGGGAGAGATAAATGTGACTGTGTCCCAGTCCTTCAAGGTCCTCCAATCTGGTATAGTATCCCTTGTCAAATTTCAGTACCTACAAGTCCAGTTTCAAAATTATGTTGTTTCATATTCATGAAGTCTTATTTTTTAAAACCAAGACCAAAGTGAATGTCCTAATGCTTCTTTTCCGAAGTCCAGACACTATACAGCCAAACCCCACATGGCAGCCTGCCAGTCCAGAGGCTCCAAAGGGCCTGTCTTTATTCCACAGGAAGAAAATGGGAGACAGTTCTTGGGATGGCATTATCAATGACTCAGTTTTGACAGAAACATCTATATCCATCGTCTGTGTTAAGGCTGGTGGAAAGGCTGTCTACCACAAAATCTTCAAACAAAGGGTAACCTGGCTTTGCTTCTATTTTATTAACTAGCCCTGAGTTATTTTGACCTAGGCTACTTTTTCATGGCTCTTAATCAGCCAAGTGTTTGTGCCCATTCCAACCACAGTGAGGACATTGAAGTTTAGATTTTATGGAGATAATGTGGCTCCACTGTAAAGAGGATAGAACAAGGAAGACATGGAATCACCTATGAAATTCCTAAGCTCAGTAATGATTTATCTTGAAAAAGAAAATTCCTAGAAATTCTAATCTTGAAGAGTGGATGGTATTTTTTTCCTTTACAAAAAAATTAAGAGGAAATGTGTGTGGGAGGGAGCTCATGTGTGGCACTTTAAATATACATGGTACACGTAGCTAGAGAGGTCACAGAGCCTAGGGAAGAACCTAGTCATGTCACTTCCCTAGACCAATGTAACTGCTTACTGTATTCTAAATATGTATCCTCATATTTATAGACAAGTGCACTTCTGACAACTCATTGAAGAAGCTACTTTATGCAACCGATGGAGACTATTACAAAGTTCCACAACTAGTCAAAGGCAGAAATTAAGTGACTGTGAGTTACCTGACCCTAAGTGACACTTTCACAATGCAAACTCTACACCTTGGGAACAGGGAACATGGCAGAGAGAATGGAAGAACCAGAGAGACACGACACCTGCTGCTACTTAATGCATCCTAGACATCATAGGGAAGCTACACCAATGAAATCTACACAGTGTGGTGGTCTAGCAAGATCTACGGAACAACAAAATCAGTTGACATGCCAAGTTAAGATAGGGGAAATTTTATAAGGTCCCAGCTTAAAAGGACGAGCTGTAGGCAATCAATGGATGTTGAAAGGAGAATCATTTGTTTAATACTTAGAGGTTATCTGATCCAGGTGAGTAACCCTAAACACAGGGCCACACAAATACCACTAAATAAATTCTGTCTATGATTTATAAATATATATGTATATATAACTATAATCAAAAAAGAGGACAAGTAGCTGAGAGGAAGTAGGGGATGGGGAGGAGTTAGATGGGGACTCAAAGGGATGGGAATAATATAACTAAAATACTCAGGTATGAAATTCTCAAAAATAAATATAAAAATAAAGAATTCAAGTTCCAGAGCCAGCTGGAAAAATATCTCAAAATATACCCAGTCAAGGACACATATTTATATATTTCATTAAAAAAAAAAACTGTAAGGCAGGTACAGCATTAAAAAACTGTCCAAGTAAAATAAAAGGTTATTTTTATTAAAAAAAAAAAGAAACTATGTATTTACACACTTGGCCTTAGAATTTCAAGCATATGAACATAGAAATTACACAACTATTTCAAAATTATTGAGGAAGATTATCACCAAAGTATAAAAATAATAAAAGCACTAAAGTGTAATTCTTCAGAGCCTCACTAACAGAAGAAGGGAAAACAGTCTACATTTGCAGGTCATTGCAAAGAAGGATATTTCTTTTCTTTCAGACAAAGTGGTTCCTTCCTCTTTGTACAGCATTTTTGGCATTAAGGTTAAGGTGTCGAGAACTCTGCCTCTTCTTTGGTCCCTTCAGTCTCGTGTCACTGAGTTTTGAACTTTATGGGCATATAGTAACCTGAAGATATTTTCTGTTCCTGCCCCACCTAAATCAAAGTGATTGTCCCAGAAATATATCTGAGATCCCTAAAGCCCTATTTGCAGGCAGGGCTGGGACAGAGCAGACCTGAGCCGCCCCATCACTGCACAGGTGCCCAGTGTCCTCAGTCATCCTCCAGAAAACAGCAGACTTCCTCTCAGGGCTGTCTTCTGGCCTGGGATCCCCCACAGACTCAACCCTGTAGTCCTGACTTAGTCACTGTCTGATTTCAGTTTAAAGAAGGCCTTTGAGTGTACTCCTGTTAAGAATCTAAATCTGAGTCACAAAATAAAGTAGGGGATGGCTGCAAGGCCTCAATAGATCACATCAGAATCTGTACTTTAGCCTACACTGGGATTAAGAAAACAAACAAATAAATAAACAATGCATCTCCCTAGGCAGAATCAGGTGAGAGTTCAGGGTGGAGGGACAAAAAAGTGCTATCAAGTTCCCAGGACCCAATCTGATACCCTGCCTCACAGACATATGCCACTTGGTTCAAGACATAGACTCTGGTTGGGGGCATGTGTAGAGTGGCTGGTAATAAGAGGCATTGGTTTAGGTTCTAAGGTACTGGTTTAGGTTCCAATAAAGGTTCTTTCCATTTGGTAGCATGGCCTTATGTAATCCTCAGTTTCCTCAGCTGCAAGAATATTAACAGGTACTTCCTTCTAAGGTCAGAGGGAGAAAGACAAAAGATCAGCAGAGCACTTAGAACCCTAAGCCAGGGATCAGAATTATGATGACTGTTACTGTCATAACCAGATGGGATGTTACTACTACTACTACGGTGGTCAGGAAGGCCCAGAACTGAGAAGCTACACATGGACCAGAGCAGTTATACCAGGAACTCTAGAGTCCAAATGCAAACCCCAGCTCAGACAATGGCTAACTTAGGAAGTTCTCCCAACAATTTACAATGTCGTATGCCTTGATCTTCATATATAAAAGGGGGCAGTAATACACATTAATATATTAAGTGAAGTTAGCATGTATATCTGTGTGACTTAACCTTAATGGCTAAAATAAAAAATTATTACTACTACTCCTACTACTGATGCCAACAATAATAAACGTACTCTAAGCCAGGCATTTCATTAATCTACAAAAGTACATATCTACAGTATATACGTATGTATCTACAGTTAATTATTTTCATTCATAAATGAATGGTAAAACCACCATTCATGGTAAAAACTGAAGTATGCAGTAGATGTGGCATTTGGCCCTCATAGCCTGTAAATAGCAGATACATGATTTTAGCCCAAGCTATCTGGTCTCAAAATCCATGTTCTTCTTTTCTATACTATGTTGTCTATGAATGTTTTTTGCAAGAAAAATACTTTAAAAGACAATCAAGAATCCTTGATCAAGATGTTTTCCCCCAGAGTGGATGCTCTCAGAAAGCATGCCCAGAGAGGAGGATGGTAGTATGTGGATGGCTGGAGAGGCAGGTAGTCCCTCCTTCAGACCTGGCTGGGGTTTTTATAGCTAAAACCTAAACAGGAGAGTGGTCTGAAGAATTATAAGCCATCCAGGGTATTGGCCCTGAGTCTGAAGACACTTGCCTTCCTATTACCTTTAAAACTGACAAGTTTTAGTAAATGTTTATCCCTGTGCTTGTCTTTCAATAGTTCCATATGGGACTGTAAACAGACTGAAGGAGCACTGTGAGAGAGCTCAGCATGGACCAAGGCTGTAGCTACTGTCTTGGCCCATCACTGAAGCTGACAGGTACACAAACATCCTGTCTACAATGCACCTGGGGCTGTGAAACATTTTCAACTTGGATTTTAGTCCACTGAAGGTCAAATGCATTCTTTCACTATGTCAGGTCAAGCTGACTAGAAGGCCTTCCTTATCAATACTTTACTGTCCTTGGAACTTTACCTCATAGAGTATCACTACAAAAATGGAAATTTTAGGCCAACAGTGTTGAACCAATGGTTTGTTATTGAGGAGTTTTCCGTGTAGGATGCATTGCCTTTTTCATCCTTCACATCTGCTGATGGCTGGATTCTCGGTTGAGTACAATCATTCTAGCAAACAACATTAGGCAACCTAAATTCTCAATCAAAAACGCCAAATCAAAGACAGAAAGATGGAGAGGACATGTAGCAGGGGAAAAAGAATGTCTGAGGAGCAAGTATGGTTTGATCTTAAATGTCTCCCAAATGTCCATTATGCTGAAGACTCGGGAGTCAGCCAACGGTGCGGTTAGGAGAGGGTGGAGCCTTTAGGAGTTAGAGCCTTGTGGAAAGAAGTTTGGTTGCTGGGAATGTGCTCTTGAATGGGACATTGGCATGCTGGTCTTTTTCTGTCTGTTTCACAGCCATAGTGAGGTCAGTGGTGTCCTCTGCCACACTTTCTCCACCATGATGTCTACCAATGAAGAGACCCAATGACAGTGTAGGAAACTAGCCATGAACTGAAACTTCTGAAACCAGAACAAGTCTTTTCTCCTTGTAAGTTAATTTTCTCTGGCATTTTGTCACAGTGATTAGAAACTAACACAGAGGAAAGCAAGACAGATAGACTGTCAGATTCTTGAAAAGTTGAATGTCTACCTCATTGTCTACCACATTAGCAATCATGAGAACATTTGCTAGTATATTATGCTGGTAAAGCATGGGGGAAATTGGCATTCTTGTGACCATAGAATTTCGTGTAATCTCGCCATCGAGGTAAATTCTGCCAACATTTACTCAGTTTTAAAAAATGTGAAATGAGTCATTCTACTTCAGGGCATCAACCTTGTAACTGGGTGCTAGCTCATAGAGTACCACATAAATACCCAAATTCCAAGCACTGCTAAATTTCAGGAAGACATGAATAAAAAGGCTTTATAACAACCACAGAACCTACAAGTTACATGTTCTCCAACTCTGACTTAATACATAGCTGGAAATATTTGCTCACATATCCAAATCCAAGTTCGGAGGCTGTAGAGGAAGCTACTATGTTTCAGGAGACTCGGGAGTAAGGATTACTGGATCATGGATCACACTATATTGTAAGGGGGAGGGTCAGGAATTTAAAAAGAGACTTAATGGATCTAATCGTCTCTAACAACAATTCTGTCTTCTGGGTTCCCTCATTCACAGATGCTGAGAGAGAATTGGCTATAAATTTGCTTCACATTTAATGATCCATTCACACTATGGCTAACCTGAGCTGACCCTCCACCTGCCCACACAAAAGGAAAGAAGAGCTAATACTTGAGTAAGCTCCTGTTCACTGTTTGCCACTGTAGAGCTCCATTAGTTCTCTGCACCCTGCTAACAACTCAAGGTGGTATTATCTCCTTCTTTCAGGTAGAAACCTGACCTGCAGACGAGTTGAGTAGCTTTCCTGGTGTCAAAGCCCAAGAGTGATGGGAAAAGAAATCAAACATAGCTACCTCCAAATCTGAGTTATTTGTTCTATTTATTTTATAGTCAGTAACCTAGACTTTAAAAAGTTCTGTATCACATATTTTGTCATAACAAGAATATATCTGAATGTAAAGCATAGTGAAACATTTTAAGGAGAAATACAGAAGAAAAACAAAGGTAAGTTTGTCAACTAAAGAATTAAATACATCATTTTTAACACTCTCTGAATCATCAAAAGTAACTTAAAATTCGTGTTTTTGTATAGTCCTAAAATAACTAGATGATTTATTGTTAATCAACTCTATTTAGACTAAGGTAAACACACTGTTTGGTTCCTTCTCCCCTACTAGCTGTGTTATAGACATAAACTGAATCACTCCCACACGGCCCAGAAATAGTTTGACTGAAAGGCCATTTGTATTGTTAACTCATATTAAACACAAAAGTAACACATTCATCCAAAGATTAATTCCAGGACTCTAAGTTCTCAATGGCCCTTTCTTTAATTCAGTGACCATTTATAATTTTTCAAAAGTGGGACTAGGGCTCAGGAAATGGACTCTTATTTACAATTAGTGGGTGAAGACTAAACTAAAAATGACTTTTCATCTGAGTTGAGGAAAGTTATCTGTGATATGATCTAGTCTTCTAAACACAGCCAGTGGAGAAGGAGAGGAAAGAGGCAGAACTGAGGAGGCAGCAAGTGAGCTTGTAAACTGATGAGGAATGAAACAAGTGCAATAAGCTAGAAAGAAGACTCTCCCCACCACACAGTGCACCCAGAGGACTTCTACTTGTAAAATACTTTCTCACAATTGACCCTCCAGATATGGAAAGCTGCATTCTCCAATCACTTGAGGCAGGAGCATCCTTTCTTTGAATTTCCTACCACTCCAAACTTCTTGAATCAAGGGTACCTCTTCTGAAAATTAATAGGAAAAAAAATGGGTTCTTCCAGGTATGAGAGGGAACAGATGGGTGGTGCTCAGCTTGAGTGAATATTTTCAAGCCAATAGGATGTTTACCTTGGAAGACGGAATCTGGGACACATGGGTCTCCATGAAATCTTGGGTTTAACTGGGGGTAAAAAGTGGGCTCTGGCCCTCTGAGGTCACCTGTTTACCTTCCGTGTGAAGGCAGACAGATGGAGAGATATCTTTTACGGTCACCTTCATCCTTCTGGGACTTCTTGACCAAAGCATCAGTGTGTGCTGTGCTGCTATTGATGAATGGGGAAGCATGGTGATAATGTCAATACTATCTTCTCATTGTGTGCTGACTGTAGTCAACATAGGCATTTTACCACGATCATGCCCCAAGAACCCAATGAAGCCTGGTTTACAACATCCAACAAACCACAGCAATATTGACTGGTTCCTACTTAGTTAAGCATAAGCATACACACACACACACACACACACACACACACACACACACACACAATGGCAGAAATTTGAACTCTGGAGTTTATTTGTTTTCTGTCGGTCATTTGGGGACTCTGTTAAGCTCCACTGGCTCATTTGGGCATTCGCTGTATCATCCTCACTTGCTTATATATGTCAGAAATAGTTCATAACTTTTTAAAATCAAAGCCTCAGCACCACATTTGAAAGGCCCATAGATTCTTCTACACAGCAGGACTCAGAATGATTAAAGAAGGAAGAGCTGCAGCCTTTGAGAGATAGAAAATAAAAACAAATTTCAACCTCTCAGAATTCAGTTTCTCCTTGTAACTAAGGAAGAACCTACTTTCAAGACACGGTAACACTTTCTTACCCAGATGCTAATGCCATTTTGAAAGTCTATGTAGTGACTGCCTTTAAAAAGTCCTGCGGCAGCACTGAGCCATGCCATTCACTGACCTTCGGATATTCCTAATGAGCTGTCCCTTTGTGACCCAAGAATTACTAGCAGGAGCTGGGAGTACTGAACGGGGTAATGGAAGATGAATGACATCAAAGGGGCTCTGCTAGCATTTTCCACAAGCAAGATCGATATGCTCTGTAATAGAAACATAACAAGTCACTGCAGCAACTTACCCTCACCCCTGAAGAGAGCGATCCACAGGTTGGCAGCAGCACCCAGTAAACAGATCTCATTGGGAGATTAACTGGATGTGAACTAAGGCCTTCATAGTACAATAACTGTACCTTAGAATTCTTGGTGCAGCTCTAACCTTAATTTGCTTCCTAAATCTACTGAAAAATTCTGTCCTGTCCATTGCTGTAACACCATACTTCATCTTTTTTACTTTCTTTTTATAGTTAAAAGTTATGATCAAAGTTGGGACACAAAATTCCAGGGATTCTGACTTAATTAAAACATACTCATACATTAATTTCCCTAGCAATTCACTCACTCATGATCCTCAAATTAGCCTCCATATATTCCTGAGGCATTAAAACAAACTCACATATAGAGTTCAACATGAGGACGATGCATGTCCAGGTCAGAATGCACCAAACCTCAACTTCCCAAGAATCAGATTTCCAGAACACACACAGTGTAAGCCCAGTTCAGGCCCTGATGCTCAGCAGACCAGAATGTGTCCCGGAGAGATAACTAGTTCACCTCCTCTATAACCCACATGCTAAGAGAGTGTGCACAGATGAGGCTGTACTAACTGACATCTAAGAACTGAAGGGATGGATGAGGATTGCGGGAATGATGACTTCAAGATATCTTTTGGGGAAGACACAATCGAACTTATAACAAAATCCCACTGAAAGCTAGAATTTGACTTTTATCAGTCCTTTCCAAATCTCACTACTATTGGTTTCTATTTTGCAGGACAGAAACTATTCCATGTTCATATAAACAAAAATATGTGCAAAATGGGGTCTTATCACATTTCACAGAGAAATTAAATTGTTTAAAATTTTTTCACCTTTAAACTCCTATTATTGGGGGTAAAAATGATGAAATTTATAGCATGATGTAAAGACTTTCACCAAATTCCATCATATTACTTCTCCAAGCCTCAGTTTTCCAGTCTAGAAACCAGAAACAATTAGGTGCCTGCCATACTGGATTTTGTAACAAATAAAAATGATGCACATCATAAGGATGTTGGAAGCGGTAAAGTGATACAGAAAGGGAACGGCCTGGTATTCTCTTCCTCAGCTTTCTTTCTGGTGCACACTGGTAGTAGAGTTCCTGCAACAGGAACCAGAGCAGATGGGGTGGTATGAGAAGACAAGCCTTACTGTGGGAGATCCTTCCTGTTCCATTTTAATCAGCCTTGTTTCCCAACAGGCTGAAATGCCAAACTTCACACAGCATCATCATCACTGACCTCATCTTCTCTCACTTATTCTGGTCCCACAAAACCGATCACCCATGACAAGAAGACAAATATTTTCCATAAAATATGACAGTATACTAGAGAATTTTGTTTTTGTTTATTTTGGAATTTAATGGGAGTGTATAACAGAAAGAATTTTTTTAAAAAACACCATGTATTATTAGAATATTTTAAAACTTACTTCTAAACCTCCTGGGGTATATAATTTAGAGATGTGCAATGTTTTTCTTAAAGTATAAATGAACTTTTCTAGGCTAACCAGGCTAACCAAAATTCAAAAAGTTGTAAGCTCATCACCATCAACAAGAGGAAATGATTTTCTGTCCAATGCTGAGGTCGTTTTTCAACCAAAGACATAAAACCAGAGGAACCCATTCGTTTTAATTTAGCAAGCTTCAAGTGGCTATTTTTACAAGTACTGTTGTAAAGTTACATGTGTTTTGAGTTGTATGTATGGAGATGAGCCTGATTCTTGTGAGTCTCCTGTATAAAGAGCTATGTTCCTCTCAACACTGGGGAAGAGATTGCCCCCAAGGTTGGAGGGGTTTGTGGTCTGTGTGTATGGCGGCCCCTGGGAAACCCCCTAGTTGTACACCACTGGCTGGAATTTAAATAAACGTTCCCCTCAAATTTGTACAATATAGTAGGCCTGGTGGGATGAAGGAAAGAGCTGGAATGGGGATGCCGAAAACAGCAGAATATTGACTAAAGTACAACAGCCCCACAGTAACTTCATGGGAGACGAGTTGGAAAAGACACTGATTAAAGACTGCGACAGCCTTAGGTCCTGGTTCACAGTCCAGCACTTACTAGCTATAAAGTAGGGAAAAAAATCCTATGAACTGCTCCTGCATTTTAAAACGAAAATGAATACTGTCCACCACCTTTTCTAACTCAAAGGACTATTGTGAGAACGCAATCATTGTGCACATGGGACAGTGCTTTGTAAACTTGACTTAATAAATGGAAGATGTTATTATCTTGGGCAGAGTTCAGCTTCCCTGAAGTCTGTCTCAGACCATGAAAACTCTTTTACTCTCTGGGGTCCAAAGCAAAGGTCCTAATACAGCTGTTCCCACTTAATTCTCGTCTGTCATGGGCACAGTGGGATTTTATTATTCTGTATAAGCCATATAAAGCTGCTTTCATTTGTCAATGTCTACAGTTGCCACTAGTCATTCTGTACTAAGTATCTCCAAATCCAGTCTTAACTGTTATCTGCTGTGTGAAGCAAGTTATCTAAACAATCACTGAAGTTGAAAATTATTTTTCAAGGGTAATATATCTAACTACCAATAATGATACCTACTCTCTTCCTGATTATAATCCAGAAAGCTGTTTGTTTTTTAATTGAGTACACTCAGACTTTTCTTTTTTAAGTTTCATTTTACAAGCACTGCTAGCCTTGCTAGAATTTGCAAGCATTTCTTCGCTTTTCTGTGGAAGGAAGATCTTTTCCTACTAATGAACCATTATGTGTTAGCACAGTCCTGGGCACCAAAGTGCAACCTTTCTGTGGGCTCTTACAGAAGGAGGTGTGAACTAAGCACTTCACTTCCAGAACTAGGAGGCGGGGCATGCATAGACACAGTAAACCTACAAACTTGGACCTCTAAGTTCTTTACATTTCCATGAAATTATGGTTACCCTATGAATATTCAAAAGCTGATCATTAATAAGGACTATTCTTACTACTTCTACCCTAGAAACCTCTCCTTCCAAAAGGGTCTAAGACCCAACTGGACATGGTGGCACATGCTTTTAATCCAAGCACTCAGAAGGCAGAGCTGCCCATGGATCTCTGTGAGTTCAAGGCCAGCCTGGTCTACATAAGCAAGTTCCAGGCCAGCCGGGGCTACAGGGAGGCCCTGTCTCAAAGAGACTGAAAACAAAAAACAAAAGGGACTGGGACTGTACCTCAGTGATAAAATACACATCTCTAACACACAGGAGTTCAATCCCGGCACAACAAAAACAACAAGTAAAAGGGTAATTCTAGACACTCTAGGCACAGCCATTTTTCTAGGAGAGGGAGCCAAGGCTTCGTTTATGTCAATACTTCCTATGAAAAAGAAATCCCTGTGTCAAAAAGGTACTGGATGCAGTTTACATGTCTTCCTTCTAAAATCTTAGAAAAATAAAGAATTACTTACTGGCAATTAGTTATTAGGGGTTGCAAAGGTTATGGCCAAGGTCACTGATAAGGCTGAGGAAGCAGAAGAGGTTCTCATTTGAAAGAGTCAAGCGAGCTTGCTTTTTTCCAAGCTAAGCCACTGGCTAGGATCTCAGAAATAACTGCTCTCTCTCTACATAAATAAATGTCACAAACTCAGCCTCCGTGATTTCATCCAGGGGCAATACATCATCCTGCCCCTCCACGCCACACACAGCAATGGACACATTAGCAATGTCTACATACATTTTTGTGAGTTCTGCTGTGGAGGGCTGCTATTGGCCTCTAGTGGATAGAGACTAGGGATGCAGCTGAACAATCTTCAATGCCCAAGAGAGCACTTCATCAACAATAATTAACTATTCTAAATGTCCAAAACATCATTAGTGCTGAGATTACCAGGCCCTGACCCACCTACTAGGATAGTCTACCATACCAGAAAATGCAAATCAGTCCTCACATAGACCTAAACTCCCTAGACTGCCAACTGAAATAATGTATGTCACCATTTTTAAGCACCGAACACACTTTCTTTTGACGTACTTTTGCAACTCTGTTGTCTTTGCACTGTCCCCTCAAGAGCTTTGTAGAGAGAAAAGACAAAGAGATGACGGGTGCTGGGAAGGTGAGGCGGGCGGAGGCAGCATACAGGGAAAATAAACATAAATGGAAAACAGAAACCCTGACCCTTCTTTGGATGCAGACATGACATAACAGTCAAACAAAAGAGGCATCTAGCTGGAGCCAGCGACATTTTACTGCCATACACAAGAACATCATAAACTTCTGAATGGCTAAAATGTGTTCTCTTGCTGTCATTATCTCCAGTAAACAAATTCAACACATGGCACACAAAAGGTTTTTCATTAAGCTGTGTCTATAACGGGAAGAAATATAACTGTATGATCTTAAATTTAACATGACTTCCTCAGATTCACAGGGCTTCACAGCAGCATCTAACCCTTCCTACATATTTAGAATGTAGTTTTAGGAAGAGGCCCTGAGATGGTCCGGTCATGGCCACTTCACACAGCTCCTCATCAGTAAGTCCTCTAAGGACAAGTCAGTGAAGTAACGAAGAACACACATCCCAGGACAAGACACTGTCAAATTCCATGATGCTAATTTATTTAAAGGCATCATGCTGGAACTTCATTCTTGGGAAGATTACAGAAGCCACCTATTATTTGAAATCCCTTCAACACAGTACTCCTGGATTCCTTGACACCCTGATAACAATATGACTCAGTATTATTTCTTAGTAAGTTTACAGAGCTTACATAGTAGGTTCTGTAGGAACTACGTTGCACGCATATCATTAATGCCTTCCAATTTCAAGAGCTTATGATCAATTTCTTCTCTAGGAGCTGTGCCCCTTGTTTCTGCCTGCCTGTCTCCTAGTCTAGAAACACAAAAACTGGATTTGCATGGGAGGCTAACTTAGAATAGCCTCTTCATTCCTCTCTATTTTCTTTTCAGTGACCCCCAAAAATTCTCCTAGATGCATTTAAGAGCAAGGTTGGGTTAAGGTAACTCACGAGATCAGGGCAAAGGAGATACAAAGGTATGTGCTAAAGAGGAATTCCCTCCTCCTCGGACTCACTACCTGCTAGGTAACTCAGAGTACAGGCTAATTTTGCCATCACTTTGCTTTTTAATTTCCTTTAAATTAGGTCAGCCAATCTCCTGACTTCAAATGCTGTATCTATACCCAGGTGACTCTAAATCGTACCGATCTAGTCTAGACTTCACTGATGCCCAGACCCACCATCTGAGTATTTAATGGACTCCTAAGCAAGTCCCAAACCAAACTCTCTATCTTTGACAAGTCTCCCACAACTTCTCCCCTCACAGTTAAAGGTAAGGAGGCTTCTAAGCACGTAAGCCAAAGCTGGGAGCCAACTCAAACGTCCAGCCAGATACTCCATGTCCAGTCCTTTGAAAGATCCTGTCATATCTAGACATATGTTTATATTTATCCCACTTTCTATTGATAGAACATCAGTAAAAAGACCAGGCAGGTGGCTACTGCAATCATACCAACCCTGGATTGTCTCGGCCTCTTTCATTCCTTGTTCCCACTTTATCTTCTCTCCTCACAGCACTCAGGAATTCCTTTATAAGTCAGATCCTAACGCTCCTCCACTTAAAACCATCCTTTCAGGGCCCTTTAAGACCATATGCAATAACCCAGTCCCGCTGTTTCTCCTCACCCTACCTTTTCTTCCTTGTTCATTCTACTCTAGCCACTCCTTGCGTTTCTACGACACACAGGTAAAAACCCTCCTTAAAGCTTTTGCACATGCTGTTTTATCTCCTTGTCCACGTCTAAGTTGCTCACTACCTTCCTTCTTTAAAGAATAAGTTCAAAGAAGACAGAAGGTTTGGCTTTGCCCTTTCTATCTTCTGCTCTATCTCCACTCCCTAGAAAGGGACTGGCAAAAAAATGAGTGCTCAGTGCCGAGCTGAGTGAATGCATTAGGGTCAGTTACTAGAGGTCCTGCTTTCTATTTTGTACCTAAAGGTCACTTTCAGAAACTACAGAGTATGCATACCTATAATTAGATGAACAACCCTGCATTACATAAACCAGATATTTAAATATCTGAAATATTTTAAGTGAAGCAATTATACAAGCAATCTTGGATTTTTTCATATTATAGCAACTTTTTTGTTTCCTTTTTGCTTTTGAATTTTCTATCATATTCATTTTAGTGAAAATGGAGGATGAAATAAAACCAAACGATTTAGACCTGGTCAGTAGAATGTGTTTTTTGTGTTTTTTTAAGAAATGCATGAATTCACTATTTAAGAGTTTGAAACTGTACTCCAATGCAGATACCTTCAATTAAGCCTATTCTAATCCCAGCTAAGTGAGAACCCAACTTCAAAATCTCACTCCCAGGCACAGCTGTTTGACAAGTACAGCAGGAGCCTGTCAAGACACTTGGCAGTATCATTCCTTTGGGACACAATGGGTATTTTTTTTTTCTTTCCTGGCTTCCCTTATTATTCACTGATGGTAATTAGCTAGGCAATCTTTGGAGGAAATACACAATCAGGCAACTAGAAATACCTTTTACAGAACTCCTCCTTGAAAATAAATCTTTGGCACTACAAATGGTCAATATGTACTCTTAATTCAGAACTAAATTGCCCATTGATTCGCCAAGATCTATGCTCTTGACCCTGTGGTCTGTAAATTCATTTTTTGTAAAGTTCTGAACTCAAGGAAAGTGGCGGTGGTACAGTTGTTGATTTTGATTTACCACCTCAATGGAGTAAGCAATTAGAGTGATTTCTCCATTATTTGCTCAGATTGTACAGCGTCTTCCTTGACTGGTTCTGTCATAAAGACCCCATTCTGTGGGCACAGCACAAAATCAAGGTCACAGTCTAAATGCAGTCTTCCAGGAACATACAATGGAACAAGATCGGGCTGACCCAGACAAGCTGGAGAAGCTGCAGTCCTCACCAGCAGTGGGTCAGTGCACTAGGCTGCTGAGGGAAATGCTTGCTACAGGGAAGGGCAGCTGGAAACAGCTTCAAAACACTCAGTCCTTACTCCCCTCAAAAACGAATACTTCCCACCTCCATTTATTATGCAGTTTGGGGCTTTCAGAAACAAACAGTGCCTGCCTTACTGTCACACTTTTACAGCTTCTCCTTGTATACATACCTCCCACTAACACCTTCGACAAGTTTCGACAAGGGCAGCTGAATCACTTGAGATGGGCCAAAAGGTCAGGGCCCTGAAACTTTGTCAGCTTGATTATCTAAAGCCACTGGAAAGCACTCCGCACATTTGAGGGAGCAGATAGACTTTCCACCACACAAAAGCAGCTTTGTTTCTGCATATGTGACGCCTCTTAATTAGAATCAATGATTTTTTTATTGTAGCTACCGATAAGCTTGTTTGCTTAGCTTCATTTTCCTAAAACACTTTAAACATTTCTAAGAAGGGTGAATGTCAGCAGAACACTGAGATAGGCCTTGAACCAGGGCTGTGGTATTGCATGGTGTTTACAATTTGTCAGCCGTGGGGGTAATTTTGCAAGTTTAAACACACTAAAGGACATATTATAAAAAGCCAGGCAATTTCATTTTGTTTGAGTATATTTATGGAAATGGACCAAAGTGTCCATAGAGGCACATTGTCATTTTTTCCTTGAGTGAGTGCCAGTTCATGACCAAAAGCATTCAGAGAGTAGAAGAACATTTATGACTACACTGTATGTATCAAATAGGCTACTTTATGAACAGATGGGGAATATTGTGTTTCAGGTCTTAGTAAAACAGCCCTTCACAACAAAATTTCTGTGCACAATGGTGAATCTCTTGGTGATTCATCTGTGACCCTGCCCTTGATAACAAGAAGATAGCCTTGAAGGGTGCATGCCTGTGGGATTGGGAAGACATCACACAGCCTCATGGCAGAGAAGATGAGAGGCGCAGTGAATTATGTACCAAGAACATGTAATTTGGACAAGGTGGGAAAAACTGAGTAATCCACTTGAGATAAAGAGTTTCCCCAACAGTGGTGACTGTACAGCAATGGAATCCTTGGAGAGTAAGAAAAAAACGGTTGGGCTGGGAAAGATTTAGTAAGTTGGAAAGCAAATGATAGGGGCCAGAACCGATAAGAAAAATGAAATGGTCTTTAAAACAAAACAGGCCAGGCATGGTGCCGCATGCCTTTAATCCCAGCACTTGGAAGGCAGAGGCAGGCTGATCTCTGTGAATTCAAGGCCAGCCTGGTCTACAGTGAGTTCCATGACAGCTGGGCCTACAGGGGGACCTTGTCTCAAACCACAACAACAACAACAAAAAAAAACCCAACAGTGTAATGAGACAAGGTCACCACTCATGGACAGCTTAGATATCAAGAGGAAATGTTTCTTCTCCTTAAGGACCTGTAGGAGATTGGGTAGTTCAGGCCCAAGAGATAGCTCCCTGGGCTGAGACCTTACTCTGCATTCAGCAATACTTTGTTGTTTTCTCCTGGGCCCAGAGAAAGACCACACTTCCCAGCCTTCCTGGCAGTTGGTTGATGTAATGTGACTGAGTTTTGTGCAATGGAATGAGGGAAGAATTGAAGTGAATCAGTTCAAGAAAAAGCCCTTCATGCATTGCCATTAACTTCTCTTTCACACTAGGCTCAGATTGCTGAGTCACTAATTGAAGGATCTCAAGTTACTAGATGGCTGCAAAAAGCTAACTGCATTATAACTTGAACCAAAAATGAACTTTTGCCAGGTGTGGTGGCGCATGCCTTTAATCTCAGTACTTGGGAAGCAGAGGAAGGCAGAACTCGCAGAGATGGAGGTCAGCCTGGTCTATGTAGCGAGTTCCAAGCCATCTAGGAGCTACAAGGAGAATCCGTCTCAAAACAAAAATAAAAACAAAACAACAACAAAATTAACACCAAATAATTATATGCTATGCAAACAGTCTATAAATTAAGTAAGGAATAGTAGTTTACTTACTTCTAATGCTTTATTATGAGAAATTTCAAATATTCACACAAGTAGAAATAACAGAATAATGAATCTCAAAGTATTTACCACTTAAGTGTGTGTGTGTGTGTGTGTGTGTGTGTGTGTGTGTGTGTGTGTGTTTAAAGTCTACTATATATTAATTATTGAGCTAAGTGCTCTGGGCAGGACTCAAAGGTGAAAAGTAAATGATTCTTGAATATGAGGTATAAAGAACAGAGTCTGGGTCTTAAGCCCCACAAGTTATATTTGAGACCCATAATGAAAATTTTAAAGTGATCCAGTAGCTCATAACACCGTCATTTTCTTTCCCCTTCATTTCCCTGAAGGAATTTTTGGTCTAAGGGAGAGGTTTAATCTTCCTTGTCAAGCAAGATGCAGTTTCCCGCGAGAGGGCCAGCACTGAAACTTTACTCAGTCATTTACTGTGACATGCACGAATTTCTCTTTTCCACTGTTATTTCCCCAAAGTAAGCCACAACTATATGCAGAAGACAAACAAAGCATAAGGCAAACGGGCCCTTGAAGCAGAAGCCACCATACATGAGATCAGAAGGTAAATTTCTATATCAGAATTCTGTAAGGCAGAGTCCTCCATTTTCCCTTTATTATGGTCTCCCTTAACCATAACCCACTCTATTGACTAAAAAAGCCTCATCTCATCTTTTCTGAATAAGTTTCATACCAGTTAGTGTGACTGAAAATGAGATGAGGGACAGTGTGGCAGGAGAGAGAACTCAGCAGCCACTGAGACATTACCTAACTAACATTTTTAAACAGAGTTTGCTCTCAAATGAAAAACCTGAGATGTTCCCTCATAACTTTTAAGAGCAAGGATCCAGGACCAGTTACATATCCTCAAGGAACATTTCTAATGGTTGTGTTCTGACACAGGCAGATCACCCAGCCTTAGTCACCCAACCAGGTGAGGGGATGCAGAAAGCACAGCTCCAGGAATGAAAGGCGCAGCTTTCTCTCACAGGCCTGCAGAGTCTCCAGAGGAGCGGGGCACATGGTAGTCCTAAGGCCCTGATAGACACATTAGGAACACAGCCCAATTTTGAGAACTGATTTCATTTTTCTTTCTTCTAAATATCTTCATCTTTTAGCTCTGCCTCCTAGTAATCAGTATGAGCAGGACATAAATTTCCAAAGTGAACCTCTGCAGCAGAGGGAAAAATTCCTGAAAGGGCTGGTAAGCTCAGCATATTAAGCACCAGTCCAAACCTTTGTTTAGCAGTACATCAGTCTATTTAAATATTATTAAAGGAACTATTTGACTAAAGGAAAGACACTCATGCAAAGGATAATGCACATGAGGCTCTGTCCACATCTTAACCATTTTATGCAATTTACAATAGCTTTGGTCTCTAGGCTTCCCCGGGTTTTAAAATCATTTTGTCTTTAAAGTCCACAACAGAAAATATGCTTGCTTGTCCCTGATGATTGTTTCCTTAGCTGATTACATGGCACAATAAAAATCTGTGTTTCAAATGATAGAGACACTCTGTGTGTAGTTGTGTATGTGTATTTGGGGTAGAGCACATTTGCGCATGTGCCTGTGGAGGCCAGAGGTCGACACCAGATGTCTTCCTCAGTGTTCTCTTATCTTATTTTTGAGACATGATTCTCACACTGAACCTGGAGCTCATGGATTAGGCTAAGTTGGCTAGCCAGTAAGCTGCAGGGCTCCACCTGGGTCTGCTTCCCCAAGGCTGGGATTACAAAAGCATACCATCATACCCAAACTTTTATGTGAGTACTAGAGATCTCAATTTAGGTTCTCATGTGTGCGCAGAAAGCACTTTAGCAACTGAGTCATTTCCTTAGTCCACAGATAATCTTAATAAGGAATTAAACTGTAAACTTTAAGAGATGACAGAAATGATTTGAGGGAGTCAATGTTTGCTTCCTCAGTGAGAATAGTTCCTAAGTTTTATTGTTAACTAGATTTTCACTTATGTTAACGGGGTTTGTAATTGCTCCAAATGTTGATAATACCACTATTTGACAGTTCTTTGGGGGACCCTCCTAGCATCCTATGCCACTCTAGCTTTGAACTATCAAACTTCTTAGAGATCATTTCTTTCTGTGGGATGTGGTGGAACTTCAACTTGAATGACCTCCATCCTTTCTTTGTAAGGCTGAATGGGCTCTTCTTTAAGAAGCCTGTACAGGCACTGTAAGCGTAGGCAGAAGCCTGTTTTCCTGTTTTCCCACTAAAACGGTTTGCATCCACTTAAATCCTGGCCCCTGATTTTCATTTACAGTTGAGTCATCCCTGGAAGACTATGAGCCCCTCAAAGGAATTGTCCCATGGATTTCTGTCTGACTTCCCAAACATGGAATGGCTCACAGTTTGTATTCAGCAATCAAATGAGAAGAGGAACATTCATTCAGTTGAGTGGGATCACAACAGTCATGTTTAGAGTAGGAGAACCTGGAACCTCTTCCATCCTCAAAAGTGCCCCTGAGTTTGGAGAACAGTCCACAATTACCCAGCATATCACCCAGTCATCTCATTTTCCAACTTTTAAACAATTTCTAAAATAACTCACTTTTAAAATTTCTTAAAATTTTCCTACAGAATTACATGTCTGTGATCCCCCCACCAAATAAAATACTATGCTATAAAATAAGGGCAGACAGACTTCATTTCCCTTTTTCAACCAAGTCCACATAAATAATGACACCTATTTAGACTCACCAGTATTCCTATAAGATATGGGCACCTGGTCATCCAGACACATGCAGACAGCTATGAAATCAAGCCTGCCTGCTCAGGCTCTGGGTTTGCCAGACATATATCCACTGTCCAGGGTTACAACATCAATTGTCTTATCATAGTCTAGAAGCTCAATAATTACAGCAGAAACTAATAACTCTGCTTAGAAAAAAATAGGCGGCTCTTTTCCAAGTCATTCTTCCAGAACTTTAAGGAAACATCTCTGAAAAATCAAAAAGAATCAGGCTACTTCTTTTTAAAAAATATTGTATTTATTATTTTTATTTTATAGCTATGAGAGTATGCATGCATGACCTGCATGTATGTAAGTGTACCATGTCATAGTACAATGCCCATAGAGGTCAGAAGAGAGCATAGATTTCCCTGGAACTAAAGTTATGGATGGTTATTAGCTGACATATGGGTGTTGGGACTCAAACCCATGTCTATCTGCAAAAGCAGTCAGTACTTGTAATCACTGAGCCATCTCTCCAGCCCCAGGCTACTATAAATGTGTTTGGTCTTTTACTAAGTTAAATTCTGACTGGACTAAAAGATGTCAACAAGACCATTCAAAGAGGATGTAAGTAAGAAATATTCCAAAGGTCACAAAAGACATTTCTACTAAGTTGTCAAATGAATTTCCACACTGTTGCAGTCTGAAAGAGCAAAGAAAAACACATTTATAAAACTATATAAGAACAAAACTCAATAGGTTTGACATATAGTCCCTTAATCTAATCATTTGTGGAAAGATTTATATAATTCTAATTTTAAAATATTATTCCAGTGTATAAAATTAGAGATGAACCACAAAACAAATGTGAACTAAAAGGAACATTAACCATTGTGTAGTTAATGATTTTGTTTAATGAAGACGAAGCCTCAAATGTTTAACTTCTTAAGAGATGCTCTCATTATCTATTATTTTTCATTAATCCTAGAATCACAGAATAAAGAAACATAAGCCATGATTTACTTTGAAGCATTTGCCAAAATCTGCTATGAATTTATTTTCAGACAAAGTTCAAGAAAGGCTAGTTCCCCAGGTAAACTGGATTAACTGTTTTCTAAAGGGAAATCAAATTAAACCACTACCAAATGGCAGGTTTCTAAATGGTGTTTTGGCATGTGAAATCCTATGGGACAGACACCTTATACACTGTGGTCAGTTCCCATCTGATGACAACTTCTGTGGTTTTGCAAGTCTATATTATTATGGATTTGTAGTGTATCATGACATACATGTTTATATACACATTGGTAAACATGCTTACATCTCTCTCTTATGTAAAATCATTGGAAAACAATCTTGAGATTTGGTTTTACTTTTTTGTCATTGAGTTTGCATCTAATATTTGACAGAACCAGGCCTTGTGGGAAATGACTTGGAAGTTACGTTCTCTCTGATCTTTACCAGATGTTTTACTGGTGGTATTTCAGCCTCAAGATACAAAGAGGATATTAATGTTAATTTTATTTATTTAATCACATCAGGGAGATTTGATAAAAGGGAAAATTCAGTATTTTGGTAGCATACCAGCTCTTCAAAAATGTCCATAGTAGCAAAAATATTTTGAAGATAGGTTTTTTTATTTTATTAACAGCAGCGTCTACACTATGTTTAGAAAGGAGCACCTTTGAAAATGGGAAATTTTGATAAAATTCTCAGTGTCTCTTTTAACTCAAGGAAGCAAGGAGATGGCAGGGACATGCCTACAGTTCAGCACATGTCTCATCCCAATCTTTAACTGACTATTATTAATGCAGAGCAGTAACACTGTATATATTACATGAACACTCCACTGCAAGCCTCTTTCCACTGCCCTGGTCGCTTTGAAACTTTATCTCTTATTTCTGTATATTATTCTAAGGAACTTGAGTCTACTCTAGTCATAGGTGTTGATAATGAAAAAGCACTCAGTCTCCCTACACTTGACAGGGTAGGCTTTTTAAAATTATTATTATCCAAAGCTCAAGGTCAAAACTTAGAAGCTTCTAGAGTCCTGGTTCTCAGCCTTGGGTGCCCATTAGAGCCACCTAGGAAATTGCAAAATCCAAACCAAACATATTATAGACTCTGGGGTAGAAGCCAGGTACAGGGAGTTTACAAAGCTCTCCAGATGAGTCCAATGTCAGGGAAGTTGAAACAGTACCTAGGAGACCCTGAGTGGGAATAGCTAAACATAATCTTGGAAAATTCAATTTCCCTAGACTTTGTTCTCATGTGAAAACAATGGTATGTGTATAATGATGCTGGGGTGTAGACCCAATTGATTCCCATTGTATTAGGATAGAAACACAAAGTTGTAAAATATTTCAAGTGGACAGAAAAGCATACAAAATTTTAGCAGACACCCTGTGACACCTGTATCACCACCACCAACCTCAAAGGAAATTAAGGTTTCCCATATTTATTCTGGTTCCCTCTTGGAAACACAATAACCAAAATCTACACATCCTATTATTTTGTATTTCTTTCCTCTCGAGAAATATTCACTACCCTCAGAATGCTGGTTACCCTGCCCACAGGATTTCTTTTGTTTTAACCACAGAACTATCTGCCAATCTTTATAATACACTTCCATGGGTTTAAATGCACATAAATTTTATTATACCCCATGTACCCTTTTGCATATATTTTTTACTCAATTTTATTTAGTGACATTTACCCAAATGGATATATTTTAGACACCTTCATAGTATTTCATAGGAATAAACCACAGCTAATTGGTTTACTTTACCTGTAGATAGCTAGGTTATTTGGAGTTTTATATAAATAAAACCACCAATGAATTCATGCATCCCTTCTTAGGTGTCCATGATGCCATACGCAGAGTGCCCAGGGGATACAGCTAAACAAAGTTTTGTTGGATATGCTCATATTCAACCTCATTAGGTATTGCCACGTTGCTGTGGTTACACCAATTTATATTTTCTAGCAAAATTAACACAGCCCACATTCTCCACACTCCTATCAGTACTTGGTACTCTGAGAATTTATACATATTTTGCCAATATGAAAATTTTGATGTGCTAACTAATAATTACAATTAAATAATATTTTCCCAAGGTCCTTTCTGGTCATGTAACTTTGGTCATCACATCAATGCCAAATCTTATCAAAATAACAAAATATAGGTTGTGGAAAAAGGTGTTTATAATGAATTTACTTCTCCTCAAGAAATATCCTATATGGCCAAATCTGGCCCATGAACCCATAATCAGGCCATAAAGGAGAAATGGGACATAGCCCCAGTTCTGTGTTTATTTTCTTGTGCTCATAATCCAATGTTATTTAAAAAGCAAACTGCTCAATATTCAAGCCAAAGTAAATACACAGAATTTTGCCGGGCAGAATGCCTGTGGAGAAATGAGTCAATTCATACAGAATTCAAAACTGTCTTTGGTCAGTGACATTTTCATGAAAATCTGTGGGTGGGTAAAAGTTTTGCAAATTCCTTTTTTGCTATTGGATAAAATTCATCCAGGAAAAATAAGCAAAATTTAAGTGGCAACCCACATTCCCCTAATTCCCTGATTAACTCTCCCTGATCCCCCAACACAACTACTTTCAACTGTGCACAAAAGCCAGACTAGGTGGCTCTGATCCTGCCCACAGACCCGGGCCCTGCTCATGCAGTCCTGATGGACTAAGCATTAGCACTCATGGACAGAGCTTCTCATCTCAGTCAGGACACACTTCACCACCTAGTAGGAACACTACTGGGTATGTCTACCCTTCAAGTAATGGCAAAAAGACCTATGTAGAGTGAAAGCTTCTTCAGTGAGCACTCTATCAGATCCTTCACTATGCTGCCATTAGGATTTGCTGGTATACTTTGATGGTTTCAGGTTACACTTTATGCTATTCTCTCAGGAACATGAACCAATTTGAAAAAGAGGCAATTTCCAAGATGTTCCTACTTGAAAAAAAAAAATCTGGAACCTTATCATCTCAGAAAAGCAACAGAATTCTACATAGTTACATGCTCAACAGTCAAAAATTCAAGATTTACCAAGGTTAGAGTTGTTCTAAGTTCAAGAAAGTTGAAACAGATTGGTAAGCCTCTAGAAATCACGATAATTAATAGAGAGCAGTGAATGGACTTCGGTGCTTTAAAGCATACCCTTGCCATGTCTTGGTTTCTGGTTCAGCTGACATCTGCCCGTCTTCCTGTTGAGACCTTTGCTTTCCAAAGGTTTTGCCACTCACTAGAACTGTCTCTTCTATCTAGTCAGGTCAGTAAGAACAGAAGCTGGCTTGGTTTTTATACAGATGCAGTCAGAATGAGGTCTACTGAAGAATGGGGTTATTTGGGTAGGAAAGGGAAAATTGGGAAAGAACCTATACTATTTATTCCTCCAGTAAAAGAACCAAAAAAATGAATATACAGTCCTCTCCCAGTCTTGCCACCAAGAATCCTGAGTTATCTGTACCCCAGGTTCTGGGTAAGTTTGTGGAGTTATAATCAGAGACAATGAATTCTCCATGGAACAAAAGGAATTATGCATCATAGAGGATATTACAGCAGTGTCTCACTGTGCCTTGGCCCTGACACACCCTCCTTTTACCGTAACTTCCAGAACTTCTCTGTGCTGCTTATAGTCATGGCCACCAAACACTAAGGAGTCACCATTCCCTTTCTTGGGTCAGTAAGCACAGTGACCAAGAATGATGACTAACCATATCATATACAGAAAAGTAATGGCAGCTAAATGTGCATAAAACAAAAATGGGCTGGATTTTAGATTTTTCACTACTCCTAACTTCTGTAGCAATCTCAGCAGACCAAAGACCACTTTTCTTAAAGAAGAATGTGGTCCTTTTACTTGGCATGGATTTTAGCTTTGAATTAACTACCTCCAGATTTCAACTCTGTGAAACATTTCAGTATTAAAAGTCTGGATTCTAAAAGTTTGTAAAGATTCATTTTGCAAAAGGCAGGAGAATGTGCTTTTCAGGTGTTCATCCTCTTTGAACACAATATCTTTTATCCAACAACCTGAGAGGTCTGCTGGCATTCCACAGCAAAATGATTTACCGCCCATTGACTACAACCCTACAAATTAAGCAGATGACCTATAGCAACCTAAGAGTCTACATAGATACTTCCAACACTAAAATTACAGCATTAGTCTGCTCCTAAGAAACTCTGCTTTGTCTAAAGTTCTTTCCATCACAGCATGTAAGAAGTTAGTGGTTCTAGTTTTGATATGCTATTGAATATCTGATTCTTACGAAGGTTCCATCAATGGCTGAAGGCAGGGCAGATTAGAGAGAATATTACTTTACATTCCCATCCAGGGAAAAGCAACACAGAGGCCTGCAAACACTCATCTCTCAGTCGATTCTTTCCCGGAGCTATTTCTACTTTTAATAATCATCATGCACTTTAGCAAAAGTCAACTCTATAAAGTTATATGTCTTTGAGAAACTTGAGAACAGAGAAGGAAATGGGGAATCCTATTGCAAAAAAATTAATTTTGCAATGCAAAAAAAAACTATTTTTGGATAATTCAAGCCTTTATGTTTATTTCAGTAAAGCCAAATCCAGTAAACTATTTTCAGCCAGGATTAGTCAGAACTGAAAGGTTGGACTGTTTTCCTTCAGAGTCTGAATGTCTTTCTTGCTTGCAATGGGCTCCTGTGTTCCAAACAGAGTAAATGGAATTGCCTTCAATTGCTTGTCTCTTTCTGGCATTTTTAATGCAGAACCCTACTGACAGAGTAAGGTTTTGCCTCCTGGAATGTAATTATTCTTTTCACTCATAGAATCTGGCACTCTCACAATATATCAGCTCAGGTTTTTCCATAAGAAAAATCACAACATGGAACATAATGTAACAACAAGAAATGCAGTTTCATTCCACCAGAAATCCTTAAAACTTTTTCAAAAATACCTACTGGATGGTGGAAGAGTGCTTCTAAGTCTTGCATTCTGACTATCACCCATATAGTGTGCTTTTACATGAATCAGAATACTTGGTCAATCTCAATAATGATCCTGATTCTTTCTTTCTATCATAACATACTGTAGAAAGAGGAGGCTGGTTGGGAGATCAGACCAAATAAGTTCCTTTTCAAGTTGATTTATAATTTGCACATATTGCTGATCTCTCAAACTCTTGATATTAAGGGAAAATATAGAATTCTCAGATTTTAACTCTGAAGAAATATCCCTGTCCATCTAAACTAATATAAAACATATGTTATTCTTCCAAGAGTTCAATGAGTTGCCTCAGATTGTGCAAAACCATCCTTCTGATCCCAAAAGTGATGTCGTGCTTGTAAGCCTTGAGGGTTTCTGTGAAGTGTGAAATTGTTGTGAAATCATTTAAGAGTAGTACTATTCAAAAATGGTAAATTTCACCAAGAAGCAGTGTGACAGTTCCAGGATCACTGTTGAGAAAACAGGGAGGCAGGAAAAAGGAGACTTATTTGCTTCAACACCACAGGTACACAGCCTCCTCAGTTCCTTCTCATTTTCCTTTCCACAAAATTCTCTTTCCTCAAAATTTAGCGTGATCCCATGAGGCTCTACTCCTGTGGTAACCCTTGTTTCTTCGCACAGTATAAATCATTAACAAGTCTCACAACCCTGGAAGGTAGTATGCTGGAGGGTGCATGCAATGATGTTTCCATGAGCCAAGTTGCTAAGTGGTGAGTTCCTTTCTGAAATGTCAGAATCATTCCTCCCCAATCCCAATTCTCATCAAAATTTTTGGATGGAGAGAAGATGAACATTTGCTTTGGAAAAGAGCTAAGGCTTGCTTGTGGTGCCATGCATAGTTCTCTGCTCCTGAACATCCATGCAGTTAGAACTCTAAGTCCACGTCCCACCCTCATTGTCCCAAACTGCCAACATTATGGCAGATTGGCGTCCCCCTAACCAGGTGACACAGCCCTTTCTTTTCAGGAGAAAAACTAGAAACAGAGACAAAACAGCAGCCACCAGTCATCAAAGAAACCTCCCCTTCCTCCAGGTAAAGAGGTGCCCAACTTCGTGGATACCTTCACCACTAGCATCCAAGAAAAGCAAGCTGGGCCATCAAGAAAAGGGGCCCCAGAGCATCAGAAACTCACCGTGCACTTGTTGGGCTTCTCTCCGGAGTGGACCCTCATGTGTATCAGCAGTTTATAGCGGGCGTTAAAGGGCTTGTACCTACGAGGGCAGCCAGACCAGAAGCAGGTGAAGTCTTCTCCCTTGCGTTGGTCTATGTGGACTTTCTCGATGTGTCGCACTAGTTCTTCCTGCTGGTCATACAAGGCACTGCAGTCTATCCAGCGACAGCAGTGCTTGCCTCCTGTATCGTCCATCTCCCCATCATCATCCAGGGTGCCCTGGGCCAGGGCCAGTGGCTGAGCATGGGGTAGTAGCTCTGGGTGGTGAAGATGTGGATGGACATGGTAGGGTGGTGGGGGACCCTGGGGCGGGGGCAGAGGAGGGAGAGGTGGGGCAGAGGGCAAGTCCAGGGCACCCCCAGAGAAATCCTCTACACGCTCGGTCTTGAGTATACCGCTGGCTGGCTGGCCATCCCGGCCTGGCAGGCCATGTTGCACCACCATGTTGTTGACAGGCCCAGGCTGCAAGCCATGCTCCAGCTGCTGCATGCGCTCGTACTCCAGAGTGCCATCCTCGCCATAGGCTGGCAGCGCCTGTCCAGCACTGGCCACCAGCACACCCTTCTGTCCACTGGGCACCGTGCATGGCTGGGGGATGCAGCTCCCACGAACACCCAGGAAATGACCATAAACCTCTGGTTGCGGGGACATGTTGGCTGGGGAGGCCCTTGATCCATTAATGTAGGCGACCAACGATGTAGGTGAGGTGCGTATGATAGTATTGAAGTCAATACCAATGCCATCGGACAACGGGGACAAGGACAGAGCTCTCTTCTTCGAACGGGACGAATGGGACCTGGTGGCTGAGTGTCGGGGACTAGGGTAGGGTGAGTGGCTGTTTTCCATGCCAAAAAGGTAGGGTGGCAATGGGTTGGAGGCACTGTTGCTGGCCACGGGCGTGCCAGGAGGAAGGCTAAGGAGGTCTCCTAGATCCAGGCCATTCTGACAGCCGGGGTTGGAAGACAGCGCCGGGAAAGCCCTGTAGCTCTGAGACCACTCCTGCTTCACGCTCAAGGCTGACTGACTCTCAGTCAAACTCAAAGTCGTGGACGCCAGAGACTCTCGCGAAATAAGGGACCTGGAACAGCAGCCAGAGGGAGGAAAAATAAATACCATTTTAGCCAAGTATGAATTGCTTAAATCTAAGAGAGCATTACGCTGACAATTCCTTAAGTATTCCCCCCAATTACATTCTCCACTAAACACACATTCCTGGGCTATGATAAAACCTAAGACTTTTAGTTCCAGGTAAATAATATTTTACCAGAAAGAACAATACAAGCTAATGCTTAGTGAAATGATAAAACAGAAGCTCAATTGTTATAAATAATTCTAGTACTTTAACGATAGTCTTCTCTATTTCAAAATACCTTTTTTTTTAAGTTTAGAGGTGAAAAATTAGACACTGGAAAAAATTATAGGTATGTCTGTGATGGTAAACCAAAGGAGTGTTTGCTAAGCACCTACTGTGTGTTGCAATGCTGCGGTAGGCTAAACAGTCCGAGCCTTCAAGGAAAATCTATTTGAGTGGATTACATCTAAACCCATGCTTGACTGCATATTTTTAAAGTAAATCTTCAAAATTAGAGGGCAGTCTAAGAAAGTTACTAATAAATTCAAAATTTAGCTTCACTGACATTAGCCAATTATTAAGTTTTTTAAAGAGCAATTTACACTGAAAACGGTCATACCAAATGATGCTAGTAAACTTACAAAAATGCAAAATACATGGGTATGGAGTATAATTCAGTGGTAAAGTAGATGCTTGGCATCCAGAAAGCACTGGATTCAATCTCTAACACTGAAACATACCCTTTAATAAAACTGAATAGAGCTATAGAGCAGTACCAAACTGTACAGTCATGTTTGGAACCCTGCATTGGGCCATGTAGAGATTAGTCACACTTGTTAGATGGGTTTCCTATGGACAGCTGTCCCTGAATCAGAGCAGTTTTGGGCTGAGAGGAGGTCACTCACTTGAGTGCTTCACTTCTATAATCATTCCTTTCCTGTTCTTACCCTTCACACACACAAAAAAAATGCTTTATGCGCCACAATACACTGTTTGCAGTAAATGGTTCTTAATGTACTTCTTGCCCCTTGAAAATTCATTTTGCTTTTCAAGGACATTATCACCTTAAAAACGGTAGGAGAGAAAAGCTATGTCCCTTAGCCAGAACATTCATTCCAAATAGAGTGGATGTATGGACACAGAGTAAAGACATCAGATTTGACTTAGATGTAGTAGACAGCAGAGAAGGCTGACTTATTGATATATGTGCCTGTCTGTAGCTTTCTAGAGAGATCTTTCTTATTTGTGTCTGCAATTGGCTTTCTAGGCGATCTTTCTTATTTAAATAAATTAGTCACAAAAAATGTGTAACTTCCCTAAATGGGCGCATTTACAACCTCCAGCTATTAGACATCAACCTGCTGAAAAGGAACCAAAGGAAAAGGGGAGCATCATTTCACCTGTTCCTCCTCCATTTCACAGAATGGAAACCGAGAATCCTGTTTCCTCCAAGCTCAGGATATTGGCAAGAAAACACTTCCCTTAGCTCTGAAAAGCACAGGGTAAGGTGGTCCATGTGAAGCTGCCATCAGGTGCAGTAATGTTTACCAATGACAAACACAGCAGGAATTCAAGTCTAACTGCCCTTGACAGAGATTTGTTTCTTGCTTCACATCTTTACATTTGCGATAAAGTACTTCTGAAGTCTCAAAGTGGTTTCTGAACCATCTGCTTTTCTTTAAGTCCCCATGGACACTTTTCAATTACTTTCCTAGCATGCTCAGAGCACCGGACCGGACTCTTCCTGCAGAGCTCGACACAAAGCCCCTGGTGGCAGCTGTCAAGAACTTTTGATCCCATCCCTACTGAGAGGTCAGAATTGCTTTTAGACATAAGCTACGTCAGTGGTTATGTCATATAGGAAACAGAAACAACTGACTCTGCTTCACACCCTGCAGTCAAGAAATTTTATGGAACAGAATATCAGAGCTCTGTGGCTGGCTGGTGCCTGCTCTCAGGTGCTGCCATTTTAGAACATTTCAAACTTTTAAGCAGTGACTAACAGACAAAGAAGCTCATTCATCTGTTATGTTATGATGTTTCTGATGAAGCTGTATTGTTTGGTTTGAGAGCAGCATAGAGAAGCACATCCATTGTTCCAATATTGAGAGGTTATTCTCATTTCTCTTGTTATGCCTAATATGGTTTAATTGGAATCTCAGCATAACCCTGTGCCAATATGTTGTTTAACTTCTTCAGTATTCAGTTTTCCAAGGCAGTTGTCAAACTTTTTTTTTAGAAAACAAATTCTATATTCTCTCATTAAAGTCATGGCATAAACAGGGAACTAATTCACGCTGCTCCCTCACCTGTCATCTCAAAATACAAAATAAGGACAAAACTTCCAACAAATGGCCATCACCTGCCAGTCAGTCTCTCTCCTATGCAGTGACCATGCCTTTAGATCATTAAAAGTCTACTCCATGCAATCTGTCTGTCTCTGTAAGAGTCCTCTCTCCAAAGTTCTACTATCTGTACCACACTCTGAAGCATCCATGGGTCTCTTCCTCAACTACTGGCAAGGCCTTTTAACTGAAGGGATGTTTTTTTTTTTAAATCTCCCCAGTACCCAGCAGAGTATTAAGTACAACTAAATACTCAAAGACTTGCTGATGAAGAAAGTAAATGAAGAAGAACCAGGCATCATGATATAAGCCTGCAATCCCATCCTAACATTCAGAAGTTTGAAGCTGGAAGATCGTGAGTTCAAAGTCAATTCAGACTACACAGCAGGATGTTATCTCAAAGAAAACAATTAATAAATAAAATTTAAACAATAATCATAAGAATTAACCATTATTTATAGCTCATAGGGGATTTTTATATATTAATTTGATGAAGAGTATGAGGCAAGTAAACTAGATTTTAAGTAACTTTCATTCTACAAAGAAAATAATTGGAAGATTTTGGAAAATCCTCCTGGGCACAGCAAAGGGGAGATGGGCAGCCCTTAGGGGAGTAGACGTGCAAGTATTTGATAGGCAGAAGCATAGCTGCCTCACATTTATTGTTTTCCTCACAATGTGGCCCATATGTGGTCTGCAATGCTCTACTTGACTGGAAAACCTGAGAACAGGCTTAAAATCATACAAGCTAGAGCTGCAACGCAAATTTTATGCATTTTTTTTCTACAACAGTATGTTGAATGAGTGTGAAGGTTGCCAAGGATTCTAGCCTGTAACCCCTGCTGCTACACACACCAGGCCTGTAGGAAAGAAAGTGACAAAGAACTCAGAAAGCTGTGTCACCATACTGAGAGCAATCTCCCTTTCCATATGCTCATCTGATCCTAACGACATTATTCCTGGTGACTAGTTTATTTGGAACTATATATGAAAGGCAAGAAGGCAGATCTCAAACAAAATAAAAGCAATGTGAAAAACTCAGAAACCATCAGGAAGAATGTACTCACATGGAGTCATAAGAGCTATGACGGCCAAGCTAAGATGTTTGTTCAATGCCAACCTTAAAAGAAGTTCTAACTTAAATATCCTATGGAATTCCTCAAATGGATGCTCATGAGGAAAAAAGTATGTGTCTATGTAAAACATATAATGTGATATATGGCAACTAAGTGACATAAATTCATAGGTCCTAGAAATAAACAACAGTGTGACTCTACCTGGAAGCTCTTATCTATGTACCTCAGTGAATCTCCCAAAGGAATCAGCACTGCATCTGAACACTAAACAGCTTTATAAAATATTCCAACTCTAGTGAGCCTAGAGCCCACTCTCACCCCTCTTGGTTTCCTTTGATCATTGTGGACATATTGCAAACAAAAAGGCAATTACCACCAACAATTTCAAGTGTACAGAAAAAAGATAAAGGCAGAGCCTTCTGGGATCTAGAATGGTCTAGATGATGACTGACCTTTGTCATTGGCAAGCTAGATCAGTGACACTGGGAAAATTAGTTAGGCTTTTTGGTCTTGGATACATCACATCTTCAACAAGAACACTGAGCATTCAATCATAAGTTTAAATTCACAAGGCATGTGGAAACACTAGACAAGTTAAATATCTACAAAGCCCACAAAAGCAGTATCCCATCTCCTCTACTGATTAACTTCTGCTAGTATGAAATATTAAGTCACTGTATGAGGTGGTTGTTTTAGTACCTCAGCCTTGTCATTTAAGAGACATATGTGCAATGGCCTTTGCAATGGAGTGTGAGTGGTACCTACATTGGCAAGGGCCCCTTGAGTCTTCAATACACAGAGTACAGGTTTTACCTGTCATCATGGTGGGCTAATCATAAATGATTGGGAATTAATTAAAGCAAGTACACAGAACTGGGAATAATTATCATCAATGGACACAACACAGCTAGGGAATTAATGTGCTTCCTCAGAGGAATGCCCCAGAAGAAAAATATATTCAAGTGAGGTCAAAAGAAAAATTGTAGCCAGCAAATCTATGAAACTATATTCAATATTATCAATAATTAAGAAATATGAATGAAAATCAGAAAACAATGCTGGGCTTGGTGGGGCCCGCCTTTAACCCCACCACTCAAGTGGCAGAGGCAGGTGAATCTCTGTGTGGTCTAAATACAGAACAAGGTCTGAGAAAGCAAAGTACTATAAGAGATTGATGGCGTGTAACACATGGGTGGATCTTCTCTGCAATGCAATTTGAAAACACATATTAAAAACATCAAAACTATGCACTTGATTTAATCCAGAAAAATCTTAACTTCTAAGAATTTCTTCTAATCATTAGAGGTGTGTAAATAAAAGATTTACAGTGTCAGACTGGGTGTGATGGTACAAGCCTTTAATCACAGAGCTAGAGAGGCAGAGGTAGATGGATCTTTTGTGATTTCAAGGCCAGCCTGGTCTATCTAGCGACAGGGTTACATAATGAGACACTGTCTCAATAAAAGGTAATTAAATTTTTTAAAAAATTACAGGAGTATTATTTATAATACTAAAATAAGAGAGAAAGAGCTAATCACTCAGTAATAAAAGATTGATAAGAATTGGTTTTCTTTTTTCTTTGTAAAATGGAATTTGAGGCAGGAAGTTATATGGGAATGAAGAAGACTTTTCTTACAAAAGAGCCTGTGCTATACATCCATATTGGGAAGAGTTATAAAACTGTGCCTATTATGAGGTCAATGTGATAGTAAGTAAAGCCAATACTTATAAGGCATGTGTTCACGTGTAATTGGAAGGGTGTTTATCAGACTTCCACTCCTGGTAATCTCAAAGTGATAAGACTCAACAAGACCATCATTTACTACCTGACGCCTTTCCATATTTTCCCCAGTTTCTACAATAAATAGGAATTACACAGGCAATCAGGAAGAGAAAAAAAAAACAATAAATTTTGCAGCTTTTCATAAGGCAAGCATCTTGCAGGCTGAATAGTTCATGACTTCTCTGGACTCCATCCCCCGCAGAAGATTGATGCATGAAGCACTCAGGTGATTCCTACACCATCTTCTTGTTAGCCCTAGATTGTAAAATGCCTTCAGGTTGAACTATTGCCTCTTATCCTTTCTCTCCCTGATAGAACACAAGAGCCAATTTAAAGATCACAGATAATAAGCGACCTTTCCAAATTGCTAAAAGTGGGTTCCATCCTGCATTTCACCAAGTTATTTCTCAACTACTGTTTCTGTGCTCATCCTACCCCCAAAAATTTACACATATTCCCAAAGAAGGGCTCACAGAATACATAGTCAAAAGCACTTGTCAGTGCATCACCAAGAAGTTGTCTTTTAAGGATATAATATTATGCTAAGGAATCAGATATGCCAGGAAACACTGAGATAATGACCCCTCTGGCTGCCCCCATGAAAGGACTGCATAAGGCACCTGGCTAGAGCAGCCTGGGCTCTGTCTACCATCAATTTCTCCATTAATTATGACTGCCTTCCAGGCATGGGCTGGACTTGCCACAGACAGGAAGCTGAAGGCTTCCAGTGACACCCACCCATGAGCACAGTTAATTTTACATGCAGCACTCAGCAAGGATGAGGAGTCCCTTAAGGCATAATCATCAATCGGAAAGTGACAGTAGCTTCCCATCACTAAAATCTCAGGTGGAAAATAAGTTTGCACCGTATGAAAAAAATTGGCATAAATAAATGATCCAGGAACTATGATTTCAGAGTCTCAACTGGAGGCTCGAAAGATTGTGCAGGAATCTAAGAGAAGAAAAAGATGAGCAGAAGGAAGGAAAGGAAAGAAAAACCTGGCTTCAGAAACACAAGGCACATTAGCAGGCATAGCCTACCAAGCAAAAGGGAGCAGAGACCCAGTCAAACTCCTTTGCAAGACCCATTACAGCAGAACCCGGACTCATAAGCAAAAGTTTTGCCCTGTGCTTTCTAAGAAGGGTAACTTCTAAGAGATGAAATACCTAATTCCAAAAGAAATCAACCATAATTACTGACTGCACTGCATTTCTCTTTTATTGACCTACCATATCAACTCTGAGAGAGAAAAAATTTTGTCTGGAGGGGAATTGTTTCTCTTTTCTAGGAAACTTCTGAATGGAGACAGACATATGGCATTATTGAACCTATATATGCTGCCACCTAATCAAATATTTCATTAAAGGGATATGTAACCATGAAAATAGGTCACCCCATCTATATCATAATTCATGATTTCCATCTTTTTCTCTCTCCTATTTCCCTTAATTATTGAGTTTGGTACACAGTAGGCATTTAATTCATGTGTGAGTTAATGGGTGGGTGGTTGGACTAATAAACAGCTTGTAAAGAGTCCAGAGACTGCAGCATGTACCCTAGAAACCTGGTAGGGATTCTAGGTGGACAGAAAACATCTCAGCCTGTGACAGCAGGTATTAAAGCATTCCTCCTGATTAAGCAGATATGACAGTACATACTCAGTTGTTAGACACATTCTCCTACAAACCTTAAACTGAAAGAGTTGCTTCTATGAGTATGAGTGAGTGAATATGTGCGTGTGTGTGTGTGTGTGTGTGTGTGTGTGTGTGCACTTTCATGTTTGGGAGGAGACAGGAAACCGTTTGCAGGGTGTGATTATACCATAAAGAGGGGGAAAAAAAGTAAGTTGAGACCTGGTATCGGAAGGAGGTCTATTCAGGTTGGCTGCATTCACTGCCCTCGGTAAGCTAGGACTGATCTGCTTGCATGCTGTGGAGACCTGGCTTGCTGGTGGTGAAATGGGTCCCAGTCGCTGAACCATCATGGGACTGCTGGTGACCACTAGATTGTTGCAGCTGCCTTTTCCAATGGACTTGCACTGAGGCCCAAAGCCAAGAGCCCCTAAAAACAAATGAATCAGGTTAGCTTTCATGCCCCTTACATATGCAATCAGTACATACACATATGTGCACACTTATATCAGGACTCATCTTTAGAAGCAGTCCATAACAGGATATCATGTAGCCCAGGCTGGCCTTGTGTGTCTTTTTAGTATTGTGATACCAAAAAGTTTCCACTAATTCCAATGAAAAAGCTATAATGCTACAATAAAAACATATTCATAATCATCAATCACACAAAATGTGGTTAAAATTTACTCCTGTACGAAAGTGAGAATTACAGAGAGAATCATATTTTATATTTTTAACTGAAAAGTTAAGGTGATTAGAGAAGAGAATTACTTATATCAAATCAGATTTTTCCTAGAAAAAAACTAATACTCTGAATCACCCAGCAATGAAAGTCAATACTGTGGGGGGTGGGGGGACCCCATTAAACTGCTTTATTACATTCCAACTCTACCTTCCAAATACTTTCTTTAAAAGGCTATTACATTCAGGCTGTACAACCTTCATTTCCCCTCTTCGTTTTCAGTGTATTGTCATCGGACATACATTGAGTTGTTTTATTTTATTTTATTGTGTGTGTTTCTTTCTGTCTCTCTCTTTGTCTCTCTCTTTTAATTCAAGCAAAGAAAGCCATAAAACACTCATTTGAAAAGGTAACTAAATTTGACATAGATTTTTTTTGTTTTGTTTCTCATTACTTATAATATTTCAATGTAGAAAAATTTGGTATATACCCAAAGGACAAAGAAAACAAGGAAAGAACCCACAAGAATCTGTGTCGTTATGGAAAAGTGAAAATCAAAGGAAAAGAGCAAACACTGCCATGACTCATTTATTAAAAATAATAGTAAGAGTTGAATCGTTCGAGACATTCCTTTCACATGGATGTACTTTTTCAAACATCTCTGCCAACTACCTGGTCAAGTCTCAGTAGCTGTTCTCTCTTCTCAATTCTAACAAATGAAAATAAATCTTTCTCTATATTCTCCACCTGTGTTACTGATATATTTGGGGTTGAAGTAGGTAGAAAGTATCACTCAACTTTCCTTAACCCTACAAAGCAAAATTTCATATTTTGTTTTTCCCAAAATTAAATCAACCGTCAAAAGGCGCCTTTATTTCTCAACAATTTTTGCTGAATTTTCTGCTAAGAATCCCTCAAGACAAAGACAAAGACAGAGCAGGCCTATGAGCCACTGCCATGTTCCACCTCATGGTGGAGTCACAGCACTGTTAGCTGGCAGGAACTCTGCTCTACTCCAGCCCCAAGAAGCCTAACCTCAATTCAAATGGCCTACCTCAGGTCACACAAGCAAGCAAGGGCAGCAGGAACACAGCTCCTAGGCTGTACTCCCACGGCACCTCATACTTTCGTGTGGACTCTGAGCACTTAGCTTCTTTTTTGGATATTTTCCAAGATTACAAGTTCCAAAATTTTTCTCAGATCTTTCCTTCAGATCTGTAAACCACAATTTTGCCTCTCCCCGCCTCCTGCAGCTGATGCCTAATCTCTATCTTCTTCTGTCTTCAATGACCAGTTGCCAATATTCCATTTTCATAACTCTTAAGGCATTGGACCATTGGGGCTTTGTCTTGACATCAAAAGTGCTGGGTATAGTTTTATAGACTATATCATAAATTGAGTATCTTTGCCAATTCTAAACCATTTACATTTCAAGTTTCCTTTTACCTAGGAAAAGTCAATGCGATGTTTGTAGACTAAGCTAGGATATAATATACCTCAGTTACCTTCCCAGGCTCCATTGCTAACAGATATTGCTATTAAACAAGATCAGGTGTTAAGTATTCTGTCAAAGAGAATGCCATCTACTTATATAAGGCATTGTCATTTTATGTCTGATTCCTCTTTGGTAAAACTATTCACATTTATCTGCCTGTAAAACAAAGACATTATTAAGTTCAAGAAATGTGACTTGGCAAGAGCATTAATACATATTTTATCAAATCTAAATGTCTACATAAAGTGCATCATTATTTTATAAATACATGAAATAAAAAAAAGTAAAAACATGAATAGCCAATTAAACTTGTGAGTGATATCTATATTTCAGAGATGTAATGAAAACATGTATACCTGAGAATTGATAAATGCCAAATATGATGACTAACACTTCCTTTAATCCTTGTTCATGCTCTTCCTTCTCCCTGGAGTGGTCTTACCCTAACACACCTATCTACTGAGCACCTCTGAATCTTTATCCACCGTCCTTTCCCTTCCCCACTGTCACCAGGGTAGATCTGACTGATTTGCCCTTTCTTTCCTCTGTGATCTCACATTACACACCTAGAACACCTCAAGGAATTAACTGTTTATGCCCCATCATCTTCTTGTTTTGTACTTCAATGTTTTTGAGATTAAGCCCCTGTATGAGGTATCTCTGGCGTCCCTAGGACCCAGCCCAGGACCTATTTATACAGTACATGACAAAACTTTTCTGATTAGATTGAGAATGAATGAATCAAAATAAAAGATAGTTACAGTGAATATTAAATACTGTCCAGCTATTTCCATGGAAGCCTTCCTTTGTGAAACATAGCGCCATTTCATAAATCCACACTGATTCAATGTTTTGATGCTTCTCCACACTGCAACTGACAAAGTTGAATGGTGAAACTGGTGAGGGTGGTAATTATACACCCATTTTCCTGGTCCAGAATTTTACACGAACCAAAACTGCCCATGGAACTCCCTACCCTAGACTAGACTCATTCATATCTTTTTCTTGTTCTGTAATAATGACACATCAGTCCTTCTATCCACAATATCCTCATCATTTTCCATTCTACCTACTCCAAATCTACTAGTCACCTTTAACATCCTCTAATCACAGAGAGGTGACAGTTTCTGACAATCAAGAGTAGATTTCTTGGAAACAGGCAGTGTTTGTATGCAGCCATGAGAATGATCTGGAAAATGGCATCTTCTACCTCACAAAGGGGAATAAGCAATAGTTTGACCAAGAGCCACTATGCACAAAGCATCGACGTCTAATTCTTTTTCAGAATACTAGACATAATGATCAGCTCCAGGCTACTCAGAATAGTGAAGGGATTTGGAGAGTGGGCTCTGCAGGCAGCCAACCTGCCATCAGCGCTCTGTGTGACCCAGGCAAATTACTGAATGTTTGTGGGCAGCAGTTCTCTCTTATCATCTACCAAACAGAAGGGAAATTAACACCAATTCATAAGGTGCCTTTGCATCTAGCATTAACAATACCCATAAAGGACTTAGCACACTATCTAGCACATAGTAGGTATAATGGATGCCAGCAGCTGTTGTTACAGCTGGTATTGTTTCATGCCTGTCTTTGCTTTTTTGTTCCACTTGATTGAAGAAGAAAACAGTTCTTCATGATCCTTTGCACAAAACAAAATAGTAAATGGAGCTGTGCTGTTTAATTCTTTGCCCATTCCCACTGTTCCTTCTGCTTCAAGCCTAGAGACAATTTGTTTAAAACCAGGTGTCATCACAGATAGAAGAAGTTTGCAACTGGCCAAGTTTGAATGTTCCCTGGCTTGTCATTCCCTAAAAACAAACCATACAGCTTTTCTGACTACCAGATGTGCCAACTACTTGGGCACTGGTTTTGCTTTTGAAATATCGCTTATTTTTAGCGAAAACACGATGTGTTTTTTAAATGTGTTTACTGCTCAAATGAAGATCTGAGAGGACGGCATTCTGATTACCACATACGTTCTAGCCAAAATCTCTGTGTGCTGGTGGGAAACCCAAACGTACTGTATCTTCGAGTTTCTAAACTGAGTGGTCATTTTAGAAGGGGAAGATTTTTAATTAATGTCTCTATTAATTGAAAGAGTTCTTCTCTGGAAGTCAAAGTTGATTAAGTTGTACTTAACACTAATGAAGCTGACTCTTTCATAACTACGTATGCCTGTCCACTGGTTCTTTCTTTTTTTAAAAAAAAAAAAGACATCTGTACAGGGAACAACAAAAATGTAATATATATGAGGGGACAGAGCAGACAGAATCAAAGCTTTGCTGGTTTTAATAGTCATTCAATTGACACAGAGAATACTAACCATGAGCCAGACAGTCCACAGAGATGGTGCTGAGAGGATGGACACAGCCCACCGCAGAGCCTACTACCCGACCTTAAGGACACACCGTAAACTAATTGCTCGTTATAGAAGAGGCAATCCCCACTTCTAGGTTAATCATGTAAAATCGCTTTCTAGAAAATGATCATGAAAGATCAGTTTCTAAATGGTTCAGTCTAACTCACATGCAGAATATCTTATAAGCAGATATATTAATATCGGAGCTCAAATCCTGCTCCCCTGGTGTCAATGGCTCTATGATGGGCAGAATCCTTGAGGTCTGTTTCCCCTGGCATACTGTTCTAAAACAGGAACAGTAAAGCCACTTAACTCATGACGTTGCTCTGATGAAAAAGAAGGCTAGTAAATATTAATATATGCCCCACCATATGTAAGCATCTGTGCTTTCTAGTCAACATCTTCCTCTAAAACACTTAAAAACCTACGTGAAGAGTATAGTAATGAAAATGATTCCCAACTTTATCTGATGGTCATCTCTCAGAAATTTTTTTAAATCGATATTAAATTTTGGACCATTAAGAATTAGTCAAAAGAGGGTGGAGAGATGGCTCAGTAGTTAAGAGCACTGGTTGCTCTTGCAGAGGACCTGGGTTTGGTTTCCAGCATCTACATAGTAGCAAACAACTATCCATAACTCCAGGGGATCCAATGCCCTCATCTGACCTCAATGGGCAAGGGACACATGTGGTACACTTATATGAATCCAAAGCACTCATAAACACAAAATAAAAAATAATAAAATAAATGTATAAATAATATAAGCAAACAAAAAAGAATGTCACAGATTTCATACCTTTAATCCCTAAATGTATAACCATAATATAATAATAAAATTCAGGACATTCAGCAAGGATTAATACTAGACTACAACAGACTATGTATAGAGTGTATAGAGCAATTGCTTTATAATCCAGGATCATGCATTATAAAGAAAGGTTTTAACTCATACTCCAGGGAGTCTTTGAGAATGTATTAGTGAATCACTGGACACTAGGGCACTGAAAGTCACTGGAAACATGGGAAATTGAGAAGAAGAAAGAAGGAAGACGATAATATCATGAAGCACAAGAGTCAAGAACACGCACTTACATTCTAGCTCTACCACTAACTAGCTCTGGAATCTTGGATGCTTTACTTAAACTCTATGTGTTTCAGTTTTCCTGATTCTAAAATGCGCTTAATGTCAACACAATTGTACAGTTGTCAAGAGTGCTGAAACAGCTAATATTTGAGATATATTTAGTACCTGGCACTTACTAAGTGCTCTGGAAAAGTTAGCTAAATTTGGGGCTGGAAGATAATTTGGTGGATAAAGTACGTGCTTTGCAAGCATGAGGATCTGAGTTCAATCCCCAGGACCCACATTTAAAAAACAAAGTCCGGCAACTGTGACCTGCAATTATAATTCGCGGCTTGGGGAGGTGCAGTCAGGCAGATCCTCAAGGTTCACTGGACGGTCATCCTAGCTTACTCAGAATTCCAGGCCAATAAGAGACCCTGTCTCAAAAAAAAGTTGATAAGAGGCTGAGGAAATGATACCCCAAAGTTGTCTTCTGACCTCCACATGTATGTACACACACAAGCTCCTCTCTCCCCACTTCCCTGCTCCCTGTCCCTCTCCCTCTCCCTCTCATTAGCTAAATTTATTAAGGAATGTGTTTCTTATCTTTTTGTATTGTTTCCAGCACTTCTTTTCCCTTGAGTCTCCAAGGAATGCTGCTGGCATCTTATAGGAGCGAAACTTCACAGGCATATGCAATAGATTGGTCCTTCCCTGGATAGGCTCCAGCATTAGGCCAACTGTTCTTCACCTCTCATGTCTTCTTTCAACCCACTGCTCTAGTAAAGACTCTGATCTCAGACTAAGGTGCCAATTACTACCTAAATACCTCAAGTGCATTTTACAACGAAGCAGCAGAAAATAATTAAAATTTCAAAACGTCCCAGAAGTGGGAAAATTTCACAACTGCAAGAAAAAAACAGAAGTAGTGTTTTTCACATTTATTTACTTTGTATGCATGTGTGTAGGTGTGCGTGCCACGGCGCTCATGTGGAAGTCAGAACAAACAGTCAATAGTCAATGTCAGGTCTCGCCTTCCACCAGGTGGGATGTGGGGATCTAACTTCTTCTGAGGTGGCAGCAAGATCCCTTAGCTGCCGAGCATCTAGCTGGTACCAGAAGTAGCATTTTTTAAGCTTTTCAATAAACCTTTTACAGTACAAACCTATTTTATACAAGCCTGGTCCTTTTATCCTAGTGAATACAAAATTGAGGCAGAGTTGAAAGCCAATTTAGATCACTTATAAGTAAATTTTTTGCAACTTTGAAGCTCAATTTTTTCCATAATTTCTAGTTCTGTGCACTTAAATACCCCTGACTGGCAAAGTTTCCTTAAATCAATTCAAAGAAATGCCTAATATATAAAAGGGACTCTTATATCCCCTTCAAAAGCAAACGAATCTCAAATGCTATGGAAAATACTTGAGTTTCCCTCCACAGCCAACCTATGGATGTACCCTTGGATACTTAGCAGAGAAGTGTTACATTTAAGCTTCTTCTAGATGAGCGAGAACTGTATACCCTACAAGGTAGTTCCGACGATTTTTGAGAACCAACACACACACACACACACACACAAACGCACACATTCATACATGCACGCACGGTGTCAGCTCAAAGTTTGTATTGTGATTATCATCGTTCTGTCACAGAACATTTTGTAAATACTGAAAATTGGGCAATAATGGTAAAAATTATTCTCTATATACATAAAATGGTGGGGACATCTCTTCTTACCTCTTCATCGTCTAAGAAGGGAACTGGGTCTCAGGATATACTTACCCTTTCTCTCAAGAATGAACCAAACAAAGCGGATGAGTGACTTGGGAAACTATTCTTACTTTCCTCTTGGGGACTAATGTTAGCCACAGAGGGACAGAGTTCTCCACAAAAGGCAAGTGTTATTCAGAAGGCATGACCCAATAATGTCGCCTGGACAGAGTAGGAAAGACAATCTGATTCTAGGGTTGCAGTTAGCAGGGTGCCTGGGTCTCACATAAAGCCATGCCCCTCCAGTCTATCTTCTAACAAAATGAAAGGATATTCTGACAACGAAGAAATATTCTATATGCTCTGACCTCCCTCACAGACCTCAAATTATGTTGAAGAGTATGGAACGTGCTATTTTTAAATGTATTATTTTTATTTTCTGTGTATTGAGTGCATTGCCTGCATGTTATGTGACTGCATTCATGTCATGCGACCTGGAACTGGAGTTACAGACAGTTGTTAGCCACTGCGTGGGTGCTGGGAATCAAATCTGGGTCCTCTGAAAGAACAGTATTCTCTTAATGGCTGAGCCATCTCTCCAGTCTAGCATGTGCATTTTTATCTATAAGGTTTATTAACTTAGAAGATACCAAATCACTGTGTAGGATGTACTAGCCACTTCTTATTTGGGATTGCCTTTATTTACATTTCAAATTCAAAAACAGTGTAAAATTTTATGCGCTTCTTTTTTTTCAAAGTCAAACAATGCAGATGTACATAAAGAAAAACCTAATAGCCCCGACCCTCTCTAACAGCAGTGATACTCTTTGAACGTATTTGGGGGGTTGAGAGCTGCAGAAGTGGCTCAGTTGTTAAGAGCACTGGCTACTCTTGCAGAGGACCCAGGTTTGGCTCCCAGCACCCACATGGCAGCTAACAACTGTCCATAATTCCAGTTCCAGGGGATCCAATGCCTAGGCATTGCATGACATGGTTACACTTACATACATGCAGGCAAAACATACACAAAACAAATTTAAAACATAAATACTCCAACAGTCAAGTGTGTACTCTTCCACATTTTTTCTAAGTTTTGCAAACATGAATATGTATGTTCTAATTCTAAAAGCAGTATGAGTTAGGCACACATTGCCCCCCCTCTGTTCTTGAGAGAAACCATCACAATATACCTGTTTTAATAAAGTCTCAAAGCAAATACCGGAGCAAATCTAACTTCATACCACACATTCCTTTCTTATATGGCAATGAAATATGGATGTCCATCAGAAGTACAGTGCACAGCCTTGGGCAAGTCATTGTATCAATTTGCCTCACTTCTATTCCCACAAATGGGGTAAGCCTTAGGTGTACATGAAAACTTTGAAACATACATGATTTTCACCTGAGAGTGATAGGAAGGTTTTTCCCACTCTCTGTGCAAAAGCAGGTCAAAGAGGCTACTAGATCAAAGTCATCACACGCTCTCAGCTTTCACGCACAGTCCTTAGAACTGAAAATAATAAATCCTGCATTCAAACACACTCGGCTTACTCTGTAGTGGTTGGACAAATTTGTAATGTTTCTCTGCTGAAATACAGCAGTGACCATGAAATGAATACAAGTGCATGTTCGGTTTGTCACTGTGAAACACAGAGAGGCTTAGGTGAGTGTTTAAGAGTGTCAAAGAATGAAAATCATATGAACCCCTTGGCAAACCCTACAAATGCTATGAGTAAAAAAGGAATATCGGATAGAACATCTTGTCTTCACAGAGCTTGCAATCTATGGACGTTACACTCACCTTGGAAACATCAGATAAGGTAACTGCACTGTATGAAGCTAAATTGCATACAGGAGCTTGAAGACGAAAGACAGCAGTCACTGTGTGAGAGATAATTCACCGAAAAAGGCTAACCCAGAGACATTTCTGAAAGTTCTTCAAGATTTCCAAAGCTGTCTTATTTAAAAAGGAAAGAACGCTCCTGCAGATATCCACAGTCAAACAACTTTGAAAAACCCTAATATAACAAAGTTCACACATCTTTTTATTACAAGTGTTCTCAGAGCCTTTACAATAAGAATGTACATAACAAATCTTTCAGAGGTACAACTAATATATATATATATATATACACATATATATACACATATTTATACATATATTTATACATATATATGTATATATAAAACATTTGTTTGGGGGAGACTTGGGGTTTGGGAGGTGGGTCTCACTACCCAGAAACTAACTCAAGACTATCATTCTAAGGAATACAGTTCAGAGACTAAAAAAATCTAAAAATGAAGGAAGAAGAGGCAGATGAATGTGAAGGAAATAACAGTATAAAGAGCAAAAGGAGGAAGCAGGGTGCACCGTGGGGATGAACTGGAATCAGCCGGTCTGAAGGAGGCGGTGGCAAAGAGAGCAAGGAAGGAGACAGAGCTCAGGGAACTGGTTCATTTCCAGCACCTGAAAGACCTGGGTTGTAGCTGGGTCTGGAAAGTTTTCCAAAGGCTTATGTATTCAAGGTTTAGGTCCTAGCCCAGCACTACCAGGAGCTGAAGGAAACCTTAAGAGGTGAGCTTAAGGGAAAACTGTAGATCACTCAGAGTGTGTCCTTGAAGGAGATGTGGGCCTGGTAGCCTCTCTCTCCTTTTTCACTTTCAAACGGCTTTGCTTCAATGTATGGACAGTGCTATGATAAGCGCTGCCTTACCACAGGACCAGGGACAATGGAGCCAACTTCATGTGCAATGAAACTTCTCAAACCACACGCTAAAGTAACCCTCTATTTTTATGTCAATTACAATAAGTGTTTTGTTATAGAAACAGAAAGCTAATAAATCTGGTTTTAAAGCTAGCCATTACATTTTACCCATGATTCCAAACATAGCTACATCTTAGCATCACAAAGCACAAAGGGATGCTTTTTAAGAATGCAAATTCCTAGACTTTACTCCAAACCCACTCAACCAATTGATAGTGCTATAATTGGTGGCCTGGCATGCATTGGGGCCTATGCTGTAAGTTATGATGCATTTCATTAGAATCAGAGTTTAGCCAAGATTAATCTCTTTCTCTAAGAGATGAGGAAGACTGACAAGTACAGACACCATAAAGTAGGTGGTGCAGAAAGCCCAATGTGGAAAATGAAAAATAAGAAAGCAATGAATACAGAGGCAAGCCAGAGTAAGATTGAGGATTTTATAATTACCTTGTAAAAACTTAGGAGATAACGTTTAAGATGAGAGAGCATCATATAAAGTCATTCTTTGACTTGTTTTCAGAGTGACCAAATATATAGGTCAAATCCTAACCTAGGGAGGGTCCCTCAGATCACATAATCTCCCACCAACTTACCCTCAGAGATTTAGCCTGACTCTCACGTGTTACTCCCACAAGAGTATAATTTTTACAGCACAACACTTGTCCAGCATTAGTCAGCCTACAGGAATGCTGTTCACAAAGTATGGAACTGACAGCTCTACTCGTTTCATTTGATTCCTGCATTACATGACTTACTTTATATATGAGAAATTGAAGACTGCCCTACTCTTTGTCTATGTTTCTAGTCCCCTCAATTCCTGAGCAGGAGCTCTCAGCCTTACTTCCCACACCACGGCACAGCCCTGGTAACATGCTAGGAAGAACACTCAGCTCCCAGCCACTTCGTAAAGATGGAAAGATAAACTATATTCTTGGGGTTTATATTCTAAAGTCCCATCACTCAGCTATTGTACATCAATTATCAACTAATTAGTAGAGGGCTTATGCTGACCCTTCTGTTCTCACTTGTAATGATTTACCAAGTTAACTGAAAGCTGCTCTGCTCCACAGAGACTCTGAGTATAGCAAGAGTGTTAAATAAGGTTCACCCACAATTAGCCCAGAAAACCAAAGAGGAAATATAAGCATATTTTACTGCTTTTTCCCTGGACAAATTTTCTAACGATCCCAGGGGAAGAGAGCAGATATATTTGTTAAATAAGCAAATCGTTACACTGGAAAACTGAAATAACAGCAGAGGCACAATTTAGTAATTTATTGCTTGTTGGTCAGTTATCGGTTTATTGTGTCCTTTCTTTGCACTGTACTCTAGGGAGTTCCAGTACACAGATGAGTCAGACGGTTCTTGCTTACAGTCTAATTTAATGGGTTTACATGAAGGCCTATCTGCTGGATTTATCTGTGGAAAGACATAAAGGTGGTATTACTTAGAAAGAGAAGACTTCATTGAGACAAGAAAGAATGAGAGGCAGTGAGGAGGAATCATACCTTAAGGGGAGAAGGCTGACTCAGTTTCCCAGTGAGCAGGTTACACTGATTACTAGTGGAGTTGGCACTGTGCTATGCAAATGGAATCTCAGGCCACTGCATGATCTCTGAGTGGAAGAACTTCTGGTCAACTGAAGGGAGTTTAGAAACTCACACGGAAAACATCTGGGAAACATCCAATCTTAGACTGAGTTGCTTCAGTGCCAAGTACAAAAAGAACTCAAGTAAGAAAAAGATCAGTAGACTCCTAGTGGGAAAGGTGAGACTTGAACTGAGTCCCTTCATGGCTGGAGAATAGAGGAGAATAAGGGATGGAAATGCTGGGGTCAGAGAGATTAATTTACCAGTTGCAGGACCCTGGGCAAGTTCCTTAAACTCTCTGTGCCTTTGCTAATCATCTGGAAAGGGAGAATAAGTAGTCCTACCTTTGCAAGGGTACTTGAGGAACTAAACAGATCAATGCATACAAATCCACAATGGAGACAGAGCAAAGACGGAAGGTAGAAACCCAGCCATGGAGCACCACCAAGACCTCAGGTTCAGGGCTCCGCAGAGACAAGCAGCACTGAAGGACAAATCAAACTCATTTTACAAAGAAAAGAAAAGAAAGGGGGAGGGGAGGAGAGGGGAGGGGAGGGGAGGGGAGGGGAGGGGAGGGGAGGGGAGGGGAGGGGAGGGGAGGGGAGGGGAGGGGAGGGGAGGGGAGGGGAGGGGAGGGGAGGGGAGGGGAGGGGAGGGGAGGGGAGGGGAGGGGAGGGGAGGGGAGGAGAAAACACTAGATTCCAAAATCTTCTTCCATAAATCAAGGTCACAGGTCTCCCAAGCTGCAACTTAGCCCTAAGCCAACCCTAACCAAAGGCTATAAAGGAAATGGCAATGCCCTCACCAGATGGACTGATAAGGAGGAGCCCTCTAACAGACTGCTGGGACTCACTACATATTGGCTGTGTAACAGATAAAGAGTGTGATTGGTACAGCAATTAATAAGGCAAGTATAGTTCAAAGTCACAAATAAAGCTAAGAAATTCCTTCTTCAAAGGGCGTGAGTCATGATATCCAAGAGCAATGGGTCTCTGATAACACAACTGCTACCAGTGTATCCTGGCTTCTGAATTACGAAACAGCTCGAAATACTAGTTTGCTGTCTGTCCATAATCCTTCCTTCCCAAAATACGTTACCAAGCCAAAGTTTCTCCTCAATTTTTGTCTTCCTGAAGAATAGAACCCTTGTATGGTTAAGCCCTAGGATCTTCAGAAAAAGCCTACAGAGGTGGAAGAGTTATCAAAACCACAACACAATTCTATCATAATGAAGATGCGATGCGGTCCTTAGAGATTTCAGACCCTCTATTAGCATACACATGTAGCAATTGGAAAAGCTTCCTGGTGATATAACAGGAAGAACCTAACTGTATTTTCAAGCATAGAGCTGTGGTTTGGATAAGAAGTGTCCCCCAGATGTGCAAGGTATTTGAACACTTAGGTCAGTTGGTGGCCTTGTTTGGGGAGGATCATGGAATCTTTAGGAGGCACCTAGCTGGAGGAAGCACATCACTAGAGGTGGGCTTTGAATAGCCCTCCCCACTCTTCCGGTTCCTTCCCTGCTTCCTCCCCCTCCCTTCTCCTCCTTCCCACCCTTCTTTCCTCTTGTGCATGCTTAAGGATATGACCTCTCCTCTTTCTACCCAGGCTGCCTCCTGCAATACTTCCCCACCATTATGGACTCTCCCTCTGGAACTGGAGTCCCCAAATATTCGTTCTTCTATAAGATGCCTTGTGTCGTGGTGTTTTGTCGTAGCCACAGAAAAGTAACTAACAGAGGTGCTTCACCACAAAGGAGCATTATGACCATCAGGAGACACGGTTACCAAAATATAGCTGTGGTTTCCTCAGTTTCCCCACATTTAATTCCCTGCCTAACCAGGAGGCATAGCTACCAATATGTAGCTCTAGTTGTCCTTGGTTACCTCTAGGAAACCTTGCCTAGTAGTCTCAAGGAACAGGAACTCCTACAATTTTATAAGAGAGGGTAGGTGGAATTCTTTCTTCAGGCTAAGGATAGATGTAGATACTAACTGTGAGTCCAACATTCTTCCTGCCTATGCTGGTAACAGATCCACAACTGGGTAGTTTGTGGATAGGATCCCGTGGCTATAATTAATAGTTGATTTTGTTGATTCTACGATCAACATAGAAATTTCATTCCAATTGATTCAGTGAAGACTATAATGTCTCCAAATCTGGTCTGAATGAGATGGGAAAAATGCGCACGCATGTGTACACAAATACACACACACCCCAATAGGAAGGGAAGGCAGTCTAATCTACCCAATATAAATCACTGGCATATTTCCCAACTAATCTTTCATATTAGCTCTAACTTCCTAGTAGTTAAGCTTATATAATCACCATTAGAAGCTGCTAAGCTACCTTGTTTTCCACAAGCAATGATTTCTTAGAACTATTCAAGGCAGCACCTACTCCATCAGTTTTCTGCTTCACATAATAAGTGGGCGCCAAGTCCAAATGTAAGCTCAGAAGCATCAATCTGCAGAAAAGGCAGATAGGTCTGAACTTCATATTCATTTTGTTAAAAATTAAGTCAGTCACACACTAAGAAAAAGAAAGAATACTGCCTTGTCCCTAAAAGCCTCCAGGGGCCCATCTGCCTCATCAGCCAGATACTCCTCCAGTCTGTAGATCTTTGACTAGAGGCTTCAAAGCCCATTCAGCTGATCAAGTTCATGGGCTGAGTTATTTGTGTTTCATGTACCTCTGCCTCAAGAGGGGTTATTACAAAAGAGCTGAAAGTAGATACCACTTGAATTCCTCCTCTCTTCTAGCCCTGAAGGAAACCCTAAATTCACTGGGATTATGCCAAGTGTTCTGAAGGCACAGAACCTTCTAAAAGAGAAGACAGAGGAGGAAAAGAGGGAAAAGACTGACCAAGGTCTGGAGGAGCAGCAGAGAGGCAGCCCCCAAGGAAAGGTGCGCTGGAGGGTCTGCCTGCCAAGTACACGAAGGCCAGTTACGAAGGCCAGTCCTTAAGTTCTAGGGCACCCAGCTCCTGAAAGTTTCCTGTGTTCAAGCAACACGCACAGTGGTGAACTCCCAGAAGAGACAAGGGCTTGTTCAGTAGGCATGTCTGCAGAGACTTGACAACAAATCAGAAAAGCTCTTGGAATTTTCTGCTCTGCTCAAGGACTCTGGAATATCAGTTTACTTTGGCAGAACATCAAGATACTCCACCAATAACAACTGAGAATAAAAATTCCACTGATCAGAAAAATAGGGTCTTAAAAGCTGCTGTGACTTCATTCAAAGGAAATAATTTAAAGAACCACGTCTTATACACATGAGTAGATAGAATTAGAGAGCTATGAAGGCTGAAATGTTCACCCTTTGGCTCAAACAACTTGTCAATGTATAAAATCATATAATTTTTACAATATTTTATTTACTTTTTTATTTATGTGTTTGAGTATATGGCCTGCGTAAGTGTTAAGTGCACCCGTGTTGTGTAATGCCAACAGGTATCAGAAAAGAGTGTCAGACTCCTCTGGAACTGAGTTATAGAGAATCCAACCCAGGTCCTCTGCAAGAGTAGTCAGTGCTCTTAACTGCTGAGCCATCTCTCCAGGCCCAAAATCATATCATTTAAACCAAACTGCCAAAATACAAAAGGATTCCAATATCAGAAACCTCGACTCACAGATAATCTGCCTAGGGCCTACATAATCTAAGTTTCCTTCTGTTTCCCATATGTAATGCTATTCTTGACCCTGTAAGAGAACTAGAGAAATCTAAGCATCTCTGTACACATGACTGGATGGTGAATTAGTATTAAAGTGACTATGGCTGTACGATCCCTGGACCCTATAATGCTAAGTCAGCCATGGGGACTCTAATAACTCTCAACCAATAACCCCTAAGATTAGGTTGAACACTAAGGAAGAGCATTATTTTCAACATAAATTTTCTCTATCAAAATAGCAATGCAGAGGCTGGAATGATGGTTTAGTTGGTAAAGTGCTTGTCATGCACATACGAGAACCCTCAGCACCCAAATAAAAGCTGGACACAGAAGTGTCTACTTATAATCCCAAGGATGACGCAGGGTGATCCCTGGAATTCAGCCAGTCCAGTCGATTGGAGAGTTTCAGGCTCAGTGAGAGACCCTTTCTCACAGAAAAAAGTAGAAAGCAATTAAGGACAGATACCCATGCACATGAAGGAACACACACACACACACACACACACACACACAACTACCTCACAAAAGCAGTGTTGGGGATATTGCTCAGTAGTAGACTACCAGCCTAGAAGGAACAAAATTTTAAGTCCAATCCCCAGCACCCACCAAAAAAAAAAAAAAAAACCACAAAACAATCCTAATATACATTGATGTGAGTATGAAAAAAAATCCAAATTAAGAGTTATAGTTAGGTTCTCCCTCAAGCAGTACTTTTATTTATTTTTGATAGAATTTTTTTTTACTGATTTTTTTTGTGTATTTCATACAGAACACATTAACCAATCTTAATCTCTTTTACATCCCCGTCCTCACTGGTACCCTCCCACAAACATTCCCCCGGGAACTCGTACATTCTGTCAACTGCATTAAGCTCTATTTTGTCATGTTAGTGTTACCGGAAAATCCTCAGTGCATGTTAATCCACTGAGGTCCACCAGTCTACGCAGAGACTCTCCCTTTAAGAAGATCAGCTCTTTCTCACCCAACAGTAATCAATCACCAACATTTCTTCAGCAAAGGTTGGGGTCTGCTGCCCATTTCCCGAGTGCCATGCTGGGTTTTTGTCTGCTTGAGTTTCCACAGTTCTTCAGCGTGCCAACGCCACTGCTGTAGGTGCATACGAACAGAAGCCCAGGGAGTTTATAGGATTCTATTTCCATATGGTCACGTACTTTCTTGGTGGCTCTTACACTCTGCCCCCTCTTCCACAATGGCCCCTGTGCCCTGGGTGAGTGAAACTTAATATCAGAGTCCTTTCCATGGCACCCTAATCTCCATGTTTTGGTCATTTGTGACCTTCTGTATTTCTGGTCCTCTGTTGCATGAGGGAGCTTCATTAATCGGAGGTGAGAGATTCATTAATGTCCTCTTTACCCCTTGTTCTATGCTGTGTGAGTCTTAGGTGTAGAGGTTGCACTGCAGATGTGCTCCTTAAGCTTCAGTAATTCATAGACAATGTCTGTGTGATCAGTTGTGCTACTCTGTAGTAGTCTCTGGTGCAAAAGAAGCTTCTTTGATGAGTGGTGACTGGAATAACTGACTCTAAATGTAAGGACACATATTTTACACTTACTAAGAAGCTACATTAGTATAGGGAGGTGACAGCCTGGGGATTTTTCAAAGATCTATGACCTCTTTAGTCATGTGTATTTGGCTATGATTACACTATCACACATGAGTTTCCTCCCATTGAGAGGGCTTTAAGTCCAATTAGGTAGTCGCTGATTACCCCCAAGATAAAAGTGCCACCACTACACCAGTCATTAATGAGGTTATTTGGTCATGAAGCTGGTGTTGGACCATTGACTGATGTTCTCTCTTAGCAGCTTGTGTAGTGCTCTCCAGAACTATGAAAGCTAACCTGGAAAGGTGACTTCAAGGTCAGCTCCAGCTGCATTGCTCTAAATCCTATGTCCAAAGTATGTCCTGTCTTCAGCAATAGGGTCTTATCTTCAAGGAGGCAATCAAGGAATGTGGCAGTACCTTGTGGAATTTTGGTGGTCTTATGGACAACTATGGCCAACAACTCAAAGGAAGGTTTCGATTCTCTGGCACTTTTCTTGTTATGTAGCCTTCAGCTATGCACATGGATTCATGTAGAGATATTGTATGTGGAATTTGTCTTCAGTCCAGAGATGCAGGGATGGTTCAATATATGCAAGTCAATAAATGTCATAAATCATATACATAGACTCAAAGACAAAAATCATGTGGTCATCTCAATAGATGAAAAAAAAGGCTTTTAATAAAATTCAACATGCATTTATGTTAAAAGTCCTACAGGGAACTGGACTGGAAGGAACATACCTTAACATATTTAAAGCTATAAACAACAAGCCCAGAGCCAACATCATTCTAAATGGACAAAAAAATGTAAGCATTCCCATTAAAATCAGGAAACAAAAAAGGCTGTCAACTATCTCCATTCCTTTTTAATATATTGTTTGAAATTCTTACTAGAGCAATAACACAGGTTAAGGAAATTAAAGGACTACTCATTGGAAAAGAAGAAGCCAAATTATTCCTTTTTGCAGATGATAATACTATACCTAAGAGATGCCAAAAATTCTACCAGGAAACTCCTAGAAATAACTAACACTTTCAGTAAAGTGGAAGGTTATAAAAGTAATCTACAAAAATCAGTAGCCTTTCTAGATTCCAATAACAAGCAAACCCTCCCATTCACAAGAGCCTCAAAAAATATCTTGGAATAAACCCAACCAAAGATATTAAAGATCTCTACAATAAAAATTTAAATCTTTTTAAAACAGAGATTAAGGAAAACACCAGAAGATGGAAGGATCTCCCGTGCTCATGGACTGGAAGAATTAATATTGTGAAACTGGCCATCCTGCCAAAAGCAATATACAGATTCAAAGCAATCACAATCAAATTTCCCATGACATTCTTCAAAGACTTAGAAAAAAAAATCCTAAAATTCATGTGGAAGCAAAAAAGACCTGGAATAGTCAAAGCAACCCTGAGCATAAAGAGTAATGCAGGGGGGATTACTATACCAGATTTCAAACTATATTACAGAGCTATAGGCATTAAAACAGTGTGGTGCTGGCACAAAAATAGACCCATAGATCAAGGGAACATAATAGAATATCCAAATATGAGTGAACACAATTTCAGCAACCTGATATTTGACAAAGGTTCCAAGAACACTCACTGGAGAAAAGATAGCATCTTCAGCAAACTGTAAACAGTGCTGGCAAAACTGGATCTCCAAGTATAGAAGAATGAAACTAGACCCTTCCTCCACCCTCTCCTTTAAATACTCCATTTTATCTATTTCTTCCTTAGTAACAAAAGTCAACTCCAAGTGATTCAAAGACCTCAATGTGAAACCTGAAACTGTCAAGAGAAAAATATTGGCAGTAGCATACAAGATACAGATGTAGGAAAGGACCTTGTAAATCGAACATCAGTTGCTCAGGAATTAAGGTCAATGATCCACCAGTGGGACCCCACTAAATTAAAAAGCTTCTGTGCGGCAAAAGAAACAACCAAGAAAGTAAAGAGAAAACCCACAGAGTGGGGCAAAATATTTACCAACAACATCTTTAACAGAGGTTTAACATCCAAAATATATGAAGAACTCAAAAAAACAAAGAATCAAGAAAACAAGCTATCCAATTAAAAGATAGGCTAAGGATCTGAGAAGAAATGAAAGCAGCTAAGAAACATCTTAAAAAGTGTTCAACATCGTTAGTAATTAGGGAAATTAAAACTACATTAAGATTTCATCTTCCCCAGCCAGACTGGCTAAGATCAAGAGAACAAATGATACCAAAAGCTGGAGAGGATGTGGGGAAAGGGGAGGCTCATTCACTGCTGGTGGGATGTAAACTTGTGCAGCCCCTATGTAAAGCAGTATGGAGAATGCTTAAAAAAATAAAAGTGAACCTACCATTTGACCTGGTTATAGCACTCCATGCATATACCCAAATGGCTCATCCTATTTCAGAAATACTTGTACAACCATGTTTGCGAGTGCTCTGTTCACAATAGCTAAGAGACGGAAGCAACTTAAGTGTTCCTCAAACTGACAAGTGGATAATGCAAATGTGGTGCATTTACACAATGGAGTTCCACTCAGTGGGAAAGAAAGACGAAATCATGACATTTGCAGGGAGATAGATAGAACTAGAAACTGTTATGCTAAGTAACACAGAATCAGAAAAACAAACGACATAGGTTCTCCCTCATTTGTGGATCCTAACACCAAGTTCTTGCACATCAGTATGCATCCTGATGTAACTGCAGGCGTCAGGAAAATAGACAGGAACCAGGGAGTTAAAGGGAAAGAAGGAACCTGAGAGAGAAGAACAGTAGAAGACAGGTGTTACTAAGGAAGAAATAGATAAAATGGAGTATTTAAAGGAGAGGGTGGAGGAAGGGTTATACAAGGAACTAGAGGATAAAAGGAAAGAAGGAGCTCAAGAGAGGTAGGATCATAAAAGACTGGTATTATAAGGGGAAAAAGGAAACACCTGAATGGGGAAGGCATGGAGGGAGGGTTAGACAGGGAGAAAGAGAGAGGGGAGAGATAAACAATGTCTAGCTTGTGTAAAACACCAGAGGGAATCATATTCGTCTAACAACTTTAGAAATGGTGTTTTTTTTAAAAAAAGAAGTATTCATTACTTATCTGAATTTGAATACCAAAACTGAAAGTCAATATGAACAAAAAGTTTGAATGTTGATTGAGTGGAAGGCCTGTTTCATAAATAATATACATATTCTCAGAGGAGAACAAAGAACACTATAAGACATGGAAGACTTTATGGCTTTCAAGGTAAATGAAGATATAAATAAAATTATTTTCCAGGTCTCAAAAGATCACCTAAGCAGAGGCTATAACTTGACAGATGGAATATTTGTCTTCCTGCTACAGGTGAGTTGAAACCTAAACTTGGCCCAGGATAGGCTTCCCTGTTCTTAAATATTCTATAATACAATACTAACAGTAATAATAATAACAACTATAAGTAAAATCCTTATTTTTATCTTCTTGCACCAGGAAAGAGCACCTTGAAAGAAATCCACAGTTTGCAATTAAAATGTTATGGTAAGTCTCTGTAAGTCACTGAGTAAGAATAGCCTCTGACATTATGAAGATATCACCAGAATATTTTCAGTAAGGAAATCTGTTAGACATTAATCTCAGCAAGCCTTGACTCACTCTAAATTTTGCAACTAGAGTCTATTTGTTTCCAAAGTAGGACATCTAAGGGCAAAATATTTTGACATTTATGGATATGCATGTTTCAGGAAAAAAATTAAGAAACCATGTTACGTTTTAAGGCTGAAAGGCTAACAAAGAAGTCACTTTGTCCATATTCCATAGCTGTAGTCAAACCTACTCTTTCAAATACTCATCTCACAAAGTATCCAGAACAAAACAACAAATAGGAGGCATTTCTTTCTTGTTGTCTACCTTTATCGGGGTATAACAGACAAGCAGAAAATCTCTAAATGTAAGGTACAGAATGTGTACACTGCTGGGCAGGGTGGTGCAGCCCTATAATCCCAACACTTAAGAGGCAGAGACAGGAGAACCATCACTAGTTCAAAGCCAACCTAGGTCTTTAGAGCAAGTTACTGGGCCAACTAGAGCTACAAGGTGAAATCCTGTCTCAAAAAGCCAAAAGGAAAACAGGCTGCTGAGTATTAGAATGTGTACATCTATGGCATATAAATCTAAACTGTACTGTGTAGTTGATATATACATGGTGAAATAATTAGGACAAGTTAGTTTACATAACCTTCAGATCACATAGTTACCTCTCTTGACTCCTGAAAATTTGATATCTATCCTCATAACAAATTTTGAATATACAGCACAATATTGTCAGTTATACCCGCTATGTTGTGTTACATCTCCAGAATCCATTCACCTCACATAAACAAGACTTTCTACTCTTTGGCTAGTGTCTCCCTGTTTCTCCCACCCGACCCTTGACCCACTCCCCATCCCTCACAGCTGCTTCTATGAGTCACTATTTTCAATTCCACATCTCACTAAGATCATCTGGTAATTGTCTTTTAGAGGAGTATTTCCTTCTTCCTCCTTCTTCAGTCAAGCACACTGATGAAATTATCAAAATGTTCAGAAGAGATTCTGCTCTGTGTTCAGAACACTAGGGCTCTAGCAACAAGAACGCAGAGGGAAGGGCACCTGCCTCGTCCTTTAAATGCAGTGGGCGCCTCTGTTTCCCAAGATGCCCACCATCTTCTTTCCAAAACGTGTCCGAGGGGCTTAAGGAAAGGTGGGATGGCAGGAAAACTGGGATAGCTCTTATTGGACCTCAGGGTAAAGGCCAGAGGACGAAGATTGATAGGCTGCCCAGTGAACAATGTTCTGTCATCTGACACCAACAGCTCAAGGAACACTAGAACCCCTCTGGCCCAAGGAGGAGCAGTCTCAGAGCCCAGCTGGGGAGAAGGAGCCTAAGAGGATGGGGTCATTCAGCTCCACCAACTTGTTTTTTTGACATGTAGCCTTGAAAGGAACAATTTTACCTCAGATACTTGGCAAATGCCAACTGTTTTCTCTGATGAGTTGTAACATGCACGCGCCTAAACACACGAAACGAGAGTGAGCGAGAGAAAGGCCAGGTATCCAAAGGCAGGGAGGCTGTCGGCTCTCTCGTTTCTGTGTCATTTCTGTTTAGCTGGTCAAATGAAAATTCAAAACCATATAATTAGACGGTTGTTTATACATGATTAAGCATGAGCTCATTGGACTCTGCATGCCAAAAAGTCAGAAATGTGGTTAAGGGCAAGAAGGAACTATTAATAAAAGGAAATAAAGCTGTAATACATTTTTTCACTTATGAATAAAAATGATTCAAAGGTCTCTAAATGGGAAAAAAAAATCCAATCATGAGCAGAAGTAAGAAACTAGACACTTTTATCAACAACTAGAATTTGTGAGATATAAACGCAAAAGCCACTGATAAGAAAAAGCTTTTCCTCCTGTTCCTAATCCCCTCCATAGTCTTTTTTTTTCCTTCTTCTCATAAATATAACTCACAAAGTGAACATAACAGAAACTTACCTGTATTGTATTTCTTTAGAATTATTCAGGGGAATATTTAAGCAAGGACATTCTGTTCATTTACAAGAGTTATTTGTTTTCTGTAACTGTCTCCATCAGGAATAGTCTCTGGAGAAATCAAGGGCTGTCAGGGACTTTGGAAAGGGCCTTCCTTCTCCTTTTATACAATGGCACAGTTTTCTTCCCAAGTTGAAGTGAAGTTTATCTGCCTATATCCTTCACAGAGGTAAGGTAGAGCTTATCAGGCCTCCCAGAGAATCCATGATCTGAAACCCAGTCCAACCAAGACCCAGAGACCACACCCCTAGTTACAGCAGAGGGCACTGGGCAGATAACAGAAAGCCTTAATGCCACTGATGCAACTTTCCAGACTGGAAAAAGTCACCAGGCAATACTGACCACCTCAAGAGACCAGTCTGGCAAACGAGAAGCTATTCCTGGAGGCGGCTTTGTCCTATGGTTTACCAGTTTCGTGACTATTTAATACACTGATATGAGAGATCATAAAGACGATAGATGGGCTTCTCACAATCTAAAGTGAAAACTGAATAAACTCAGGGGAAATCCAGCAGAGTCTTTTAAGAATGAGGTTAAAATGAATCTTAGAACACTCAAAAGACACCGTCCTCCACCAAATGCCTAAGAGAAAACACTGGATTTCACAGGCTGATCCCCAGAGCCAAGTCCCTAAGTCACAATCTGCAGAGACCTCCAAACTCATGTTCCCTCTGCCTCCTCTCCTTCTACCTTGCTTCTCTCTCTTGCACAGGAGCACCAGCCAGTTCAGTTCTTCAATCATGTACTGTACCCACCAGCTCATTAGAATTTAAGCAGAACACATTTAAACCTAATGTAACACACTACAAAAGATGGAAACTCTTAAACACGTGTTCCAGGACGCCGAGATGACCCGAGTACCTACCAGAAAAGTACGGACAACTGCGGGCTCACACAGTACTCGTAACTATTTTAGCAATGTTAGCCTCCTGAACCTGACGCATTCCCATGAGTCGTGCTTGGGTTATGTACTTTGTCTGAAGAGTCTTCTTGAAATTACTGCCTTACTTTGGTCAAATTCAGTTCTTAGCATTTTGGCTTAGTGTCAGAAGCCACCCAAAGCTGGGGGGGAGGGGGATACTATTTTATAAAAAAAAAAAAATAAAGAAACTCCTCTATGCCAGCAACTCAAATATTTTTGTCCTTAGCACTGAAGGTAGAACTCTTACTAAACGAATAAATATGTATCACTTGAAAGAGTTTAATACCTACTCTAGTTCCAGATAAGAAATGTGATAATTTATTCCTAAACAATGTGGGGCATGTAACTGAAAACCGTTTTTCATCAATAATTAATATTAATAATTAACAAGTATAAACAACAAAAAGACCTTTTGGAAATGTTTTAGCCAGGCCCTTTCCTCATTCCAGAGGCCGCCCATTACCCGTCTCTACCCTCCATGTGGGGTTAATAACTAAGCCTCCCTCATCCCTGACATGCAACACTACCCAGCAGCAATCCTCGCAAGAATGTGTTCCGAGACGCAGAAGACTGCGAGGAACAAAAGTCTCATCAAAGTCACCTGGATCTGGTAAATGGATTTCTACATTAGTGGCTACAGTTACAAATGCACAAGAGTAAATTCAGTTTTTCTCCAGCAAGAAGAGAGTCCTAGAGAAAGCTCACTTCAAACATTTCTTCCTCTGTCCTAAGGATGGATTCCCTTCTGTTTTTAATTAGTCTCATAAAAATACTAAGCAGTTCTCTAGATAAACAGCAAATGGATAGATAATTCAAGAGCTACTAAGAAGAGGCTAGAATCAAAGTGTCAGGATGTTTCTGAACTGATATATAATAATCGTACAAATTTAAGGGGTACACCACCGTGCTCCGATACATGTGTACCAAGGATTTTATTCTCTACTCATTTCAAGGAGTGTTTCCTTTGACTTATAACTGCATGGAAATTCTTTCTTTGATTGTGTGTGCAACAGCATCCTGAGAGTCAAACGCATTCCATCCTACCCCAAATTAAAAGCAGTTCACCAGCTGCCTACCTTAACACCTGGCATTTAAAACTTTAAGCCCATTGCAATTAGTCTCCTCGGGCCATTCAGTGCTTTATCAAAATGTGCACTATAAAAGTAACAATATAAGAAGTTTTGAAAGTTCAACACCACACATATTTAATTTTTTTAACAGTAAATATAAACTCTGCAATTCCAGTACCCTTCCTCCACATACCTTCATTCTATACATTACCATTATTCTTTAGGAACAATGATCAGAGTCATCAACAAAGGCACCTCAAGCTTAAATGATTCATGTTCCTTGGCCACTGCCCTCCAAAGCATTGGAAGTTAAGAAGTCTGCACAGCGGGGCTCCCATAGGCAGTGTCTGCTTGGGTACAAATGTAGGCATAGAGGTACTTAAGTCTTGCTGTTTGCTGGGGGTCTCAGAAGGCTGTGCGGAGTGTTTTGCATACATTTCCTGGGCTACGTGCTCTGAGGTTTCATAAAAGCAGCAGGCATATTCAGGGACTGCTAAGAGAGTCAGTCAGGCTAGAACACAGCGAGCCTCTGACAAATGCAGCCTAAGAAACAATGTCTCCCTTCAAGTGGAACTGTGGGTGAAGTCAGCCAGTCCAGACCGGTGCAAACAATGCTGGGCAGGTCATTAACTTGCCTGGGTCAGAGCAGACAGCAGTGAGCTCACCTACCTTTCTGGAAGCTCTATTTTAGCTGCTGAGTTTATACAAATAAAACCCATAATTTTCTAATGGCTGAACTAAGAATGTGTTTGGAAATAGCTAACTCTGCAAGCCCTGCAGAAGACATCCAGGGAATTCACAAAAGTACATCTACAGTTGTTGTTCAAGTATGCACACAGCTCTATAATAGCTACAGATGTATTACTCTGAAAATAAGCAACTGTATAAGCATACCTGAGCTGGGTTTTCAATACTGTGTGTGTGTGTGTGTGTGTGTGTGTGTGTGTGTGTGTGTGTGTGTGTGTGTTGTAAGTGAAGTGGTTGCTGTGTTATTGGGTTTGCCTCCCTCTCCTTTCTCTCTGGCAGAAATGAGTGCGTTAGTTGTTAACTACACAAAGGAGTTAACGTTTAACTTGAAGGGTGGGAATGCTTGAACAACTATTCCTCCCCCTACTCCTTTTTATTACAGCAAAAATAGCTTCAGGAAAAATCCTACTAATTATCGCTGATTTGGGGTGAGATCTGGCCCCATCGGTTTCCTTCTGCACTCACAGCCTCATTTCATCAGAAGGTCCTTGCATACACATGCCATTTAGGGCACTCTGAACCCTCTATCAGTCTACTCCCAGGACCAACTGAAGTGTGACCCCTTCCTTGAATGAACTTTCCAGGTTCCCAGCTCCTAGTCCATCTTCAAAGTGCTTCAGCCTTCCTCCATGCTCCTCAGTAATACTTTTTTGTGCATCTTTTATTGTTATTGATCAGTTGTACAGAATAGAAACATTACCTTACCTTCCCTGTAACTGGCAAGCCAGTAGGGACAGGAGCTGTGCCTTATCTGCCTTCAGACCCCATTCCCCAGGCTAGCTTTTGGCAGAAGGCAGGTACCCAGGTAAAGCCTAAAATAGGGTTTTATTATCTGAAAAAAAGTAAAATGGGAGCTGCAATGAAAAGCCCAGTGGGACAGTGCTGGACTGTCTCTGCTTGCTGCCCCACCCAGATCCTCAGTCCTCACAAGCACAAACTACATCTCATGGAACCCACAGCTTCCACCACTGATGTAGTCCTCTGCAAAGTGTTCATCTCGTCACCTTGTCTGCAGAGGCCTGAAATCTCTGTGTCCTCTCCCCTCTGTCAGCTGGTCATAGGTACCACATAGGAGATAGAGAGGTTAACTAGCTGACAGAATAAGAACACATGCCCTCCCCAAACCTTCCACCTCATACTGTTAAAACTAATGGAACTACTATCAATAATAATGACTCACGATTCACTTACACACTGAAAATGTGAACTGACATTAACGGGAGGCTTGTTTAGCAGCTTCCTACTTTGATTAATCATTTGTCTCCTACAACTCTGAATATTACCAACTCGTCTCACAGGAGAAGAAACCCAAGGTTCAAAAGGCACAGTACTTGTTAAAAGTGAGGATTCCAAGCCAGGTAGCACAAGTGAAAAGAATGCACACCGATGTATTCGAGTTCACACACTTTCACACAACTGGACAAATACTTCCAAGTGGTAAGAAACCCAGTCTTCTTCCAGAGGTGAGCCACACACTCTCAGTCTGCAACAACTCAGCTTCTATGTATAAGCAACAGCCAGAAATGGCACCTAAACCTACTCTGTGTAGGGTTACCATTAAAGGGGCCAGCCCCCCACCTAAACAACACTAGTACAACCTCTGCAGCAGAGGAGAAATGTCTAATATGCAATCTCTCTTACTTTCAGGAATTTTTAGTGCAAAACATAATGTTTATTGGTTCATTCATTTATTCACGCAAGCTCCAACTGCCTGGTGTCAGAGGTAAATCAGATCGAGAGAATAATAGCATGAAATGATGACAGGTAAAATAATAAAATAAAATAAAAAGGCTGATACGATACTACAGAACAGTTGGTAGTGCTGCTGATGATAACAATGACATTTAGAACAGCTCCTAAAAACACTCATCTGCTAAAATCCCCTATAGAAAAGATTTACTAACTTATTATTTATTGCATAATCTTGAGTGCACATAACATATTAGGAGCCAGAGATATATGAATACAGTACACATACTGCATACACACATGCATGAGCACAAGGCCAGTCACTATCAAGTACAACACATGAAAGAGAAAACACCATTAACGGGCAATGCCCCATGCAAACCTGACCTTGTATAGGATCAGTTTCTGTTAGAAGTCAATGTACCTTGAAAATCTTTAGAAATTCTGCCTCTGTGGCCTAAGTGTTCATCTTGTAGAACTGTACTGACTTAAAGGTACAGTCTAACCAGCCAGCAACTGTCTCAGCAAGCAACTGTTCCCTGCTTTCACTATCCAACAAAAACACTGCTATAAGGAAGAGAGAAGTGTGGGCAGGCTAAAAAGTATGGAGGCCAGAAGACTTTGCCACAGCAAAGCCACGAGGCCAGTTTGGTCTGTGGCTATATGGCTGAGTGAATTTGGCCAAATCACTTCACACAGCTTGGTGATATCATATAATGAACTACCTAGCTCTTGGCCCTGTGCAAAACTGATGTTCAATAAATGTTCATTTCTCTTCACACGTACAGTTCACATATGAATAATCTGAAATCCTCATAATCCAAAAACCACCTTTAAACCAGAAAAGGTGAGAAAAGATCTCCAAGGGCTTCCCTAAGAGAACAGATGTGCTCATCCCACTATACTTTGAATTCCTACAATTATGTACTAGGAAGAAATATTAGACATTGTACATACAATCTTTTTATTTTAAAGGTATTAAAACTCAAGTCATAGAGGTAAAGTGACTTTGCCGTGCCACATAGCTAATTAGTGGTATAGTCAGTCCCACAAAAATCCCAGACACCTAACTTAACTCTCTTTCTAATGTATCCTGTTATCATTATTGGCTGCAAATTAGAAAGAGTCCTACTGGTACAAATACCTTGGAAGCATTGAAAAACAGCTTTCACTATCAAAACAGTAAAGGTGGGTGTATGGTGGACTTCTACCCAGTGAGCAGTGGGTTTAGGACAAGAGCCTTCGTCAAAGGTTCAGTGCTAAAGTAGGAAAAGGCACACGAAGAGGAGGAACCAGGACAAGAAGAAAAACAGACACCTTGCCTTTATAAATGCGTCTAAAGATTAATCTATTTAAGTCTACAAATGGAATCTGAAAATTGTCCCAGAGAGATTTCTCTCTTCTTTTTGTCTTCAAGTCGAAAGAATATCAAAGCTGACACTCCCACAGATCAGAAAATGTGTCTGCATTTCCAAAAGCAAAGAGAAAAGAGATTGTTTAGTTCCAGCATTTTACAAAAGAGATTCAGTTTGAGTTTGTTCCTATGTTCCTAAACCTAAGGTTGAGAAGAACCATGATTAACCACATGTTTCAGTAGAAAGGGATGGGGTTACTTCTCTGCCAAATGTAAATGTGCCGTGGAGCCAACATTGAGGTCGCTCAGGAACAGCAAGCCCCTTGCTAAGAAAAGGAGAAAAGGTTTCATTTAAGCATATCACACTTGACAGCATAATTTTTTAAAAGATTTCCATCTCAAAGGAAGTTTACAAGCGGTGGGTGAGGCTAGAGGGCTCTTATTTCCTGGCATCCTAAGAACTGCAGAACAATCATCCAATTAGCAGTTATAGACTGAGGGAATTCCTTTGCATTGTAGCCTCACTTTCTTTGTCTTTGCTCTGAAGAGAAGTTCTGCCTTCAGGAGCCTGAAATAATGAAAGGGCTCTCCTCTGTGTCAGTGCCTTTGGATGGAGCCCCTGGCATGGAGACCTTGCTGGTAATGAAGCGGAAGAAGCAACTGTCCTTAGTTGACCTGCTCATATGCCCCAGCAAGGGGCCGTCCTAGCAGAAGGCCTCAAGGAACCGTGGGCCTCTTAAAGGTAACAGAAAATGGTCATTTGGGGTGACATTTCCTCATAGGCATAGAAAACTATAAAACCTCACACAGCACTTAGTTCTAGTCAACAATAATTTAAGAGATGTCCAGTTCACAATGGTCCTCTATGGAAAAACCAGAACCTCAAACCTTCCCCAGACCTGTGTCTCATCTAGTCAAACTACAAGAAGCACAAACTTTTCCACAATTTTTCAAACCACTAATAGTGATACTTAGGAAGTTCATGAGAACTCTGCTTCCCTCAGTGTCCTTCAACCACAAAGGGCACATGAGTTTTGGGAAAGAATACAGCTCAATCACAGAAAGAACTTTCTAGAAATCAGAAGTGACTAAGAATACCCTGTACAGCATAAAGCTTTTATCTCCAGAAGCTGCTAAGATATTGCAAGAATATAGGGAAAAGAGGGAAAATATCTAGTTATCCCCAGCTCGCTCGTGTCCCGGGGCTTCAAACAGTGTCAAGTTAGACTCTTCATGAAAGTTAGGGGAACTGTGACATTGCCATCCAAAAGCTAGTCTCTCTGCATTATCCACTCTTACTTAAAGTGAAACGAGGTAGGTAACTTAACTTCTCTAAGTCTAAAGTTCATCACAAACAAAATGAAGACAAAAGATTAAATGATTTCCCACATCCCTTCCAGGTTTAAGAAATCATTTCTGAATAAAAATCAAATATATTCTGAATAAATATTGAATTTACTCTTTTCACCACATTTCAGAAGTGCCATCTCCCCAAACAACCCAAAAGGGTCTGCTAAAAATACTTTTCAAAAGTAAATTTCAATATGGTGATAAGACACAATATAAATATGGCATAAACAATAGGTTTCTTATGTAGCAGCAACTGTAAATCTCAAAATATAATAAAAACATTTTAATTCCCAGGAACAGTATCTAATGCAAAACAAGAAGCATTTTCCACAAAGATATAAATAATTACAGATATATACATGTTCTTACAAATGAAAAGTAAACATAGGAAAGTATAGTGATTCTTCTTTTTTTAATATCTTATTTGTCAGTTTTATTTTGTGTGTGAGTGCATTGCCTCCATGTATGTATGTGCACCCATGTTATGCAATGCCCATGGAGGCCAAAGAGGGCATCAGATCTGCCGGAACTGGAGTTATGGATGGTTGTTACCTCATGTGGGTGCTGGGAACTGGACCTAGGTCCTCTGCAAGAGCAGCCAGTGCTCTTAAAACCACTGAGTCACCTCTCCAACACTGTATGTTGATTCTTCTAAACTATTTTATAGTTTTCACGAAGTTTCAGCTTCTTACTGACATTTCACTGCAGGTGCACTTTGTGTTCCAAAAAGATAAAAACGATTGGCTAAAATGAACATGGAGCAGAAGCACAATGTCAGGATCTCAGATATATAAGAAGTGCCACGCAACAACATTGCAAACCACTTGGAAGAGGGATCAATGAATACTAGTGAAGGGCAACTGTTTAGTACAGCTTGGGAGAAAAGTCAAAGCTGAATTTACATTTACATTATAAGTGTTCTGATCATCTACTGCTTTGCATCTTAGTACCCTTAAAGCAATAATTTACTATCTTTTGAGGTTCTGGGAATTGGCTGGGCCATGAGGGGGGTCTCTGGGATACTACAGTCATATGTTAGCTAAGGCTAGAGTCACCTGAAGGTTGGGCTGGATGGAAATCTAAAGTGGTTCACTTCCATACCCCCTGGGGAGCTAGCTGTCAGCATGGGGTTCAACTGGGGCACGAATGGAAGCACATGGTCACAGCACATGACCTGGGCTTCTCGCAAAATGTCAGGGTATTCTAAAAGGCAGAAAGAGGGACCTATGTTGCTATTTAAGAACCATGCCGGCCTTTGGGGGCTGGAGAGATGGCTCAATGGGTAAAGTGCTTGCTGTGTAAGCATTCAAACATGAGCCCTGATCCCCAGGACCCATGTAAAGCGGGGGCATATCAGCCAGTGTAACCCAGGCAGCAGAGGAACAGATACATGTAGATCCCGAGAGCTCACTACACAGTCAAGTTAGCTGAAATAATGAGCTGCAAGTTCACTGACAGAATCTGTCTTTAAAAATAAGGTGAAACGTAACAGAGAAAGACACTCAACATTAACCTCTGGCCTTCACATATTCAAGTATGTGAGGTAAGTACACCTTACACAGAGGTGCACACACAGAGAGACAGACACACACACACACACACACACAGACAGCAAACAAAAAGTTTTGTTAAAAATGATGCCTACAACAGGCACAGTTCTCTTCTGCCATGTTATTAGCCAAAGCCAAGTCAGGACCCATTTAGATCAAAAGAGGCAGAGAAACAGACCATTGATGGACAAAACCATACAGCAAAAGAGCCAGTCAAATGGGAGGTATGACTTCAGTCATCAGTAGGCAAACACAAACCCAGGAAAATAAAGAAGCAAAATGTGCTCGGCATAGTGGCTCACACCTTTAATCTCTGCACTTAGGAAGCTTCAGACAGGTGGATCGCTGTGTGATCGAGGCCCACCTGGTCTCTATGGTGAGTTCCAAGCCATCTGGGGCTATAGGGAGACTCTGTCTCAAACACAAACACACACACACACACACACACACACACACACACACACATAATAAAATGTGTGGAGGGGTGTAGGCTCATTTAATATAAATGAGTTCATGTCTCTATAAAGATATAGGCTCAATTAGGACCATAAAGAAAATATAAAAGCAAACTGAAGACTAGGAAATCAGTCACCCTTCTATTCAAAAGCAGTTAAAGGTAATATATAAAGAGGTCTTATAAATCAAAACTAAGGACAAACATTCCTACAGGACTTACATGGTTCCTAAAAGAAGGATCCAGTAGACGAGGCAAAAATAGACTGTGTTCTGACAGTAGGTTGAATCAACAGTGTAATGTGTGATATAAATCTTTTGGGAAGCAACTTCTTAGTACAGTCAAGGGCATTTAAAATGTTGATCTGACCCCATAATCTACTCTAAGGAAATAATCAGAGGTTTACATCATCATTTTAATGATATTCATGATCATTTTAATTTTTGCTTTCTTAAAAAATTATAGCATACATTTGATAACATACCTTGAAAATTCTTCTGAACTTAGAAATTATATTTTCAAAGAACACTGAAGTAATGGGGGAGTTTATGACATTGTGGGGAAAGAGAATCCAAAACTTTATTTAGAATAAAATAACAATATACACACGTATCTACAGTTTGAAAATATTAATGATTATTATTTTCACATCTATGAAGTTCTATTAGGTTATTTTATTTCATTCTTCTTTCAATATTTAAAAATCTTTCACAGCAAACATGTAGATATTAGTTTTTATACTCAAGGGAAATTATATTTAAAGAAAAGAAACTAGTGATGTTAGGTAAAAGACTAATAAGGTCACATGTTGGTAAGTTACTACAAAAAGATGAAAAGCAAGTTAAAAAGAAAAAGAATAAGCACACTCATGCAGCCAGTGACCTACCAGTCACTGACCCGTTACATGGCCCGTTGCGTCAGTAACCAAGTCTCTTTCCCAGGCTCATGACCCAGCCATGGCAGATTCCTGTGCAGTTGTCCAGTGTGACCACTTTATAAACTTTGTTTTCCCCACTTCAGTAATTAGCCCATTTGTTTTCTGTGATAAGCTTAAAAGATTTCTGACTTCACAGGCCTGTTGTTTGTTTTGGGGGCAGAGACTCACTGTGTAGCCCAGTCTGACTTGAAACTCACTACATAGCCCAGCCTGGCCTGGATCTCTCAGTCCTCTTCCTCGGTGCTAGGTCTTGCCATCATACCCTAGCTTCCTAGCTTTTCAAATTAAGTATTTAGGGTAAAAATCATACATAGGACCTTAGCAACAAGTAATCTATGAACTAGAACCCTCCTGAGTTTGAGAGTCTTGATTAGCTACAGCATCTACTGACACTTCAGAGGAAGGATTCTTGAGTACAGCCCCACTCCCACTCTCACACCTTAGCATGCTGGACAGCTTGTAAAAACACAGACTGCTGGCCCTTACTCAAAGTTTCTGATTCAGTGGATAAGAGTCCAAGGTGAGAATCTGTATCTGTAAGTTCCCAGATGGTGTGGAGACTAAGCTTTCATGACCCTATACTTTGAGAACCACGGTTTTAGAACATTGTTCAATGATCTGTTGTTCAAATACATATACATGATTGATACATACATATATATATATACATATACATATTTATATTTATATATATGTATATATATATTCCAATATATGGAAATCAGAGAAAAACTTAAAGGAGCCAGTTCTCTCCTTCTACTAAGTGGATTCCAGATATCAATCTCAGATCATCAGGCTTGTTGGCAAAAGTCTTTACTCTCTGAGCCATCTCATCAGTCCTGGATCTATTATTAACATGTTTAATCATGCATGCTCAAATAAACCTCAGAATCCCTCATTCCAGTTTCAGATGAAGGGTTACATTCAAAAACCATGTCCAGTTAGGCAAGGTGGCTCATGCTGTAATGTCAGGACTAAGAAAGCTAAGGCAAGCAGTTCAGAGCACTGGCTGGTCCTCCGGAGGACCTGGGTTCAACTACCTGAATCCACGTGGCAGCTAACAACTATTCATGACTCCAGTTCCAGGGGAATCTGACACCCTCTTATGACTTCTGCGTGCATTGCACAACACAGCCGCACTTACATATATGCAGGAAATACGCTCATACACACAAAATAAAAATAATAATTAAAATTTTTTTAAAGAAACAGATGAGGTATACTAGGGAGGGGAAAGTACCCTGGGTAATCGGGAGAATTCTTTATTTTCTGGTAGCATTTTTCCTCCTGAACAAAAAGGAAGAGGAGCACCTGATCTTTGTATACTGAGTGGCTGGAGGGATGCACAGTATACAAAGATCAGGTGCCTATTGTATAAGAGTCCCTGAGTTAGATACAGAAAACTTTGAGGCAAAACTGGGATCATATAGAAGGTTAATGTGAAGTCCAGATCTGACTTTTATGCCCCCTAAACCCTTCAACCCACTGAAAGAAATCTGGAATACCTTTTTCAGAGCTTTATCCCTTTGATTTTACACCATTAAACATGTAAGTGTACTTGTTAAGGACAGTCTTGTATCATTGTGCTGTGTTTCTACCTCCTTTAGACTGGTCATGATCACTGTCATCTTGAAGCAAAGCCACTGTAATCACTCCCATGAGACCCTCATGAGATCAGGCCTGTTATCATTCTCTTGTGGAGGAGCGAGAAGGCTAAAGAGGTTCACGCACTTTCACAAGATTCTCACAAGGACTGGATACTCCCCCGTGAAGTTGTATGAGAAGTAAACAATCAGCTGAGTAGGGGCACTCCGGTGTGTAACTGGCCCTAAGCTGCCGAGAACTCTCTTCAGTGTGTGACTTTTTGTTAGTCATCCCTGTGGTAGAAGGGATTCTTCAGTGTTTGAATCTTCCCTAAGTTGCCAACCTCCTGGGTGCTGTAGCTCCCTTTCGGTCACCCATGCTCCTGTAAGTAACCCCAATAAACTTATTAATTCACCAAACTGGATTTAGACAGAATCCTTTCTTCAGTTTCCTTATGAGAAGATTAACGGGCATTTCTTTATGTCTCCCGAAGAAAAATCACATGATGATTTCCAAGAATTAACAAATTTCATGCCTTTTTCTGTAAGGAGGGCCCTGGACATCTTAGAGAAAGAAGAACCATTTACGTACTTTTAGAAAGTAAGTCAGACAAGGGGTTGGGGACATGGCACAATAATTAAGAGTGTCTGATGCTCTTCCAGAAGAGCCAAGATTGTTTTCCAGCACCCACACCAAATGGCTCACAGCCACATTTAACTCCAGCTCCCCACCCCCCGAGGGGATCTGACACTCTCTGTTGGCCTCTTCAGGAAAATGAATTCACGGGCACAAGCCAGCACATACACATAAGTAAAAATAAAATAAATATTTCTAAAAATATCTGATACAAACCACATCTTTACAAAGTTATAACTTCCCTTGAGTGTGTCTCTGAGCCATAAGTGTCCCTGAAAAATGTCCTGTGCATGAGCTTGTATAAGCTCCTACAGTGATTTCTAAAGTATAGTATCAGAGCCAAGACCATCAGCATCATCAAAGACATGCCCCACCCCAGATCTCCTAAATCAGAAACTCCGGAGAGGAAGACATCATATTTAGCCTTTTCCTACCCTCTGCAGGTTTCTGACGCACCATCAAGTTTGTAAAACTGCTCAGGCATCTGTTAAACTTGCTCCTGTGCCATTAATACACACAGCAAGTCTTCTGTGCCTTGTCAGACTTCTTCATCTGCATACAGGTACTTCTACAGAGGTATATACTAGATCACAATCCACTTGTTGAGTGGGAAATCTGTGGTATCTGTGGATAAGATAAGACACTGGCTAGTCAAGGAGACACTGGCTGACAAGGGAAACAGCCAGTGGTAAATGTCATCATTAACAGTTCTGTTTAAGTCACCGGCCTCTCAAACTGGTGTGACTTATTGTCAAAGCAGGACTGGGTTTTGTCATTTTTTTTTAATTCTCAGAGTTCCCAGCCGGGCATGGTTTTGCATGCAGTTGAAAAAAGGTCCACGTGAAAATCAATGTTGTACAAGAAAATGTTTGTACCATGTTCTTTGGCATCCTTGGTCTCTCTGTGGGGTAAGGGAGAAGAGCGGGTTAGAAGATGAATATTTTTAGAGCCAGGAAATGATTTATCATTCAATGAAACACCACAGACAGAAGCTTAAATCAACTGTGTGGAAATAATATCTTGTTATTACTAGTCTTAACTCTACTAAATTACAACCTATAAGTTCATATAACTTGACTTATCCTATCCACATTTGCAGGAAATCTAAATGGTTATTTCTTCCTGTAGCACATGCATTACAGGAGAATTTACTGTTGTTTCCTCAAAGCATATATGAGGATTGTGCTATCCAAGACGTCAGTGTAAATAGGCACAATTGATAAGCACACAACCCACATCACATATGGATTCTGGGAGCCTTTATCTGTAGTTAATTAGTTTAGCTATTGCTTTCATGGTTCATTTAGACACCTCATGCTTCATTAAATATCAATAAATTTTATCCTTGAAAAAACCTTTTCAGTAAAAATATGATTGTCTTTTCAAGTGATAATCTTGTTAATGAATGTGTATATTGCAAGTATGTCTATCAGGACTGACAAAACTGAATTGCCATGGCTGCAGTACCCTGAAGTAATATGCAAATTTTATTCTATAGCTTAACAAGTACGCCTCATCCGCACATATTTTCTTACAGTAGAGGAAAAAAAGAGCCTTTCTTTTCTTTTCCAAAAATGATGCATCTTTGAAGCTTCTATTTTTACGTCGTCGTCAAGAATGCCTACTTATGTTTCATAAGTTCCTTTTCTCCATTACATCAATTCCAAATCTTTATTTTATTGGAAATACAAGCTCCTCTAAGCAACTTTCCATAGCATAAAAGTTAGTTTTCAATAAACAAGTGCTCTTTGTTTCTTTGATACATTTGTTCAAAGAGGGCAAGGGTAAGAGTTACTGGGCTCTAATCATCTACCCTACCTAGGAGTTATCGGGACTATTCACTAATGCCAGGAACAAGTAGGTCTGCATGAGAAGCTCAGGATCAACAAGAAGGAACAATAACCACAGGAGTAGTGCCTTCTTCTACTTAACTCTCTCCTGTCTCCCAGGACCAGTTCATTTGTCCTTTCTGTGAAGATGACAGCAACCTGTTCACACACAGAACTTAGTAACTTAATAACTTCCACTTAATAACTTTCTTCCTTCCATCCAGTCATTCAACTTAAAAATGTATTGCTGAAAATAAAGGTTCCCTCCCCATTACCATACAGCGTACCTTTGAGTGGACAAAGAATGCCCAATGCAACAAGTGAAAAGACAAATGAGAAAGACCAGTTCAAAGACATACAAGCCATATGAGACATAAAACAAGTAGGTGTAACGGTGGCCAGAGGCCGAGTGGCAGGTAAGACCCATGGTTCATAAGCTGGGCGTCAGTGAGAGAAAAAAAAAAAAAAAAAAAAAAAAAGCTGTGAAATAACATGAGTGAGAAAGGCAGAGTCTCAAGAAGGAAAAATGGTCAAATATAAAGACCTGAAGACTGAACTGGCTTTGATGTACTAGAGAAAGGAAAAGAAAGCCAGTAAGATGGAAGGTCCTCAAAGTGGGGAGCACCAGATAAATCTGGAGATCACCTGCCTGATTCTTGACTTTGCAGAATATCCTCACAGAGACCGGAGCTTGCTGCTCACTTTAGTGCATACCTCTGGTACCTAGTCTTATATCTAACATATTATCCACAGTGTAGGTTTAATGTGAGTCTAGTAAACCACCTCCCAAGGCCATGAATAACACACTGGGAACTTTCCTTTAATGATGCATAATTTCCGCCATCTCTCAGTCCTGTTGAATACCTTGCTCTAATCCTTCACATCAAGATAACTCGTCAGGGTCTCTTGAATCCCAGGGAAGGTTTAAAGTTATTTTACATCAGAGATAATGAATTGTGCCGAGAAACTGTCCATGTGGTACCAATGATCATTTGTGTAGCAAACAGTGAAATACACGTAGGAAGAAAGAAGCAGAAGTTCACAGGACAAGCCCATAGGTTTCAAAAGGAAGCTCAGAGTTGCTGACTTGAGCCTTGAGATTCCTTTATTTATAAAATACTTCAACTCAGCCAATAGTGGATAACCAAAAATGAACATTAATATTAATATTTGTGTTATCATTGTCATCATCATCACCATCATCATCGTCGTCATCTCCCTGAACACCAAATAATATAAATGAACTTTGATGGTAAACTTTATTATCATGATAGATGAGGAGAAAGATGAAAGCAGGACAGTCTGTTAGAAATACTTTCATTTCCATTCTAAAACACATTTTCAGTGCTTCCAAATTTGGTCTATCTACTTTGCCTATGGCAGATAGGAGACAAATTTTAAATAATAGATGAATGATGCCTGGTTTCATTTCCTCTAAATAACCTCTGGTGAGGGTGAAGAACACACCAGGTTGGCTCTGACAGGCCTTGAGACCATCATAAATCCACAAAGCCAGTGTGACTGCATTGGATATGTGTGGGAAACGCAAGTTTGCTGGGTTTATGCAGACCAGTAAAAATTCCGAAAGGGTCTGATGCCAGGAAAATGCCTAATTTTGTCAGAAAATACATCTCCCACACAGCAGCAGGTCTGGCATAGCTTGAGCCACATGTTAAAAACAAAGCAAAGTGACATGTGATACGGGCCTCACTGCTTGATGACAGAATTCACGAGCTGTCTTCGCGCTGAGATTTTCTGGAACAAACTGAGTCCACACAGCCCAATCCTGTTTGACGGTTTCGCCTTTATTATCATTGTTGCTTTCTGCAAAGCCCTTGCCTCTTAGGTAGCTAGACTTACTTCTCATTATGATTTCAAGATTTATCTCAATTTACAAATAATAGTCCAAAATTCTAAGAAATGCTATACTTTCCAATCTATTATAAAGCCAAGTTAATATTTAGATACAAAAACTATTTGATTTCTGTAATCATGCAGATGACATCAAAAGAATATGTAAATGAACTGAGAAACAAGGTAGCAGTCAGCTTTGCCGTCTCTGAGCAGATTTCACTTCAGTGTCCCCACTGGTAATCACTGCTATCTTTAGTACCCTGATTTCTATGAAAATCAATTTTCTAAAAATGTTAGCCTATTATATGTCCAACTTCCATCGGGTTCTCTGCCTTGCTAATTCCTGACACCTGTTCTGAGCTTGCACAGGATTCAAAGAGTTTTTACATGTCCTGGGAGGAAGAACAGTGATGACACTGAAGACCCCTTTGTCTTTTCCCTTTCCTTTTCTTAGTGTCGTTTGTCTGTCTACCTCTCATCCAACCCTAATTATGGTTAGAAGTAGATGCCTTACTTATTGTGCTAGTGTCCTGGGGCTGCCCTAACAAACTGCAGAAAGTTGGCTACTTTATGCAACAGAACTTTATTCTCTCAGAGTTTGGGAACCAGAATCCTTAAAATCAGGTGTTTGCTGGCCATTTTCTCTCTGAAACATCTAAGAGAGAGACTTTCATTCCTCGTTGTAGTGTCTGGGGGATACTGGCAAGCTTGCTTGTGCCTTTCCTGCAGACATCTCTCCAGTCTCTCCCTGCCATCACAGCAGCTCCCTTTGTGTGTCTCCTGTACTTACCTGACTTTTTTTTTTCTCTGTGCCTCTGTCCAAAATTCACTCTTTTTTAAAAAAAAAAAAAATAAGGATAAAAATCATTGGATTAAGTCACATTCTAATCCAGTATGACTTCATCTTTTAACTTGACTGTATCGAGAAAGACTCTATTTCAAAATAAGATCACAATCTGAGATTTCAGGTGAGTATGAATTTGGTGGTGAAGGAACACTGTGTAGTCAACCAAGTATGACCACAAAGCCAGCATCCTTTCAATGCCACCTCTTCCAAGGATTCTTCAGTCAAAACAACAAAAAAGAACAATGAAGATAATAATATAATTCAACAAAGAAGCTTAACAGGAAACCTGTCACAGCTTAATCACTTAGGACCCAATTATGAACTTTCTCTCTCTCTCTCTCTCTCTCTCTCTCATTCCCACTCTCCTTCCCTCCCTCCATTTCTCCTTCCCTCCCTCCATTTCTCCCTCTCTCCATCCTTCCCCACAGTGTGCCCCTATAGCCCCAGCTGTCCTGGAACTCACTATGTAAACCAGGTAGCCTCTGTCTCATAGAGATCCTATTACCCATGCCTCCCAGGATGTGCACTACCAGGCCCAGCTATTCTCATCTATTAGGCCAGTCATCAAAAGGTTCTGCCAAGTACATACACCTACTCAGTCTTACCTTCAAGAAAATGTTTTTATGGTGCACCCCTTTAATCCTAGCACTCAGGAGGCAGGTGGATCTCTGTGAGTTCAAGGCCAGCCTGGTCTACACAGCTAGTTCCAGGCCAGCTGGGGCTATAAGGAAACCCTGTCTCAAAAATGTTCTTCTAGGCTGGAGAGATGGTTCTACAGTTAAGAGCACATACTGCTCCTCAAGAGGACCAGAGTTTGGCTCCCAACACCATGTCAAGAAATTCACAATTGTCTTTAGCTCCAGGTGCAGGGGCTCTTTTACCTTCTTCTGGCCTCCACAGGTACTAGCAAACATGTGACACAGGGAAGGATGGATGGATGAATGGATGGATGGATGGATGCTGTTATTTAAAAAATGTTTTATATATTATTTTTATTTTATGTGTCTGAGTGTATTGCTGGAATGTGTTGTGCAATGCCCTCTAAGGTCAGAAGAGGGCATCAAATCCCCTGGAACTGGAGTTAGGACAGTTGTTAGCGACCCTGTGAGTGCTGGGAATCAAACACGGGTCCTTTACAAAAACAGTCAGGTCAGTGTTCTTAACTGATAAGCCATCTCTCTAGACCCAGACACTGCTAATTTTTACATGAACTAATCTCTTCTCTGGACCCAGCTCCTTAAGAAGGGTCCCTCTACCCAATGCTTACACCTTCAAGGGGATGTCAGACAGTTACCAGTCCCACCTGGGCACCATATTAGGGATTCTATACACACAACATCATCACTTTTATGAGAAAGAGGAAGAAACTAAATCCCAAAACATAAAACAATTACCTCTGAATCATTCAGGGGGCTAGCATGTGGACATAGGTATATCTGGATCTGACCTCAAAATGATTTCATTTTCCCTGTGTATGAAATTCATCACTTTCTCACTCTGCATAATGTTGGAGCTGGAAGATATCTTAGGTATCATCCAGTACAAGTAATCTCATCTGGTAAATGAACATTCCAAAGACCAGAAATGATGTGTGATCAATCCAAGGTGATGGGAATAACTAAAAAACAAACTGGGAATACAGCCACCAACTGTCTGGTTTCTAGTGCAGCCTTGCAATGTCTAGCCTCTCCAGTGGAATTCCTACCAGCACAGCAAAACCATATTTCATACCCAGGATGGGTGAGGAAAAACTGTGTTTTATAGCACGGATGGTGAGTTGGTATAAGTAAGGACTGCATGGATGCAAATCTAGGCCTGTCACAAACACAGGTGGGTCAGACATTTCAAAATTTAGCTTCTGTATTCTGAACAATAAAGTACAGATGTGATCATCAGTCACATCAACTCATAGTATTCAAGGTTTCATAGAATTATTGAGAAATTTAAGTGTGTTCAGAACACTAATAGCTCAGCACATATTAGTTGGTGGCAGTGGGTTGTTGATGTTGTTAGAGGACATGAAAATATAAATACAACAAATGAGTGACTTCAGTGGTTTTCATCACCATATATTTTTAGCAACTCTTCTTAGGTGCAAATCCTCAATCAACTCTTCAATGATCCAGCAATTTCCTAGGCTTTCTTAATACTTAACTTTAACCTCACTTCAAAATCTACTTTGCATTCATCCAATCTTCATGTTTTCCTCTAAAAGCAACTGTGCAAAGCTAACTTTCCAGTTTTAATTTCCCTGAGTGTGTGTATTCACATCTAACTACCTTCTTCAAACGTCGGTGGGCCATTTAGTGTCCTTAAAAACCAATGATGTTATTTCGGCCTGACTCTGACAAATCCTTGTTCCTATCTCTCTCATCTGTGAGTCTCAGGAAGGCCAACCCTGGGAAAATTATACAAACAGCCCCAAATATTTGAAATCAGCATTGTGTTCACAGGCTTATGCCTTCCTGAAAGCTTAAAGCATTTCTTTTTCAGTTTTATTCTTTCATTAGCCCAAGGCTTGCTAATTAATTGGAATTTTCCAGAGCTTTTGTTGTTGTGACAAAGGCAAACAATGCAAAAGCTCATTTCTTCATGTTAAGAGGGCCCATCCACCCTCCAAAGAGTGCAGTAGACAGGGGAGAAGAGGGAGGATTAAGTCGACTTTGAAAGGGTCAGACGTTGGGAGTTCCTGCCCGCCCTCCCCTACCACAGCTGTCTTCATCTTCTCCAATACTGATTTATGAGAAGTGACATCTTAACCATGGTGTTTATCCCTCCAAAAGAGAGACTGCTTCTCAAGCATTATGTGTGATCTAAAATTAGATGGCAAAGAACATCTTATAAGCAGGGAACAAATAATATTGGGAAGCAAAAGAGATTGTACAAAGTGAAAGGCTTATTTGAAAACAAAAATTTATGGATCAGAGAGGAAGGGAGTAAAAGCCAGATGAACACATCCAAGGAAAGCAAAGCCCAGACTTAAAAGAAACAAAAAGATGCTTAATCTGGACAAAAATAGCACTGTTTAAACCAAAGATAGCAGAGCAGCTGGAAAATAAGGGGAGTGAAGAAAGATTAATTCCAAATTTTGTTCTTGGTGTCCTTTTCAATCTTCCACTGTAGTTTGGTGCACTGGGTCACTAGGACTTAGAGAAACTGACATGGACTCGCACTATAACAGAGTGTCACACACCTCTGCCTTTTCAGATGGAGAACAGAAACTGGAGGAGGCCCCCAACATGGCATACTAGCCATTACCAGCATCATCTCTACAGAGTTTCTTCTGACAGAAACTCCTCCTTGAATGCCCAAAGGGGTAGGAGGAACGCCATCTGTCCTAAAAACTACATTCTTTTCCACAGGGGAAAATGTTTCTTGTTTATCTGTTTATAGGTAAATGCTTATCGGAAATGCATCTAGTATTCAATTCTACATGTTAACATGGAACTACACCTAAAGTCCCATTATAGAAGAATCACAAAGGTTGCTGAAGTATCTTCACCCTTAGGTTGATGGCTACGGCCACTTGGTCTCTTACGAGACAACCTGGTCTTGAAAAAGTAAACTGTGGGCTGCCTCTGCAGACATCCTGATAGAACTACAGAGGCAGATGGAAAAGAGAACCAGGAAGTAGGCCTAGAGTTAGACTTTGGAACTGTCAGAAAGTACAGAGTCCTCACTGCCACTGCAAGTGAGGCTGCAAAGGGATCAGGGTTTGGAAACAAACGATAGGGCTGGAATTTAGAATCACCAATGGTTAGGGATGCAGGCAGAAAAGGAAACTGCAGAACAGCAAAAGGAAACAAGCTGGGTTCAGGGGAACCTGGAAGGAGCAACAGAGAGGCAAACTCACAACAGTATTTCGAGGCACACTCCGGAACGAGAACACATGGTTTCAAATCCTGGAATCACGGTTTACTAGACTTGAAAAGTTCCCTCAAAGCACAGAACTTCTGTAAATCTCAATTTTCTCTCTGGAATACAGTTGTTCTAAAGGAAAGTATCTGACACCGTGTTCAAGTGCTCCCCAAGGGCTCACGTATGAAAGGTGTGTTTCTACCCTATGGCACTCTTGGAAGATGATGGAACCTTTAAAAGATGGAGGGACTAGTGGAAGGAAGCTAAGTCATTAGGGGCGTGCTTTGGAAGGTATTATGGCACTCTATTTTCTTCCTCTGTCTCTCCTTCCCTTCTGGTCATGAGGTGGGGGGCTTTCCTCTACTTCCTGTTCCTAACATACTGTTGTGCCTCACCACAGAAACAGAAGCAATGGAACCAACCATCCATGACCTGAAACTTCCAAGACTGAGAATCAAACACCTTTCCTCTCTTTAAGTTATTGTGATAAGCTTTTTGGTAAAACCATAGAGAGCTAACATACATAGTGTCTTACTCATCTGAAGCATTTAAAAACTGTTTGAAACAGTTGTTGTGTTTATTAACAAACAATAATATTATAAGGTTAAAGATGACCAGGAGCATCTGGGATTTTTCTTATAACTTTTATGGTATACACTAAAGAGCAGAAAATAAAGCTTAAGTCCAGGAGACACCTAGGAGAACCTCATTAAAGCTAAGAGAGACCTCAAGACAAGGGCAATGGAGTTCCTAGAATGCTCCTTATCATGAAAAGAAACACATGCTGTTTGGTCACCTAAGAAGTAATGAGTATTCAGAACAGACCAAAAAATAACCATTGTTCTAACAGTGGCCAGGATTTGAGTGCCAGGTCCAGTCTAACTGCTAGTCAATGGCACATGCTGAGAAAGGTTCCTTTTCCTTCTAAGACTTCAGTTTGTAGTTTCCCAAATGACCATTAATGTTCTCCTAATTCTCATGGTTTTGGTAACCCTATAATTTGACATAAGGACTGTGGCTACAAATCAAAGTAATACTTTGTTAATGATATTAGGAAACGAAATGTCACCAGCTTCACATGTTCTCAGAATATAAAACTCAAGTTTCCTGCAGTTTCATTAAGGAGGCACAATGTACAGACAACTTCATCTTCCCTGTCTTCTCTTTCTTCTTCCATTTGCCATGACATAATAGACAAGAGAAAGGAACAACAAAGATAACAACAACTGGATCATGCTTTCAAAAGCCAAAGCCAAATGCTGTTCAAAAGAAACGCTAAGAAAGCTTTGAGTATGGGCGCAGGGAAAAAAATGGACATAAGAAAAATACATACCAACACTAATTCAAGGAGAGAATCAGAAGTCTAATCAGGGACTGGGGAGATGACTCAGTGGGGAAATGTTTGGTGTCAAGTATGAGGGTTTGCGTTTGGATTCCCAGCATTCACATAAAGGATGGGTGCAGTGGAACGTGCCTGCAACACTGATGCTGAGACAACAGATCCCATGGACTGGCTGCCTAATCATTCTAGCCAAACAATGAGGTTGTGAGGGTTCCATGAGAGATTTTGTCTCAAAACACAAGGTGTAGAGGCATTTAGGAAAAGACCCAGTGTCAACTTATGGCTTCCACATGTGTACACATGTACCAACCCACTGAAAGAGCGAGCGAGAAAGGGAAGAGACAGACAGACAAGACAGGGACAGAGAGAGAACACAAATGAATAAATCAGCTAATGTTGGATCAGAAAAGATAAAGATCATGCATAAGGAGCTTCTTTGCCACTAGGAAAAATGACTCCCACAGAGACCAAGTGAACAGTCCAGGGGCAAACAGTTACTGGCAATGCTGGAAGGACAGCTCATGTACGGTGACCTAGTCGAGTACAGATTCCATAGAACTCTATGTCTGACTGCTCACATTTCAGATTATGACAATTCCTGATATGAGGTTCTGTCTGGGTGGCGATGAAATTACTGACTAATATCACTATATCCTTGAGCAATGTTTGGATCCCCCATTTTTCCAGAAGGCAAGAAAAACAAAGGGGGAAGGGAAATAAAAGCATTAAATGCTACTATGTTCCAGACACTCTGGTAAGTGACTTCGCCTCTCTTCTCCAATGAGCCTCATCACTGTGTGAGTCTAGCTGAGTCTGGACTACTTTAGGAGGGCAGCTGTGTTCATTCCTTAATGAATCCTCAGTGCCTGCCCAGAGCTGCTTGCTCCGCTGTAGGCGTTCAAAACACACTCGCTGAATGAATATAAGATTTTCCTGGTGTGCAAAGTGAGGAAGGACCAAAGAGATAATAGAATTTATTCAAGGTCATTGGTAAAAGAGACAGTCTCAGGATTTGAATACAGGCTGTGATATCATCACTTATTCATGGTCTTTCACTGCCTGGGTTTCTCGTTTTTAATTTTTTTTAAAAATATGTTATTTATCATTTTTATTTTATGCATATGAGTGTATTGCCTGCATGTGTGTAAGTGAACCCATGTTGTGTAGTGCCTGTGGAGGTCAGAAGAGGGTATAGATCCCCTGGAACTGGAGTTAAGACAGTTATTAGAGGCCATGTGGGTGCTGGGAATTGAACCTGGGTCCTCTGTAAGAGTAGTCAGTGCTCTTAATCACTGAGCCAACTCTCCAGCCTCAGTTTCTCTTTTGTCAGTCCAGTTCCAACAAAAAAATACTTGTTTTCTAACACAGAGACTGGCTGGTTTTTATCTCACCTGTGGCTATATCTTTTCATGTTTCCTTAAGTGCTTCCTCTGTCAAAGTATTTTTGGTTTACAAGATGTCATTTTTGGTTTGGCTATTCCTCTGTGTTGGCCAAGCATCATTAGAACGTCTAAGGGTTCAGATGAGGGTGCATAGATAAAAAGAGGCAGCCAGAAGCAGCACACCAGAGGGGCAATGCAGCTTGGAGCTCCAGTTGAAGACTGTTACTCTCAAGTAAAGATAACATGACTGCAGTAGTTAGATACAATCTTTCTTGACCTCCTTAACACCAAAGGTTTTCATCAATAAACTTTGCAAGAAACTCCTATCAATGGTCTCCTTCCTTTCTCTCCAAAAGATATATACACACTAGCCAAAGCATCTCAATTGTAGCTCTCTAGTGTAAATGACTGTCTAAAGTATATCCAAAAATAAAGGTTCTTTGCTAATTATCCATATAAGACAAGTTATGCCTTTCAGATATTTTTGACTTGAGGCTATTAACTGGACTCTATTTGTTCCCTCCAAGAAAGCCCAAAGAGATGAATAATGATCCAAAACAGACTACACTTGAATGGTTCTGTATATTGCATGCAAAGAAATTTTCCCACAACAAAGTCACTAAATGAATGTCACTATGCCTGAATAGAGGAATAAAATTGAATTGTGATAAAAGCAAGTTGTTTAAAGGATCTTTAGTTCATGTCTACCAAATTATCCTGAACATTATGTGCTGAACAAAGGCTCTGATACTCATATTATTAAGTAATAGAAACATTTTGAGAAATAAGCCAACATTTTACTTTAGAAAAGATTTATGTATCATTTTCTGGTTTTATGAGTGTTGTAATTGTCCTCCAAACCTTTGTACAATGCCAAATTCTTTTTCAAACTGAACACTCTGTAGTATTATGTTCTCTTTAATGCCAGAGGCCACATTGGGATGCTCATGATAACTTAAATGATGAACTGCATGAAAACAAGCAGAAGCCTGTTTATCTAACTTCTTCATTAGATAGCCAGAGCACTCAGTTATGCAAATCATGGTAGAAAGGCAGGAAAATGTATGTTATTTACTTTATAAGTGGTGGACTACTTCAAGTCTCACAAAGCATTTGACATTTTTTCCTCATGGGGGTCAAAGATCATCGCCACAACTGTCAATGAGGAAGAGAAGGAACTGACTGGTCTCTTTATTTCAGGAGTCTCCAACTTGAGCTAATTGTTGGTTCAGTTTTTTTGCTGCCATCAACATTGTCAACTGGTGGTTCTCTGAATTTTAATCTCATAAATGAGACTTCTACTGTCAGACACAAGGAAAGCATTAAGAATGACATCAAGAATTCTAGTTTGTGTTTACTGACCTTTAAAAAAAATAATAACATCATTAACCATCCCAGATTCTGGAAGTTCCTAAACAGATTTGGAAGCCTGGAGTTTACTGAGGCTTTCAAATAATGCCATGTCATAGTGTTGTCAGACAGGAGCACTAAAGATTTCATTTTAACATAGTGAGGCAGAAAAGAATGAGTTTACAGTCCGGGAGCTTTTTAGAGGCACAGTTGCCACTTACTGTGTGACTTTAAAAGACTGCATGGAAGAGGTCTGCATATTAGAATATAGAATGCATTGTTGTCAAATTCCTGATTCTGATATTTAAGCAATGATTGTTACATAAAAAATTGTTTCTAAGAATCACACAGAAAAAAACTTAGGGGGTAAAGAAACACACAGTTTGCAACTTCTTCCCAACAGTTCAGAAAAGAGAAAGAATAATGAAACAAATACAGTAAAAATATTCAGAGCTGGATAAAGAATATAAGCGAATTTTGTGAATTAACAGACTTTTCTATCAAATCCAAGATTATATCAAAACAAAGACAAAATAAATCACAGGCATTTAAGTGGCAATAAGTAAAAAGTCACTACATACTAAATTTCCTTGGATACAATGTCTTCATGATAAAAACGAGGGGGGATTAAATGTTTTTCACTGTCTCATGGGCACAAGAAGGCTGTGATGCACAAGAACTCACGATAGCTGTGGCTGCCTTCATAGGACAGACACAATACTGAGTCTTTAAATATTCAGTCACCGGTGGGGGAGGGGCTGACGGGGCCCCTGTTCGGGGGAACTAAGGATGGGTGAAGGCTGCTGAAGGACTGTGTTCAGTGTCTTCAGTGGTGTAGCCACTCATGTTCCCGTGGATGGCTCCATACTCATGCCCCCAGGAGTAGGCCAGGCGAATGCCAGTGGGTCAGAAAGCAAAAGAAAAACAGTGGTATGAAAATGGAATGGAGAGCTGGTAGCAGGTGAGCGGGAAAGGACAGGAGAAGGTAGAAGGATGGGTGTGAAATCCATGTGTGAAACTGTCCAAGAATAAATTAAAACAGTACAAAAGAAAAGAGAGGGGGAGTGGGGCTTTTGAAAACTTAGCTAGTGAAAAACTGCCTCCTCTGTGACTCATTTAGATGGTAATTACACTATAACACATGACGAAGACCTCTGCAGCAGGAGTCTACAGAAGTCCTGCCTTCCTGAAGGCTGCGGTGATACAGGAAAGACATTTCATTTCAAATGAGTAAAAGCTGATTCAGGAGAGGTTTCTGGCAAAGAAGAGTTTCTAATAAGCTCGTAATGGCAGTGAAGTTGTGGATTTACAGACAAGTCACTCTTCTGGACAGAAGTGTGGAAGTAGGCCTGGAGGGTCTCCTGCTTCACTAGAATGAACGAAGCTGTGCCCGTCAAGAATTTGCGATCAATTTTCCAAAACCACACGCGTCTACAACCAAGGATTGGGGTGCCTTGGGAAACTTCTAGTTCAATATGCCATTACAGACAGTATAAAGTGGTCATCCTTCATTCCTGGTTTCTAAGCATATGTGTACTACAACAGCCCAGAAATCAAGTACCGTATGCAGGCACACCTTGCCTTGACCTCACAATGCTCTTGGGTAGGCCATAAGAGGAACTAAAATGCATACATGAAACTTCACCCTCCATGTTGCAAAGTCTTCCAAAGGCTACCCATGGGCTATCTGACGTTTCCTGTATGTTTATGGTGTGCATTTTGTTAATAACTATCAAAATCCTCAGAAGCAAGAACATCCAAAAGAGTTCCATCAGAAACACAAAGTAAAACTCATTCCTGAGAGCCTCCTAACTGAGGATGAGTACACAATAGAGTAAAATAATGAACTGAGCAAACAGCACTGTGCTCATGCTACTGAGTCTCATATGAAAGTGATGAAGCTTCTATATGGAGATGAGATTTATCACTGCCTAAGAATATAGTGAAAGCAATTTTATTGATATCACCCAAGGTAGGTTTAGCATAATAAACATTCATTCCTGAAATACTATTGCTATCAATGAAAGCTATTTATCATAATTTAATTCTGCAGGGATGGACATAACTATACATATATATGTGTTTTCACATACACACATGCACACACATGCACACACACGCACACACACACACGCACTAAGAACAAGATAAAGGAGTTCTTTTTATTCATGAAAAGTCTGAAGAATAGCTTGAGTTAAAGCCCTAAAAATGAAATGTATTATGTTGAAACCTAGAAAAAAAAGGAAGATTCCATAGATGCTCCTTAGAAAAAGATTAGATTAAAATTTAGCCTATCACATTCTGTTCTCCAACTTAAAAGAAATGTTAAATTCTGTCTTCAGGCTTCCATTTTTAGGGATAAAAAAAGAAAAGAAACACAGATGGAATAAACCTCATTCATTTAATTTGAAAATCAGATGTAGACTTCAAAATCTGAAATAAGGAGAAGCTTCTTGCTGATTGATTTTTTTTTAATTAGTTATCTAAGGGAAAAAGTGCTTACATCACTCAGTGTGACCTTTGACAGATTGATAAATTATCTCATGATGTAAAAATCCATGACAAAAGCAGTTATAGGACAGGAATCCAACCAAGATGGTGAGAACCATTCCTTTAAAATGATTAAGCTTAAAACCGGCCCTGCAGTGGTTAGACATTGCAGGTTTTCAATGAGTATAATTTAGTGTTGTCATACCAAACACAGAACAAAAGCTTAAATGTCAATTGCTAAGCGATTAAATGACTGAGGAGGGCTAGCTCCTAAGGAATATTTTTTCAAGTCTGAGTATTTTACTTTGGACACATTTCGCTGGCAGCCTCTAAGCTGCTTCATTATTCCAACAACCTCTTGTTTTTGAAAATGTGCCCTCGCTGTATGAAACCACAACATGTAGCAGGTGTCCTGGTAGTCCTTCTTGGGGCTCTCTTAGCTGATACAGAACTGCAGACTCTCTGCTTGGGTTACTCCTGGTCACGTGCTCATAACCCAGTCATGCTTTCTGGAAGCCTGCTCTCTGTCCTGGCTGTCTGTTCTGACTCCCACCTCCGCAGTACATGTATACCATCCTCTCCAACCTGTCTTCAGCTAACACAAGCTTCAGCAGTACGATGCTGCTGCCCAATGTGCTGGCAGGATCTAGATACACCATAAATTCATAAAGGAAGAGATCTGAGAAGTTGCTCAACAAGACACCACCCACTAACTGTGGGGAAATAGAAGACTATCTTTGTGTTTTACTGGCATTTTAGGTAAATAATTCAGAATGATCTGAATTGCTTCTGTCATAGCTTTTATTTTTAATGTAAACAAGTAACAAATTTACGGAACATTTATTCTGTGAAAAATGCTTCTTTTTATAACAAGTACCTTTAAAAAGTCTTTTTATTATTTTTATTTTATATGTTGAAGTATATTGCCTGCATGTATGTAAGTTCATTTGTGTTGTGCAATGCATGCGAAGGTCAGGAGAGGGCATCAGATTCCCTGAAACTAGAGTTAAACATGGTTGTTAGCTGCCATGTGATGCTGGGACTCAAACTCAGATCCTCTGCAAGAGCAACCCATGCTCTTAACTGCTGAGTCATCTCTCCTGCCCCAACAAGTACCTTTTAATGGTATATAAAAGCTAAGGGGCAACTCTGGCTTCAGATACTAGGATGTGGGGGAGTGGCTGCTCCTAAAATAAATCACATTTGCTCTGAGAATAAATCCACATGAGTATACACTTTCTTAATTATCTAGAAAGCCTTGTATTTGCATTTGTGTTTCTTACTGCAGTGAGATTTCTTTACCAGAGCAGTGGCTCTGGTCCTCAGCATTGAGGACTACCCCATGGCTATTTTGTAGCTATTCCGTGACTACTCCATTCCTTAGGGCAAGCTGAGCACTACAGTCATGTCCTTTGGTCAAAACGAGTTACTGACACCCTGAATGCTATTTCTCTTCATTTGGTACAGTATGTGTGTATTAGTTACTTTGCTGCTGCTGTGATAAGACACCATGACCAAGGCAACTTAAAGGAGGAAGGAAGCCTTTGTTTGACTTAGGATTCCAGAGGGTTAGGGTCTACGGGGCCAGGGGAGCCATGGCAGCACAGGTGACTAGAGCAAAAGCAAAGCAATCACCTCTTCAAGCAGGTACAGGGAGCAGAGAGTGATTGGAAATCTGGCAAGGCTTAAGAACTCTCAAAGTCCGCCCCAGTGATGTGCTTCCTCCAGCAAGGCCTCCCTTACCAAAGCCTCCCAAACAGCACCACCAATTGGGGATAAAATGTCCAAATACTTGAAGCCTATGGGAGACATTCTCCTTGAAACTACCACAGATCACTCCTTGGTACAACATATGAAACTGAAACCTGGAGCTGATTCTTAACATCGGAGATTACCACCAATCACAATGTGGTATATTTACAATCCCCTTGTACAGTGTAAACCTGCTTAGTGCTTCCTACAATATGACCTATGAAGAGAATTACCTAGACCTGATTTGGCAGTAAAAATGGTATGCTTTGGAGTGAATGACCAATGAATAAATTAATAAATAAGTACTAAATGAGGATCTATCATCTGAGGTAAATCATGTTCTTCAGGGTTTTGTGTGCACACACTATTAGAAAAGGACAAAAATCAGAAGAAAATCACTAGGAAACAAGCTTAATATGCAAAACATAGCGTTCCACCACTGCCAGAAAGACTGGCATCTCTTTGCAAGCAAAGGCTGTCATACTTAGGAGCTGTACAAACGCCCTGAGGCCAGGCAATAAATAGACAAAGACCAAATAGCATCTAAGTACCATCTAAATACCACACGGTCATGTAGGAAATCAAGCCACAGAGTTCGTTGCTCTTTCATATTTCTGGAAGAGGCAAGAAGTCTGAAGATTTATACAAAACCCTTTCATTTCTAAGTAATAGTTCTTTATCTTTTAACTCTATACGTATTTAAGAAAGAAGGTGAGGGCCACATTCCACCCGTAGACCATTCCCCTCGTAGCCTCACAACTCAATCTTTTTATCATCAAGAACACACTGTGTACTTTTATCTTATCTTGAAGTGGGCAAAAGGTGCAGAGGGAAGGAACATACTAATACCTCTGAAATAATTATGAAAACAAGGAATTCAAGTAAGAAAAACAAGCATAGCTTTTAGGTGTCTAAATTACAGAAAGGCTCATATTATATTAAGTACTTAATGTCCTCATTATTCTCAAAGTTCAGCTGGCAATTCATTTCCTCCTATTTTATCACCCTTATCCTCACCCCCTAATTTGCCCCCAGTTCTTCCTATATATTAATCATAGAATATGTCTCCTTTTCTTTTTAGAAATAGCTTTTTAAAACTCTTCTGAGAAAGAGGCAGGGCATAAGTAAATTTGAACAAATAAATATTTCACATATTCAAGATATTCTAATTACAGGCAAGTGTGTTACTATATTTACAATCTATACATTTTAAACACAAGAAGTGATCCCTGAGGGGTAAGACTTTTCTAAAGGAATACATGTTATTGAAAAATTCTCTATCCAAAACATTTATCACTGGAAATACTAAAGGAGCCTCCCTTCAAATGATTTATGCCCTGGAGTCTTCAGCAGAGGCAGGCATGAATGCTTGTCTGAGAGCCCAGTTTAAATATGCACACACAAACATTTCCATAGAAAGAAGTATTCCCGTAAATAAAAATTTAAGGAGCATATTATTTCCACATTTCTATCTCAATTTTAACTCTCACACCTCAGTAGATTTAACCCTCTCTAAGAAATTCTACATATATAAGCAAGACTTCTTGGAGTAGGAACATATCTTCAGGAGAGCAATTAAGTAATAGTGGGCCATCATAGAATAAAGTTAACTACAATTATGTAAAGTATTGAGAAATAACATGAGTGTTTCTTTGTATTACAGTAAGTGCATTTAAATCCTAGCTAGCAGCAAATTAAACAGGCCTTGAGTATTATATACTTAGAAAAACAACCTGACCTGTGACCCTCTGCTCAAAAATATTGCTTAGACATGCCAAGAAAAACACACAGGTATTTTTCAATTCAGTAATTTAAAAAAAATATATTCCTGAAATTCCAATAATAAATATGTCATACAAAAAGCATACTAATTCTTTCAACTTAGGATATTTAAACCATAAAAGACACAGAGTACCCATACTACATGCTGTTCTAAACCAGTACTTTAGGGACAATCACAAGAGAGAAAGGAAAACTAAATTATGCAAAAATGATTGCTGCTTGCATGTAAGATATATATAATCAATTATCTAACTGACATTTTTATAAATCTACTGCTACTTTGCTTTTGATTGCATATGCTAAACAAGCAGATGCTAAGTCTATAAACTGTGAATTAACCTTCCCTTTTAATTAATTGTTCCTTTGGAAATAATGATTTTAAATCCTCGGCTGTGTTTGCTTCATCCTAGAGGTGTGTGCCAATCTCTCATTCAGGTTCCCAGGCTACATTCCAAAGGCAGTACACAGTGATTCCATTTTTAATTATTAATGATTCATTTGCATTTTATTTATATACAAGCATCTGACCTGGCTTAATTTTAGGTTCTTCCCACAGCATGAACCAGCTCAACAAGCTGAATATCATCCTGCAAATATCACTGGAAACATGTGGAGAGGTGTCATGACATAGAAACGGGTCAAGGGGATAAAGGAAGTGTCTCAGAGGGCAGTGAACTCACAGTGGTGGTCCTCTCCTAGGGCACAGTCTTCTGAGCTCAACACTCCTTCTAGAAAGTAAACAGTTTAAGTAGGAGTTGTCCTCAGAAGTTGTTCAAGGCTTTTCTGTATGACCGCTTTATATTCAAAATTCTTCATTGTTAAGTGGACCTGAAAAATCACTCCACTAGAACACCACACTTTGACCTCCAAAGGTCCTTGTTAAAAGCAAATGAATCAAAGGAAGGTACTATGGCTTGGATCTTAACTGCCACCAAAGGCCTGACTATATGTTACAGTCTCTCAGTCCCCAGTCTGGCACTACTGGGAAATGGTGCAGACCTCAGGGGGGCAGGCCATGGAAAGTCTACAAGTCATGGGGCGCACACCCTTGAAGCAGACCGTGGAACTACGGTCACTCATTTCCTTTTCTCTCTTTTTTGCTTCCTAGTCACAGAGTGAGCAGTTTGACTCCACCGCATGTTCCACACCATGAAGTGCCACTTCAACACAGACCCAGAACAACAAGGCCTTTAAAACTAGGAACTAGAGTAGAATTTTTATTTTTAAGTTAATTATCTTTGATTTGTTCTCTATTATTGATGTTTGACATTTTTGTTTTTACTGTTTTTTTCTTAAATTTGTCAGAAAGCTAACTTAATCTGAAAGAGAAAATCAAAATCTGTTAATAGGATTAGATGTATAGTTCAGTGACTTTCTTAGCATGTAAAAGGCCCTTATGTTATTTTTACAAAATAAAGGACAGGAGAGCCATTTTCTGAGAGGACAAAGAAGGGAATTGAAGAGCTGAAGTTCACTGGATGCCAGGCAAATGAAAACAGCAGAAACTTCTGCATGGTTCAGAAACTTGCCCCTGTTAAGGTACCATTTCCTAGTCTCCAAAAATTAGTAAAAATCTGGACCTCCAGCTACTGAAGACAAATGTCTATAATTTTTATATATTCTCTGAGACACACATATAAATACATGCAAATTTCTTAGCCATGGTAGCCCATAATTCCTGAAAACCAGAAACTGCTGTTTCTTGCTCTCAGAGTTTCTGGAATGATCTATCCATCAAGGATTATCCTTCTGATTCTTAAAGGTTATATCTACTGTAGTTCCCATTACATTGTGTAAGGTATAAATTTTCAAAGCCAAGTGCTTTCCTGCCATACACAACTTCCATCACACAAGGAGGAGGCCCAGAGGAAGTAAATCAATGTAACAAATGTGAATGAAACATTTCTTTTACAACAGCTCATGCTCTGGATTATAACACGACCTATCATTTCTTTTACCATTAAGGAAGAATAATCATCCTCACTTGACAAGTGAAAAACTGAGTCTTGGCAAGATTTGACATATGAGTCCGAGTTCTGTGGACAACAGATGATAACTCAGGCCTGAAACCTGGGCCTCTCCCTTTTGTGAGCTCAGAAAAGTGTATGTTCATGGTTGGATCCTAGGCTGGGCCACAACTCTGCATACTGAGACCTCTGAGCATGCCAAGTGATACAAGGAAATCTCTTCTACTCCTGGAACAAGCATGCAGTGGAAGTTAGGCTCTGGCCCTTTCCCCATTCTTGGATGACATCAAAAAGGAATCAGAACCAAGACCCCGGTGGCATGTTCTGGGTACCTGCCAGGAAGACAAAAACCTCATTTTCCCTTTCTTATAGATATAACATGTATTTGATATGAAAATTTAGGAAAATGTTTTTAAAACCTTGGTAAGGAATAATGACTTGCAATCCCCTGGCCTAGAGGCAATCACAGTGTGCTAGGATAGATTCCTGACAGTCTGTTCTCTGGACTGATCCATATTTTAAAAACATTCAGCTTGCATTTGATATGCAACTTGACATGAAATTCTACACATTTAATCATATATTTATATTATTCTAACACCTTAAAATTATTTGTAAACTGAATTTTGATATTTTACTTTATAAAACTTAACAGTTTCCTTAATTGTTCCTTTAATGTTATGAATTTAGTAATTTTTTCTAACACTTAAGAAAAAGCCACTGAAAATAATATTTCTATACACGTTTTCTTTTTGCCTTCTTTTGATCAATTTCTAGATGTGTCGTTATTGAGTTATATATGGGGATAAATTCAGTACATTTAACACCTGACAGTATAGATATCTACAATTTTTTTAAAATGTTGGATCCCCTGGAACTGGAATTAAAAATGATTGTTAGCCACCATGTGGGTGCTGGGAATTGAACCAGATCCTCTAGAAGAGCGGCCTGTGCTCATAATCACTGAACCACCTCTTCAGCTCCTATCTTCAAATTTTAAATTACCAACATCCATGCATGGGAATCCCATTACAATTCATGTTACTTTTCTACTGAATTAGTATCATCTCTCTCAACATGATGACCCAAACAACAACAACAAAAACCACCATTATGTAAGCTGGGTTATTTTTTTCTAAGTTGCAGCAATATAAAAAGCCAGGTTCAGAGAACCAGACCACACATCTGAGACCCAGATCTTACCATTATATCTAAGTGCAGTTCTTGGAACGAATTGCTTCACATGGATCAGAATCTTTCAAATTTTGACTACATGGTCAAAAGAAATCTTTCATGAGCACAATATGAAAAATAGAAAAATGAGGAGAAGCTGGGTGTTCTCTTCATGTACCCAGCCTCGGGCGACTGTCAGAGTTCTGAAAAACAAAACAAAACACTACAGAGCTTGCTCATTTCTAGGTTCTCTTTCAGTGTCCCTGGTGATTATGGAAACCACACTAAGCTTAGGCAAATTCACAAAGCCAGCATCCAGGACATAAGAAATCTCCATACAGAAATTACTCCTGGGGAGTCTGAAGTATATATTTCTCCTCTCTGAAACTGTACTTGGTGTAGAGGAAGAATGCAGTACTGACTGGACTGTACTACAGAAAGACAAGAGAAACCCAAAACCGTTTCCAGCTATGCATCTGCAGCTCTTCAGAATTCACAAACTCCCATCACAGCTTGCATCCTGGATGCCCTGATTCAACGTGAAGTATCTCCTCCCTATCCTTCCAGTTGAAGCAGAGAGTCAAAGCACATTGATCATTACCACCTTCAGGGATAATGTGGCGCAAAGATAGCAGTTATTTCATCCTTTCTCAAAAGACGCACGTTTCAGCACAGCTTTTCATAAGACTGCTTCTTAAAGATAGGTTCTATTCCAGAGCAGACAAGAATGACTGCTGGTTGCACAACACAGGATGAGCAGATGGGCTAGGTACTGCTACAGGGGAACCACCGAGTGGCAAAGAAAGCACAGCCTTGCACTTGGGATTTTTGGTCCACAGTTTACATTGACAGTTCCTGAGACACCCAGACTCCTCCAGGTCACACTTCCCAGATAACCTACAAAGTAAGTGGGCGAGACTGGACAGGAGTGCCTGTGATCCACTACCACTTACTACCATCCATTAGGTTGAGTCTTGAGGCAGTGAGTCAGGAGAAGGAAGAGCTGGAGAAACACAGGAAAATATGTAGTTGGAGGTATCTGGAGCCTATACTCCCGAATACAAATACATAGCTGTGGAGTTGTTGAGTTTTGCTTGCTTCCTGGCTCTGCCTAAGGCTTGACCTACGTATACATTAGCTATTATAAATGCATAAAAGATAATATAAACCAGTCAAAGGAAGTGGCTTATAATAAAAACAAAATGTAAATTCACATCTCCTATAATTAGGGTTGACTACATCATTTCAGTTGTAGAGAATTATTCCTAATAAATCCAAGTTGATCAGAAGTTTTCATTAAAGACATTTCAGAGACTACATCCCTGACCCATTATGCATTAGTAAATTTTATTTTAAAAATGACTTTTAAAAAAAGGAACAAATGAGACTATCTAGACCAAACACCAGCTATTTAAATAATTTAAGAATTCAGAAGAGATTTTTCTATTTGGGTTTATGTTTTACAGTTTTTACCAATTTAAAAATAGATGTTTAGAGATAATGTGAATTATTTAGGTCTGCGATTACAAGAGGTTTTGTGGTACAACTTGGCAAACAGCCATTCTGCAATCACAAAAAGTCACACTTCCATCTAAGCTACGGATGGTGCAAGAATTCACACCTTGGACATTGTTTCGTCTTGGAATCTTACTGCTTCATTAAAGATGTTTATATTTGAATAGTTTGTAATGTCCAGAATGAAAGTCACACTTGAAATGTATGTTCCAACCAGAGAACTTTATCGGCAATTTCAGAGTACGGAGGTCATTAACGACCAGCAAGGCAGAAAGCTACTCTTCCTTCCCTGTTTCAGAGTTTATCCTGGAGACATGCATTTCTTTCCTTTTTTGTGTGTGTGTTTTTTTTTCCTTTTCTTTAAACTGAGACACTACCTAAAACAACTCGTCATCACATTACAAAATATATGACATCAGTCCAAGCTTTCAATGATGTTCTGTTCTTAAAATCTCCTCAGGTAGACCTCTGTCCCTGTTCATGTGGAACAATGCAGGGTCTGGATTGTAACCCCTTTCATTCTCAAAGTGCTCGGTTTAGAGGGTAAGTCTGGAAACCTTAATTACTGTCTTTCTAGTTTTTTAACCCATCATTCCATCTCCCATAGAATATAAGTGCAAGCTCTAAATCATCATTGAAAAATTATTTTCTAAGACAGGCATGGTGGTGAAAGTCTTTATTCCAGCAATCAGAGGTAGAGGTCGGTGGGTCTCCTGAGTTCAAGGTGAGTTTGGTCTACATTGTGAACTCCAGGCCAGCAAGAGCTGCAGAGTGAGATCCTGACTCAAAAAAATAAATAAAAAGAGTATGTTCTAATAACAGAAATAAACTACAACTGGAAATAAACTACAACTGGCATAGTATTTTTTTATGAAAAAAAAATTGGGCTTAAAATTGAAACATATCTCCATGGGACCAGAAACTATTCTTTTTTGTTTGTTTGTTTGTTTGTTTGCAGTTGATATCAACTATTTTATAGACTCTTCTGGTTCCAAGCTACCAATGGCTACTCCTGACAAAGCAGTGCCAGGGATCCTAGGAGAGGGAACAACATGGAGGGCAGGAGAGCTGTGTGCAGTGAAAGGACGGGAACTGGGGAAAGTCTGGGGCAAAATATTTTGGGCCAGAGTCTCCTGCCAGTCTCATGCCCAAAGCTCCTTCAGTTGTAGATCAATGATAACTGGACCCTGTCATACCTCCCCACCCTGCTCACCCAGGTAGTCCCAGATGGCAGCAAGGCACAGCAGAAAGAACACAGCCTCCACCTCCTCATTCACTGTGCATGCTTGGATTGATCATCTATTCTGGGCCCCAATTTCCTTATTAAAAATAAAAGCTCCCCTGCATAAATATTCATAGTTACCTTGGGAGCCCATGAACACTCCTTCCGACATACTACCCAGTATTATACTGAGCTAGAACATAACTAATAGCAAACCTACTATCAGAAACATTTTCTGGCAACCTTCTTTTCCTGCTCTACCTGCTCCAGCAAGGCACAGATCCATCCTAGTGACCTCTTCCTATTCTCCCATCCTTAAGACAATTATATTAGATTGGCTTTCTTTATTATTTTTTTCAGGCTATAAAATCTTCCCGTCTTAAAGTCACTTCCCAATGATGTGGGAGTCACTGATTTTTTAACATATGCAAGGTCTCTAAGTTTGAAGTCACAAACTAGAGGTTAGTTTCATCAGCATCCCAATTAGAGAAGTGGTAGAGCAGCAGGAGGCAAACAGCTGGTCAATGGTTTTCTAAGCTCCATCCAACTATAGGCTGTGGTTTCAAGTAAAGGTCCCATAGAGACACATAGTCCACCCTGCTACTGCAACCAAATCCTTGGACATCCAGAATTCTACTGCTGATGTTGGGGGTCAGAAATAAGCTGTCTTGCAAGTACCCTTCAAGGTCGAAATAGAGTGTCTACCCAAGATAGGTAAAATGAACTGAGTGGACATTTGTTCTTTTTGCATGACTATCAGCCTAATGTCCTTCCTATTATGGAAAACTTCCTGCCAAGCACAGTCCTCTTTCCTTATAGAAAGTACTACATAGCTTCCAAAGCACATGCAGTCAACTTTGCCATCCCTCCCACTGAGTTAATCCGTGTGATCCTTAAAGATGTCATTGCCAGGATTCTTACTTTGGCCAATGAGGCACCTGTGGAAGCTTGAAAAGCATTTGAGCACTAGAGCTCACTGCTGCTGAGAAGGCTGGTACCTGCATGCAAAGAAGTCAGGCCCAGCCTCCTTGAGATTAAGAGCCACAAGAGAGAAACCCTACCCGTCCAGTGACCCAAGCTAAGGGCCCAGATAAGTGAAGCCATCCTGGCCCATCCTGCCCCAGCTGACCCAGCCCAGACTACAAGAAGCACTTCACCGACCCATATAATTATAAGAATAATAACTGTGTTGTTTGAAGAATGACTTGTTATGCAGCCATAGATAACTGATTGAGCAAGAATATGTTCATCAGTATAGACACAAATGTATCCATTCTTTATATGTATGATGTGCCAACGGCGAAATAAGCAGGGGAAAGGACCATTTTGTCCTTTGGAGTTTGTTCATCAGAGTAATCAAATTCATTCCAACTGGATGAATTCGGTAGACAATGACTTTAACCAAGGGTTTTGAATCTGCATTTCTTTAGACGGGCCTGTGCTCCGTTATTCTGCGGGTCCGCACCACTCTCTGGTACTTCAGTCCACTTTCTCACACAGGCAATGTGTGTGGTCCAGCACAGCACGTTAGAGAAAGCAGCAATCTGAGTCTGTGGATTTTTGTCCCAGTCCCAACTCCTTTTCTCCCCACAAGTTGTATTACCTTATAAAATCTCCCTACCAGTCTAGACCTCTGTTTCTCACTTTGTAATTTAAGGATACTGATTAGCTTTATTCAAGGTCTCTCTTGTATCTAACTTTTTCTTATTGTTTATTTCCTGACCAGCAAAAGAGATCAGTAGGCAGAAGTGCTTACAGCAGTAACCCAGTGACCTAAGACTGAGTCCTGGAACCCACAGTGAAAGGACAGAATAAACTCCTGAAAGTTATCCTCTGACCTCCACACCTGTGCTGCAGCAGACATGTGCCTCTCTTTCTCTCTCACACACAAATGCATGCATGCATACATACATACACATACTAATTTAATTTTTAAAAGTTATCTCTTGCAAAAATCATAAAAATGATAAACCTTCCTAAATTACTTTCCGTTTCATTAGTTTTATTGTCAATAAATGAGATAGTTGTTTGTATTTCTTCTGCCTTATCAGAACCCTGAAGGCTATTTTCGACTTTTTATAAGTTAGTTGTTTGTCTCAGGCTTTCCATTAGCCTGCAAGAGGCTTGAGCACAGAGAACTACACACGAGTCTTCTAATATAGTGCTGCTGCAAAGTAGGCACTTCAATCAAACTAAAGAACTTATTTAAGTGTAATTTAAATTTCAGTGATAAAATTCAATGCCTTTTATTATTATTACCAATGGAAATCAATGGGGACCATGAAAAATTGATCTTCCAGTTATGAAAGAAACAAGACCCCCAAATAATTTGGGGCTTTTAAAAATATAACTTGAGTCATTTATACTAAAAAATACCAGCTAACAGGAAATAGTATTTATCTGTAATTAATCATAGCATCAAAACCAAGGGTATAAGTTATTACAGCCAACCCCTGTTTATCCTTGGTAATGTGGAGGACTGGGATTAAGAAATTTTGTTGGTGAACACTAAATCTAATCTAAATTCAACACCAGGGAGCCCATATAGTCTTACATGAAGATATGGACCTACACAAGGACACTGTTCAGAAGAAACGATAAAAAAGTTTATTTTATCCATGAGATGAAATACCACACAGCAATTAAATAAAGAAGGAACACGATATCATCTTACTATTCTTAGCAGTTGTATTAGAATCCACCCACACCAAAAAGAGTCTTGGTTTTGTTGAGCAAATACTAGGATAAGCCCCCATGATGGACATCTGAGATAAAGGAGTGCCTAGAATTGAGGACTCAGGGATACGGATACAACTACACTGAAATAAACATGAGCAACATGTTTGTTTATGAGAAAGAGAAGAACAGCTCACCTGACAGTGAGGCACGAACAGGAAATGCTCCAGGGCCTAGAACGTCTGACTGAAGGAAAAGGCTGCGGAGACCCGGGTCAGTGGGCAGTTCTGTGGTGGGTACTAACTCTCCCCTGCACAATATCTGATAAAGTCTGCACTACTTCCCATGCTTTGGTACAAGTATATTTCTGCCATGTAGTTCATCAATATTGCATGACTGGAACACAAAATTGATACAAAAGCGTTCAACACTTTCCCACTGTTCTTGGTTACCCACCATACTACACAGTGGACCTTATTGCCGAAGATAACATCTACTTTGACTGCAGTATATAGAGAAATTAATCTCAAACTCCCTGCATACTAACTAACTTTCATAAGAAGGTGTTAGTTAGGTAGGCTTCTATGAGAAGAAAAGACAAGAATGGTCTTACCAGCACTGAACCCTGCATGCTGCAATACTGGCCTGCCAGTACCTACTGGTAAAATAATGGCATGACTGTTACAAGGTAAGGAACTGCTTTCTGGTTGAGGCCTGTTCCACCAGAGGTAATCCATGTCTGGTACTGTAAACATGGTTTAAAAAAAAAAACAACTCATAGCTTCCTAGGAAGGCCCATAGGACCTAGGGTAGAACTTACTACTGACATTGCTAAATGACTTCTAAGCATTCATGTTTATACTCATAGATTTGTGCTGCTTTCAACCTTGATCAGAGAAGCTTTTTTTTGCAGTAGGCAGTGGTAGTCAATGCAGAGATATAAAACCCGTCATTGTGGCAAGACTGAGTGATCATGAGTGCTCTGCCCTTAATGGAACATCTTCATCAACCCACCCCCAACCACAGCCAGAGAACATTGAAGAAGAGGAAGCAGAAAGACTGTAGGAGCCAGGGGATGGGGAAGAGTGCTGTGAAAAGCTGTCTTCTGGACATGAAATAACTATTGCACCTGTGGGTTCCTGGAAGCTATGGTTACCTATAGAAGATCAATTAAAGCCAGTTCAAGCATGAGTGGAACAGGGAGGACGCTGGAGGCCCTGTCTCCAACTGAGGAGCTATTGGAAGGTGACAGCTAGTGAAGAAAGGGAATCATTGCTGCTTAGGGAACAGCCCCAGACCCACACACACATGGCCAGCACTGACTGGACTTAATAGGTTACTTTAAAAAGGGGAGATATGAACTTGGGAAGGGGACATGTTAGAGGAATAACTGTGGGGAGTTGGAGGGGAAAGGGAGAGGTGGGTATCATATTTCATTATATCCATTTATGAACTTCTCTGAGAAAATCAAACGTTAAAAGAGATATCCAATGTGTACTTCTTCAAATTCAACTTTACTGAAATACAATTTACAAATGATAAAACTTCATTTTAAAGAATCTCACTTAATGATTTTCAAGTAATTTTACAGAATTTTGTCAGGATCCCTGTCTAGAGATTTTAGAACTTTGCTATGATCCCAAAAGAGTCAATGATGCTGACATACAGTTCACCATAGACAACCACTGGAGTTGATGCCTTGTGAACACCCATCTCCCCTTTATTTCTAACATTTAAAACCAATCAAGAATGTAAATCTGCACCTGGTTTCTTTCACTTACAATATGCTCATGTAACAGATTTCAGAATCATTCCTTTTTAATCACTGAATAATATTTTATACAAGAATGTACTACATTTTGTTTACCCAATTCCCAGTAGAGAAGCATTTGGGTTGCTTCTATTTGGGGGTTATTATGAATGAAGCTACTATGGCTATGTACACACAAGACTTTATGTTGTATCATGTGTACTTTCACGTGAAGGAAAAGAATATCATCCATTCCAAATGCGGCACATTTCAACATCTGGGAAATTAGCACACGTCTCACAATTGATGGCTAATGTACTAGACAGAGGTCCATAAGGAAATGAATGACAGACTCACACTGGTATTTTCTGCAGGAAGTTTACTAAGGGAACTAGATGGAAAAGGAAAGGTCAAGCTGAGTAAGGAGTCGGTCATGTAGATAAGAAATGCCCTTATATCTCAGCACAGTCAGTACAAGGTGTCCTTGAGGCAAGTTACAGGACAAAATTCTCCTTCTTATCTCTTCTCCTTCCCTACTGCAGAGGTCCGCTATTGGCCAGACCCAACTGTGAAAGCCAGAAGACAAGAAAGACCACAGATGTGCTTCCAAGGAAGACAGAGCATGGAGAACGGACGGCTGAAAGGCAATCAGAACACACACCTGGCTCAGAGTGTAGACCTGAGTTCTTCTTCCTCAGTGACACCCCCCAAAATGCTGTAGATCTCTTCTAGTTACTTTTCTGTTGCTTTGATAATTACCAAGACCAAAAGCAACTTGGGGAGGAAAGGGCTTACTGAGCTCCCGTGTTTCAATCACAGCCCATCACTAAGCAAAGCCAAGGCAGGAAATTAACAGAGAAGGAACCTAGAGGTGACTACACTGTAACAAAAAGGAACACTTACTGGTCTGCTTCCTGTGATGCTCAGCCACCCCTCCTACACAGCCCTGGCCCACCTGCCCAGGGACAGCACCACCCAAAGTGGGATGAGCCCTCCTCGATCAACCATCAATCAAGAAAACACCCCACAGACATGCACACAAGCCAGTCTGATGGAGGACCGGCCCTTCTCCCAGGTGTCTACAGTTTGGATTAACTTGACAAAAACTAACCAGCACAATATCCATGTAAGCATTTCATATTTGATGATAAGATGTACAATCCTATTTTGTAAAAAGAAATATTATTCATACCCATGGGGTAACATACGGACAGACACGTCTACTTGATGCGCAAGAATACAGGTCAAGGGGAAATCTAGCTGTGTGTATTGTTTCGACAATATCTTTCTATCATAAGCCTATGATACACTGTGTTTTTAATCACATGCATATTCCACTCCCAGGGAAGACCTGGATGTTCACGGTTTTTTAATATCAAGTCTTGCTCTTCCTCCTCAAATGTCCCTTCTTTCCAATTAACTCCTCTTCTCCTTTCAAACCCTCTTCCCTTCACAGAGCCTAGACTTCTGCACTACATTCAGACCACACTTTAATCAGTATGTGCTGAACAGAGGAAAGATTTAACAGTCAACTAATAAGTGAAAATGAGTTGACGGTTAGTCACTGGTGTCTGCCTATCCTCTTAGACAAGATACAATTAAATTAAAGACCACAAGAAGATACTGAAGAGCCTGAGACAAAGATAGGAAACTAGAGGAAAGATCAAGTACAACGTTGACAAAGAAGGTAAGAAATAAATGGTTAAGACTTTATTTGCCTCTAAAATGTGTTGATTAGGGCTGTAGAGATAGATAGCTCTGGGGTTAAGAGCACTGGCTGCATCTGGGTTCGGTTCCCAGAATCCATATGGCAGCTAAGATCCATCTGTAATTCCAGTTCCAGAGGATCCAACACCTTTCTTCTGGCCCTCAAGGGCACTGCATATACATGGTGCACTTATATACATGCATGCAGAACACTTATACACATAAAATAAAAATATCAAAATTTTTGATTAAAATAAAATAAAGTATCTTCATAAATCTTCACATTTGAATCCAAACTAAGGGGCATAACATTCCAGATGAGCTCAAAAGAAGTTCTTCTAACAAATATTTAGAAAGGCAAAGAAAGATGTACTTTTAAAGTATAACAAGAACAAGATGAAAGAGCAGAACTAATTCTCTTAAAAATATTCAGTTCTGAGCTCAGCCCTGAACAGGTCATCTATATCAACTGAACCTCTACCAAGGCTCAGGGACCATCAAGAAGAAGCGGAAAAGCAGTAAGAATGGAAGAGCCAGAGGACAGGGAGCAGTGCTGTGGACTGTCTGGATATGACACAGCTATCACACACACAGTCTCACAGCAGCTGTGGTTACCTACACAAGACCCAGCCAGTCAAAATCTCAGCTTAGGTGGGCTAGATGATCCCCACGTCCCACCTTTAACTATGAAGCTACTGGCAGCTGATTATCAAGACAGGGAGAATCTTTCTTTCATGAGGACATAGCCACTGATAAGTTTTCTATGTTCTAGGGGATGGCCCTAAACCTGTGCACTAAGTAGACTCAGTGGGCTATCAATTAAAAAAAAAAAAAAAGACAAGAAGTTGAGAGGAAAGCATGTTGGAATAACATAAGGGAGTCAGAGGGGGGACAGAGAAAGCAGATATGATCATATTCCATTGAATACATGTGTAAAATCCTGAAAAATAAAGAAAAAATTACTCAGTTTCTCGTAAAAATTTTCAGGCTCTATGTCTTCTTTCTTCAATTGATTTTTTAATTATCTATTTTTCTTTTAATATTTATCTATTTTTAATATTTTTATGTATATGAGTGCATTATCTGCATGTATGTATGTAAGTGCACTGATGTCATATAATGCCTGCAGAGGTCAGATGAGAGTGTCAGATCCCCCAGAACTGGACTTACAAATGGTTGTTAGCCACCTTGGGTGCTGGGACCTCAACCTGGGTCCTCTGCAAGAGCAGCCAGTGGTCTTTACCACTAAGCCATCTCTCCAGCCCCCGGTCTGCTTTCTTCATCTACATTAGGTCTGTATCTTCACTTAGCTTTGTTTAATGTGCAGCATTATACAAATCCAGGAAGTGTCTTTTAAAATTTCTTCTGATGGGGGCCTGGAGAGATGGCTCACAGTTAAGAGCACTAGCTGCTCTTGCAGAGGACCCAGGTTCAGTTCCCAGCACCCACACAGCAGTTAACAATTGTTCATAACTCCAGTTCCAGGGAGTCCAACACCCTCTTCCGACCTCTGTGGGCACTTCACAGGATGGGTGCATTTACAGACATGCAGGTAATACACTCACACACATAAAATAAAAATAACACATCAAATATTTTTAAAAGCAGATTTATCATAGGAAGGAAGACAAATTATCCTTCAGATGAGAGCTAGTATATGATTATGTTATATATTATATATTATATATATTAAGAGAGAGACCATCACAGCCATAGGAAGTCATGATGAGATGCTGAAGGGAGCTAGACTCCTCAGTTCCAGAATATTAGGAGACTTACAACATTACACCACAGACAGTACAATGCAGTCCTGAGCAGAGAGCCAGACCATTCAGTTCTGAAGGATCAGGAGACTTACAGTACTGAGCCAGAGGAAATGCAATGGGAACCCCCAAGAGAGAAATAGAGTTTTCAGTTCTGCAGGACAATGGGAGTTCCTGACTCATAAGTCTTTCCTATTGGGAAGGATAAGTTCCATTCAGTAAGGCAAGACTATGCATTAGAAGTAGCAAGTCACTGATGAAGTTGTAATTCAAGACCACTTTGGGTCTGGACAGTGGGGAGAGGCGTGGACTTACAGCTACAAGAGAGAACTCAGGTATGGCTGTTTAACAACTCTTTGGAAGGAGGAAGGGAGGGAGGGAGGGAGAGAGAATGGTGCGGAGAGGGAGAGAGACAGAGACAGAGACAGAGACTGTAGTGGCTGGCGTGATTCTTGGGCAAGAGAGAAGTGCCTAGAAAAATCTGTGATCTCACAAAATGGAGAACCATATTTTGTGATACATAAAAACTGTACGAAATTTCTGGGCATAGTGGTGCATACTTTTAGTTTCAGCACTTGGGAGACAGGGGCAGGCATATTTCTGTGAGTTCAAAGCCAGCCTGGTGTACATAGTGAATTCCAGGCCAGTTGGTGTTACAAAGAAATTCTGTCTCAAAAAGACCCCCCCAAAAAAACTACATGAAATTAAATTTTTGGTGTCTATAAATGGCGTTTTCTTTCAATGCTTCAACTGCTATTTCACTTTGTTTGTATTCCATACCTACACATTATATGCAATGATCAAATAAAGTTTTATAGGAATACAGGCCACCCTCACCCATTTACATAACACCAATAGCCAAGATAGAGTTGAGTAGTTAAGACATCAGAGGCTGGCTGGCAGTCTGTAATATTTACTATCTGACACATTACAGAAAAAAAAAAAAAAACTGCTGATCTCTGGCAGAGGATATAGAAGAAAGAAGGAAGAAAGGAAAATGCAATTGAATCTAACAGTTGAAAGGGGCTGTGCTACAGTGGTAATGACAGGGACAGACAGCACAGGACAGTCTCATTACACAGGGTACCAAATGGCAAGGTGTAGACAGGATCATAGGTCATGTCAGGATGATTTCATGCTTCGCCTCTGCTTTGAATACAGAGAGGATGGTGGCTTCTCCACCTGGGCTGGAGAATGCAGGAGAGATGCCAGGTGCAGTGACATGCCTTCGGGGTCATTTCTGGAGAGACATGGGCTTAGATGCAGATTGTGATGATCCCTCATTCATCTCCCTTTTGCAAAAGGTACATTAAATCTGAAAGTTACTTTGGAGGTGATAAATTATATACTTTGTTTCTTCTGACTCTGAATGGGTATACTAAACAAATCCTATGGCAAGTTATCAGCCAGATGTTCAGTTCTGGCAGTAATAACACAGCTACTGATGTTTACTGTATTTTGACATTGCTATTTAACAATAGCCACAAAAAAGAAACCAAAGATAAAAGTGCTGATGCAAATAAGAAACGTCAGCCTCATGGAAGTCAGGCCTTACCAATGTGCTAGTCACTGAATTTAAAGTGATGGAAGTATTACCTATTATGATGGGGAAGGGATAATTTTTAAAGAGAAAACAGGTACACGATTTTGGAAAACCTTATTGATGATACTACCTAAAGGAAAAGGTACAGTACGTGTACACCCATATCCCAAAATCTTCTAGAGTATGTTGGAATTTTTTTTACATTGAACCATTTGACTTGCTTTCAGGAACTCATTATGTCTTAAGATTAGGAGACGCTAAATTAATCTATAAGCAGAAGCTATAAAGATACAAAAGTGAAAGCAACCAATGAGAGCTTGAGTGGTAAGAAGAGATTCTGTGTACCCCTAGGGGACCAGGGCTCACTGGCAAAGTATCAGGAGGCCATAAGAGAACCTGACATATGCAGAAAGCAGGAAGTTTGGAGCTACCAAGACAGAAGGGAGTCGACCTGAGTTTCACGAGAAAACCATTATGATTTACAACCATTCCAAAGACACCCCACCCTGCCTTCATTAATGGCACCCTAATGCGCCTCTGTCCCCACCCTCAGTCATCTGATCTGCATTTACTAATCTCACCCACATCGCTCAAGATGAACCATGGTTTGCTTCATCCAATGCCCCCATTGCAAAACCCCTGAGAGACTTTTCTCTTTTTTCCCTTCTATGAGGCTGTGGTATCTGGAACTGCTTATGAACTCACACCTGTTAACAGAAGGAAAGTCTGGACCCGAGAACCCAAAGCACAGTGAGTGCACAGAGGAGCCTAAAGATGCAGCAGAGCACGGGCCTGGAGAGGACTCAGCTCTCCAGTGAGCCGCTGTGGGCAGTGGATGCAGCCTCACCTGAGGCCAGAACGCAATTCAGGATTCTCAGGAGCCAAGTATGTAAGTGCCATTACTGCTAAGCCAGTTGGAGTTGCTTTAGCAAGACAAGACAAGGAATCTCAGGTGATACTGGGGGGTCAGTAATGATCTTCAGAAAAGCAGTAGCTGTGGACCGATGAATACATCAAGTGTGGATGATCTCCCATGTAAGAAATGTAAGGGAAGGGAAAAGTTTCCATAGAACTCAAAGAAGGATCTGGTGTGAACCATCATTTCTTCCTTTTCCCATATCTGATCTTGTTTGTTTTTGTTGCTGTTGTTATTCATTGTCTGCTTCTTTGTTCCCAGACACAAGATACCTCAACCTGATCTGAAATCTGACAGAGAAGTGTACAAGGAAGGAAAGCTGAAGGAATTGGAAGTTAAAAGATTCTTTCACTTTAAAATTTTGGAGAGTCTCAATTTTCCTCTCCCTAAACCTGAGGAAATCTGTAACAGACCTGCCTGGAAAGAGGATCTGAAAGGCAGCCAGAGGGATTTGCAGATGAGCTTCATCTTCTGTGTTTTCACTGAAGACATTAAAAAGAGAAAAGATCAAAGTGTTTGGTTCTGGAAAGAAGAAAGCTCGGGGGGGGGGGGGGGGGGAAAGGGGGCCTTCCAAAATTTACTAAAACATGGACACACACAGGATCCTTTGCACCAAATTTCATTATATAAAGACTAGCTGGCATCTCCTAACCTTGAAAGCTATTGGTTTTCTACAAATAAAATTACATTTCCAACAGAAAAGTATAACACTCTGAAATGCAGAGCTCTTGCAAATAAAATATGCAGGCATAACCATGGACCTGAGAGGACCATGAAATGAGAGGTTGTTTTTAGTCTCTCCCACAGAGTATCATGGGCTGGAAGAACCATGACTTTTATGTAGTAAATTCTCAGGTCTAATGAAGAATTTGAACCATCCATACATGATATGATCTATCTGTGAAAAATACAGAATTGTGATAACAGCCTGTATGAAGATCTGTGATAGTTATGAACCTGGGGTCAATTTACACCAGGGCTGAACTGTTTAAATGTCTACTGAAATGCGACCTGTCATATCTGGGTTCAATTGAGAGATTAACATAGTTCTCACATTTTAATGTAGATACTTGGCATGCTGCACTGTGAAGAGGAAGGCGAATCAAACCTACGATGCAGATAAACAACTGCTTAACACTTTTATCTGGACTTTCACAGCCACTGAAGCCAAGTACATTTTGTTTGTGGAGGGAAAAGGCTGAAAGCTGACAAAGGCAACTTGCCTTTTTAAAATTATAGAATCCTTAGACCAGAATAAAGTCAGCACATCATCTCCACCTTTAGGACACACACCAATTCATAATGATATGTGGAGACAATCCATAACCTTCCCGAGATCCCATTCCAGGCTATGTCCTGACTCCAAATCCCCTCCTCCCACTCAGGGGTAGCACTGTGGGGAGGAAGGATGGCTCTTCTAGTACTACCTAAACAAGGTGCACACAGAATGAATACTTCATGGCAGCCAGGGTAGGAAAAGATGCACCTTCAATCTACGAATTTCTATGCTCCCCAAAGCAAGTAATCACTGGTATTATATAATCTGTCTTCCTCAGCTAGATGCTGAAGAAACATTTATACACTTAAAATGTACATTTTTTATTCATCCTTTAACCTCAAAAGGATGCTTATAGAGTCATTTCGAAGTTGGCTTAAATATAATAAGACTCATGTTTATTTTGCTAAAGTTAATAACAGCTATCTCTATTATTATGTGCTTTATACACAGGGAAATTTTTCTGCACACTACTGCATTTAAACTAGAAGGCAGTGTTAGTTCCTAACTATAGTCTTTCTTACTGTGCCTGCATTACAGATGAGGAAACCAGCAGAAAGCATACAGTTCTTGTAACAGACCCAGCTCATGAAGATCTGAAGGGAATTCATCACAGGCAGGCTGTCCCACAGCCTGTGCCCTCAGCCACTCCACCACACTACCTTGAGGGAGGGTATGAGACAAAGAAACAATGGTAATGAATCTTGAAGATCACTTTAGGTCATTGGCTCAGTGATTTTGAACTTCATTTCATCTGGTTAAAGGGCCTGCACCTTAACCCCAACAAGAACACTATGCACCCTTTCAACAAAGCTGGGGGGCAAAGACTGAGTGCTTCTAACAACTCAGTTAGTGTGAGTGACTCAACAGCCAACCTGTATACCAACAGAAAGTTACTCCTGTTTTGCTAATACCACACTAGCCTCCTTGTCTGCCAAGAGCAGGCCTAACTGGGCTTACAGTTTTCATCTTGCTTCTGTCCTCTGGGAGAAGAGCTTTTATTTGTCAAAGCAGATTCTTATCACACATAAGTAATCTAAGAAACTAGCTGATTTCCAAAATATGGCTGTTTTGTATGACTCCAAGCACATATTCCTCCTAAGTTAAACTGCAAAAGGGGCTTGGACATGAGGGAGAGACAAGGCTTCTAGTTTAAATCTTAAGACAGGAATCGCCTGAGACAAGTTTTATTCAACAGTCCTGTCTCTATGCAGTTGGGTCTGACGTCAGTGGAGAGGGACTGAGCAGGGATCATGGCCCTGAACGGCTTCCAGAGAGGGGTCTTAAGAATATAAAGTCATACTACACTGCTCAATGTGGAGCCTGAGTGTTTGAAAACAAGCATGGGTTTCTGCTCCTGCCAGGGTAGGCAGGATTAGAAGACGCAATTCCTTTTCAGGGCCCTTTTGTGAGAGGTGATTATGCAATTCGGCCATGTCCCCATACTCTTTATAAAGTGTGAATCAAATTTTCTGTCAGGGAATAGTATTTTCCACACTCGTGTAGAGAATAATTTGAAAAACCCTGGTGGCATGCCAGTTTTTAAAAATTCTGACTCTGTATGACAAGGGAATGTGTCAATTTTTGCCCAGAGCTCTGAGCCACTCTCCAAATGCCAGAAGATGGAACACAGTGGGTGGCTACTTCTTGGTGACATCCATGTTCATCACCCTGAGTGACCTCCCATGCCTAGGAAGCCCCTACCATCTGTGATAGTTCTTCCCTCACTTAGGCTATGGAGAGAGGAAGAGGTGTGGATCCTGAACTTTGCCAACAGTGTCAATAAAATGCTCCTGAGCATGTTTCTCCTCAATGTACCTTCATTTTTACAGAAATTATATTCTTGTGCTACAGCCAGACCATATGTATCTTAAAATATACACAACAGTGTCAATTTAAAAGACGGTATAAAATTAATAAAATGGCAGGGTTTTCTTGCTGTACTGCAATGCATGCCTATGCCCCTCTTTGAAGACCCTTGACCTAACCCTAATGCCCTCATGTCACAGACCAAGATTACTAGGCTCAAAGAGGTAAGTTCACTTGCAAAGGAATTACCAGGTCCACCTAGAATCCACACATCCTTACTTCTAGATCAGCGTTCCGTCCTAAAGTCTTCCAGCAGGGGTTATGTTACCCCACCGCCCACCTTTGGTTGCATTTGACAGAACATGATGTCTCATGGCTTGTCATTCTGCTGGAGGGGACAGGTTACTGGCATTAATGAGTCTGTGTCAGGGAAGCGAAACATCCCACAATTCAAAGAACAGTGCCACATACAAAGAACCCTCCCACCCCAAGTGGTCACAGAGGTTCTGTTTGGAGAAACTCTCAACATGGGTTTTCTTTTCCTGAGAGACCCCATCGGCAACAAGTCTGTGTTATTTTCATTGCAACTTCCATCCCCTTACGTTCTAGGTCACATTCATTTCATTCCATTTTTCTCCACAATGTTAATCATTATATTAGTCAAAAAGAGGGTTCATTTATTTAACAGAAACTCCAGTGGCAGGCATGGGAAGCCCCCTTTCAAGCTGTTGGTCAGGGCAGTTAAGATTCCTAAATATATAGGGTACTGTCATTGCCCTGGGTTGTCTCCCAGAGCTTGAAGGTAAGACCTCCACATATTCGTGACACAGGACTTAGGGGAATCCAGCTGGAACTGACCTTGAAGTATCCTCTCTGAGGACTGTCTCTTACACTACAGGAAGGTGCTATGTCAGCTGCCAAGAGAGAAAAACGATCACAGGCTTTACCCAGCTGTCAAGCCTGTGAACAACAACAATGAGTGGCCTACCAAAATATCCCTAATGGTGCATAATGGCACTTTAATCTTAGGGGTAACTAACAGCTGTCTAATTGGAATTAAAACTCACTCAGTAGGAGAGAATCTAGCCAACTACCCATGGCTAAAGCCATCATGGACGCTGGAAGAGGACTGACTACTGCCATTTTCCTGAACCAGTATAATTTCTACCTGAATTCTACATACTCACCCTTCCACTCACAGGAAAGTGAGACTCTCGCCCTCCTCAAAGAAGTTTCTTTTTGCAGCAGACTATAGAGATCCACAATTAGCCTAAACGCAGAGAGCAAGCGATTGTCAGGTGCCCAGGCCCCATTGGCACAAGTGCAATGCAGCCACTACACCTAAGGCTCAGGGAACATCACGGAAAAGAGGGCTGAAGACTGTAAGAAGCAGCAGACGAGGACACCTGCTGCGAGACGGAATCACTCGACATGACAGAGATGTCGCACTACGCCTACACGAGACCTACATGGTGGCCACACCAGTCAACCTGCTAACACGGGTGGGGAAAATTCCACAAAGCCTGACTTCTAGATGAAGATCTATAGGCAATCAACAGCTGCTGAGACAGGGGAGAATCCATTTTCTCTGGGGACAAGTTCTCCAACAGGTTCTCTAATTCTGAGTAGTCAGCCCTAATAAAAGCAATATTAAGTGAACTTAGTACATGTGTGTGTATCACACACATGTTTCACACATATATATTTTATATATATATATATATATATATATATAACTAATAACTATAAAAGAAGAGATGAATTTGAAAGAGAGTATTTGGGGACACAGGAAAAGTTGGAGCAGAGAGAAGGAGTGGAAATGATATAAACACAATGTTTATGTGTAAAATTCTCAAAAAATTAAAAGTTAAAGAGTCTCACCGCTAGCAAGATCCTTTTAGGACTCTCTATTTGATGAGCTTTGCCCAGGTTTCTTAGTCTACTGATACTCTGGCTGGATCACACTTTGTTGTAGAGGGCTGTTCTGAGCATTTCAGTGAATCTGGTCTCTACTGACCAGAATCCACTAGCATTCCAATATTATGAAAATCAATGAATTCCAGCACTGACAAACTCATACTCAGTTTAAAAGTATGGCTGTAGCCAGGCATAGTAGCTCATACCTTTGAGGACTCAGACAGAGGCAGAGGGCTCTGATCTCTTTAAGACTGAGACCAACCTGAGCCTGGTCTACATAGTAAGTTCCAGGTCACCTGGGGCTACAGGGAGACCTTGTCTCAAAAAATAAACAAACAAAAAAGTACTGATGTAGACTAGGGTAGCAAAGATCCCTGGACTTAGACACAAGGAACATAAGATATTCCATCATCTCATCCATAATGAGATTTCTGTCAGTATCAATCTGTGGTTTCACATTAAAACTAGGTGCACAGTTTATAAACTTTAAGGATGATGCTTCATTAAATAGGGTTTCTCCACTGTTAATGTCTGGCACATAACAGGTATTTAGTAAGTATTTACTGAAAGAAAGAAGACTTTTTCTGAACAATACATACCTTAGTTAACTCAAGCTGTAATAAATGAGCCTAATTCCAGTAACAGAAGCCCAGAGACCTTGAGAAAACATCAGAAAGTACTTATTATGATAGCTTTGCAATATAGAAAGGATTTGTGGTGTGGTTAATCACTCAATCTTTGAACAACCCAACCAGAAAGTAACCATCAGATTATCGTGCCTCTTCTTATCAGTGAAGTTTGGCATCCAATTGCCTTTTTTATTTCGTGCTGCCCTTTGTTTATCTTAACATCCCCCTGCATTATCTGGGAAAACATTTGAATCTCCAATCTGAAAACAGGGCTAGGCAACATGCTTTGAATTAGAATAGAATTTCAAATCTGACCTGCTTGAATTCATATCCAGTAAGCTATTTATGACTGCTAAGCAGGGAATTGTTTCTTGTTTTTTAAGGGCACACTTTAGTGATCATGTTAGACTCTACAACCCAGAAAACTTAAGTCTTCATTCTAAAGTAAGCAATGTTCTCCGGGAAATAACAGAGCTTCAAAACACAGAACAGAACAGAATGGTGCTAGGCCAAGGAAGACTGGAATCTGCACAGGGCCCCAACAGCTCTGTGCTCCCATATGGCTTAGCGGACCCCATCAGTCCCTCGTGATGTCAGTAGCAGCCTGGATTGTCTTATTTCTGCATCTTCGACTGTTATCTCCCCCAACCTGAAATGTCTCCTATGTTTTCTCTTCCAAAGTAACCTACCAAGGGGGCTTTCTCTGACACCTCAAGCTCCTATAAGCAGTGCTTTGTACAGAGTTGCTACCACACTTGTGAGTTTTTAATTTGTGCTATACTCTCCTCCACTTAAGAAAACTCTTGCACAGTTTGGTATGATTTCCTATAGATTAAATGGGTCTCTTCACACGCCTCAAATTCTCCCCACCCCCCAACTAGCTATGTCACCCAAGTTACAGCATTAGCTCAGTCCTCTCCACACAACAAATGCTTGGCAAAAAACCTGTTGCTTGGGCTTTTCTGGATGTAGGAAACTCTGCCCCATTCTTGGACTACAGTCCGTAGATTCTGTGAATCTCATATGAATTCAAGATCCACTGGACTCCAAAATGGAAGCTTGACAGGCAATGGGTTTTCCATCAGGTTCAAATCTGACCTTGCAGACTCAGCAAAGCTTGCCACCCTCTCCCCTGGCCTGTACACACCTGCTCTTATAAGGAAACACTGGGTTACTAACCACCAGTCAGAGGATAAAGGGGCATATATAGATTTGGTTAAGGCTAGCTGTAGGCTGAGCACTTAGGAGACTGAAAGTGTAAGTACAAGGCTAGTTTATATGACATAGTAAGTCTCTGCCTCACATATTTAAAAAAAAAAAAAAACTACCTCTTAAGAATAAAGATCTGTAAAATGCAGCAACTGTGGAAAACATCTGAGCAATTTCTTTAAAAATTAGACATAAAGGTATCCAGAAATTCTACTCCTAAGTATCTAGTGTGGAGAAATTCAAGTATCTGTCCAGTGGAAAGCTTGTACACAAATGTTTACAGAAGCGCTGATCATTAAAGTCAATAGAGTCAATAGCCCACATGTAATATGTGCTATATGAATACAATGGAATATTAATTGCTGATAAAAAAGTAATGAAATGCTGATATGTGCTACCACATGGATGAGCCCTGAAAAAATGGGAAAGTGAAAGAAGCCATAAACAATAAATTACAAACTGCATTATTTTATTTGTTTGAAATAGTCAGAAAAGATAAGTCCATAGACAGAGAAAGATTAGTGGTAGCCTAGGGCTAGGAGTGAGAAAGGGGATTAACTGTAAGGATACATAAGGAATGTCACTGGGGTAAATATGTTCTTAAATTTGGACTATGCTAATGGTTACTTTACCAAAAGTCATTGCTTCAAGTGGGTGAATAATATATGCAAATTATATCTGTTCCAATTTTTTACACAAAAACAAATAACAAAATGGACTTTTTTGATAGTCCTTCATAGACTGACTTATGTCTCTTTCCCATTACCTGACTGAGTTTAAGGGGTTTCCGCTAATGGGTCATAGTGATATCTACAGCTTCACCTCAAAAATGTGCTTGAGATTGATCGCATCTTGGAAACGGAGATAGATTTTTAATTCCATTTACTAACTCATAAGGAAAATATCTTCTGGATGCTTCTATGTGTCAGGAACTGTGTTGAGAGTATGGGGAGAAACAGGAATGACAGGTGTGGTTTGCTACAGGCTCAGAGCGGAGAGTTGGCTAAGAACATGTGATTTCTCTTAGATAGACATAAAGAAATGTAGTTTCTATTCACACCCCAGCTACACAGCACACTGACAGACTAAAGAAAGGAGTCTATCCAAATTCACTTTCGTGAACCATGAGTTTATTTGGCTCCTAACAGAAGCATGGGTGACTCAGGATAGCTCCAACACCAGGAAGTCCTCCGAGCAACTTTGACAGCTCCTGCACCACTAAAGAGTCCCATCTGCAGACAGGACCACTCACAAAAGCTACACTATTGTAAAGTCGCCTGGGCAGCTACAGTCCCCGAGACTCACACTCCTATTCCAGTCCACTGTTTACCTCTTGAATAATCTGAGGAAGGGAGGGGCCTTGAGAGGATCTCCTGACACCTCAGGAATCCTGTGAACTCCCTGGGTCTAGTGAGCTTTCTGGTAAAGAACCTTGTAAGTTTGGTGAGTCTGTTGGGCCTCCCCACCTCCTTCCACAAGACAGTGTTAATAGGAGCAATCCTGTGAAGGTCTCTTGAGAGTGAGCACAGTTGCGGACTGAAGATACAGTGTTCATAACCAACTTGGAAGAAACAGCTAAACAGTACTGTGAGGAGCAAAGAACAAGTTTCAGGAAAGCACAAAGGTGCCTTTAAGAAGCTTAGAAGCATTTGAAGGAGTTGAAGTTTTGTGCTGAGTGGTGTGGGAAGCAGTGAGGGTTTTCTCGGCAAGTGAATAACCTATAAGAATTGGGGCTTACTGCGGATGAATGAGGGAATGAAACTAAAGGCACAACGATCAACAAGGGGCTGTTAAGAGAATGTGGACCTGACTAAAGAGAAAATTCCATGGGGGCGGGGGAGCATGCAAGCATCTGCTGTGTACAAGCCATCCACCAATTTATCATTTTGACCTCAAAATAAAATTCCAGAACCTCCTGCAGCCTATCCAAGCCTCTTTTGCAGTCAGTTCCTTTAACTTCAAAATCATGCTCCTCTGTGCCCCTCGGCCTGTCCAATCCTTTGCGTTCTTTATACCTCGGGTTAGAAATACCCAGAAAGCCATGCCTGGCAACCCAATAGTTATTGCTCTCTGGATTCCCTCTGAAACATACTTATTCTTTTTAAAGCACATATTATGACCATCTGCAGGGAAGAGTGTCATAAGTTAATCTGTTTTATCACTAAACAAATTTGATCAAACAGAACATTCTACAAAGCTGGAGATGTTCTCTATCTGCACTGTGCAGTGTGGTAGCCATTGACTACAAGTACATACTTCAAATATGGTTGGCACGACTAAGGAACAGAACTTTTAATTTTACATCAATTAATTTATCTTTACATTTCTATAGCCATATGTGACTAATGACAACTATATTACTATACTCAATAACTGCGCACCAGGCATTGCGTTCTTTAGTAAACCCACTGATAGCCCGTTCACTGTTAAAATCTTGGCACACAGAAAAGTACCAGGCAGATAAGAGGAACTTGACATAAACTTATGAATGAACAAATAATTCACAGAAACTCTATGCCATTTTCATTCATTCAACAAATACTTACCCTACATGCCACAATGTGCCAGATATTATTCTAATATTAGACTTACAGACCAGTGTCCTGATTTTGTGTAGTTTATGCTTTTGGGGGGAAGGTAAAAAATAGATATGTGAAAAAAAATCTTCAAAAAAGGCACCCAAAGAAACAACAATAAGCAATTTCAGAGAGAAATTTGTTCTACTAAAAAGTAAAAGACAGGGGCTAGAGAAATGGCTTAGCAGTTAAGAGCACTGGCTGTTCTTGCAGAGGATTCGGGTTCAATTCCTAGCACCCATATGGCAGCTAACAACCATCTGAAACTTGAGTTTCAAGGGATCCAACACCCTCTTCTGACCTCCGCAAGCAGTGCACGCCACAGGTGTCCCTACCTACATTAGGCAATATATACTCATACACATAAAAATAAAAGCGATAAATAAAAGATTTCCAAAATAAAGGGTGAAAGACAGAGCAGAGCATGGTGATGCAGGCCTTTAATGGTAGCACTAGGAATGCAGAGGCTGGCAGATCTCTGCGAGATGGAGGCCAACCTGTTCTACATATCAAGTTGTAGGCCAGCTGGGGCTACAGAGAGACTCTGTCTCCAAAAAAAGAACAAAAAAGAAAAGTGAAAGACAGGTAAGAGGGTGGAGATGGAAGGGAGGGTGTGGACTCGGTGACCCCACACCTCACTAGAAACTCTTGCCAGAGCTTCTGCTGGCCAGCTTAGGTTGTACCGGAGCTCATTTCAAACAGAACGCATGATTAAAGTCAATGGAACAAACTTTAACAGAAAGCAGGATAATTGCTCAGAAATAAATTTTGCTCTCTGATCATCTTGCCATAAAAGCTTTCAAGTACACATTTTTGTAGAAAGGACACAGCATCAAAATTGACCCATATTAGGTTTCAAAGCTATTAATGTGTCAAATGGTTAGGCCTGGCAGGCAGAGAATTCATGCAAACTTTGGGAAAAGTCATCTTCTGAATTGCTTAGTGTCACAACTTCTTTCAGAACCAGCAGCCAATCGAAAGCTCCATCTGTAGCATGTGTCTTTGGTTGTGCAGTTAAATTCACCCCACTTGGGACATTTGCTGAGCATCTCCACAACAGTGCAGCTTTGGAAACTGGGGGGATAAAAAACCAATGCTTTCCATTACCCATGAGCTACCACTCAAGAAAGAACAAGAGGACCTGCACACAAAATACCAAAGACAGTGAGGGAAGAGCTGTGTAAAAGGCTCCTATTTCTTTTGGTTTAGCTTCCTTGACATTCTTTACCCTGGTCATAAAACCTCTAAAGATGCTGTATTCTTTCCTAAGACCAAAGTTAATGCATAATTTTACATCTTGAATAAAATGAAAATTTTCTAAGTTACCATGGCTTCTAACATTGCTGAGATTACAAATTGTGCAGTTGGGTAATGTTCTAGAATATCAAGTACATTTTGTAAGTTGGAAAATTTTTAATTTGTAAAGCTACTAAATAGCATACAACTATGTTAATCATTTATCCAAGGAGAGATTCGATTTGCTGCCAGGCTCACCTGGACATCTGCCTATTCCACAAATGGGTCAATTCCTCAAATGGAACAATACCACAAATGGGACACGAATCTGCACTTTTCAAAATATTTTATTATTTTTATTTTATGTGCATGGATGTATTGCCTGCATTTAAGTGTACCCATGCATTGCAATGCCCTCAGAGATCAGAAAATGGTGTTGGATCCCTTGGAACTGGAGTTATGGATAACTGTGAGCTGTCATGTGGATGCTGGGAATCAAACCCAGTCCTCTATAAGAGCAGCTAGTGCTCGGAACTGCTAAGTCATCTATGTAGCCCAAGACAGTGCACTTTTCAAAGCCTGCTATGGTCATTAGAATAAAAATTATGGCTTTTTGTACACAGGCTAACCAGGATTAGAGGAAAATATGAAAATAGTCTAGTGAAGAACACAAAACTTCCCCAAGATCACCACTGCACTCATCCCAGAAAGAGAAGATTCCTAAGCAAGATAATTAATCTATGTGAAAGCACTGTAACCTCGTCTATGAGTCTCCAGTTGAAACTAGTCTAAGCTTCCGCATGTAGTTACTCAGCATAGTTTACCTGTGAGAGAATGGACGAGTGGATGTGTGTGTGTGTGCGTGTGCGTGTGCGTGTGTGTGTGTGTACATGCATATGTTATATATACATTTACTTTCAGTTAGAGAGGAAATTCACTTCCTTTGTTAACTAACTGCAAGTTTTGTCAAACTGACAAATGGTCTATCATTTACAGTGAAGAAAGAGTCTGCTTGGTCTTACTACAACCTATTAAGAAAATATTCCTGAATTCCCCAGTGTCCTGCTTTTATTTTCCAAGCATCCAAAGTCCTGGAGTTTCATTATAATGCCATAGCCTGGCTCTATGCCATGGAATTATCTTTCTATGATTCAGTTTCTATGCAATGAATGTTCCCATCATCAGCTTCAATTTCCAATACTTACTGGAAGTCGTAGACTCTGAAAACATGTCTGTCTAACTAAACCACTTCAAAGTTTCCTCACAACATTTTGTTACTACAAAGTCATGTTCAGTTTTCAATGTTTGTCTCTTTCAGTATATGACAATACTTAGTTAGTATTTGCCTGTCTTTCAAAGAAAGGCAGATTCAGTTCTTTTCTAAATCCTCTTCAGAAATGGTTCTGCAATATAAAGATATACACACAAGAATTTAAAACTCAAATGTTTCTAATGAAATTCTTAATTCAAATCTAACTGTCATCTTAATTCTGGGCTCCATATTCCTTGGTGTGATGTCCCATTGTGGCCTAGCTAATGTTTGAGAAAATCATATCCACATAAATTTATTACATATGCTCAGAAAAGAATTTTTTTAGGTCTTTGAGTTTTGCTTCTATTTAAATAGACAGATGCCAGGGCACTTTCCCTCCTTAGTTCTAAATTAATACCATACAAGAAGAAAATGTGGGCTGAACTGGCTAATTCACTGGACTTTCAGACCCACAGCTTTGGTTCTGAAAACAGCCTGAAGAGAGCCAAGGTTCAGCAACCACTACCACCACCCTCAAATTCAATGAGATGCATACCTGGTGGTTCTTTTTTTCCAGCCTTAGCCCAGTATTCCTAAGCTTTCCAGTTCACTCCAAGTCCAGCATGCTCTAGAATTCAAGTTTCAAAACTCTTACACTTTTCTGGTAAGTTTTTTCTTACTATCATATAGATCTGTAAATATTCAAGCTCTGGCAAGTGGAGATGTAGGGAAGGGGACCATCATCACAAAAAGAAATGAAGCAGAATGTCAGATTCATTATATTTTTAAAAGTCAAAACCCCTTATCTCTTGAACAGCACATTGGAATCTATGTGATTCACACAATGGCCTGGGAGAACAAAGACCTCAATACATTAACCAGCGAACATTCAAAGGGAAAGGGAGCCAGAAGCTGTGGGTTTGTAACCTGCAAGAGCAAAGTGAACAAAGGAGTGGGTCGCATTTCCAAAGTTAACTCCAGAGTGCTTTGAAAAGCCCCTTCTGTGGTCTTGCCTACTCCTACAGGACAATTAAATGGGGTCTAGAAGCATGAATGGGGCACCAGCACAAAGGGTTCGTGAATTTAACAGTGATAAACCCGGAACTTTAGCAGCCAAAGATGGGTTTCATTCTTCAGAAGGCATGTGTGAGGAAAATACAGAGCACGGATGCAAGCTCATTCACTTGGTTCAGACCCCATACCAACCTGCAGGCCACTGTTCATAAAAGCAGTGAGGCAATAAGCAGTGTGCAGAACTGAGAGAGCTCAATGGGTAAAGGGCTTGCTGAGCAAGCACAAGGACCTGTTTTGGATACCTCCCCCCACACTCACACAAAAAAGCCAGGCACAGTCGCATGTGCCAGTAATCCCAGCTGTGGAGAGGTAGAAATTGGTAGATTCCTAGGACTTGATGAACAGACCAGTCTATCTGGATCAGTGACCTCTGGCCTCCACACACATGTGTGTGCAGGCATGCACATGCAAATGCACTGAAGCATAATCTGTGTAGCACCCCCTAATGACTACTGTCAGCACATAGTTTCCCCAAACTATGCCCAGGCAACTGACTCCTCCAAATAGTGGCATCACTGACACAGATTTCTACGACTGAAAAACTTCAGATGTCTGCATTAATATACAGTGTGGTGTGCACGGACAGTCCATGTTCTGAAAGTATCACCTTTCTATAGAGACTAAGAAATGTCATTTAAAGGTCCACTGACTCTTGATTCCCACACAGCCTCAACAGCTCCACTCTCTCCCTACACTCTGTCCCCTTCTAGCCTGGGGCCCAGGCCCACTCCTGTTCTTTCTAAACCAGATCTCTGGACCACCCTCTTAGTACAGACCGGCCCACTGTGTTCTGATCCCCTGCTCCCAGATGAGGTCAAGTTTCCAGCTTCAACTAAATAAAGGCAGACTAGAATTTCCTATCAGACACACAACCAACAAAAGACATCCATATACCTAAACGGCAACACAAAAACAGAAATAATATGAAAAACCTAGAGCATATGTTCCCAACCTAACCGATGAGTCCTCCAGAAGTATGCTACAATGAGAACCACCCTAAGGAAACCCATGGGACAGAATTTAAAAGAACAATCATAAACATGATCAAAGAATGTAAAGAACACACAGACCAATAAATCAAAGGGACTAGACATAAACTTGTGACAGAAGCTCAAGAAAATACAAATATGTGGCTAAATGAAATAACAAAAAACAATTCAGGGGTTAAAAAGTGAATTTTAAAAAGAGAGAAATGTTGAAGAAAACCCAATCCAAAATGAAGATGAAATTGAAAAACTCAGTAAGTAAATTTGAAATGACAGATGAAAGCCTCACAAGCAGAAGAACAAGAGATGGAAAACAGAACCAAGACTAAATAACAAAGTTAAAGAACTGGACTCCTCAAACAAAGACTACAAAAAATTTTTAAACTCACAGGAATAGAATACATAGGAAGTGTGGGACACAATGAATACATGGATATAAGAAGCATTCAGAACACCAGTTAGACAAGACTAAAACTGAAACTCCTCACAGATACCATAGTAAAAACATTAAATGTTCAGAACAAAGAGAGGATACTGGAAGCTGTTAGAGAAAAACAGTTATGTATAAAGGAAAACCCATCAGAATTACAGCTGACTTTTCAATGCAAACTATGAAAGTCAGAAAAGCCCAGACTAAAGTATCCCCAGTTCTAACGGACCATGGATGCCAACACCAAATACCAAATACTTTACCCAACAAACTACCTGTCATAATCAAAGGGGAACAGAAAGAATGAAATTAAATTAAATTAAAGAATGCATGTGTACCAAGCCAGCCCTACAAAGAATACTTGAAGCAATACAAAGAACAAGACAAAGACGACTGTATACAAGACTTCACAGAAAGAAAACAAAGGAAGGTATAATTACAAAAACACAAAATAGGATCAAGAACACAAACAAATTAAAATGACAATAACCAATACAAATCTTTTAATAATAACACTATCAATGGCCCAACTCCCTAGTCAAAGGACACAGGTTAGTAGACTAGATTAAGTAACAAAAATCCATCTTTTTGTTGTCTTCAAGTAACTTATCTCCCCTTCAAGGATAGGTACTACCTTAAGGTGAAAGGGCAGAGAAAAATATTTTGAGCAAATGACACTAAGAAGTAAGAAGGTATCACAATTCTAGTATCTGACAAAAACAGACATCAAATTAAAACTAATCAGAAGAGATAAAGATGTTCACTTCATTCTAATGAAAGGAACAACTGACCAAGAAAATATTACAATCAAACTTATATGCACCAAACTTGGGTGCAACAAATTTCATAAAAACATTACTAAAGGACTATAAAACACAGATTAACCCCAACTCAGGAACAGGAAGTGACTTCATTACCTCACTATCTCCAATAGACAGGTCAACAACAAAGGATAAACAAAGAGATATCTGAATTAAGTGTTATCTTATATCAAATTGACCTACCAGACATCTACAGAATATTCTACCCAAGCACAAAAGAATACAATTTCTGCTCATGAGCACATACAAGTTTCTCTAAAATTGACCATACAGTGGCACAAAAATTAATTCAAAAAATTTAAAATATTGAAATAATTCCATGCAGTGTATCACAACACAATGTAATAAAGCTTATAATTATTAGCAAAAGAAGCTCTAATAATCTACATAGAGATTAAACAACACACTCATGAATGATGACTGAGTCAAAGAAGAAATTAAGAAATAAAAGCCCTAGAATTAAATGAAAATAATACAACACTACAAAATCTCTGGGACACTTTAAAAGAAATCCTAAAGAAGTCTATGGCTCTAAGTGCCTATATATTTTTAAAAAGTAGCACAAATAAATGACTTAACTGTACAACTCAAGACTTTGGAAAGGCAGGAACAAACCAAACCCAAAGATAGTAGATGAGAAGAAATAACAAAATTCAGAACAGAATTAATGAACCAGAAACAAAGAAAACAATACAAAGAATTGATAAATCTAAAAGTTGGTCCTCTGAAAAGTTAAGGAAGATAGACCCTTAACCCAGTTAACCAAAAGAAAGAAAGAACAAATCCAAATCAACAAACTCGGAAATGATAGGGGAAACATCACAACAGACACCAAAAGATCCAGAACATTATAAAGAAATACTTTAAAAATATGCATTCTATGGAATTTGAAAATCTAAAAAAAAAATAAATAAAATGAATGAATTTGTAAATTCATGGAAACCACCAAAGTTAAACCAAGAAAATATCAACAGCTTAAACAGACACTTTAAAAAGAAAAAGAAAACTGAAACAGTAATATAAAATCTCCCAACTAAAAACAGCCCAGACCCAGAAAGATTCACAGCAGAATTCTATGAGACATTCAAAGATCTACAACTGATACTTCTTAAATAATTCAAAAAGATAGAAACAGAGAAAGAACTCCCAACTCCTTCTATAAGGCCTATATCACCCTAATACCAAAACCATGTAAAGACACAACAAAAAAAGAAAACTATAAGTCCGTACCCTTAATGAACATAGATGCAAAGATTCTCAACAAAATACCTAAAAAACCACATAGAGATATACATCAAAAAGATCATCTACCATGATCAAATCTACTTTATTCCAGAGATTCAAGCATAGTTCAATATACATAAGTCAATAAATGTAATAAAATCATATAAATGAACCTAAAGACAGAAATCATATCATGATCTCAGTAGATGCAGAAAAGGACTTTGACAAGTTGTTGATCAGTTTATTTCAAGAGATTCCTCAAATAACACAGGTTATTGCAACAACCCTTGATTGCCTCCAAAAACTTGAAAGTAAGCCCCTACTGCTGAAGATAGGACATAATTCAGACACAGGACTTGGAGCAATGGAGCTGGAACTGCCTTGGAAGTCTGCTCCCTGAAAACAAGCTCTCATAGTTGTAGAGGATACTCTGCAAGTTGCTAAGGGAGACACACAATCAACAATCCAACCCAGCTCCAACACCTAATAACCACAGCAAATTGGCTGGCACAGCAAATTATCTCTACTGGTACAGTAGTGGCACTTTTACCTAGGGGATAACCAGTAGCTATCAAATTGGACTTAAAGCCCTGTCAATGGGCTGGAACTCATGGGTAGCACTATAATAAACACACCCAAATACATGTGACTGGAGAGATTATAGATGTGAGAGAAAACTCTATCTCTGTCGCATCTCTAGACAAATTAAATTTCTTACTATATGCTAAATATGGGTCCTTATATTTACAGATGAGTATACCATATACAAGTTATCAGAGAAGCTGCTTTTCTCAACAGATGGAGGCTATTACAGAGTTCCAAGACTGGTCAAACACAAAGAACATACAACTAAGAGATGCCCAGCCCTAAGTGACACATCTACGCTCTCCACCTATGGCTTACGGAATATAGCAGAATGGGGTGGACAGAATACTAATACATCTCTCAACTCTTACCAGCGAATCTTCCTCATACCACAGAGTGTGAAGCACAGAGAAGGCCACAACTAGCTAAATTTTAGAGAGTAAGAGGCTGCAGAGTGTGTGTCCTTAGATAGGACTCCTATATTAAACCTCATTCACTCAAAGCTCACGGACCATTGAGGAAAAGATTGTAAGTTGGTACGTGAAAACAGGTTTTCAGGCCACTGGGAACTTGCTCATATGAATTTGCAACCATGGTGACAGCATGCACAAGACCCACGCTGATTCGATCAGACAAAAGCCCAGCATAGAACGAGGGGAATGTGCATCAGGCCCCAACCCTAGCTGAAGAACTATTGGCAAATGAGTACTGCTGGGTGAGGGAGAACAGATCTTCTTTAAGGGAGTGACTTTAGATAGGCTGACTACATTCCAGTAGATGAACTTGCACTGACAGCATCTGAGTACAAATGACTGGATGGGACTTTTAACATATATGACAGCATGCATGAACTCCGGTGGAGGGAAGGCTATAGAGGAGCATGCAGAGAGAAGGGGGTCTAAATTTGGTTAAGATCTATTATATGAAATACATAAAACTCAATAAAAATTGTTTTTAAAACCATTATATATACATACCACAGTTTCTTTATGCATCTGTCTGCTAGCAGAGATCTATTCTGATTCCATAACTTTGCTGTGTTTTCATAAGCATATACTTGTAAGTATCTCTGTGGTAAGGTGACTTGGAGCTCTTCAGGTGTGGTTGCAAGAGTGGTACACAGCTGGGTCATATGGTAGTTCTCTTTTCATTTTTGTTTTTTGAAGAAAACTACCATTTTCCATAAGGGCTAGACTCATACACTCCCACTGGCAGGATACAGGGTTACCCATGTCCTCTCTTTCACACATTTGCCAGCACTGGTTCTTGTTTGTTTATTATTATAATCATTCTGTGTTGAAATGGAATCTCAACGTATTCAAAATTTTCATTTCCCAGGTGGCTAAGGATGTTGAACATTTTTCTCATGTTTACTGGCTAGTGGTACTTCATCTTTTAAGAACTGCAAGTTCTTCTAGTCCATCTAGTGATTAGATTGTTTTGGTTCTTGTTATTTTGCTTTTTTTGTTGCTGTTCTTTATATATGCTAGGTATTAATCTTCTGCTGGAGGTACAACTAGCAAAAATTTTTTCCCCCATTCTGTAGTCAATGAATTGTTTCTTTTGCGGTTTAGAGGTTTGACTTTATCCAAACAGATTATCAGCCTTTTATTTTAGTTACTTAGCTACTGGAATCCTTTGCTGCAAGTCCTTATTGATATCTATACCTTGAGGCATTTTCCCTATGTTCTCCTCCAACAGTTTCAAATATGTGGCAGGGGTAAATAGGCTCAAAGTAAATGGTATATTTGTGTGAAAATGTGTTTGTGAAACTCATTACTAGGCAAAATGAATATCCCCTAATCAAAAATAAAGCATCTTCCACCAAAAAAAAAAAAAGAAAGAAATGTTACTTATATTAAAAGTAGGCTACATGCAGCACCACACAGTTGCTCTTTAGGCAGGCATGCCCTTTGTACATATTTTAGAGTGCTGTGCATCACAAAGACCAGGTAAGAGATCTCAATGTGCTTGTCAGAGGCCCCAGGCCAGGGTCCTACCCCTGTGGTCCTTTAGTAACTAACTTTCCAACAAAGACAACTCTTCATTTCCGGTCACTTTCAGTTGGCATTCCAAATCAAAATTCAAACAAAATTAAAATAAACAAAAGAGATTTCTGAGGAATTAAATTCTGCAACAGCATGAAAAAGTATTTAATGAAACAACCCACAGACAATAATGGCCTCTATAAAACTGAAGCAAGATGAGAATTATAAACACATGGGACTTTATTTAGCATCTGCTGTGGTATTGAAAAGCTCATCTAAATGAACTTTCCCTCTCTTCCTGACCTAGGTTAAGGCTGACTTTGACTCTGTTCTAACAGAGGTGCTATCCCTAATCCACAATAATGAATACTTCCTCTTTCTACCACTTCATTCTGTCAGTCAGAAAGTTTTGGGGATAGCTCCCAAATCCATTCCAAATCTGCCTACTTCTTCCCACCTCCAATACAACCACCATGGTCTAAACCAGAGCTGGCCAACAGAACTTTCTGCGATGATTAAAAAGTGTTCCATATAGATACTATCCTACGTGGTTGAGACTGGCCACATTTCAAGCTCTCTATGGAATCACATGGTGGTATAGGGAACTGTTATTTATCGGTATGGACTAAGGATTCCATCTGACTTGTTTAATTTGAGAAACTGAGGAGATAGTGAAGACTGCAGTGAAGCAGACTGAACAGAACTCAACTGCTTTGCCCACCTCTGTCCAGCTGCACACATTAACTGCACCAGCCAAGGCTCTCCACTTCCCTCAGCTGATGGGTGTGATTGTTTGTTCTTTTAAATATATCCATTCTTACGTTTTCAGTGGATAGTTTAAGTTTGCTGACTTTGATCTCATTGATTAATCAATGTGCGCAGTGGGTTAACTAGTGTTATTTAAACAACAAAGTAAATATTGCTAACAATGAATTATATCATACTAAAAAACAAAAATAAAAATGCATAAGTAAAAACTTTCGCTTTGGAATAAAGCTAGTAAATTTAGAGGAAATGACAACTGAAAAATAGTAAGTACAACTAAAGGCAGAGTATAAAAGTTTCATAGTAATCTGAATATTAAATAATCTCAAAATAGGTACTGAAGAGATGGCTCAGTAGTTAAGATCACTGGCTGCTGTTACAGAGGGCTCAGGTTTGATTCCCAGCAGCACATAGAGTCTAACAAACATGTATAACTCCAGTTCCAGGGGGTATTTGATGCCCTCTTCTGGCCTCTGCATGGCACTGCATGACATTGGTGCACTTACATTAATGTAGGTAATATACATAATAAAATACAAATAATAATAATAAAGTATTTTTTAAATAACCATCTCAAAATAGGTCCAGTGATAAATTACTAATCACTTATAAATTCATGAATACAAAATATTTATTAATTAATTATATAGTGGAAAAGCCTGGCACATGCTTTCTTAACAAAAGGTGGAAGTGAACCTCACCCGTACTGGGCAAGTGGTCTGATGTGCTAACACACATCACAGCTGAGGTATGGCTGCCCCAGAACAGAGCCAGGGCCTCAGAAGGAGAAAACACCGACAAAGTGGGGATGAGGGTTCTTCAAAACTGCTGGCCACTGAAGTCCAATGAAAGTAGGTCTGAGGAGCTTCCCCTGATTAAAGGCAACTAAATGGACATGCTATCACCAATAATGGGAGACTCTAAGGTGGATCCCAGAGTAGGAAGGAAAGGGAAAAGGAGGAAGGATCTCTTCTCTGAGGAGGAATGTGCACTAAAGTATCTCAAAGTATTAAGACAACATGTCTACCACTTTCTCTCAATGACTGAGAGAAAATCAAATTCATGTAAGTTGAAAACAGCATTTTTCATGAACAAAGAAGAGAATGCGAATATAAAAATCAGGCAAACATGTTAAAATTCAGAGAATATGGGTTATGAGCACATAGGAAATCCTTTTTTTTTTTTTAACTTTCTTGAGACAAAGTCTCATCTAGCTCGGTTGGCCTGGAACTCAGCATTCAAGGGCGACTCTGAACTACCGACCCTCATGTCTCCACCTACCAAGTCGTGGGATTCCAAGTATGTCCCATCACATCTGGTTTACTCTGCGTTATTGTTATGCTTTTTCTAAATTTGGAATTATTTTATAACAAAAAAGTTAACAAAATGAAAGGTAACAAATGACAATGGAAAGGAATTAATTTTTTAAATATTTCTCTTGAAATCCTGGAGAAAGTGTAAGGCAATCGCACAACACAAGGTTATGAAGTACAGGTAAGTATTTCTCTGCCGTTCTCTTTAAATGGACAGGAAGATAAAGATCAATTCAGTGATGCAAACCACACTGAAATCTGTCTAAATTTAATTCGTGTGTCTGAACTTGGTTTTTTTTTTTTCACAACTTTCCCTTGATACCAAAGACTGTCTGAGAAGTGAGACACTGATCCAAGGGATGGAATCTGATGCTTGCCTTTGGCTAATGTGACTAAATGTAAGGAACACGGGCAAAGACATTATGGAACTACTAGGGATGGAAAGAGCCAAGAGGCACTGTGTGCACCTTCCCTAAGGGGAGAAAAGGCCACGACAGAGGAACCAGAAGCTAGTCCTCAGACCTTAAACATGATGAAGTCCCGAGGGTTGAGATCACCTCTGAGGACTCCAGAAAGGAACCCCAGACTTTACCCAGGCAACCCCTCATGAGGAAGGTGACCAATAACTTGGGCTAAGCCACAGCTTAACCCCCCGACAACCCCCGTGAGATAAGAACCCAGAACCAGCATCTCTCCATTTCCCATTGAACAATTCTCTGGGGACATAGGTAATCCATCTGTATGAAATCCAAGACACTTCATGCTACTCACTGAGAAGCAAGCTCCATCCCACATGTATGGCTCTGAGGAACATGTTGGGACCAGATCAGTGGTTTATGGGCAGAACCAGATTGGGAAAGAGGAAAGAGTGCTTTGTATCTTAGGAGAGCAGAGCTGAAGCTTTGCCATGGGCCCCCAAAGAGCCTCCAGATGTCTCCAGATCAGTCACGTGCCAGTACTAGCTCCAGGCTCCCTTCTCTTTGCTCTGCCCAGAGTCAGTGCTGTGATATATGTTACATCCCTTTGAATTCCTTCAGTGCTATATAGATACCAGCCATAATGGAGTATAACTTCTCCAAACACCAGAGGAAAATAATTCTGCCTTTCTTGGTTGTGTTAACGGCTGCACCAGGCTTCCAGCTCTCTTCCTTTCTCTTTTCTTGTTGCAGCCACCCCACAAAACAAAAATGCTATTCTACCTACCAAGCTTCTTCCCACTACCAACACTTCCTTGTACCAAATCTCTCATTACTCAGTTCTTCCATAAATTCCTACACTGACACTGACATCCAAGGCCCTAGAAGATGGAGGGCTAGAAATGAGATGCTTAGAATGGGCCTACACTACCCCTCACCAGTGTTTCCCTGACGGTTTGTTTTGTGAATCACTTAACACTCTCCACTTCTGACAAACATAAACATGCCCAGCCAAGACTCTGCTTAACCCTTAGCACTGGAGCTTGATAAAGGTGTCAAATCTCTGGGTCACTCTCTATTGTCAAGTACATACATAGATCACTAGGTCAACAGGCAAGGTTTTGGATGTAAAGGTCAAAGAACAGAACTAATTAAAAGGAAGAAAAGAATAGAAACATCACCCATAATAGGTCTGGAAAATGCCAAGTCCAGGTAAATATGTTATATTTTAAGTATGGGCTAGCAATTTCTAAAGGTAGCATGTTCTGGATATTGTAACAAACTGGCTTAGTTAAGTGCATGTGCTTGAAACAAAAGATATCAAATGCATTTTTCTACAGTAAGATTAAAAAGAGTTAATGTCCAACTTCTCAGGTCATGATGTTCACTCATGAAGTGTGTACTGTGCAGAAGGGGAGGGATGGATATGTCTGCACTGTGTGTATTCGAGTCCCCAGCTTACTGTTATTCCTTCAGGAATTAAAAGAGAAAGGACAGGGCTTCATAGGTGGGCTGGACTCTTTCCAGGAAAGATAAAGATCACTTTTTCAGTGTTTTTATCTCCTACACCTCCATCTGACAAGTACCAGTTTTATTAAAATATACTTAAGAGTTACTTTGATATAACTTTTAATTGTACAAATCAGGAAACCAAAAGACAACTGGTAAAAGGAATTCATACCTGCACTGCCTTTTCAGGCTCCCTACCGCAGCATACCACAAACTATCACCTCTGAGTTGGAGTGCCAAGACTTAAGACTTTCACTGTGTCACTTTTATAACATGCTATTTAAACTGAAGCGTTAAGTGGATCCATGGCTTTTCACTCTCACTGCTTCTAATATGAGCATCCTATGATCCACCACCACACCAGGTTAAAAGTCCACAAGCATGCCTCCCTCAAAACACAGCAAATGACATCACAAAAGGACAACAAGAAGTCATTCCTCTAATCTCTCTCCAGAGAGACATTTTGGAGGCCTATTTTCTCTGGCTCCCAGGGGCACCTGCTTATCCTCTGCTTGTTCTAAGCTATTGATGAAGTCATTTTTTAAATCAGCTTCTGAAGTATCTCAGGAACCCCTTGAGCAACCGTTATTCACACTGGAAGCACCTGTCCATGGAGACCAGCAGGCAAATGTGCTACATTAGGCAGCCTGAACTTCCCACAGGCTCTAGGCAGTTTGGAATCTCCATCTATGTCTAAATAGCTAAAGTTTGGGATTATTTAAATTTGCTTAATCTTGGTGCTTTCCTACATGTTCTGGTTCTCAGTGTTAATAAAGATACTTAATGAGAGGGGCAGCTCAGGCAGTGTAATTATGAATGTTGAAACTCTTACGTATAAAGGCCTGCTCTCTATAAATTTCAGAGCCAGAGTTCTGGGTTTATTAGTAGCTTCTACCATGAAAACCAACCAACCAAACAACAATACTATGGGAAAATGCCATCAGATTCAATAGCTTTCTACAGCAAACCAGTTAGAGAAATAAAACCACCATGGCAAACTGCTAAAGTCATAATTAGAAACATGCCAGAAGCACCAAATGGTGGTTAGATTGAGACCAGACAGGCTCTAGTGGTCACACAAAACTGGCTCGGAGCAAACTGCCTCCCCAAAGATCCACCCACAAGTCAGGTACCCCTGGACTTCAGTTCAGCTCCTTTAGGGCCCAGCATCCTGATCTATGAAACAGAAAGGCTCTCAGACCATTTCTAACTCCAGCATGCAATCAATCATGATCAGAACTATTTAAAAAAAAAAAACCTGCAAACAGCATTTTCAAATAATTTTCCCCCTGGCAATCAAACCAGAAACAACCTCAAAAAAAAAAAAAGAAAAAAAATTAAGAATTCTGCTACTGGGCTGTTTTATAGGACACTACTCGCCACATGCTGTCTTCATGAGGACCGCCTGGGAAAACCACTGCGAGGTTCATTACTGGGAACAGCCTCGCTTTACTGTTTAACTTCGTGGGGACCATGATTCACACAGACAATGGCGTTCCACTCACCGCAGCAAAGCTCAGAGCCAAATCTCTGACTCACCTCTAGCAAAAACTGAGCAGGTTTAAGACTTGCATTTTGAGTCTTAGCTTTTCCTTTACTCCATCCCAACTTCCCCACACCCATTTCACTTACCTGTTTTTTCATCATTTGCTGTTACTTCTATTTTTGAAACTGCTGTTAACCCCCTTTTAAAACAACAGCTTTTGAAGCTACTTTCATTTACAGACATTACTGTCAAACAGTAAAAATTATTCCTTTAATGACTTGCAGTTTTCAACTCTGTCACTATATCAACACATAAAAGCATCTAAGCACCCACTTAATGCTCCCATAACATAATTCTAGCCAAGATTCGGATCAAAATTGTCACTTTGAGTATCGTTGTTACTACAATATTTTTAAGCCCTCCCATTTACACAAATCTTCATAGTACTTTCTAGTGAGCTTTCAGAGTTGTGTGACCTCAGTTGACTTTCTCAACAGTCATAAAAGAGATCATTACACCAGGCATTATTGTGACGGCCCTCTTTTACAAAGAGGAGAAAACAAGGCTCACAGAGGTTATGTACCTTGTTCACACAGACAAAGTAGTAAGTTTATCACACAAGATCAGAGATTTTTTTTTCCTTCAAATCTTCAAATCTAGCATTTTCCTCACAACTACAAAAGGCTGTCTCTTCCACAGTTTAGCCTTTGAAATTTTGGCCTTGCACCAATTATTTAAATGTTTTATTCACTTGACTTCCTAAGCAGTATCACTAGGCTAGTCAAAATTGTATCAATTACTGTTGGTAATGGAATCTCAACATGATGAAAACTAGACAGCCAAGACAGGAAAATACTTTAACCATTAGAAAATGCATGAGTAATTTATTTCCTCCATTGGAATTCAGTGATGGCATTAAGAAAACTCATTCTTGCAGCCTAACAAGAAACACAAATGCTTTAATGTGGTCCTCTAAAATGGTCACACAGAGCAAAACCTGGTCCTTGAGTCACTGGCATTAGTAAGCCTGTTTAATAGTAGAGAATGAAATTCACACAAAGCAGGCTAAGAAGATCTAACTAACTGCTTCTTCATGATGAGCTCACAGCACTTCAACCACATCTAAGGGAAAGAAGGATGAAGTTCAAATCGCATTAATTTCCAAGTCAGTGACATTGCTAATGTAAGGGAGGGTGAAATGTTGACAACTTGAACTCCTGAGACCTCGAATAAACCAGTCATGAATTTGGGAGGTAAGAGAAGGCTGTATATGCCATTTCTCTGAGTTTTAATTTCTTCAGGGAAAATGAAGAAGCAAGAGTCAAAGCAACCCACAAATTTCTTAACTCAACTTTCGATCATAGCAAGAATACTTATTAGCGCCACCTACCTAAAACATTATTTCAACATTGGCTAAAATTTAAAAGCATATATTATGTGGGTAATAGGTTCTGTTCCAACATGTTTAAATCATTACTCAGGAATTTGAATATTTTCCTTTAATCAATTTCAAACATTTATTGATTTGAATTACTAATTCCTATCCATGAGACAATATATTCATACAAATGTATTTTCTCAACATAATATGCAATAAATACTGGAGTTAATTCTGTTTTCCAGTATCTTGACAATAAAAATGAACAGAAATAAGCTGGTCTTTCACTTGGTTAATTTTTTCAGATTGGCATTCAGATTGCAATCTATAAAATTCTATGGAAATAGGTCCATTTTTAATAACTTTCTACCAAGTGTTCCACCCAGAATCATTAAAATAAATCCATGATGACTAAAAGAAATTACCAGCAGAGAGAACTTACAAGATGTCAACATAGAAAGATCGGCTCCCTTTCCCAGAGAAGATTGAAGGGTGCTTTGCCAGGATGGCACTCTGCTTCTTAGAAAGAACCTATTCCATGGCTAAGAAAGAACAGCTGATCCTAAAGACCAGCTTAACCCTGAAGCAGGGTCAAGATAAGAAATTGCATGTTCTCATGATTCCTTTCTGAAGTAAAGCTTTGGAGCAATGTTTCAAAGTTTGGAGACAACAAAATCCCAGAGAAAAGCCAAATCCCTTTAGTCTGGTTGTTTCTTATCTTTAGCAAACTACTTAACTCTCCTGCATCTTAATTTCCTCCACTGCAAAATGGGGTAGAGCTGCAGAATTTACCTAGTGTTGTTGGTGACGACCACACAGACAATGGAGGAGTTCTGGCTCACATAGTGAACTCATGAAGTGGTGTCTACTGCTGTTAATCAGTTTGAAATACATTCCTAGAAAATCAACCCATCCAGCTTTAAAGGAAATCAGAATGATTCATCTTGAAGAGGTTCACAGCTGATCCCAGCTGTATACAGATAGAATCTAGAGAGACTAAGAACTAGGAACATCCTTAGGGGAAAAGAGGGAACACGTCCTAGCAAGCAAGTAAAAGGTACCATAAAGAGTGAGGCCTGAGCGGGTGTCACAGCAGACAGTCCCTCTGCTTGCCGGTGGGGAGTGATACAGAGTCACTGGAGTCTCTCTTGCTTCTGTAGCAGCTGCAGGCCTGGCTAAGCATCCTTCTTTTATCTTCCTCCTTCTGTAAATTAGCTAATCCTTTCTGAGACCGGCTTTCTTCCCAAAGATGGTCCTAGGTTATGTTACATTACAGAACTTTTTTAAGCAAGTTAAGCCTACAAAAATGATAATCTTACATGGAAAATTAGAAGGGCTATTCACAGTGTCAAAGCAGATCCATTGAGGAAGCACCAACTGAAGAACTCCATAGAATTTGTTGTGAATGGATGGAAAAATTCAAGACAAACAAACCCAGGTATGGTGTTTTGTGCCTGTAATCATAGCCCTTGAGATGCTGAAACAGGAGGATGGTCATGAGCTCAAGGCTAGCCTGGGCTACATAGTGAGTTTAAGGCAAGTCTAAGCTACAGAACAGTTTTAGAGCTTTGGAACAAAGAATATTCATAATTCTGGAACTGAAGAAATTGTTCAGTGGGTAAAATGCTTCCATCACTAGGCTGGAGACCTATGTTCAGAGCCTAAGAGCCCACTAAGAACTCACGTAAAAACTGAGTACAGTAACACAAGCGTCTGTAAGCCCAGTGCCCTGTCTACTAGGAGATGGAAGGCAGATACGAGAGAAACCCTGAAAGCCTGTGGACCAGCTAGTCTAGAGCAAGGAACATTGAACAACATGAGAGACTGTCTCAAACAAGATGGAGGACAAGGACCAACACACTCACTCACACACACAAACACACAAACACACACACACATGAATATTTATAATTCTGAACATGAGCTCTAGTGCTTGCTCTCTAGGTTCTTACTATTAACCAAATAAGAGGCTTGAAAACCTGAAGAAGTTAGTAATTCTGAGACAAGGGCTGTGAGTACAAAGGAAGAATCAATGACTCCCAGAATTTATAAGATCTTTTAGCATAATGATACACAGCAGGCCTACCTGGGACTTCTGTAAGATCAGAAAGTTCTGTGAAGACAGAAATCCACAGGAAAAATCATAGAATGAACTCAAGGTAGGATGCCAGGTGAAAGCCAAGGAAATATGAGCTTCCTTAAGGAAGGAAAATAGAAAGGCACCGCAATCCAATTCAAAATCAACAGTGCTAAGAGCAGTAAAACCTCTGCTCACTTCCTTATTTCCAACATCTGTGCGTGCACCTGAAGGATAGGTGCAGAGGCACAGTGACACAGAAGATGTCTGCTTCCGCATCTATTTCGGACCTCACAGTTTAGAGGGATCTGTATACGTTTAACCTAGAAAAACATGTTGAGGACCTGGGTACCAATTTTCTATCCTCAAGCTGGAGAATTATTTTCCCCATACTTAACACTAACAAAGGGGAGTGACCAGGGCAATCACTTATCTGGTAATCAGAACCTTGTATTGCCAAGGAGCAGAAATAAAGAAAAATTTTGTAAGACAAATTAGAAATCGGCAGAGAAAAATTTAGATGGCAATTGAAAGAACAGAAAAAAAATTGCTGTCTGAAGGCCATGACTTTGACTCTGAGGTGCCGTGTTCTAAATGCTGATGGAGATCTAGGCCCCTGCAACAGGTCACTGGGAAACGGCGTTGGAGCTGAGACAGAGATGGAGAACTGTGGACACAAATGTGACAGGTTAAGTCCCGAGTATACACAGGGCTCTATACAGTGATAAATTCACGTGTTTGACACAAGATGAAATTTCCAACAAAATAAATCTCAAAAGATAAGCCTACAAAGATATATACTGTATACATATAGTCCCACTCATCATAAATGAAATGTACTGTGCTAGCTGAATGTCTCACTAGATCCCTGCTGCAAACACAGGCCGGGGTGAGGGAAGAGAAGTGGCTTCGAGTCGCAGGTACCTTTCTACAAAGTGCTTCTTAATCAGCTATGTATGTATGCAGACAGGTGCCAGCCTCTAGGCTTTCAGCTAAACACATCTTTGCTCTTAATAATCTGTGAATACAATGATATGACATAAAAAATGATCAAAATGCTCATGCTTTCCATCTCCATACAGCCCCAATACAGAAATTGCTGGTGCCACCTATTGTTGAAAGCACAGAACTGAAGGGCAAGCTTCGGAGCTGACTCCATGCTGAAACTGCTGTTTCCTTCCTGAATGTCAGTCTCAAAATCTGGCCACTGGGAGAGCCCAGTAGCCAATCCATTACCTACCAATATAGATCAAGTATGTCATGAAGCTCCACAGTTCCTACCCAGTGATGTGCTGAGAACCAGACTATCACAATAACTTACTGTTTTATTGCAAAAAAAAGATGATGCACAGCTTTGCATGGGCTAATTAGAGAATGAGATCCAAAATAAATTGTTGGGTGTAAAAACTATTTGAGAATGATGTGTACTTATATATTACTGCTTCTGAAAATGGGAGAATATGTACATATGTTCATAAAAGATCTCAGAAAGGATCTGTAAGCATTCCCAGCACTTGGAAACTAAGGCAGGAGAATAATGAGTTAAAGACTAGGGTGAACTACCTGACAGAATTCTATTGGAGTGGGGGGAGATAAAGAGAGGAAGAGGAAGACCGAGTGGAGGAGAGGAGGAAGAAGGGAGGAAAGAGAGGGAGACAGAGGAGGAGGGGAGAGACAGAGAGCTGAGAGACAGTCCAGTCAGTGGTAAAGTGTTTGACCATGAGCACCTGAGTTACATCTCCAGAACTCAGGTATAATGGTCTGAATGAAGAATGTCTTCCATAGGTTCCAAGTATTTGAACATTTTGTCCCCAGCTGGTGATGTTGTTTTAGGAGGTTTAGGCTGTGTAGCCTTGCTGGAGGAAGCACGTCACTAGGGGGTAGGTTTTAAGAGTTCATAGCTTTGCCCTATCTCAAGTTCATCTTTCTCTATGTCCCGTACATGTTTGAAGATGTGAGTGTTCAGCTTCCTGTTCCAGCTGCCTCCCTGGCCATAAAGGACCCTTATCCCTCTAGAACCATAAGCTGAACAAACTCTTCCTTCTGTATGTTGTCTTGGTCATGATGTTTTAACTGAGGAAGATAAAAGTAACTAATACATCAAGTAAAAGCCAGGCATGGTAGTGTGTTCTTGCAATCCCAGTTCAGGGGTTGGGGCTGAGGGGAGAGGGAGACAGGAGGATCCCTGGGGTTTATTATCCAGTCAGTTTAGTCTAAGTGTTGATCTTAAGGCCAATGAGATGTCCTATTTCAAAGGAGGCAAACAGCATATCTGAGGATAACACATGAGGTGGCCCTTCATCAGCCTCCACACACATAAAGAGTGACGCACACTCATTAAAAATGAAAAAACAAATATGCAAGAAGATATCAATGATGATCATTTCTAAGGACAAATCCTGAACAAATGTCAGAGACATTTTAAGAATGTTTTAAAGAGTTTTAAAATAGTATTTTTAATTAAGTAGATACCAAACCATTATATAAAGAATGTCTGACTAACTATGTTTGGTTATCATGCTCAAAAACAAAGAGTTCAGGATCTGAGCAAAAGAATACAACTTACAGGAAGGACAGAAGGTAGAAGCTAGTCTTCACCTAACTTTGAAAGAAGGCTAGAACTTTCTGTAGCCTAATGTGTATTCATGTTACATTTAAAAGTGCCCTGAAGCATGGATATTCTCTTCAAGTTTATTAAGACATGAAAAAGAAAAAACATTTCCTTATTAACATTTGCTTTTCTAAAAGCTTCTATAAGAAAGTTTTATTGCATTTATTATTTCCGATTTTTCAAAATAAGGAAGAAGGAAGATCCTAACAGTTCATGAAGCCTCTTCAACTATTTCATAACAACACATGAAAGCTAAGGAGTTTATACTTGAGTACACATCATATCAAATGTCAAATCTCCTGAATATTGATTCATGAGAGTAATTTCTGTAAACTTACTTATTTCTTAATATCATTCTCCCTAACTTGAGATAACACTGACATTTACATTGAAGGTGGAGCTTTGAAATTTATTCTGAATATTGCCCAATCAAGGTAACACCAGGAAGAAAGTAAATCCCTTAATTTCTGAAGCACTTGTGCAAGAGAAGGAAGAAAAGACAAATGGTGATCCAGCAGCACCTTAACATTCTTGAAGAAAGGACCTGAAATAACAGAAAATGGTACCAGCAGGTCAAACAGGCCCTGTAAATCAAGTTCAGAAACAGGTCTGGATCCAAAAACATAGTTTACATCTAACTTTTAAAATTTTAAAAACAGAAAACTAGTTAGGCTCCCTCAATCTCCAAAGCAAAATAAACTCCAATTCATCAAAAAGAAACAGAAAGAAAGGAAGTAGGACTGAGGACAAAGACAGGAAGGTTCCTAAGCCAGAAGCAGGCAGCAGCCACGGCACACTGGACTTCTGAGAGAGACGAGATTCTGATCTGCCACATGCCACAGTTTAAAGTGTTGCCACTTAATGCCAGAGACTGGGGAGGGGTTCCCTCTTTCCTCTGCAAGTATCCAAATCCCCAAATTCCCATCCATCTGTCAAAGAGTTGTACAAAATAATGGGAACCTCCTGACAGAGCTCCAGGGGATCAGTAACTACCCTACAAACTTAGCCATGTTGCCAACACGATCTGTGAATCTGTGACAGTCCCCAAACAATCCCAGAACAGGGAAATAAAGATTAAACGCCACTCCAATAGCTAATTATCAACTGGGTCTGGGGAACCAGGTGAAAGTAACTATAAACCCACAAAAGCATTCGTCAAGGAAAAAGAGAAAAACAAAAAAAAGTAAAAATTCCTCAAATTCAGAGTGAGCCCACAAACTAAAATTCCAAAACACAATAGAATCTAATTCTAAGAAGTCAAATCAACCATCAAGTTATGAAATTAGCCCAATTTCTTAAAATATTCAGACAAAAATTTCAAATATGCTTAGGATGATTAATGGGAAGATTAAAGAGCATCCATTTTAAGCTTTATGAAAACAACAAAGAATAACAGGTAAATATTTTAAATGAAACAATTAGAATCTTAGAGTGTAAGAGCATAGAAAACTGAACCAGAAAAGCTCAATAAATGAATTAAAATATGTATGTGATACATGCAAAAAGAACACTGAACTCAAAGGGGGGTGATCTTCTCCCATGAAGGACACACAGGATGAACAATACTCTGCTTTGAAATTAAGGTTCAACTAAGAAACTCAGAAAGGTTCACAGGTTCTGGGATATATTAATTATCTCATTTTAAAAGTAAAGGGAGGGCTAGAGAGGTGGCTCAGTGGTTAAGAGCACTGGCTGCTCTTGCAGAGGACCCTGGTTCAGTTCCCAGCATCCATATGGCAGCTAACAACCATCTCCAGTTCCAGGGGAATTTGATGCTCTCTTTTGCCCTCCATGGGCATTACAAGGCATTGGCTGTACTTACACACATGCAAGCAATACACTCATACACATAAAAATAGTACAAATAAAAAATGAAGGGAATTACAAAAATGGAGTATTTGGGAAAAATCTCCCAGTACTGGATAAATACATCGCTAGATTGAAAATAATCCAGATGAATACAGACAAATTCATACCACAATACGTTGAGATGGGACAGAAAAACATCAGGATCAGGCAAAACTCTCAGATGAACTGCAGTTAGATGGTTAACAAACTTTCTAAAACCAAAAATCAAAGTTAACACCACAAAGTTCTAAGGAGAACAGCTTTCAATCAATTTTATGCCCAGCTAAAGTATCACAGAATCATCAAAGCAAAATGAAAATATTTTCAGACTTTCAAAGATGAATATTTTGGTTTGTTTTGTTTGCTTGGTTCCAGTTTGCTTTGGTTAGAGTTTTTTTGTTTTTGTTTTTTTTTTTAAGGGAAAGCCTCACTCTGTAACCCAGATCAATCTAGCTAGCCTAAATCTCGTCATGTATCTCAGGATGGCCTCAAACTTGTGGTAATCTTCCTGTTTCAGCCTCCCAAGGACTGGGATTACATCTGCGAGATGGAGAGATGGAGGCCAGCCTGGTCTACATAGTGAGTTCCAGTCCAGCTGGGGCTACAGGAGACTCTGTCAAAACAACAACAACAACAATAAAAAACAAGTCCTGGGATTACAGATGTAAACCACCACATGTGTTCCAAGGGTAAAGATTTTTATGATTCACAGACTGTCATTGGAAGTTATACTTAGAGATGCACTTCACATGGTCTGTTGGAAGGACTGGGAGAAAACTAGCCCAGACTGCCTGGCTGACACAGTGTTCTTGCTGAAGCCCTGCACTTAGTTGACTCTCTTTTCTTCCCAACTAGTCCCCATCCTACTTTTATGTACTTGTGTATATTCATGTGACTCACTGGGTTTAATCAGGCTGTTTGCCTGAGGTGGAGGGTTATTTACGGAAGAATAGGCAACCTACCAGTGGTTGCCCTACCAAACCACTGAAGAAAATAAATCCTCCTCCTTCCCCTGGCAACCATTTATTACCAAAAGCTCTTCAGGGAGGGGTGAGATCTTATGAGCCCCTCCCCCATCCTAATGGAATGTTGTGAAGGTTTGGGGGAGGAAACTGCTATGTCTTCATGACTGCAACAAAGAAGTTTTAAGAACTTTTCTTAAATTCCTATCCATGCTGTGCCATTTACTCACCCTGTAACTACTCTGAATAATCAACGTTTTACTTAAATATCAATAGGCAGACTACAACGGAACAGCTAGACTCTCCTCAGTTGCTGTCCCTGGGATAGCAGATTAAAGATGGAGTTGGAGGAATACAAGAGGCATCTAAGATTAGGAAACTACCCATGGGATTGTACTCTTATCTTTTCCTTCTAACATTTCCACTTACTAAGTCATATCTGAACTTTCAGCAATAAGATACAAATAAGTGACAGGTTAAATTACCCAGGGGACTGTGGCCAATCTAAAGAAGACATTTCTAATCCTGGAATACTGCAATGGAATAAGGGTTGGGGCAACATATTTTTGTACCTAGGGACTATTTTTTGTCTACTATATAATATCATGAGTTATTCTGCTGTCACTTCTACGGCCACCACTACAACCACATGACAGGGATTGTGAATTCCATTATCTAGTTACATAAATGTGGATGTGATAACGTGAAGCACACAGGTGACACTGTGTCTCAGAGAAAGAACCCCAGACTTTCTTCCATCTTCAAACATGGCAGATGAGGGATTCCCTGATGATCTCAGCCATTGGGTCAGAAGCTGAAAGGAGCCAAGAGTCACCTTTAATTTCTGTGCTTTTCTTGGATTTGAGAGTCAACCACCCAAAATTGTAGCCAGCCACAGTTATCATAGAAATCCCCAATTTAGAAACTCACCAAGCACCCTCCAAAAGGCATGGACTCGGTACCAGAGCCAACCCCTCTTGAGCCTGCTTAGGCACCATCCAATACTGTCATTTCTGAGGGTCTGAGAGGATCTTCCCACCCCTTCAGCATTGTCTCTGGCATGTTTATAAAAGAACAATGAAATCTGCAAGTGAATGGTGTGTTCCAAGGATCATCTCCAAAGGTTCTTGGCTCCAAGATGTGGCGTCTCTGCTGGAACAGCTACATAAATCCTGATACCTCAGACTTCAGGTTGAAAGTCCTTTGACCAAGTAACTCGGTTCTCCTTTGCATAGGTTCCCTGCAGTCCTGGTGGTATTTTTACACTTCAGTATTCCATGAGAGAAGCTCTTCTGTGAGGTGCCTTAGCCTTGGTTTTCCTTTGCATTTCTCACTATATCTAAACCACCTACTGCAAACCACCCTGACCAATGAGAAGCTGGGAAGTCAGTAATCAAAGGTTTACACTCCACCTGTTTCCCAATCAATAGACGTAACAAACACAAGGTAATTTCAGAATCTGAGGAGATCTTTAATCAACTTTTTCTTCCAATTTAATTTAATTCAACCTCTCTGAGTTCTTGTTTGTAAAGCCAGGATGTAACAGAAGGAACTTCATTCAGTATGATGAGGACTGCGTAAGGCAGCATGTACAAGCTCAGTCCAGTGCACAGTGAGAGATCAGTTAGTGTGAGCTATTATAAAGCAAACTCATTGTTTGTGTGTCTACTGGTAATACTGAAAGCTTAAGTGACTTGTTCAAGGTCAGCCTGCTATTTCAGAAAACACCATTTGACCTCTGACCTCCCAGTCCATGCTCACCACTCCCAATATTTAGAGCCAGAAGCATTCAAAAAGCATCACTGCATACATTTAATGAGATCAATCCACCTGCTGCAGTTAGGCATGGAAAGCAACAACATGGGGCTTATTAAATGGGATGGGGAGGGGTTGAGGAGATGACTCAGTGTGTAAGGTACTTGCTGCACATACATGAGGACCAGAGTTCAGATCCCCATTACGTGTCTGTAACTCCAGCACTTGTGGGGGGAGGGTAGAGACAGGTAGATCCTGGAGGTTCACTGGCCAGTCACTCTATCCAAAACAAGGAGCTCCAGGTTCAATGAGAGACCTTGTCTCAAAAAAACTAAGATGGACACTGTTCAAAGAAGGTGCCTCATGCTGACCTCTCACCTCCACAATAGTATGGGTGATCATGCACACGTACAGCATGCATATAAATGCACTCATACCACACACATGAAAAATGGGATGAGGAACCACTGGGTTCGCAAAGTTGGCAGAGAGATCTCCTGAACTTAGGAGACTGTTCATGAGTGCCCCGCTGCTCACAGTTCCAAGCGGGAATTTCATGAGCTTCTAGTTCCTAACTTAATCTCAGTCAGTCCAGCTACAAAATGTTTTGTGTGGCAATTTACTCTTTTTGGTAAGTGCCAAACAGAGCAAAAGAATTCATTCACTCCCAAGTTAGTCCCACTCGCTCTAGACTAGTACCCTTCCCAAAGGCCAAGTCTTCCTTTCTGGGCTTCTGAGAACCTAGGTTTCTTCAAGTATGAGTGTTTGAGTGGGTGTATAAATGGAAGGGTGGGTGTAAAAGAAACGCATTTCATCAAAGACCCTGAACTTTTCCCAAACCTAGAAAAATCATCTTGGATGAAGACCAAGATCATTATCATTTAATCACCTCACTGTTCTTAAATATCAATAACAAGAGGGGACACCCTGGCGAAAACCCATGAGAGAGGACCAAGAGAAAGAAACAGAGGACTGAGTCAAGCTCTCTAGAGAGTTCATCCCCGCATACTGATGAATGTGTTTTTCAGATGCTGCCAATGGTCAGAAACAACAATCACCCCTAAAGAACAAAATAACTCTGTAGAAGGGATTTTGAGTATGGCTCAAGCTGCTTACTGATTAACGCTTTTGCACACAACACTCTGCACAAACCTGCGTAGTCATTGTTCCTAGTAAAACAAGCCTTTGTTGACAACTGGAGACAAATGATCCTTGCTGACCAAGTTCACTGTTCTCACACAGCTTAATAGTTGGAGCACTGCTCCCTGTCCACAGCCAGGAAAACTTGACGTGGTTGTCAAAAAAAAAAGGAAAAAAAAAGCACGTTTTAAAAAAAAGCTAGAGAAGAGGAAAAGCCTTTTGTTTTGTAGGTGAGAAGAGACGGTGATCTCACGCACTAGGCATGTCTGTGGTTTCCATCAGTCCGTCTCCTGCACTTATTGAGGCCATGAGTTTTTAAATAGTTCCTGCTCCAAACAGTTTATAATACTAAGAATTACTTTTAAAAAGTATTTCCCCCTTCCACATGGGCTGAGATATGACAGGCTGAATACTGGTTTTTATGTTAAAACAGTTTTTGTTACAGTATTTGCAAATGTTGGCTGTAACCGTGAACTGTAGAAGTAAACCTCACTTAAAGAAAACATGGGTGAAAAATATCTGAAACTGGCAGGTTGAACAGTCTCATTTCTACCACGCACCAAAAAGCACTCACTTAAGGTTACTGTCAACAAGTTTTCCACAGCATTTAATTGCTCACAACTGTGTTGGACCTAACTATGGGGAAGTCATGTTGACAAGATTCAGTTCATTAAAATTCCCATTAGTCCCTAAGTTTTCAGACCCCAAATATATTACAGGTGGCCATCCAAACCTGAGACACAAAACCTCAGTGACGACTGTCAAAATCTTCTGATGAGCGAGTTTACCTTCTTTTCTTTTTTTCCATAGTAATTCATGAAAATTACTTTAAGTTCAGGATTCCCCTGTAGATGATGCAGCCTCACCTCAGGTGAGGACAGTCTCCAGTTACACCAAGAGTTGGAATCTTCCATCCTGTGCAGCAGCATCAAGCCAGGAGGCTACAACCACTCTTCATTTCCCATGTGAAAACCCGATAAATGTCTTAGAAGACAACTTAACAGTAAGGACAGAAGCCACTCAGCTGTTCCTTACCTGCTTCAAAACAGTACTGTGGAAATAATCCAAAGTAAGAGGAAGTGTTATTATGCAATGATACTCATAGCAGATTATTTGGAATAGCAAAAAACACACTTTGAAATAATCTAGATACCCAACATGAGCCAGAGCTAAGTACAGTCTCTAAGTGAAATATTATACAACCAAAAGATTACAAGAGGAAGAATGAGTAACCATTCATGGCAACTTTAAGTGGAAGAAACCAGAACACATAATCTATGTCTACAAAGGATTATAAACAAATATGCAAATATTAAAAAGCAAAGCTAGCAAACTGGAGCAAAAGAAGAAATTTCTACCTGAGACTTAGTCTAATGAGCCCTGGAGCATAACTCAAACTTACAAAAGGTATTTTTATCACTCAGGGATGATAACTTGTTAACCTTAAGTCCAGCTATTTCAGTACCATGCATGTCAACATCTTTTGACCTTATATAATATAATTCTAAAAATGGAATTCAATAGTGTGTTCTATAAATGCAATTTTTTAGATCTACTGTTTCAAACTTGAAGAGGGGGTGTTTGGTTGGCTAGTTGGGTTGGGGGGACTGCTTGCTTGCTTGTTTTCTTTTTGTTTTTTCAGACAGGGTCTCACTAGGTAGCCCTGGATGGCCTGGAACTCACTATGTACAGCAGGCTGGCCTCAATCTCACAGAGATCTGCCTTGCAAGTGCTGGGATTAAAGGCATCTGGTACCATGCTCTGCCCAACCTTGGTTTTGATGATATGATTATGTACATCCATCAGCCATGCATTTGTTTTGCAGTGGTTTTCCCATTGACATTAAATTGAGAGTGTAACTACTGACAGGTTCATTTCTCTCTTCCTGTTTTTTAAAACACTGCAAACATATCTTCTCTTTTCCAACTCTCTCCTGCTTCAGAATTTTGTGACTTCGGTATTTTTAAGTCACTTTCCTCTCCTTAGTTAACTCACTGATCTGGCTGTTCCATACAGACTGTCAGGCTGTCTCCTGCCATGTTCCCTTTATTTTACTTTGACCAAGGATTGTCCAGAATTCCTTCCTCAGGATTTCTACCTAAGAATGTTCTAGAAAAAATTCCCTAGGAATTTCCTGTTGCCACCCTGTCTTGTTTCTTTCTTTACCACTAGGCACAATGTCAGGAGTAAGGCTCTGGGACCACTCCCTGGAAGAGGAACTGGAGTGGCCTATGCCTCCTTCAGATGGGGCTTACCACTCCAGAACACCTCCTACAAAGACTACACCATCGCTAAAGAGCAAAGAGAGGGAGGTTCCTAAAGACATCCTCCCCTGCCCAAGATACAGACAGAAGGAAGGGAAGGTACTATTATACTGAAAGGAAGAGGACAGCACATGTGAATGTTTCTCTTTTGCTTACTCACATGAGAGACTGTAACCCCCCAACATTCTAACTTCTTTCCTGAAATAGACCTACCAGTGCACAAGTAAATGAGCGGTGGCTATAAAATCAGAAGTGAAACGACAGGAGAAACTTTAACTCTTTCTGAGAAGCAAAATAAAATTTCCACCAATGCTCTCTTGATTCCTAATAAAAGCAACTGAGCCATTTTGGAGCAAGAGTCCTTCCTCTGTGTTATTGCCTGTGAGTCACACACTTCTGCCCTACACTGTGTACCTACTTGACATCGTCCTTCCAGAGTTGGCTTTCTTTAATTAAACCCTTAAGCACGGATGTCCCGAAGCCTTCCTTGAGTCAGGCTTTCCTTGTGGGTGAGACTTTTGAAATGACCAGTGGAGAAATGGACTATAACTGTTCTAACTGCTGTCACTGTCCCTGAGCCTGCTGTCTCTTCAGATTTCTCTGGCTGTGAGAGTGTGCAGTCTTTTGCCTTGTGCCTGGGGAAGATGGAGCTTTCATGCTCTATTCTACATGTCCATGAGCAGAACTAAGTTATGGGATGCTGCAGGTTCTGTGCCATTCCTAGAGACCGGGAGCAAATTTTAGCACTTTATCACCCTTGGGAAAATTCATGACATCCACCCTCACACACACAAAATCAGTCACTGAGATCTTGGTTTCAAGGTTGAGAGCCATCACTCTAATGCTCTGAGCTCTACAGTTCCTTTAATTGGGTATAACAGGTATGGATATGGAGATTGACTGCAGTGTCCACACCCCCATACAATCCTGTCCACAGAAGGTTCCTAAAAAATCAAATCAAAGATGTGTTGGTTAGTTTTTCACAATCCACTTCTTTTCCTTTATTAGATTAAAATTATCAAACAGATTTCCATTTGATAAGTAGACAGCTACTTTTAAAGTATCTTTGAGACTATCTCTAAATACAGTGGGTTAAAAAGTGCTAGCTGTCCAGGGTATTTGGATTTCAGGAGTATTAGCAAGTGGCAAGTATGTTTCTCAACTCTCAAAAATACCAACCCTTGCCTCACTCATTTGCATTATTTTTTGGACTTATTTTTTCTAATTTCAGGGTTTTCATGTTAAATTCTTTATGAAACCATGGAATTATGTATTTTTCAACAACTGCATTTGAATGATACATAAAATTACAATTTATACACAGTGGCAGTGGGCACAATTACAATTAACATACTATCTAAAGCACAACTTCAGTCTTCTTTTCCTAAAGTTCCTCTCTTAAAACCTAACAATAATCATAGGCAAGATTACAAGATGGTACAGATACTATAATAGCAACAGATGACAGTTCATCTTCATCTTATTTTTAATCTACATTGATCTTAAAGTCAGATGAAAGCAAAGAACCTATAAAAAAATACTTAAATAGCTTATAATCCTAAAGGGAATATGACAAATATGTAAGTTACTGCCATGTTCATCAGATTATAGTGAAAAGAATATTCAAATAAAACAAATGCCATAAGAGAGGGGGAAAGAACTTGGGCTAGTCTAAAGAAATAAATCTGTATATATGTGTATTTGTGTTCATGCTATCTTTAAACTTTATTCCTACTGAGACTAATCTTAATAGGCATGTGTTAGTTACTTCTCTGTTGCTGTAATAAAACACCAAGACCAAGGCAACTTATAGATAGAAGAGTTTATATGGCTTAGAGTTTCAGAAGGACAAGAATCCATCAAGGCAGGGAGGCATGGTGGCAGAGGTGGCCCGAGCAGAAAGCTAAACACACATGTCTTCAACAGGCACAAGAAGCAGAGCAAGGCAAACTGGAAAGGGGCAGAGCTAAAGCCCACCCCCAGTGACCTTGTTTCTTCCAGTAAGGCCTCACCACTTAACCTCCCAAAACAGAGCCACCAAATGGGGACAAAGTATTCAAATACTTGGAGCCAATCAGAAACATTCTCATTGAAACCACCACAAGGTATTTGCTTTGCTTTTCTTCCAAAATATTGCTTTCAAATACACTGGCTCTCTCTGGATAATATACCTTTATAATTAAGATCCTCCAGGCATTTTCTTGCACGTGCACACGCACATGCACACATTTTGAGAACTGAAGTTGCATTAAACTCAAAGCAAATTCACTGTCAGATCAAGTCTTTGCTCAAGACCTGTGCTCTGTCCTTTCAAATGCAAGTGAATTCTGAGTAGTAATTACCAGATAGCGGCATTTATTTAATACAGAAATAATGCTGCTGTTTCCCTCCTATGTCCTGGACTAGAACTCTGCCATGTTTATTCTATCTATGCCTTTGGGTCTCTTAGCAATGACAGCAGTTTACAGAAGTGCCCTGGAGCTTGAACACTAAGGGAAAGTGGGTTTGCTGACAGGGACACTTCCTGACCAATTCTGGACCTTGTCAAAGGGCTTCCAACCTGGTCAGTTTCAGGAACATGCTGTCTTTTACAGTTCCCATGGTAACAGCTGTTTTTTCACCTTCTAACTCTAGGGCATCTTCAGGAAGTAGGAAAATGTGTGCCAACCAATCTATAGAAAACCTGTTCAGGCTTGGCTACCATCCAAGAAATCCTACACTTGTTGCTCAACAAGGCTCTTTCTGAGGAACAATCCTTTTTATTCAGAGCTCTATAGGAATCCATCTGCTCCCCTCTGAGGTGAAATCAAACACAGGGCAACATACCAACAACCCACATTCCAAAAAGCACTGATGCCAGCTGGCTTCTGGGCAGAACCCAGACATAGCATGGAAATACCCTAGTGGAAGCTCCAGTACCAACTGGGATCAAAGGCTCAGAGAGGACATATATGTTCCTGGTCCTCTCCATGGAACATTCCATACCTGTACTTACCCATGTATAGCCACCAGGGCACTTGAGATGTGGCTATTCAGAAAAGACTTCACACAAAAATATAAATCTCATTATGGGCATTTTATGTTAGGTGGCATACTGAAACAGGATTTCAGATGTATTATGTCGAATAAAATATACCATAAAATTAATTTTACTCATACTTTTTTAATGTGGCTACTAAATTTCTTAAGTTATTTATGTGGTCTCTGTGACTTATATTACGTTTCTACTTAACAGTACAACTCTAGATAAGGCATGAATACAGCAGACCCAGCCTTCTTTTTATACTGATGAGATTATAATGAATTCTGGGAAAATTACCTGATTGTCCCCCAAACCACCTGGCCTGGCCCCACAATAAAAATGTCTGTGTTTGGGGTCATTAAGGTTTTCTCTTTTACGAAAAGCAAAAAGTCCAGGAAGACCAATACTTTAATCCATTTTTAGTAGGAAACCCCTCACTATTTAGGGAGCACGCAGCAAGCTGGTATGAGGGTGAGATCTTGTTTAATCTGTGGCAGAGCAGGAAGAAGAAGGCGGAAGTGACCAAAGAGGACGGATCAAAAGTGATTGAGGGTAAAGGTTATCAAAAAATCAACTTTCTCTACAGTCAGAATCCAGGAGACAGAGCCTCAACACTTCGATTTTCAAGTTACATCTGAGACTGCCTATGGCAGCTTACAGACCTGATGTCTCCATCTTTTGTCTCCACAAACTATGGTATCTGTGAGTGCACTTGTGTGTATATATTATTACTACACCCTATATTTTACACACAGTTATGTTTTTATACTTATATATACACAGACACAGACATATACACACAGTACTAACACAGATACACACATTTAGTCAATTTAGTAGTACTAACACTCTTCCTGGTTAATTTGAAAATTATGAATGGGAAATTGCATCATGGTTTTTAACATCTTTTTTTCTACTTAACAGAGCTTAGAATAAAGAATGCATTTGAAAACGTCACTTTGAGATAATTCAGCCTAGACACTGAAAGCAAGATTCCCAATAATGATTTTCAACTATGTACGGGTTAGTACAAAAGGTCCAGATATTCAAGAGAATCAGTAAAGAAAAAATCTCTCTTCCCTCTCTACGTCTCTCCCACCCACCCCACACGCCCCCCACACGCACACATCTAGAACATCCCTTGCTGAATTCCACCCTTCTTTGCAATCCCATGTAACAGTCTAAGCCTTCTAGAAGCCCTCTTAGCCTATCTTACTATGACGCCCTCCCCAACCTCTGGACCTCTGCAGTGGTGAATGGTGCTGTTGGTACCACTTGCAGTTTAATCTCTCTTGGCTGACTCACCGGAATAGCTGCTACCTGCCATCCCCTGTGTGAAAGACACTGACAGTTGCCCATGACACTGATGGCTCCTGGCTAGGAATTACTCTTCAATATGTCAGTGTGTTCCAGCTCTCACCAGTAGAACTGGATATTTACCGAGAGTCATTGTGTTTGTTCTCAAGCCGGTTTACGACATGCATGCTCGTGACAGTTGTATGCAGTTAGTATTTACATAATTTAATTAAATATTACATAAAGGGAACAGTAAAAGAAGACAGTTTTTTCCTATGATAACTACAGTAAGTATTGTTAATTTTTTTAACAAATGAGTTGCTTTTAAGATTATTGCTAAATTAGATGGGGGGTAGATATTTGTTTAAGATCTTGGGACAGGGGATTTTAAATCTCAAAATGATTCGACATTCAAGACTGCTTCACAAATATTTTTAAGTACTTATTCCACATTAATGAACTCAATACTTTAAAACTACACAAGAGTTATGCAAGACGGTCGATTGAAGTAGACTCCAAGAAGACCCTCAATCAAAGAAACAAAACCTTGTTTTTACATCAAAAGACTGGTAAATAAATACACATTTAGATGTTTTAAGTTGCTGTAACATGTTTAAAGTATGTTACACAGCCTTAAAACTTACCAACTGAACCATTTATCTTAATGATCTGAACAATAGCTAGGCCAGATTGGGTGGGTTTAGAGGGAATCTCGACAAAAAAAGTTTTACTTTGCTCAGAGAAGAGATTACTTTGGCTCTCAGTTCTTAAGACCAAGTGTTTTACCAACAAAAGATATGTTTGCCTAAGGAATCAGAAGACCCAGGTTCTAATGCAAACTCACCACTTCCCAGCTTCTGACCTTAGGTTTTCAAGTTCAATGTGTATAAAATAAGAACCATATCAACCCTACTCACTTCATAACATATTTATAGGAAACAAGATTGATAATATTAAAAAGGCATTTGAGAAAGTACCAAGAAGTTATATATATGTAAGGTATAAGATGGGTGCTAAATAGGCTTTTTTTTTTCCCAAAATGAATAAAGAGATGGACACAGAGAGAAACATAGAAACAAAGTGGCAACTCTCAGACTCCAGTGGAGTCGAGGGCAATTTGTTTTGAAAATTGATTAAGTCTAAATGCAGCCCACAAACACAAAACGTTGTTCTATCCCAAAATGCGCACTGGTTGATAGTTGCCAACATAATCTAAACACCATTCCAATCATGTCTGTTCTTCCTCAGTACCCTGCAATAACTCATTCTGCAAACATAGTTAAAATGGTGTGAGAAGACTCCTTTGTGTGGATCTATCCTAGCTCCACAACCTTGTCTCTCATTATATCTTACCACAAATCACTGAAGATCATGGGCTCTTGATAAGACATTTCCACACCCACAGACTTTGCCTGTGGCTGGTACTCAAGCCATGAATGGACCCTTCCCAGAAATCCATCTCAGGGCTGAAAAACCTCAAAGCTCTCACCTTCTCTAGACCTCCAGTTCCTCTAGGCCCACATTATACTTCACATTGCATGGTAGCTGTAGTCTGTCTGGTGTTTTCAGTAAGACTACCTTGCTTGTTAAACATCTCCGAGACTGCACCCAGTTTTTCATCTCTAAGGCACTGGCAGTAGGTCCAGGCACCCTAGACGGACTCAGGGAGAGCGAGGATGCAGCATTCTACGTTTCAGTGCTTGTTAACAGGTTTTGCTGACTACTTATCTTCTGTGCCTTGGTCTAGGCATTTATTTTTCCTTTTCCAATTTGACTTAGAAAACTACATAAAGAACAATCAGAGAAAAATAATTCTTGGCTGTATTTCTTCTTCCCCTATCTGCTATAAAAGGAAACACCTCTTTGTGAGTAGAACCACTTCATGTGTGAGTTTAAGAAACAATAAACTCTTTTAAATACTTCCTTTGTGGGACTGGAGAAATGGTTCCGTGACTAAGAGCACTGACTGTTCTTCCAAAGGACCTTGGTTCAGTTCTCAGTATCCTAATGGTGGCTAGCAACCATCTGTTCATTCCAGTTCCAGGGGATCTGACGCCCTCTTCTGGTCTCTGCAGGCATTGCACACAAGATGCACTTATATACATGGAGGCAAAATATTCATTCACATAAAATAAAAATAAATATTTTTTTTAAAACTTCCTTTGTTTAAATGGTTAATGTGTTGCTGGTCAGTATTTGACGTGCTTTTAAACAAAACAGTATACAAGCCTTGGTTCCCAACAATGCAATAGAATGGGCTGCTGGGAGCTTAAGATGAAATGTTTTCACAACTCCATAGGGGACCCTGATGGCTACAATTTACATGCATTTTCTCTAAGTGCTACTTTTGGTTGTTGTAGAATTTCTAATGTTTCCAATTAAGGCCCAGGCCACAATCACTGATGAATTCCCAGTCCACCACTACTGCAATGCTTTTTCCACATGGAGGGCCCTCAGGGACCTCACTGGGGGCATCTACCTGGCAGGAACCTGCTTAGGAGAAAGGTCGGAGCTGTAGTCTCTCCTTTCCCTTCTGTCATTTCCCAGGACAAAGCTGCATGTGGCCTATTACAGAACCTGTCTGGAATTCTTAACAAGGTTCCTCAAGTTCAGTATCATTTAGCTCCTCACATAAGCTGTGACTAGTTTCCTGGATTTCATGAACACGGTCCAGTGAGATGGCCTCGTCTTCACTAATCCAGACATTGGCACCAAAGGATGTAAAACCAGCTTTACCTCGAGCAAACAAGCTCACACGCAGTTTGATTTAAGCATAACATAATACATCTGTGAGAGCAACTGGAACCCTAGTCAGGAGGTTCCATTACTCACCCCAACAGCAGTTTCTAAACCATCTTGGGGTTTTCAAGATATCTTTGGTCAGCCTTCCTTTCCTTGTCTAAGTGAGTTTTATGTGCCTCAGAAAACCATGAGAACAGCCTCCAAACGCCATCCTCCACAAGTACCTCAGGACTCCCCAAGGATTAACCCACACAGCTGTCTCCGTCCCCTGAATCCCGTTTCCCTCTGCTGGCGTGGTCATCAGTGCCAAACCAGTTGTCTAAAAAGGGTGCAAATATTTACAGATCTATGGATAGTTGTTTGTAAACAAAGAAAATGAAAAATGAACTCAAAGATGATCATCTCACAGCAAAAGAAGTAGAGAAGAAATACATTATTACATGCTTAAAATTATAAATCTAACTGTGATATAAAGTGTATTAGGGCATATAACAACAGAAAAAGAGAACTGGAAGAAGAGAATAACTAAATAACATAAAATGTGCATATATATGTTATAGGTATAAATACCCTCACACAGAGTATCTTATCAAATCAAAAGAACATGTGTGACCTAGAAGTTAATAGACTCTCTGAAGCCCATCCACAGATCCCAAGGTGTGTTAACCCCTGCACGAAAAACAGTCTTCCTGATATTAGAGTAAAAAATGATTAGTATCACTGTTATAAGTATCAAGGGCGGAAGGGGTGGCTCACTGGTTAAGAACATTGGCAGTTCTTGTAGCAGACCCAAGTTTGAATCCTAGCACCCACATGGCTGCTAACAACTGTCCATAACTCCAGTTCCACAAGCTCCAACACCCTCTCTTCTGGCCTCTGCAGGCATTGCGTGGCATGGGTTCACTTCCACGCATGCAGGCACAACATTTACACACATAAAACAAAAACAAATAAATACAATTCCGCAACAAATTAGCATTATTTGGAAGCTATATGCAACTCAGTAAGATCTGAGGCAAAGGATTTAAATATGAAAAGAAATAACAATGTCAGCATTCCTCATACAATGAGGAAACTAAGAAAAGCCAAGATCATGAACTGGAAAACTAATTCAAAACAATATAACAGTAACTGGTTAACACTCTGCAAATATGCTTATTATAGAATTAATATATTTGGTCATCTGAAGCTACTTAGAAACAAAGTTTAGGGCCACCCCAGAATGTCATTACTTTCATTTTTTTTCTTCTCCTTTCTTTTTGACCCAAGCAACATTCCACATTCTTAATGTATGGGAATATAAGTTAACCTCTGGACTGTACCAGTCCTATTTCCAAACAATCCTTTAGACTTATTATAACAAAGTCCTAGGTATCACCCAGCAAAGCAATCTCCCCTGGCAAGCACTGATCAATTCCATGGGTTTGTCATCTCTACCTGCTCCTAATCCTTACAGAAACTCCCTCCAAACATTCCAGATACTTCTCTAACATTAATGAAGACCCCACCACTTGGATCTAATTTCCTCATTTAAAAAAAATTCTGATAAACAATGCTCTGCGAGACTCGGAATTGAGATTGTCAAGGACCAAAGATTTCATGAGATCTAAGAGTCTCGAATTGCTCATTCTTAGGAAGAGCTAATGCAGAACTATCAGTCTCCAATCTCCTGCCACTGTGCTCTTTACATATGGAGAACTGAAAACAGGTGTTCCTCACAGACAACAGTGGATGATTCCTCTAATTCCCTTTTTCAATAAAAGAAAATAGAAGTCAGGGGTGGGAGGACTATGATAGGAGAGGAGCTGTTGACAGCTTAGTCCCACCTCCACCATCCCCTCCCCTCACCCCTTCAGTCTTAAGGCAGACTCAGACCCAAGTTAAATGGGGTGGGGGGTTGGTTTCAGTTTATGCAGTTTATGCTTGTGATAGTGTTATGCAAGAGTAACCCAAAGAACGTAGGATAATGCTTAACTAAGGCAAAGGAAACCAGGCCTATTCAAACTCACCTCTACTCACAGCTAGGGTGGGGGTGGGCAGCAACTGCTATCACTGAGACACGCAAACTAGGAAAACAAATTAGATTTTCTGGCTTCTGGCTTTTCAGCCTTTCTGGAATGAGGTGCTATTTTGAAATTTCAAGAATAGAGTGAACCTTCTTCTTTGCCATGTAAACTAAGTTACAAAAAGAGAATAGAGTTCCAGGATTCAGATGACCTATTTTAACTATTAACTGCTGAGTTATTTTCACCAGCAAGACTAAGCATTATTTATGTAAATCTAGCCCTCCAAGAAGAGGAGAGATTTTAACAAAAGAGGTGGAAACAGAAAGACAGAGACGGAAGTAGGCATTTGCATAGAAGGAACAGCAGTGATTTGGGGTAGCCCCCTACCTCTCAGTCATCGATGAAAGTTCTTAACAGACTGGCACTGGGCTCTAAAGTGTCCCCCAAAGCCACCTTTCTCACTATCACCAGCTCCATTTACCCATGGGAACATAATGCTCAAGAAATACTTTCAGTTCACTAATTGCCTGAAATACCTCTTTCCCTCCATATCTGACAAATTGGAGCAGCACTGTTCAAAACACCCACCACTAGCGATGTGACTACGGAGCAAGGGAAATTCAGATGCAGCTACAAAACAATTAGAACCCATGAAACCAGGTCCTTTTCATGCTCTCATCGTGAATCTCCAAAGGAAAGGACTTACTCTTGTTAGAACAGATATGCATTTCTTTGAGGTTTTTAAGGGCCAAACATATAACATCACAACCTATATTTCTCCTAATATTATCTCCAAAGATCACTTTCCAGCCAGTGTCAGAGTCTCTAATGCCAGGCATAGAAAGCCATGCTCTGAATGCTTTCATGTGAGAGATGTACTCAGAACACCTTCTCACAGGAAAGCAAACCAAACTGAAATGGATAAATGGACAGAAACACCCATGCCATTTCTCAGGCTTGGAACCCCATGGCTGACAGGAGTCCTGAGTACTTCAGGGAGAGAAAAAGGGGCAATAGACAGGGGGCTCTCTAACTCCTGACGTCAGGTAACAACAGCCCCTCCTGAGTAGGGGCTTCTGGGAAACAGAGGCAGTGGCAGAAAAATATTCATTTGAGAAACTGCACTGCTCATAAATGGGTGTTATTCTTGCAAATTCTCCCAATCACTCACAGGAATCCAAAGGGCTAAGCACCATGGAGTCAGGAGATATGGGACAAGTAGCCCAGGCTGGAGCAGCAGCATGTGTCACTCCTGACCACCACCTTCTCTTCTTGCTAAGTGCCTAAGGTGCTGGATCAGAGACTTGCAAATATTCTCCATTCACGACACACTCGGGTCTCAGCAAATTTTTCTTAGCACTTCTAGGCCACAGAGAATTTCTAACAAAGCCATATGTTAAAAAATAGTTAGACCAGGGGCTGGACAGATGGCTCAACGGTTAAGAGTACTGTCTGCTTCTGCAGAGGACCTGGGTTCGATTCCCAGGACCCATATGGAGGCTAACAACCATGTGTAACTCCAGTTTCAGGGGATCGAACATCTCTTCTGACTGCCACAGACACTACATGACATGGGTGGGGTGCACCTACCTACATGCAGAGAGTACACTCATACACCAAAAACATTTTTAAAATTAAAATTAAAAAGACCCAAATAACTTCATAAATATTTACATCCCAACAACTTGGTAGCCACCTGCGGGGGGGAAAAAAAATGCTAAACTGTCAGGACAGCGACATGCTTATTTCGTGCTTATATAACTACAATTTCTATGGGATATGATGCAACTGGGAACTATTCAGCTTCTCAAACTTAGGAATTAAGTTGGAATCTGCCACCCTTTTTCCTATTCCACATTGATTTTTACATGGGACTGGATTCTTTTAGTGTAGCAAATCCTGAAAGCCCTGCTGTGTAAAGCTATGACATCATGGAAAGGAATGTAGGGTGAGCTAACACTGAACGATCAACCACCTTAAGCCACTAATTTACATGGCAGTTGACAGATGCCAGATATTTCTATGTTCCCCTAAAAAAAGAAAATTAAAATAACCCAAAGCCTCCCTGTGAATTTGCTGTGACAGCCAAGGTGCCTCAGAGAATCTTTTTAACACAACTAATTAAAAGTATTCTTTTTGATTTACATATAAAACATACAATTCATATCCAACTGTGTATTCAACAGACCCACGTGATGAACTAATAGGTGTCCCAAACATGAACAAAACAGGAAACGGATCTCCTATCCACTCTTCCTGCCCACAACCAATCCTCAGTTGAGTCATACTGAATTTGCTATCCCATATCCAAACCTTGTATACCACACCATTTGGGGTCACCCTGTATCTCAGCAGGTCTACTTCAAGAACCTAACCTATGCTCCTGTCACCAGTCTTCTCTCCCTATCCAGTGTATTCTCAACAAAGAAGCATGGACTCTTCAAAAATATAAATTATGTCATGCAAATCCATTACTTAAAACCTTTCATGGGTTGGAGAGACGCTCAAGTGGTTAAAAGCACTGGCTGCTCTTACACAGGACCAGGTTAACTCCCAGCATCCACATGGCAGCTAACAACTGTCCAGAATTCCAGTTGCAGGGGATCTGATGCCCCCTTCAGACCTACAGGCACTACATGACCCAGGTGCACCTACGTGTAAAGAATATACTCACACACAGAAAATAAAAATAATAAATAATTTTTTTAATTTCAAATAGTTTTCATCACACTTAAAATCTCTGAACTCCCCACCTCTATCTCTAAGAACCTTTAAGTAATTCGGATGTATCTGAATCAAACCAAAACATCTATGCCTGCTTTTCTCTTTTTCTTCGGTCTTCAGACGTCTCACTCTTCACTTAGATCAGAGAAGCTTTCTAAAATATTCAGAATCCCATTATTCTGCCGTTTCTTCCACAGTACTTATAGCCCATGACACCACATCTCAGAGATCCCTGATGAACATGAACTAGGTAATACCACCACCTTGCCTTGCTCACAGGCACACTGCGCTGTGTTCTCAGTCTCTTCCCGGAGTCATAATTTTCTGCTCTCAGAGTTTACACTTGATGAAGGATGACAAGGAGAACACCTAAGCTCAGAAGACCTGCTCGGTTCCTTCAGAGCTTATTGTTTATTGTGTAAAACTCTCAATATGCTACTTAACATATTAACATTCCCCGTGGGCCGGGCCCTGTGCTATGCTCTTCTAAACAGTCATTATGTTACTGCACTTTTAAGTTTCAATGATACTTGCTCAAAGTCCCAGAACTGGTACAAGAATTGAGGCTGAATTTCATATCCATCACATTCTTGGTCTACATTCTTAGCTGCCATGAAATGCTACAGATCCTGATTTAGATATGTTACTTTCTAGAAAATGAGGTTATTAAGGACTTCCAATGCTTCTACTCTACCTGCTAACACACATACACAATGACACACACAAAAAGTCACTTGTGTTGATTCAAATTTATATATCAAATAACAAGACCCTCTTCTATTCAAATTATAATCTATTAAGATCACAGTCCAAGCAGAAACATGAGTGAAGAGGAACATTCTCTTGGGAAGGGGAGGCATCAGATGGGGCATTCAGCAAAGCACCTGACTACCCATATTACCGACATTTTGAACTCATCCTCTAAAAATTATAAATTTAAATAAGAACTACTGAAGGTGACAAGTTCACAACTTGGAGTCAACTAAGGGTGTACTTTAATAAAATGCATCTCCTCATTCTTACCTTCATCTGTCATGAGGAAATCATGCTGAAAGCTTATGCTGAAAGTATTATCCCAATTCTTTGCCTCAAACTTCCAGTAACTTACTTACAGGGTGAGGTGCCTCACATGGACCCATCTCAGCTGACACAGCTCTAGCAACATTTTAGGGGCCTTCCAGTTCAGTTCTATACCAGCTCAAGGATTAAGACCAGATACTACAAAGCCAGAAATACTTTGGTGACTTTGATTCTTCTACTATCATGTTAGAAATAAACTAGCCATCTATTCATGCACTATGTGCCAGTGATCTTACCACCCATACTATCAAATATGCATAAATACAAGCCCCTCCCCTCTCTGCCTCCCTTACTCCCTTCTTCCCTCTCTCCTTATCAACCTTCTTCATTGTGTATAGGATATATATCATCCACCATGATTATGACACTAGAAGATATGATAAATAGAAGAAACATTCCAATGTAACTCAAAGTTAAGAAGGAATTATTTGAAAAACAAACTGTATCTGCATTTAATTTTACTAGTGATCATGGGCCAAACTATTGTTTTTCTAAATTTACCAAAATAGTATCAGTTGTGACACTGGCGATACTCAGAACCTAATTTGAAATCCATTTGGACTCTAAATGAGCCCATAAATTCTATTAACTGCTGATATAATGCCACATGCTGCACCAGGATCCACTTATAAAGGCTTCAAGACTCAACTTCTTCCATAAAAATCAAGGCACTAGAAAATGACGGGTGAGGAAGAAGAAAAGAAGAAGAACTGAGGTCAGCAGGGCACGCTGGTGCTTGAGAATGAGAGTGCCATCCCCCTACGTGCTCCCATGCCTCTCCCTGAATATTCTGACAAGGTGCTTGAAGCCAACACCATTCATTACCTTGCTTCTAATCTGGAAGCATTTGTCTTGGACTTTTCTATTTCTTGGAATATTTTTTGGTCTCCAGACCTCAGATCTTCTGTCTTCAGCATAAAGATATATCTGTAGATATGTCAACTACAAAGTGGGAAGGTTGCCAGCCCGCTAGGAGCAAAGGAGCCCTGCTACGAGGACCACCTTTTCTAGGCTAAACAGCTAGAGATGACATGGTTTCTAAATAGTACAAGATTAATTTCTAAATGTAGAAAAAAAAACTTCAACAACAAAAAAAAGAAAAATAAAATCACAGCCAACCTCACAGAATGTCCAGATATCCAAATAAAGCAAGTCTCTATTCTCTTTGTCCTTGACTATCCTAGATACTTAGCTACACAGAGTACTGAGCTTACCAAGTCTAGGCCTGGCACATGTTAGGAGACTTTGCTCACCCGTGCAGCAGGGAAGCCGTCATCACTAGCGCCTCTCACAACTCACTAAATCTGAAATCATTTCATTCAACGTCCTGATTTTACCAGGAGCCTATCTAGCTTGCTATGGTCATTCTCATAAAAACCTTAAAAAAGAGTAACATAAGACTTGGGTTTTGAGTCATGCACTGTCTATGTATCAAGTCACGGCAAATTCCCATAAAGTGGGAAGAACAATAATAACAACAACCAGCCCAATGGTCCACACCTCACTGCGTTTTGAAATCGTATAAATGTAATAATATGTTTCATAGAAACATGAAAAATAAGATATCCTGAATTTATAGCAACTTACTGGGTTATGCATTGGCTATCACTATTCTTTTAAATCTGGTGAACACCACAAAGAACACATGAAAACAAAGTTTTAGACTTGCTTTGCTTTATTTCTTTGGATTTGCCCTTTTTTTTTAATGTGTAAGTGAGTATTGCCTGCATGTAAGCAAGTTCAACCATGCTGTGCAAGGCCCAAGGAAAACAAAAGAGGGTGTCAGATTCCCTAGAACTATAGTTAGGGAATGGTTGTTAGGTGCCATGTGGATCCTCGGATTTGAACTCAGGTCTTCTACAAGAACAGTCAGTGCTCTTAATCACTGAGTCATCTTTCTAGTTCCCAGGCTTTGTTCTTAAGACTTCAAATATACAGGTTTCACTGGGTGAAACTATTTTGAAAGGAATTCAGTAGTGTGATTTAATGTATCTCACCTATACCTAACATCTAGTCATTCTGGGCAGTTTAAGAACCAAAAAAGGTGGGAAAGGCTTCCACATAACCCTGAGTTGTTTTGAATATAGTTATTGATTCACCATCTGTGTAGAATATTCTGGGGCCAGCAGTGAAGGCATTACAGAGAGCAGAAACCTGTACTTACTGGTTGAATTTTAGAAGTCACTGGAAAGGCAATTTGTCCTATCTCTCCAAGGCACCAAACTGGGTCTTACCTGAAATACTCTAGACTCTGGGAGCTTGAACCCTTTCCCTTCCTGATGTTACAGCCTCCACACTCACCCCAGCATTCTCCTCTCACCTTTTCAGTCTGCCATTAACCATTTAACCAACCCCTGTTATTAAATTATCTTTGCTAAAATAACTATCGGGAGCTTCTCCTCTCCTGGAACAATCCTGGTTGATTGACCTCTGTAAACACATTGAGTCCAAGCTTTCCCCACACGCCACAAAAATCGCCCATACTACTAAAATCCACTTGAAACATGCTAAACTAAAAGGTCTTGTGTCACTGAAAGGGCTAACTTCTTAATGTTGAACTTTCACTTCTTCTACTTGAGATATAAGGTAGCAAACATTCTCAGCCTGCCCACATTTACAATGTGTTGTCTACAAATACCAGGTAACAAGGCTGTCTCTTCAGTTCTGGTCTGAGTTTAGAACCTTAGTTGATTTTCTTCATGATTCCTTTTATGCTAAATTATCTACAAAGTTACATGCAAATCAAGAGGAGCCTTATCACTATTTGCATAGAACTAGTCCATCATTTCATTGATCATACTCTTAAAAGAAAACTAGATATCTGAGTCAATAATGCACCCTCCCTGGATCAGAATTTGAAGTGAAAGCTTGTCACAGGCCTTTCATATGAGAGCACTCTCAGATTGACATCTATATATTCATCATCAACTCTATTGCTCTTAAAGTCCCCTTATATTTTAGTTAAGATATTATATTGCTTTTTGGTTATTTATGAGTAGTAAGCACATGAGGTGTGAAAGGTGTAGAAGAGGAGTGTGCTGGGTCTGGGAACTCACTATATGGCCTAGCAACAAACCCACTCCACAAATGCTGAAAAATCTATTGTCTGTATTTAATCCTTTTTGTTGTTGTTGTTCTAGGCAAAAAACAATCCCAAAGTATTTCTCAAGGCACATAGGAGTTGTCCAAACACATTAGGAGAACAGGACACTGGAGTAAGACAGACCCTCATGAAACCCCACCTCTGCCTCTTATCTGCCATGTGAATGAACTGGGTAAGTAATTTCACTTGCCTGAATACTGGATTCCACATTTCCAAATCAAAGTTATACAAAAGACCTGACATATTGGCACTGCTGAATCTCAAAGCCCATAGTGTTTGGCAGGTTTCAAGTCCTTCCTGGATGCTAATTCCTGCTTTCTTTCTAAATCTCATCTAGCTTTCTATTCTGTATTGAGAGGAACACCCAGATAACTTTGTTAGTATCTATTACAGACAAATTACCATAAAATTAGTGGTTGAGATCTCTACCCCATTACCAATCTCTATCTCTATGGACAGGGTCTCTGTGGCTTCGCTGGGTCCTCTTCTTCAAGGTCTCTCATAGGCTGCAATCCAGAAGTCAGTCAGGGCTAAAACCTCACTGTCAGTGCAATCACAGTCCTTCAAATCTGGTTACACATTCTCTTCTTGGATACCAGGGCACACTCCTGGTTCTTTATAATGAATCCCTTTTATATAAGCCAGTATAACAGTCTCAGTCCTGCAATGCAGGCACCTAGGGAGGCAGTATGCTGCCTTGGGAAGCACTGGTCTTCTGCTCAGCTAATACCCTGCCACCAGAGCAGGGTCCCTGACTCTTCCTGACAGAACACAGTAAACTGTTAAGAAATAGATCCTTGTGATAACACAGAGCCCGAGACTCAAAGAAGGGACTGAGGTTTTGGAAGACAATTTGGTTTGCCAAGTACTTACTGAACAGGCATGAGGGCCTGAGTTCAATCCCCAGCACCCAAATAAAAATCCAGGCATGGTACAGTGTGCTTGTCATCTCAACACTGGGGAAGCACAGATAGGAAGATCCCCGTGGCTTACTGGCCTTTCAGTCCGTGTGAATCTACTAGCTCCAGGTTCTGTAAGTCATTTTCTCAAAAAGAAGGTAAACTGTGATTGAGGAAGACACCTGACATTAACCTCTAATCTCTACATGCACATCCACACATGTGCAATGCAGGTGCATACATATGAACTTGTACAACACACACAAACAGTGAGGGGAGGGAGCACTGGGATTCTGGCCTCCCACTCTGCCACATGCTAGTCTTGTGATGCTGCTCAGCAGCTGCATTTTTCAGCACTGGGTTTCTTAAATCTAGACACACATGGGGTTTAATGAGCAGCCTTATGGGTTATACACTAGCCATGCTGCCAAGCAGCTCTCAGTGCACCAGGCAGCCCAGGAGAAGGAATCTAACATTAGTCATTTTTCTCCTTGTTATTTCTTAGTGTCTGCTTGACTTCATCAAAATCACCATTTTGAGTTAAGTTACAAGGGATGCTTTTAACACAAATTGACACAAACACCTGTAACAATTTTCTTGGCAGTGGTTTCTCAACTTGAGTTTGCTGCTCCCTTCAGAGTAAACCTATTCCAGACACTACACCACCACACTTATGTGCAATTCTGCTGGACATAATGTATCTTTCAGGAAATCATCCTCAACTGCCAGAAATCTAAACTTTTCAGGCAAAACCCCATGTTCCAGAAAACCAAAACAACATCTTACAGAGCTATTTCTGCCGCTGGAGTCTCAGAGATGGGTTTAAATGCCCAACCTCCACTGCTGGGTGTTCTTCGGATATTTTTTAATCTTTCCAAGATTTCCACCCCCATTCTTGCTTTCAGTGGAGGATATTTCTTAAGGTAGTGGATGATTAAGACTTACAAAGGTCACCACAATCCTAGTACTAAATAATTGTTACCTAGGTTATTTTTCAATTCTAGAACCAGAAACGTAAGTGGTCTGCATAACAGACCAATCACTCACTGGCCCTAAGAGGGTAATTTTGCCATTGACTTATATTATGCTAATCCTATTGAGCAAGTTATACTCTATTTAAGCTAATGAAACTTTCCCCTAACTGACAGATGACTCTACATTCCAGTTTGTCAAGGATCATCCTGGGCTTAACTGTTAATGCAGTTCCTTTCAGTCTTGAAAGTGTCCCATATAAGATAAGTTTTATGTTCACCCTATCTAAATCCAATAAAACCTTTAAATGAGAGATAATTCTTTTAATATTTTTACTTTACTTCAATGCCTATTTGTTGGGATTTCAATTTTTTTCTCTTTGGTTTTTGAATCACAGAGTGAAAATATAGCTTTATGGCTCTTTAATCTACACATCAAGTAGTTTTTCACACTATCTTCACCTAGGAAGTATGCCTGAGCTGTCCCCTGACTTCAGAGGACAAGTAAGCCATCCCAGCAGCAACCTTCTGGGGCGTATAGAGTCACACTGCCTCACACATTTGTAGTCAAGGACAATATACCTTATATATTGCTGGCAGGTCCCGGTTCATTCAGTCTCAAATGCAAAAGCCATGCTCTGTTCCACCACTGTGCATGCATAAAAATTGTCCAAACAGCAATTACAACCCAAAGAGGCAGCACACATGACTCAAAGGCTCTCTGATGCTCACTCTCCTCCCTTTTCTGCGAACCTTCCCTTCTGTCAACCCCACACACCTTGAATTCATGTGTCCACTTTTAATTATCACCCTCATGAAACCAAAGCCAAGTAGAGAGGAGCTCCTTGCACTATTCAAGGCTACATGGCCTAGCCTCTTTTCATTGGGAATGAGGATAACACATCACCACATTTTACAGACTAGGAAACTGAGTCTAGAATCACTGCTCTTTTTCTGGTAGCAGTTCAGTGGTGTGCCTTAAAGCTTACCTTGCAATTACATGGTCAGTATTAGAATTTGTGGGGGCCAGTGCAAAATGAAATGCTTCGCGTCTTGCTTTAAAAGTAAGAAAAAGCTTTTTCTTTTATTCTTAGCACTCTCTTTCTCTCTCCTTCTCAGGTGCTGGCTCACTCATGGTTGGAGTGCTCTTTAATATGCTCTGTAACATTGGATTCCTTCTGCATGGGGTCCTCATAAGGCCAATTCAGACCCCCAAATGTGCCCAAAAGCCTCACCTACAATGGACACATGAAGTACACATGTGTCTAGATCCTGCTCAAACTCTCATCACCGATCACTGTCATGAACAGAGCATAATGGTGGACACTGAGTAGGAGCTCGTGGCTGTCCTGGGAAGAAGTGGAACCACATATAATTCAATAGTCTCCGATGCATGTTCCGGTGTTCCACCATACTCCACTTAAAGATACAAACTCAAAGATCAAATTTGTAGGAATGTCCTGAAAACAACCATAAGAGATGGTATCTATGAGATTAGTTCCTGTACAGCTGCTCACACAGCCATGAAGTTGGCCCTGAGCACATGAGCCAGTTGGAACCTATTAGTATGGACCATGATTGAGCAGGTCTGGAGTGGTCCTGGGACTGTGTTTCTAACCAGTGCCTGAGGATACAAAAATGACTGGTCCTCAGGCTATCCATGAGTAGCAAAGTCCCATACCACAAGAGTTATCTTTTAACTTCTTAGTTATGTGAGAGTCAATTACAAACCTCCCCTTTCTTTCATTCTTCAAATACAGAAACCATGAAAATGGGCATTAAATACAAGTCACTATGCACTGTGTCTTTAAAATGTCGTGAGTCAGAAGTAGCAAGCCCTATTCACATAAACCACAAGCATCAACCTGGTTTTAGAGATACACTCTGCCCAGTGGAAGGGCAGAGTGCTTCTGCAGATGCTGCTGTCACTCAGGTGTCACAACACTAAGACTGCTGGCTCCTCCCCAGGCAGACAGAGCTGTCCATGTTCACAGGGTCCAACTGCCACATCAAAGACCATTGTCCCAAACAGGAGTCAGGGCCTTCCTCTGCTGGCTGGGCACAGAACAACAGTGAGCCATTTGCATGTTCAAAGGCTTGCTCTTTCATCAGTACACTTAAACTGCAGCAGGGAGAAAAGGGGCAAGGCTTCTCAGAACTCCTGTAGTATAAGGGCTCAGATTCGTGGGTCCCCTTTCAAGGAGATGTCACAAAGTACATGAAGAATGAGGTCGCCAGCAAGCCCAGCCTGTTTCTTCATCCCTAAAATGGGGCCAATTGACACATAACTCTTCTGATCACATCCCAAGAAAGAACCAACATGAAAGTTGTGAACTACAAAGCACAAAGTACTGAGCAAATCCAAGGCGGCTCCTGTTGAACAGCCTTTTAAAGTGCTGTGGGTGACTGACAGATGTTACCTTTCAGTTTCTTGTTCCATAGCACTTCAGGAGAGAGATGGTTATTCATGGAATATACTATTATTCTTTTAAATGTGGAATGCTACCAGACTGACAAAGCACATTTATAACTAGAGCAAATCGTGCCTGCCATTCAGTAATACTTGGAAATTCATCATCAATTTGATTTACACCCAGCTTCAATAAATCACACAAAGTAGACCCTGTGTAGCCCAGGGAGTAAACAAAAGTAAACATTGTACTTCACCTGCCTCATTGGCCAGACGGAATGAAAACTCTAGCCACCTCAACTGGAATAATGTCTTTGGTCTCCAGCCCGTTTGGTTATTTTTGGAACCTTTTATGGAATATTAACTGTATTTGCTCTAATTCTACAGGAAGCCACACTGGAAGTGCAAGGAAATATAAATGATTAAAAAGCAGAAGTGAAAAAAAAAAGGGGGAGCCAAGTGTTTTGCCCTTTCTTTAGCTAACATAGTAACTGTATCTCTTCCAACATAAGAGGCCTTCATATTGTTACTCTACCCTAATCCAAGATGGCCTCATTCAACGTGGACACAGGCCAGTGGTAACAGTCTATTTCCATTGTCTGTTGTTTTTCAAAACAAATTAGAGGAATGATACAGAGAAGAAACATTTTCAATCAGTGTCAGTATTATAAAATTTATGTGGTGGTGCAGAGAAAAACATGAAGCTAGCTGGCCCACAGAAGAATCAACACTAACCCAAACTCCAGATTGCAGCAAGAAACAGTACAAAATAAAAATTAAAAATCTTATGTACTGTTTAAAATACATTAACTGTTAGATGCCGCCCCCCTCCCCAGCTTCACATAATACATTATCTTTCTTGAACCAGGTATTTACAAGAGACAGCAACCTTCAGTGACACAAAATAGTTTTAAAACTCCAATTAGTTGGTGTCCTTTGTTGATATGATTTTGTTTTTCTCTGACCAACAATAATGAATAACCCACAAATGCTAATGAATAACTAACTCCTTTTGTCTCCAAGGACAGCAGAACCCAACAAAAAATGTCAGAGGCCCTGAGGTAAAATAAAAACCTTCATAATGAAAATCTTCCAATTATATAGCCCTTGGGTACTAAGCATGCAGAATTGTCTTAAATATTTAAATAGTCATGTCAACTGTGCTTAAAGTGGGGATCATAAAACTGCTTTTCCAGATGCTTTGAAGAATGTGTTTCTACCAGTCTAATTACAGTGAGTATTACTGGTCTAGAAGGCAAGGAAATGCTATTATTATATACAACATAACCTGCGAGTCCGAGGGAGGCCAGCAAATTCCCATGCTGCCCCAGAGGCTGACATACAGAGGAACATGCATCTCCACACATTCAAAATCGACATGGAGTAAGCAATCAATTTGAAAACTAATTTCTACTGCCTCAGAAATGCTAAGCTGAAAGTAGTCCCTTCCGCTATCATAGACCAGAACAAGGAAAGGTACTAATGTCCATGAACCAGGTTCTCGAGGACTGTACTGGGAAAGCATGAGGAAGCTGCATGATGGAATCGAAATGGGACTCTTTCTTTTTGCATTTTATAATTCTATCCATGTGCTTGGAAGCAATGGCATCCCAGATAGCCTTTCACAAGGTTCTCCAGATGTTATTCCCACTAAAAACGACTTGAGATTTGGATGAAAATGGGTGGTTTCGGGTCTAGGACAGAGAAGTTCAAGTGAGCCTAGAACATCTTGTTAGGCCTGTAAACAGGAAATTCCTAATGGGAACATGTGAAAGGATTCAAGAACTGGTTTCAAGGGCATTCCTCTGGCCATATCTGGGTAAGTTAGAGCATCAGAAATAATGACCTTTTGTAATGACTAATAGTGGAGAAGAGTTTTTAAAAGCACTCCCCTTCCCCCCGTGAGTCTCAGAGAGGTGAGAAGCTCTTTCTGCAGAATTCCAACTGTTGTAGTTTGAATCCAAAATGTCCCCCACAGGCTCATGTGTTTCAATGGTGACCCCAGGAGGTGGCGCTCTCAGAAACCCGCCCATGGTGCTGTGCTGGCAGACCACTAAGGGAAAGTTTGGAAGCTTCTACCAACCTCCAGTTCTGATCTAACCCTTCACCTCCCAGTCTGTCTCCGTGCCAGGAACCACACACTCCCGCTGTAGCGACAAAGCCACTCCCGCCACCATGCCTTCCTCACTGTGGTGGACAGAAGTCCTCCTTGAACTATGGTTGGAATAAATTCTTCCCTTTCTAAGTCACTTATATCAGGGATCTTGTGATAGCATCATTGAAACTAATAAACTAGCTAATAAACACACAAGAAATAGTAAAAGCAAGAAATCAACTGTTACACAATCAACAAAGAAAAACTGATTCTGATAAGGGCCAACAGTGGAAGCTCTGAGAGGCTGTTAACATGATAACATTATTGACTAATTTTGATAGGAAAAGTATCCTTCACAACGCAGTGATAAGGGGACAGCACTCTCACCAGGTCACCAAACATGGCCATCACACATCCTATGAAAGAGCAGCTGATGCTTCCTGGGTGTGACACAATTACATATGTGGTGTTCCTGTGTCTGTCTGTGTGTGTGTGTGTGTGTGTGTGTGTGTGTGTGTGTGTGTGTGTGTGTGAGATATGCCTGTGTTCTGCATGGTGGTGCGTGTACCTATGCACGTGTTGTGTTGAGTCTAGAAGTCGATGTCAGGTGTCCATCACATTGTACCTTATTTTTGAGAGTCCCTCTTACTGAACCTAGAGCTCAGCATTTCAGCTAGACCATTTGGCCAATGATTTCAGAGGTTCCTCCAGTCTGTGCTCCACCCCAGCACTGGAGTTACAGGAGCACTGCGCTGTACCTGACTTTTACATGGATGCTGGGATCCAAACTCGGGAACTCACTTGGTCATCACTCCTTTATCACTGCACTGAAGCACCTCCTCAGCCCCACCTGTGCCATATTCTAACCTGAGTGAGATGGAGAAGCGATGGTCAGGAAAACAGGACAACCAGCCTGAACCCAAAGGAAAGACACAGGGGGTGAAGGGATATTCAGGAAAAGAAGAATCTGAAGAGCTATGACAGCCAAATGAAAAGCGCAATCTTGATTAGATCTGGCTAAGTTTAAAACCCGTTACAAAGGGCATCCAGATTCTAAGTGGAGAGAGAAAACCATTTAATTTCTAAATACACTATATAATGATGTAAAATCAAATTGATTATGGACTACATATTAAGATAGAGCTACATATAAGTAATATTGCTGTGTCAAAGTGAACGTCCTTGGCTATGATGAACGTGTATTTGTGTGTGTACGTGAAGAATGTCAATTTGAAGGTGAAATGTCACAATGTCTCCCACGTATTCTCAAGTGGTCCAATGTGCCTGAAAAATATAAAGACGGCAAAATGCTGAAAAGTCAAAGACTTTAAGATGTGCATAGTGGCAAATGCCTGGAATCTCAGCACTTTGGGGATGCTGAGGCAGGAAGGACACAATAAGTTTCAGACCAGGCTGGTCTGCATAGTGAGTTTTGGGCCATCCAGTGCCACATAGTGAATCCCTGTCTCAAAAAAAAAAAAAATCCCAGTTATTAATTGATTATAATAGAATACAATACAAAATAATGAAAGACCAAATGATCAAAAGATCAGACAACGAATTTTCTTATTAAGAAGTGGTTTGATGATCTGAGCAGAGCTAAGCAGATGGGGTCCTATGAAGCTGTTTAGAAGGGATGAAATAAAGGGAAAATCATCTTTTATCTCTCTGCTTGCTTATCTTTCCTTCCTTCTCTTCTCAGAAGGCAGACTCTACTCAAGTGCTGGGATGAGGCAGCCTCTGTGCATCCCAGGGGAACACTCCACAGTCTGAGACTTGACAGTGCAGAGCTACGCCACCAACACTGACCTAGTCGCTTCTTTATGCGGAAAATCACCTCATGACAGACCCTATAGGTGCTCGCAGACGCGGCCCAAGTGTCGCAGAAAGTGTTTTCATGGTGCCCACGGGCCCAAAGAAATACCTAACACCCACGCTTATTAAGGAGTTAGGTGTTAACACTTAACGGCATTTATGTACTAGCAATGTATTAGCAGCTTGAAAAAAAGTAATTAAAAGAAAAAATTAAATTAAAAGAAAAAAAGCATGCCTACTTGGTTCTCAAATAACTAATTTCAGAAGGAATGTACACTCCAGTACCATTCTCCACGACTTTTCAGACCTTGGAATAACACTGGACCCCACGGCACTCACTTCCTAGTCACATCTGCTGGTTTTTTAAAATGGTACTTGAATAGCCCAGTGTGGGAGCTCATGCTTGGAATCCCAGCACTCGGCAGGCAGAGGAGGGAGTCTTGGTTCAAGTTCAAAGCCAGCCTGATTCTAAAAACACCAGGTCAACCTGGGCTACACTGAGACCCTATCTCAAAGAAATCCCAACCAATCAATAATTTCAAGCAATACTTACCGATCTCCAGAACTTTCTCACCGCAAACACCTCAGAGTGAATCTCTGTACTTACTAAGGACTAACTTCTCATTCCTGTTTGGAGCTCTTGGCAACCACCATTCTTTCTATTGCTAGAAATATGACTATTCCAAGAGCTTCACACAAGAAAAATCATACAATGTTTGCACTTTTATGACTGGTGTATTTAATGCAGCATCATTTATCTAAGGTTTATCTATTATAGTATGTGCCAGAATTTCCTTCCTTCTCAGGTCTAAATAAAATTCCTCAAGTTTCTGTGTTTATATCATGTTGTCTATACATTCATCCTGGGATAGGCCCTTGCTTTTGCTTTCTGGTTATGGTGAATGATGCTTTCACAGACACAGAAAGTACTTGCTTTTATTGAGAATGTAGCTTTGCAAAGATCACTAAAAGGAATGTAATGAAATTTACTATGGAAAAGTGTCAATCTTCTCTAGCTAGAAGTTTGTCTAGTGATCAAAGAATCTCTTGTATCTCTCTGATGCCTTCAACTTTTTAAACGTCCTGGGATTCATCCAGATCACTGTGATACTCCACTGACCTTGACACACCTTCCGAGGCCCATACCACTGAGTACATTCCACAGTTGCAAGACTATCACCTCACTCTCCAAGTATCTGCTTAGATCTCCTATTCTCCTCCCTGATCTATCAAGGGACTACAAAGCTGTCTCAAAAGTTGCTAGAAAGAGCTGGAGAAGAGGTTCAGTCTGTAAAGTGCTTGCTGTGTAAGCATAAAGACCTGACTACAGGTCCTCAGCACTCACTAAATGCCAGAAGTGACACATATCTGCAACTCCAGTGCTAGGGAGGTTAGATAGGAGGAACCCTGAACTCACTAGCCAACCAGTCTAGCCAAATCAGTGAGTTCTAGGTTCAGTGAAAGACTTTATCTCAAAAAATAAGGTTGGTGAGTAACTAATGAAGACATCCAACATTGACCTCTGACCTCTACACACACACACACACACACACACACACACACACACACACACAATTCTCACACTACTCTGAGTATAACTCTAGCAAAACCTACACAACTTTAACTGCCTATATATTTGTCTGAGTTCTCCAATACACTGAGGGAATGACCATGTTTTCCTGGCAAGCCTACCTCCAGAACAGTGGTTCACCCATAATCTATGCTCAATAATTATTTATTAAGAAAATGGTCAGTTCAAACAGATCCAGACCATCAGTTACTGGCTTAGCTTAGGAATTATCATCCAAAATCTGCAAGAAAACAATTCAGCCACTTCTGGCACTAACCACACCATTGATGGTATCCAAGCTGTAAAGCTAAAAGGTATAATAACAGAGTGTCCCCAAACCTGAGAGCACATGAGAACACACGTGCTCCGAACATTTCAACTGAGGCCAGGCACTAACAAGCTGAGCAAGAAGCTAGCAGGCCTTAGGAAGAGACTCAGGAAGCAACACAAGTTATTAATATTGTCACTATTACCACTGTCTCTCATACTGACAAACATAAATGCCCACAAAAGCAAGCTACAGTTCACTAGTCAAGATGAGTTGAGAGGTTTTGCTGGGCCTCAGCCTCTGAAAACCTCAATGTGAGTTTGATATGAAGGAACTCAGTTTGTCCATACATGAGCACAATAACCTAACGATGGCAGACTTTTTTGGATAAGACCCCTCCCCACAGAGAAACTTTTACTGTATTAAATACCAGTACTTCTAGGAAAGCAAACAACTACAAACCAATCTTAGACGAAATATAGATAAATAGAAAGAAATAAAAGAGAGATATAAAAGCTACATGTGAGTTTAGTGTTGTGTTTTTTTTTTTAATCTTCCCATTTTTACCAAACATTCTGTATGCCAAAATACACAGGCACTAAGACAAACAAATCTTTGGCTACTTGCCTGGCAGAAATCATTATTCACCTTCATTAACAGGATAAGTGGCTATTCCAATGGCTGCTAGTAATTCCATTTTGTAGTGTAAGTACTTTCAATATAAACATTTAAGATTAAAAGATAAAGTACCTGAAGGAATATATAATTGCAATACTTTACATAGAAAGCTGTATCTTATATCAGAATATAGGCTCTTTCTCTAGCCTAAACATGCATACCATCTGCAATGTAACTTCATTAAGTCCACAGCAGTTGCTAGAGAAAGTGTGTCATTCAAATACTTTATTCTCCAACAATTAATCTTTAATTTGAAATATATGGTAATTCAATCACTATTGAGTTAAAAGTACATTCTCTCTGCATTTCAAATTAACCAAGTTTTCTAGTTCCTCACAAATTTAAAATTCATTCCATTATTCTTGCTGGGGATAGATCTCAGTGGTAGAGCAGTTGCTTAGTATGTGTAAGGCCATGATTTCAACGTCCAGTATTAGGAGGGAAAAAAAGAGTTATTTATTATTCCAGCTTGATTCCCTACCCCAAAACTATTGATTTCCCTCTTAATTTTCTTATCACTTGCATGTATTAATTCCTCATTTTACTGATTATTAAAATATCTCTCTTTTTTATCTCTTTCCTTCTAAACACCATTTTCCCTCTAGTACTTAAAAAAAACCATTTTATATATTATTTTTATTTTGTGTATGAGTGTATTGCCAGCATGTATGTAAGTGCACCTGTGTTATGTAATTCCCACAGAGGTCAGAAGAGAGCACAGGACACCCCTGTAACTGGAGTTACAGATGGTTGTTAGCCACCATATGGGTTCTGTTACTCGAACCCAGGACCTCTACAAGAACAGCTCGTCTTCTTAACCTATGAGCGATCTCTCCAGGCCCTCCACTAGTACTTCAACACTAGCATGAGTGGAATTTCAGTTCAACTCTTCCATGGCCCATAGAGTTCACACATTCCTCCCCCATCCCTAAGTCAAGGCAAGCCACATGCCTCCAGAGGACATCCTCCAGCCACCACCTCCTTCCCTAGCTAACTTGGATGTTTCTGCCTTTCTTTCAACTCTTTCACAGTCCAAGGTGTCACACACTTGTACCCAGCATTTAACCCTACACACACACACACACACACACACACACACACACACACACACTACACATACACAGGCAACTCCTTACCAAGGAAGCTGCATATCATAATGAGACCATGAACTCTTTGACTCTGACATTGATTTACATATATTGTTTTGTAGAAGTGGCTGGCAGTGAACAGTCTAGGGGGAGATAATAAGTTTCCATTTTTAAGAAATTCCAAAAAGCCAATCCTACCTTTCCCAGGATTTGAAGAAAAGGCATTTCCAAACTCCTGTTGCTTTGGCTTTACAGTGTGTGATGCCACCATGCCACCAGGAGGAGTGACCTGGAATCGAGGTTTCCCGTTAGTAAGCAGCTGTCTCCTAGGGCTCAGGGCAGGCAGATGGATGGAGCTCTCGGTCATGCTGCTCTGAGGAGCCATCCCTGCTCCCGAGGACATCTTGAGGTGAAGGCTGTTAGCAAGACTTCCAATAGCAGGGCTGGGTGTACTGACACAGGACGAGGGGCCAGGAGTGCCTGAGTGGGCTCGGATGGGAGGGATGTGTGGGCCAGGGAGCAGCCCAGGCCCCTGTGGGGTTCCCAGTGTCCGGTGGAGACTCATGCCACATGGTCTTCCATTCATTCTGAAAGCCCTGCGCCCCACAAGGTCAATATCCAATGGCGCTAAGGACTCTTTCAGGCCAAGTCAAATAAGTTCTCCATAATGTGGGTGATAAGCCTGTTTAAAAACAAACAAATGAGGGCATTTAAAAAAGTAAAACTGAAAATAAGATACAGTGAGTTTTCAACCTGTATAGCATTTGTATATGAAGAAAAGAATAACGGTTGGCAAATTAGCCTCTTGTGTAGAACAAGATCATCAAGCACTTGACTGTTTTATGGGAACTCTTTACCCCTGGAGTCATGGGAGGAAGGGGTTATGGATTGATTGCTACACTGTTCTGCTTGCCACTGAGCCCTTCTTAATATGGTGCTCTTGGCAACTCCCAGCAATCTACTGGGACCAGGTTGCAAGATGAAACTCTTCTGCTACCAAAAGATCTGTCTATACACTACTTAATTTTTTGCTACAGTAAGTCTTGGGAAACCCAGAACACCAGCCTTCATGAGCTATTAAACTGAGCCTTCAATGTGCCCAATAAACAAACACAAAGCAGGCGTGTCCTCTAAATGAGATAATGGGGACCTTACACCATCTATGATGTTCATTCCAATAGGAATATTTTCATAGCCCTTAAACTTGCAAATGATTAAGCTCTAGGCATGGGGATATTAGATTTTTATATATCCTTATATTTAAATATTTATCACAATGTCAAAGTCTTGGATCCATATTGATCCTGAGTTACAGGGATGAAAACAGATTCAACACCACAATACACCACTTTTCCTTTGAGGTTCTGAAAGAGGAGAAGGCTGTGCAAAATGCCTTCTGTAAAACACACAAGAAGTTCTTAAAGGTGAACTCTTTGGTATGTTCACAGAGCAAGACCTGCCATTTATCAACCACACTGTCAGGAAACCTATTGGAAAAGCAAGAGCAGTGCTGACAGGACACAGCACGCCATCCTCTACTGTACGTGATGGTGTTAGTGATCCCTGGTCCTAAATCACTATGGAAGGCTCTTCCCTTCCCTAACCAACAGCTCGGGAGAGTAGGTGCAATGAGGTGGCCTGCTGAAAGGGTCTGAGAGAGATACTCACTATCTGTCTTTTAAACACTAAAAAGAGATACATGGAAACAAGCCACGGCTGAACAAACACAGGAAATGAGGGCTGAGTGCAAAGCAGGAGTATTCACATGTCCTCAATAGGATGAGTCTCATTACTTTCTCTATGAGACACTTGAGGTCTTAAGACAAATATTTCCAACACAAGTCCAAAATAAATGACTCCATAAATGATCACAAGAAGAAAGCTGTGAAGGAAAAAAAAAGGTTTTGAAAGAAATTTTTTGTTTTACCACTTTAAGAAATAAAAAATAGCTAAATTTCTATCCAGAGTTCACAGTAATTTCCATATAGTTTACCAAGTATGCCTAAAGTTAGGAATTTCATATATAATTAAGATATAAATTTGAAATGTGTTCTTTATTTTCACTTCTATTCTTTGCTAAGAATTCCATCCTTTCGAACCATTTAGTATCATCATTCTACCCAGTCCCAAGAAACAGTTCTTCTCCACGTGTCTCTCTCTCTCTCTCTCTCAGACACACACACACACACAAACTCCCTGCCACCACTGTTCCTATGAACAAAAAAGGAAGTCCAAGTTATCCAAACCTACATGAACGAAGTTTTTGTTTGTTTGCTTGCTAGCTTGCTTGTTTGGCTGGTTGTTTAACAGGGTCTCCCTAGTCCGTGGCCTGCCTGGAACTCACTACGTAGATCACACTGGCCCTCAATTTTACAGAGATCCACCTGCCTCTGCTTCCCCAGGGCTGGGATTAAAGGCATGTGGCACCACACCTGGCCTATGATTGAAGTTTTTAATGAAACAGTAAGAAATAGAGGCTGGTATCAAACTAGTTCTAAGTCTGTTTTTGTTTAACACTCCTTTACTGCTGTGTGCGGAACAACACTGAATTACCAGTCAGTGTCCTCATTTATCATTGTCTGATCATTAGCAAGAGTCAAACTGGTTGGCTATTCAGCATTCACTGAGAGAAACAGTGTTTTCTAGGCACTGTAAACTTGAGGAAAGAGACGCTTATCCAGTACCCACCATAAAAGAAAAAGTAAAGAGATATGTTATATTGGCAAGTTTTAAAAATGAAGAATTGTTGAACATGACTGGAAATATGAGTCACTTAGACCATGAAGCAAGTGACAAGTGTCTGCAGATTTGCAGACTGTGCCCATTTCTGGTGGTTTTTTTTTTTTTAATAAAAGAGTCATTTTTTGGCATCAATATCATATACAAGCAAGAATTCTCATCAAAAATCTGGATAAAAAAACACACCACTAAGTATTCAGCATTAGGCTCAATCATTAAGAAGTTGAGTCTGTGAGAAGGAAAAATAAAGTCCCAAGAACTTAATTAAGTATCAGGCACTCACACCTGTATGTCTTACACTGAATATTTATTTTGTTTTATCTTTTATAAATTGCACTCCTGTTTTAAACAGCTTCAGGTTTAAAGTAAAAACAACAAAATGTACTTAAATTTTATTACTGAAAAAGAAGCAGCCAGAAAGTGAAGTGATTAATAAAAAAAAACCATAGGTGAACAGCATGGGAGCTGAGCAAAAGCGGCCTCAAGATGGAAAGAAGAAATTAAATGGGAAAATATGCCCCAAACTCCAGTTTCCACATGAATTATGTCAACAGAATTCAAACATTAGATAGCAGTATATAAAAATCAATTTTCTTTACTCAGTGTAAAATTTTATATACTTAGCTTAAAAGCTAACCCATGTGACCAAGACCGAATTCCAAATCCACTTGGCAATAAAATGGGAATAAAGTTTTAGAAAAGACATATGCTCACAGGATCGAAAGACCACTCAAAAAGCCCTAAGTTCTTTGGATTTAAGAATTTTCATCTGTAAAAGTCTGAGGAAGGTAAGTACAATGAGTCTGCTCTCTTGCTGTTCTATTATTCCTGGTCATTTACTCAGGGAAGATTATTTAAAATGTTACTTTACTATAATAATGAGTACACATGAAGTTTTACTCCTATGACCCTTGAATCTAGGGGAACTGGGTAGACATGGAAGCATAAACAATGGCACCCTCTACCAACCCCATCTAAGCAAGCAGGATAGCAGAGCCCTCCCCTAACGCTGCACAGACACGCTAACCAAGAAAAAATGAAGTTGGTATTAGATTTACACTTTCCTAAGAAAACAAAATCATTGCTATTAATATCAAAAACCTAAAACCAAAAAGCTCCATTGAATGAACCTTTTCTTTTCTATTTTAAAACTTTCTGTAGCTTGTTCCCCTCAGTCTTGTATCCAACTGCTTTATCCAACGCTATCAACAGGAAAAAATAATTTAAAAAGCAGAAGGCAAAGGGCATTCAGAAGTACACATTTCAGGGTTTTTAGACCTGACATGTTGACACGTTCTGATTTTTATACTCCACTGGTTCTCAGAATGAAAATGTTCATTCTGCTAATAGGTCGCTAAGTCTTCCTTTCTGACCGCTTTCAAACTCTTAAAACACACTCCTGTAAATCAGGTCAGGGAAAGACTTAACCCCCGAGGAACCATTTAGTTTTCTAGAAAAACACTTCTTTGATCAAAATATAAAATCATGAATGACTCCATCATGGAGGGCTCCAGGCATTGTTCCTCACGAACTAAGAGATTAAACAAATGAAAGCAATGGTAACTCATCCATTCAAGAAAATTCCAGAAAGAGAGGTTCCATAATGTCTAATTTACAGTCAAAGGCCCTTTCTTAGTAAATATCATTAATAGATTCATCTAGAGTCATAATTCATCTGATGAGTCAGTTAATTATTAATTTTTATACATCATTTCATTTCCTTAGGCTACATTTAGTGTTTGTTATATTTTCCATTCCTTGTGCCTCAAGCATTTCTTTCCTACCCTGCACACACACGCATATGCACACACGCGCACACACACACACAATAATAAGGCACGAAACATTGGTGAGGGAACAAACTCATCCCAAATCTGACCATAATATATATATATATACACACATTTACATTTGTGCACATACAAATATATGCAGTGTCAAGTGTGTGTATGTATGCATGTATGTATGTATATATACATATGCTTGTGTCTAAGCCATCTAAAACAGACGTGTTATTGATTCTTTTTGTTGTCCTCCTTTGGGTTAATGATTGTGTGATTTCATTAAGCATTGTCTTTTCAACTTCACTGCTTTAATCGTTAATAGGCTCATGCTATGCTCATGGGCTTCTCCTCTTACAGTCTTTGAAGCCAGAAGACTATAGAAATTAAAGGCTATTGATGGGTAATATAAGGTATTCTCATGCACGGCTGCAGTGTGAAGCACATTTTGCTATTTAATCAAGGACAGATAGAGCTGAATGTTCTTAGATCCCAAGAGTTCATTTTAATAAGCAGAATGTACCTTGTCCTAACACAGGTGACTGACTCCTCAGTAAAGATTGTATAAACAAAAACCAATCATGTAAGTCATTTTATTGGCAACAATATAAACACAGCTATATTAGATGTCACCAATAAATCAAAATTATTCTTGTCTGCAATTTTAACAAGAGGAAAGTGCAAACATGTGCCGTGAAACTGGAGGAGATTATGAGGAAATGTATTGGATGTGTACAATATTCTTCCTCTAAGTCAAAACTTGACAGTGTTGTATTATGATAAATTAACCCACAATAAGGCATAGTTGATAATTTCTGTAGGTTCATAACTTTATGCAGTGAAGCTGCCAAATTCATAGGAGTTACACAAAAAGCTAACTCCTCATTATTGAGATATAGAGGAGAAACTTTAAAAAGTATGTGTTGTAGGGCCACTGACTTCTGGACTTTTCTGTACTCATTGATGAGTTAATGACTAAGGCACTTAGTCAAGTAGTCTCAGGGTCTAATGTAAGAATACTACCATATTTATTATGAACATTATTATTTTCAGATATCACTCAAACAATACAATCACTGATAAGATGAAATAAAGGGGACTTCATTCTGACTCACACTAATTAATAAGTTAGTGTTCCCACTAGAGATTCCAAATCACTCTTCCAAAGATCACTCAGAAAAGATACTTTAATGTGCATTAGAGATCCTCCCTAATAGAAATCTTGACTTTCATATAGCTGTGGATTCAAACTCAAATAACTGATGGTCAACATATCCTAACAATTTGGGTTTTTTTCTTTTGTTTTGTTTTGTTTTGTTTTTGGCATTTGTGAGATAGCATCACCCTGTAGGCCCAAAGTGACCTGAAATTCACTCTATAGACCAAACTGGCTTTGATCTCACAGAGAACTGCCTGACTCTACCTCCCCAGTGCTATGATTAAAAGCATGTGGCACTACACCGAGCCCAAATTTTAACGTTTTTAAATTTTATATTTATACAATTTTCTCTAAAATCAAAATAATTTTCCCTAAGTATACAGAAAAATAACAGACGATGCATTTTAATTTTAAATCTATAGCCATGAAATTCACACTATAAGTAGTAAACATAGCCAGGACAGAAGAAGAGAAAGACATGAGGTGGAACGGCCTCACCCAGTAAAGTAAATCATCCTAGCTAGGAAGCCTTAAAGTCAGAAAGAGCATTCTGGAGATCCATGCAATGACAGTGATTACGGACAGCTGGAGAAAACCAGAATCTTCAGGAAGATATTGCTGGAGAGTAATATTAAAGTTCAGTAGCCTCCCTTACAATGCACTTTCTGCACTTGATTGCATCTATATAACTCTTACAGTCTCCCAGTTCACCAAATGTCACTAGTTTTAGCAGTAATTACTTAGAAGCGCTTCATTACTTTGCCTTAGTCATTAACTCATCAATGAGTACAGAAAGGTCCAGAAAGCTGTGGCTCGACCCAGAACAGTCAGTCAAAAGGAATTATACAAAATGTGAATGATGTTAAAACCAAAAAGATTTTTAAAACAACCATGCAAGTTTAGAAGGGTAGCTATGATCTGGTCCATGCCCTCATACAACCTAGGCACATGTTTTGTAAGTTATTAGACCAATGGTTAACAAAACACTCTTTCTAAAACAGTATTTTCCAACTACTGTCCTCTGATAGCCTATGGAATTGGTTATTCAGCAGGGAAAGCACTTTTTAATGAAATAGCATGCACTAGAATATATTCAAAACTATCAAGAGTACAACAGCAGTCAAGTACTGTTTTATATCATTTCTTTGTAGGTGTACATATATATGTGCACAGTGTGTTTTAGATAAGATAAACACTGTATTTTATGGTTAGTCACAGATAAATCAGAAAAAAAATCTAGTGTTAAAAAAGAACTTAGATCCAGATATGGTGGCACATTCACTTGGGAGGAATAGGCTGGTAAATCTCTCTGAGATTGAGAACTCTCTCTGGTTACATAGAGAGTTCTAGGCTAGCTGGGGCTACAGGAAGACTCTATCTCAAAACAAAAAAATGTTTGGATCCTTTGCTTACCCAAATCCTTACAAACAGCAAGTATAGGTAAAGTCAGATTTGAAATAGCAACGTCAAATAAATACCCAATACCAAAAAAAGGTGCAATGAAAATGATATGAAAGACTGACATTTTAGCTGTATTTTTTAAAACAGGTTAAATAATACAAAACTACAGTCTTACCATTGCCATTTGTCACTGTGTCTTTCACTCAACTAAGTAGCAATTAATCAATTGTACTCAGAAGTAAAAACTTGATCAGTTGACAGAATCAAGACTGAAATGACATAATTTTTTAGGTCTTCTTTGCTGCAGAGGGGAGAGACTCTTCCCTATAATGAAGTCCTGCCCTGATCTTAAAACCAATATGTGGAAAAGACTAAGTTAGCATATCTCAGTCTTTAAGAACTAAGCTTTTTGAAACATTTTCTTAATATGAGCTAACCATCAGATTCTGAGACGAAAAATCAAATGGAAAAAATGAACACATCCTCAATGATGTCACCACTGAATTCATTACCTGAACTGCAGGGACTGAGCCCCACATGACCATCATTTGAGACACAAAAGGCTTCTTCAAAAGTATAAAAGCAATGTAACTGGCTAGAAAATGTCTTTTAAGAAGAAAAAAATAAAACCCATCCTCACTCAAAGAGGAACACAGACAGTAAACTATGCCTAAATGAAAAAGGCAATCCTAATCATTTAGTCTGTATAACTTACTACTCATTCCACATGTATGGCTATTTGAAAGGCTAAAAAAATCACCATTTCTTCAAAAGGGTCATAAATATAATTTACCAGTTAGACCAAATAATCAAGCATATTTTTAAAAATCTCTGTTATACATATAAAATAGTAATTTCTCTCCTTCAGTGTAGCATTGCTTACAAGGGACCAATGAGACTATTTTTAGCTGGTGGTAGAAAGGAGTTTTACACAAGTTAAATTCTGTTCACTGACATCAGGGCAGAAGTATGAACATCCACAACAATGACTAGGCCCTTAACCAACATGACAACATATTTATTAAAAAAAAATTTTTTTAAACCTTCATGGATGACTCAGCCAAGTTACAGACAGAAGTGGAACCTATTGGTCATGCTGAAAAGGTTGGGAAAACATTAATCTATTTCTTCACACACAAAAATAACAAAAGTCATACTCAGTCTGGCCTCTGGTTGGTTTTCTGTGTACAGTATTCAGCAGGCCTAGAAATGAAACTTCATAGCTCTGGCTCAAAACTGTAGGAACCACTGATGCTCAGAAAGACTTGATCGCATGCCTGGGTTAGAGTCAGATCTTGTACTCAGAGCCTATCTGTGCATCTACAGTTTAGTAAGGCTTGCTGCCCCTGAAGGAACATGTAGCCTTTCATGTTCTTAGCCTAGAGATCATAGCAACAAGAACGACCCCTCCACTTTCTTCATCTGCAGTATGTACTCAGCTACATGGAGTCTTAGAGATTCAAGTTTTACAGACTAATAATGCCTTAATTTTGTTTCCCAGGCAGAGCATGATTAGATTGTTTCTTTCAACTCACATGTTGCCTTAGAGGATACTTCTACAGTTTTTCTCTCCTTCCCCATCTCCTTAGAATGTTCCTGTGTGTGTAAGCAAACTCATGTGTGTGTATGTGTAAATGCACAAAGAGAGGTTCATATGTACATGTGTGCACATGCATGTGGAGACCAGAGGACAACCTCAGGTATCATTCTCAAGAAGGCCAAACACTTCCTTTGAGACAAGATCTCTCATTGGCCTGGAGCTCACTCATTAAGCTAGAATGGGCTAGTAAACCTGATAGCTCCTCTTGTCTCTGCCTCCCAAGTGCTGGAATTACGGGATAATCTAGGCCTAGAACTTGGGCCCTCTGGCTCACAAGGCCAGTACTTTACTAAAAGACCATCCCCACCAGCCCATCCATCCTCCTTTTACTTCTTATCCCCAAGCTCACTTTACTCAGCCCCCAAGCCCACGTTAGGCCCTCCTCCGTGACCCCTCTCTAGTCTCCAGGTTGCAGTCTATAAAATGGTGATAATTACACTCGTGCACAGCTCATGGCCTTACAGAACAATAAATGCGAAAATGCATGGCACATTGTTAACACACTGCCCAGGAAATAAAAGAACCCACTAAATGTTAAAAATTTCGCTCTGCACACTTATCTTTGAGCATCCCTACCATTCTACAATGCATTATGGCTATCTGCCCACATTTCATTTCCCTGTCTAAATTTTCATTAAGGTTTGTGGTTACGCCTAATTTACCACTGAACCTCCCCCCATCCCCAAGCTCTTGTATTTATACAGATTGTTTGATAGTAAACTTTCATATATATCCTTTTCACATTTAATGTATTATATTCATGTTTTCATACTACATTTACATATATGCATATAGTTACTATGTTTTTCACATTATATAGAAAACTTGGTATAAGTGAAATATATAATTATAGCTTACCTCTATTATTTATTGTCTAAATAAATACAGTGTAAGCGACATGTGACCATGCAATCAAGAGGCCCAGGCTCTTCCAGCTGTGGGACCAGTTTAATTACAGCTGCATGCTTCCCAGTCTATGCCTTCTCTTCTCTCTTCCCTTCCCTTCTTTCACAGGAAAAAGTAACATAGAAATCCTATGCCATCTTCTGAGCAGATACAATAGTCTTGCCTTAATCTTGAAATGATGGTGGACAATGACAAATACTAGTGAAAATATATAGTCAATTCAATACAGAGACTAAGCAGTGTTTGCTGTGGCGTGCTGGCCTCACATGGGACTCTAGTACACACTGGGTCCCTTAGTGAAAAGAGCTCTTCAGCATTTTCCACCTCACCTAAACTGCAGTCACACCAGGTATGTCACTCAGGTTCAGTACCAGGCTGTCACCACATATGATTCTGTTTCACTAGTATTTTCCTTAATTCTATCATATTACTACTTTCTGTAAAGCAAACTTTCTGCCATTACCTTATCACAGGGTTCAAATTACCTGACCTACTGTAAAGTTTGTACAGAGCAAAAGAAGCCAGACCCAAAAGCACATATAAAGTATTTTAAAATCCGGGAACCTTCTCATGTCTGTCAGAAGTAAGGATAGTGGTTACCTGAAAGGGAGACAATCACTGGAATGGCTGTGAGAGAGACTTTCAGTGTGCTAGCTTCACAGGTTGTTCAGTTTATGAAACTTACGGGTTTGTTCTTCATATGAATATTTTTTTACCTCAATAAAGCTTTGAGCAGCTCTGGCTAAAGTAAGCAGGAAACTAGAAAACTTGGAAGTTGAGCATCTTTTTATTCAACTGGTCTTAATATCATTTTAAAGGCCTTGCTTTGCCTCATCCTCCTTGAATAAAAGAATGGCACCATATTTTTCATTGCAAAGACTTCTTTTGTGCCTTTTTTCTTGAGCCCTGATTGAGTCTATGAACAACAAAACTTAAAAAGAGTTAAGTCTTATTTGCCACCTTATTTATAATATAACATCCTCCACAGAAAATAATTACAAAAACACAGGAAGTGACTTCTTCAAAGATGAGAGTGTGTATGAATGATGCTTCCTGAATTATCTCCTTCAAAATGACTGCTATGATCTGGGAGAGTTACAAATTAGCATTCCAATTCCAAAGTTCAATCACTATGATACAAGAGAACAATGCAGAAAGACCATCCTCAGGCTCAATGCACTAGCAAGAAAGAACACACAAGAAAAAACAGAACACTGAACTGTCTTCTGAAACTCTGGAAAGGCCACTTTCTGCCACATAAACATAAGCACAGATGATACAAAACATGAATTCCATTTATTTAATTTTCCCCAATCTGTTTGGCCTAGAAAAATTTCAATCATTAGGTAGATTATGGAGTCAATCCAAAAGAGAAAGTTATTTCCTATTTGGAACCAGGATCACTTCCTCCTAAACAAAACAGCCTCTGCTGGCCCTTCTAAGGAAATTTGGTACCATCAATGAACGAAACCCAAACTAGCCTCAAGTGGAGCAAGAGAAGAGAGTGTTATCCCAGCAGTATATAGAATTAACTACTCAAATTAAAAAGGGCTGAGTATTCCTGGCAAGAAAGGAAAGAATTTAACAAACTACCAGTAAGAGCACATGTTTTAGAAATAATGGCCCCCTTCCTTTCAAAGGGAAGAAATTAGTCTAGAGGAAAACTGTTGTACATTTAAGTATAATCATTAAACACCAGCAGTTTTCAATGACAGAAAAAAAATAACATATAATCTCACACACTTCTTTAGATCACAGGATCGCTTCAAAGTTTCCAGGCACAACCTTCACAAGCAGGTTGCACCTGCTTTATGTCAGTTCACTGGAAATTTAGAAAAGAGGGAAGAGAAGGGATAGGAAGATTTAAATGCACTTTTTGCCACCCCCCCCAAAAAAATAAGTTTCCCGGTTTAGTGTAAAAAGTGAAGTCCAATGGGGACAGAGACACGGGGTAACAGATTCTGGCTGCATCCCAAGGCAGAAATCATGACTCATCAAGCAGAAGAGACTTTGCATTTGTCTTGAGTTCACCCTCAGGCCAAGAAATGCTCTCAACTGGGAACCTTCAGTGCTTTTCCTAAAGGAGGTAGTGGGGGCGGGGGAACTTGCCCCAGACTCCTCAGATCTAAGGGTCTCTGTTTCCCCAGGTACCCTGGTGCCTTAAAAGTTGGTTCTGGGGACTCCGGGTCCCATAACCTAATGAGAAATGGTCCACTGGGGAGAAGCTTTAGAACTTCTCTATCTTAGTCAACTCCAGGATCCTGGAACCCCAACTCTCAGGAGATGCTGATGTCCCAGAAGGAGGCTCTGCAAGAGTGTCAAGGCATGCGAAGCCATCCTCTCCAAAAGAGAGTCATCATTGCTGGGGTGCAGTTCCTGCCTATGCTGTTCCCTGGGATTCCGGAAGTGACCCCCTACCCTCCATCCCATAGGACCAAGTGGGTGCCCGGGAAGCCTAGTTGGGAAGGGAGTACACCGAGCAGAAGGACCAGGATAGGAGCAGGGCCGCGGAAAGATGCGTGGCCCAGGACAGGGGACGCACAGCCTTCCAGGTTTCCTCAGCCCCCTAGCTTGGCCACGGAGCGCGCGGGGGGCGGGGGAGGGGATCCTGGCCCGAGGTCCTGGGAGCCGAGCTAGGGGCGGGTCAGGAGGTGGAGGCCACAGGGCCCCCGCACCGTTTGCTGCGGCGACCTAGGCGCTCCCTCCCCGCCCCCGCCCCCGCCCCTCTCCCGCAGCGGGTCACCAGCCCGAGAGCGATTGAACGCAGCAAAACAAAACAAACTCGTGCCGGCTTCCTGTTGTGCAACCCGGTCCAGAGTAAGCCGGGGGCTGGAAGGCCGCTGGCCGCCAGCTGGGAAGCGGGAGCGGCGGGGACTCGGAGCTGCCCCGGCCGAAGCCCAAGCCCCAAGATTCGCACTGGGGCGCGCACCGCACCGCCGCGCACACCCGCGTCCCGCGATGCGAGCGCCCTCCCCCAGGACGTGCCTTTACTGTCGCCTCCCAAATTCATTACCAAGTCCGAGGGCACGACCTCCCGGGGCCAGAAACCTTTCCCCAAAGTGTGCCCTTCCAGGTACCTAACTGAATCATCCATAGGATGACAAATCCTCTGGGGCCAAGGTTTCCAGACACTTGGGTGAGTTCTTCGTCCCCGGGAGAGGCTTGTCAGCTGCTGTGAGTAACTTGGAGCTGTCGCTCGGGGCAAGGTGTGTGTCTAAGACAGCCAGCAGCTCACTCACGCTTTCCAGAAAGTGCCCCCCCCCCAGCCATCTTCAAAATACACACAGGGTCATTTGTAGGGACAGGAACCTTGAGCAGGACAAAGTCCCGAAGACTGAGACATTGCCCAAACAGTGCTGACATTTTGTCGGACACCATAAAAATGTAAACGCGAGGTGACGAAGCCGGCGGGCAGAGCTGATGACTGAATGTGTCTGCTCATTCGCGGAGTGGGTGGTTATAGTTACGGGCTTGGCAGCTGCGGGTGGCCGGACGATCCCTGACTAGTAGCTGTACACCCCCAACCCACGGGGGACCTCGGCTTGGGTGAGCCATAGGAGTGAAAAACCGCCTTCGTGGAGCTCACAAACACGTGGAAGCCGAAAAGACAACTCCGACCCGACTGGGCGTGAAAGACCTCAAGTCACCCCATCCGTCCCCACTTTGCCAAAGTTTTCCTTCAGCGGGAGCTGGGGCTGACGCGCAGCGCCCGGCGCCCCGGAACTCGTCCTGATTGTGTAGTCTGCTGGGACCTGTGATTCAAAAGAAAACAGAGTCTCTTCCTCATAAGTGAAACTTCAACACCTTGTCGGTTTCCTTTCTGCCTTCTACACCCGGCCCTCTTAGGCAACTGACAATAACCAGTTGGATGACTAGGGAGAGTTGCTATCAATTTCCCAAGGCACGTCCAGGTCTCTGGAAGTCCTATGGGGCGGGGGTGCGTGTCCTCAAACCCGCGCGACCGCCACCAACCCGGCGTGCTAGACTCTTTCTGATCCGGAGCCTGCGTCTCCGAGCTTGAACGCCCCCACACTCGAGCGCCTTCTCTCTGCCGGCTCTCGCCTGCAGGACAAAGTTTCTATGGCATCCACTTACCAGGTAACCGGATTTCCACAACAAAGCTGGGCGCGCGGGTCCCTTCCCCCGGCCAGCCCGCGCGGGTGACAGCGGACGGCCAGCCCTGGCGACGAGCGAGAGGGTCCCCCGGCCCTTCAGCGCGCTCTGCCTCCTTCGGAAAAGAAAAGTCCCCGGCAAGTCCGCGGCCGGAGCGCGGAAACCCGGCCCGCGGGCCGTGAGTGCGCGCGCGCCTGCGAGAGCAGCGGCGGCCCGGCGACGAGGAGGCGGGAGGGCAGCGGCCGGACTCTCGGCATCAGCTGGTCCCCGCTCCGCGCAGACCCGCGCCAATCATGTGTTCACAAAGTTGAGCGGCGACTCTGAGCCTCGCCCGCCGCGCCCATCCTCGCCCCGGGCCGCGGGGATGCGGGGAGGGGCCGGGCTCGGGATGCAGGCTCACTGAGCCGGCGGTCCCGTCCGCAGAGCGCCGCTGCGAGCCTGGACCCGGGCCCGCCGCGGCCCCGAGGTGCGCGGCCCCTGGCGCCGATGCCCGTGCGCGCCGCGCTCTGGGCTGGCCGGGCGGCGCAGTGGGGACGCGGCCGAGGGGAAGGGGGAAGAGGGCGGGAGAGGCTGCCCCGCGAGGAGTGTGGATGTGTGCAGCCGCGAGGGCCGGCCCGCAGCCAGCTGCTTCCTGAGTGCGAGCGCCGGAGGGGGCGGAGAGGGATGGGGGCGGGCTCGCTGGTCACCAGGCCAGCTTGTGTCTCCCTCTGCACGCTTGCACACACGCACACACACACGCTCCTTCCCTTAAAACTCCAGAGCCAGGGACCTCGGGAAGACTCACCTTCTTTCTTGGACCTGTTTGTTGCGCTTTCTTTTTTAACATGAAAAATTGTCAACCCTTCCGCAGGGCTTGATGTCAAACCGTGAAGAACAAGAGACAAAATACTAGGCCGGGAAAGGAGCGGAGCAGAAAGTAAAAACTGCAAAATGGCAAAAGGAACTCTAATATGTGGGACTGGGTGCTGGTGACAATTTCAGAACTCACTGTGGGGAGCAGGCAGGATCCTGTGACATCTTTTAGGGTATGGACAAGGAGGTGAGAGAGGTGTAACAGTGTGTAAACCTAACGCAAACGCGGGCGGGGGGTGGAGGGCTACATAGCCCCTTCCCCGCAGACACTGAATCTGAACAGTGGTACTTTCCTCTTAAGAGTTCATCCTCTTCAGCTTTACACCTCACCTTGTCCTTGACTTGATCAGAGCTCGCAGAAGTCTGTCACAAGAAAACCTTCAAATTATATAATGTACACACCCTCCAGGTAGGCCTTTGTTCAGGGAGTCTTATTCCTCTTGGATGAAATAAAGGAGGGTGCCACAGATACAGGGCTAGAGAGATGGGTCAGTAAAGTGCTTGCTGCAGGAACACGAGAACCTGGGTTCAGATCTCCAACACTCATGTATAAAGAAAGTCAAGTGTGGTGGTGCACACCTGTGATCCCAGCACCGGGCAGGCAGACAGGCAGATCCCCGCAGCTCACTGGCTAGCCAGCCTAGACAAATCAATGAGCCCTGGATTCAATTAAAGATCCTTTCCCAAAAAAAAAAAAAAAAAAAACAGTTGTAGAGGGTGACCAACAAATATTCCTGCATGAATCTCTGGCCCGCACATGCATACACGCACATGTACACACAACCACATGAACAGTACACCCACAACAAGCACATAAAGAATTCCATTGGTCCTTAGAGTCTATTCTGCTCTCATTCTAATAAAAAGTAACACTTGAATAGAGGCTATGATCAGATAGAAGTGCTCAAGGACTTAGCCTAGAAAACTAAATAAAAAAGTTTGTTGGTGATTTTCGTATGTCTTTATTTCAGTAGAAGCGTTACCAGACTTGCTCTTAATCCATAATAATAAGTTGCATCACCAATAGAAATCCAGTTTTATTTTTCTTAGATTTTATAATGATCCTCTTTTTTTTGAGGGGGGGACACAAACCCACCAGAATATTAAACACCAGAGTATCTGTCAGCAGAAGTGGAATAGGAAAAAGAAAACAGTAAAGTGTTGTTGATATATCTATCATTCTATTTTCTCTCTGTGTTCTTCAACTCCTTTTGAAATACAAGTGCCCAAGCCCAGGATGGCAATAGATGGGTTCAACCACACATTAAAAAGAAAAAAATACCATAAAATGAAACATGCAGTGACATCACAGAAACAAAGAAACCGAATGGTGGAAATTGCCATGATTAGTCCATTGTGGCTAGTTATTGCAACATGCCTGACATTTGCATAAAAACTCCTCATGAACTGCAGCTTTCAGGAGTAGATGGGAATACTTCAAAGCATCCTGGGAAATATTGCTCACCATTCATTTGTGCTGTATAACTGTTCCCCAGAAATGAGTCTGGCCAAGGGAAGAGAATGAAAAAGAAAGAAATAAAACATTAAAAAAAAAAAAAAAACTTTCCAGCATCCCTCATATGTCACTGTAATACAGTGGTTTTGGTGAATTTTGGAACGATAGAACAATATCCTGGGGATGGCAGAAACTGCTGAAACGTCTCCATGAGAGTATCAGAGCTTCAAAAGAAAAAAAAAAAATCTACTACTATACCCTACTTTAATCAATGATTCCTGGAGATGAACCAGTGGGAAAGTTCTGAGTTACTATTCTGAAGATCCCACAAATTCTCTTCATTTCCTTAAGATCAAGAGTGGAAATGGTGTTTCTTTCAGGTGGTGTTTTCATGAGTCTCTAATATTCCTCACACATGTACCACTAAATAGCTACAGTGCTTTGGTTAGATTTTTTTTTTTAGGTGCAAGACTGAACATCTGCAATGTTCTTACATTTCAATTTCAAGAATTATAGTTAAAATGCATTACTCCTAGAACCCTGAATGACTAAGAATGAGGTCCCTGCCTCTTCAAAACGGAATTGGTCAGAAGGGAACCATGGGAGACAGAAGGAAAGGGAAGCAGTGTCATTCAGAAATGTTACTCCTCCCTCCCTGTGAGCTCCTCAGCATGCTCAAGGATCATACCTGGCAGCCTTTCAGTCAGAGAGATGGGAACTGCAGCCCAGCCAGCATCTTCCTTCTCTAGGGACCCATGTTGTATATGGCCCAATTACTGATTCAGGACAGCTGACTCAGCAGACAGCACCCTGCTGCCAGCTCAAATCCACTTCTCATTCACTTGAGAAATAGTCAGGGAGTACTTACTCTGTCCAAGCACTAAAACTAAAAGAATTAACTCTTACGGGGCTGAAAAGCTGGCTCAGTGGTTAAGAGCATTGACTGCTCTTACAGAGAACCCAGGTTCAATTCCCAGCGCCCAAATGACAGCTAACAACTATCAGTAATTCCAATTTCAGGGGATCCCGGGGCTCTCTTCTGACCTCTGAGGGCAATGCATGACACATGACACAGGTGCACCTACCTACATACAGGTAATGCACTCATACACATAAAATAAAAATATAAATGAAATTTTTTTAAAAAATTAACTTGCAAGCACTGTGCATAGGATGTTAATTAAAGCCTTTGCCTTGTGCTTTGGATATAGTAAAACCTCAAGACTCTTGCATAGATCACCTCCTCTTTCCTCAAAGCAATGGAATAGCCATTTATAATCTGTATTTAGAAACAAGCATGGGAACCTTCAGACTCAGCACTCAGGAGGCAGAAGCAGGCAGATCTCCGTGAGATCCAGGCTAGCCTGGTCTACATAGTGAATTCCAGGCCAGGCTACAGGGACACCTTGTCTCAAAAAAACAATAAATAAACAAATAAATCAAGCAGACAAGGGGAAGCTCAGTGAACAGTTAAGGGGAACTGCAGTCACAGCAAGGTTTGCCAGTGTTCTGGCATGAGTTCTTTCAGTGTTCTTGCCCTACAATTTAACTTAGAATCTTTCTGACTACATGCAAGGCACATTGTAAGCTGCATTAATTACTTCTCTTGTTACTGTGACAAAATAACTGACAAGAGCAACTTAAGGAAGAGATTTATTTCAGTACAATGCATCATAGCAGAGAATTCAGGTAAATGAATACTAGTGCTCCAGTCACTTTCTCCTTTTTATTCAGGCTAGAACTTCAGCTCCTGGAATGGTGCAGCCCATAGTCAGGGTGGGTCTTCTCAGTTCAGCCTCTCTGGAAATGCCCTCACAGACACAGACACGCCCAGAAATTGGCCTCCTAGGCAATGCTAAACCCAGTCAACAATGAAGACTAACCATTATACAAGTGCATAAGATCCATGGCTTCTTGTAATCAGTGTTGAGGAGCATAGCTAAGTGTGCACGGAGTGTGGAAGGGGCAAGAACACTTCCGTCGGTGCAGCCAGGAGTAGCCTGGCTGTTTGAGATGGCCTTCGAAGAATGGTTGGAAAAGTGGTCAGTAAAGGCGACTATTCCAAGTGCTGGACTGGGCCTCAGAGGCACAGAAAGCATAGATTCCTGGCAGCTGCAGGTGCAAAGCAATAGTCAAAACAGAAGCATTCATAATCCTGTGGCTAGAGTCATAGAAAAGTCCCAAAGAGAACTTCTTAACAGCAACACTTCAAAACTGCTAAGCATCTATCTGGGAGATCTCCCAGAAATCCATTTTCCAGCTTGCAAAGAACCATGATCAGAAGCCTATTCCTGTAGAGTATCCACAGAGAGAAACAAATCTGAACCCTAACAGGCAGATAAGTTGAGCTAACAGCACCGGTAATAGTATGCATAACTATTAAAACACACACAGAGACACACACATACACACTAGCTGACAAGAGTCCAGTCAGGTAGCAATGCAGTGGAAAAAGTCACTGTTTGCCAAATTAAAGAGGGGAACTAAATGTGTAAGATGGAAAATTTCCATTTTACCTTCCTGAATGAGTAGTACAAAGATCAGGACACAGCAAATTTCACATTGTGTTATCCATGTTTGATAGGCTAATAAAATGTAAGTCAATCATAAGTGTGGTTGGCCCAGACTCTCTTTACCCATTAATGATGTGATTTTTTTTAAACCCTCATTCATTTATAATCACTGTGTTCACATAATCAGTTTTCCCCCTTTGAGGTCAAAACTGTATGTCAGAATCTAAAATGTATCACTCCAAATGTAACTGACAAAATAAGAAATAGTTTATTGATACAATGTCTCTGGGGTTCTTCTGATTGGTAAGTTATTTCTTCCCATTTTATATAAGCCTGAGATGCATCTAAAATTAAACAAGACCAATGGGCTATTTTCTGACGTACTACTAAGCTCCAGCTACAAAGAACTAACCCAAATGTAAATGAATCATAGTTATTTATACATAACATTCCACAAGCAGCTGGCGATTCCTTGGCCACTCAGCACCGATACTGGCCACTTACGGTGTTGTGAAGTTAAGCAATCTTGTCTATAACTACCTGCTATAAATGTCTTCCAGTTACTGTAACTTACTTTTCTTCATTCACTGTCCATGGACTAACAGTGACATTGTGCACTAGTAATTAATGCTAATCGAATGAATGGCTTCATTAATGAGAAAGTGAAAGAACAACTCCCTACTTGGTGAACAGAACTGACAACCTGCCTTTGTGCACATGTGTGATCACTTCAATACTGCAAGAATCTAAACAGCTGCCCCTCTCTTCCTGTGTTCCCAGACTCTTCAGTTGTTTATTGTTTGTTTGTTTCCTTGATGAAGAAAATTCCAAGCTGTAATACAATGCTTTGAGTTTGGAGGTGCTTCTCTGTTCCCCTGCCTCCCTTCCTTACCTGACACTTACTGCTTCTCACCAAGAACCTGACCATTCACAACACACCTTGAATTCTATCAAAAAAAAAAAAAAAAAAGAAAGAAAAATGTGGGCTAAAAGATGGTGAGAAGGAAGGAAAGAGGAAAATGGGGCCTGAGTGCAGGAGAAGGTAGATTTCTTTTTAATGAGAGGAATGAAGAAGGCAACACTGTACCCCATCAGGGTAATTGGGTAGAATTAAGCTCTGGGGAACAAAGCGATTTGGTAGCTTTTCAGACTCTTCCCTGACGTGCCTGCAAGAGAGTTTCAATAAGCTTGGTAATGTTCTGCACATCCAAATTCCCATGACACTAAAGCTCTTGGGAGCTATTCACGTCAATTCACACTTCTGCCTTCTTGTAATGATATACAGAAGGCTGTGAGCTTGCTGTCCATTGTTCAATTGACCCACTGCTCCCAAAATAAACCTGCCTTTGGTAAGAGTGTTGACAATCTTTGGGCTGGGGGCATGGCCCCAGGTTCATTAGATGCACAACCTCACTTAATTCTCACAACAGCCCAATGAAATAGAATCTAGCACAATTTGCATTTCACAGAGGAGAAAACAAGCAGAAAGGTGAATATACCTCCCAGCTCTTGCAGGAGTGGCCCGACTCCTGCTTCAAATAGAAGTCTCCCTGCTGTCCACTGCTTTACTCCTTCAGGCCAGGTGAGCCTGCTTCCACCACACGTTTATTTGTTCATGCCCCCAGGCAGGGGGTTGGAATGAGGGTGGACTTTGAAATCAGAAAACCTGGAAATCCCAACTCAACGACTTACCAGGAGACTGGAAGTGGTTCCCTGGCCCACTGTCCAAGATATTATAAAGACTGAGTGGGAACTGTGTCACTGACAGGCACACATGTGTGACGTGGGGCTTCCCCTATTGGTAATGGGCACAGTGTAAGAACATCAGGACAAACTGACCCTCTCCCAGCTCCTGCTCCAAGGACCAGTTTGTGAATTCTGAAAGAAATTCTATTTAACCTCATGGAAGTGGATGGTTCATTAACCTGGCCCTAAGCCAATCAGTGCAGGGCATTCCTTAGTCATGCAGTTGTCTCCAGAGCAGGTATGTAGCTCAGTTTGGACCAATGAGAGGTCAAAAAGAAAGTTCTTTGGTAGAATCTAGAGAGGTGGCCTCACTTCCTCTGAGCTGTGGAAAGACAGAATGAAGCTGTCTTTCTCTGAACCTGCAAAGAAAACTGAGGATCAGTGGACAGCAACGTTGCAGAAAACACAAGCCCAAGCCTAAGCCTGGGTAGAACACCCCCTGATCTCCACCTCACAGCTTAACTTTCTCAAAGGATCAGTAAATTCCTTTTATTTTTTTTTTAAACAAGTAGCAACAACTTATAAAAGTGCCCAAGGTTTTCAAGGCACCAAAAAGGTATAAAGATAAGCAAGACAAACTTTACCACCTAATAAATACTGATGTCATTTTTGGCATCACAATAGCCTAGATTTTTTTTTTTTAGTAAGTTATGTTTCAAGCTCTCTTCATTTGGATAGTGTATTAAGAAGGAACATTCCACTTCCCTGGTAATTACACAATGCCCTCTTTCAGACCAGCCAGCCAATCTTTGGGAGCTGGATAGAGTGGCTTATCCATTTGGTTGTCAGACAACTGCCTTGAAAAGCCAATCCATTTCTGCATGCTCCCAGTTATTGGTTAACAAATGTTGCCCCAGAACCCAGCTCCTAACAGGAAATAAATGCATTCCAAAATTCCTATGGAAATTGGACTTTTTTTTTTTTTTTTTTAAAGTCCCAGGTAAAGCAAAGTCTCCAAGATTGTTGTGGAATGGCATTCAGAAAGACTAAGGAATTGTGCAGAGCTACCTGCCCATGTGTCTCAGAATCCCACTCATTTTTGTGGTTGGTGGAGATCCAGACTTTGAAAGTTTGAGTTCACCCTCTGACATCCTCCTCACCTCCATGCTTTTCAGTTCTCTGTTTCATAACTAAATAACATTTAAAACTCTAGCTGCACTCGGGGCTGTTAGCATAAGCAGCACGAGCAGAGAGTCCTTAGATTCCAGATTGAGTTTAGAGCCCAGCAGTTAGACCGTTTGAGCTTGATAATAACGATGTTATCTCAGCAGGTTGCATAGGTCAGAAATGTTCCTCTTGTCACTGCTTTCTTTTTCCATCCAGTAAGAAGGGGACATGAAAGAGAGCGGGAGGGCATCAGGTTACAAGCGCTCAGTGCCAAACACAGTTTAGTTATGGCAGTAAGAGCAGCCCACATTTATCAGGGGTTTATTATATGCCAGGGATGAACAGAGTACTTGAGATTCGTGATTTCATCCAACTCTCATAGGCATGCAGCTAACAAGTGACAGAGAGGAGGCTAAAGTCCAGCCCTTTCTGGCTGCAGTTCACATACTCCACTAAGGACAGCTTAGCATAAGAAACTCTGATAAAATATGCAGCCAACATGAATCACATACAAATTTAAGATCAAAATGTATTGAATAAATTGCATATATATCTACCTGCTATGGGATACTACTAGGTGACACTCACTTATGGCTCCTTAAAAAAGTCCTGTGAGGAGAGCTGAAAAGATGGTTCAGCAGTTAAGAGCAACGGCTGCTCTTGCAGAGAACCCTGGTTCAGTTCCCAGCACCCTCGTGGCAGCTAACAACCATCTATAACTTCATTTCCAGGGGATCTAGCGCCTTCTTCTGTCCTTTGCAGGCATTGCATGTACATAGTACTTACACTAGCAAAACATTCATACACATAAACTAAGAACTAAAAAAAAAAATTTTTTTTAAGTTTCCTGTAAGGATTAGCATGTGCCCTCCAAAACTCATGTTGAGGTTTAATTGCCACTTTAACAACAATATGAGACGGGGTCTTTGGGAAATAATTAGACTCAGGTGAGGCTATGGAAGTGGCGCCCCATGGTCACAGAAGCAGCTTTATGAAAATGGAAAAGGCAAACTTGCTCTGCCTTACCATGTGACCAACGCTTCATAGTCCCTTGAGACTACAGAGAGTCCTCACCAACATGTGGCCCCAAACCTTAGGCCTCCAGAAGCAAGAGAAGGAAAAGAGCAGAAGGGAAGGTGTCTGCAGGCGAGGAGTTGAGGGGAACAAAGGGGAGGAAGGCAAGAGGGGAAAAGAGCAAAGAGAGAGAAGGAAAGGCTGGGGGACGAGGCAGTGCTTCTTGCTGACTGGAAACAGGGACAGAGGACAAACAGCAGGGACCTTTTCTCTGCCCACTCCTCCCCTTTGAACACACTTCCCCTTCCTCCCTGAGTCAGGCCCCATTTTTAAGGGGCTCTCAGGGTGATTTTTGGACACCCAGAGAAGTTCATCTTATGATTGAAAGGCTTTCTAAGAGCTTCTGATTTAATCAGTCTACATGAGGCCCAGGTAACAGGACTGTTTAGAATCTGTGAATGGCTCTAATGGGCAGCCAGAGAGAAGAAGGCTGTGAAGAGGCCCTTTTTGACCTTTTTTTAGCCAACTTAGAATGACTTCTGTGTCAATAGCCCTGGTCTGTGTTGCCACTTGAAAAATGGAGAAGCTGAATTGAGTTAAGAACCAGGGGCTAGGGAAATGGCTCAGATGGTAGAGTGCTTATTGTGCATGCAGAAGGACTAGAGTTGGATCCACAGAATCCACAAAAAGCTGGGCACAGAGACTTGTGACTATAACCTCAGCACTGAGGAGCTGGAGATAGGCAGATCCCAGGGTCTCACTAGCAGCCAGCCTAGACAAACTGTCAATCTACAGGTTCAAAAAGAGCATCTGTCTCAAAAAATAAGGTAGCGAGCAATATTGGAAGACACCAGAAGTTGACCTCTGACCTCTACAAGTGCTCACCTGCACATACAAGGCACATACACATGTACACACACATATGCACAAATAAAATAAACTAGTAAGAACTCAGACTTTAAAGCTAAAACTGTTGAGGTTCTGTCCTGTGTCCTGACTCCACAATTCATAGGTGGCTGACCTTGAGGAAGCCCCTTAACCTTCCTGTGCTGGTCTCAGGAGTAATGAGTATAGTAACAAAATCTGTCATAGAACACTGCTTTGAAAAATGAAATGGGTTAATATTTGCTAATTGCTTAGAACTGTCTTCCATGCAAAACGCACAGTAAAAGCATTCATTAGCTCTAATAAAATCAGCACACACCTCCAAATTGTTCCTCTACCTGGTGCTATTAACCTTCTGTGTACTGCCCACTCACTCCCTGATGCACCCTACCATTAGTCTCACTCCTCGAAAGCCTTGGCTCTCTGAGTCAGAAACACTCAGTCAAGCTGGTTGTGAGAACAAAGCAAAATCAGAAAATAGTTCCAAAAACATATAATCTACTCGTTAAGTCAAGAATTGGCTGTGTGAGACTAAGTTTTTTTCAACTGGTCATACAGGCACTAGAGAGATGGCTGGGCACTTAAGAGCACTGGTTACCCTTGGAGAGGACCTGAGCACACAACTGGTTATAATTCCAGTTCCAGGTGATCTGATGCCCTCTTCCGGCCTCCTCAGGCATTGCATGCATGGGTGCACTTACATACACGCAGGCAAAACACTCATGGCACATTAAAAAATTAATTAATTAAATCTGATCATTTAAGTAATTCTCACTTATAAGCAAGAGCCACAGCAAATGGGAACAGAACACACGGGTTTTAAGGAGAACAAGACAATTCTTGCAGAGTTACAAAAGGTCAGAAAGAAGGCTGAAAACGAGGGACAGAGGTCATAGAAAATATCCAGCTCAGGAATAAAAGGCCACAGAAAGCCAACTTTGCCAGTTCATAATTGTGCCTAAGTCCAGCCTGGCCTAGATTTCTATTTGGAGGCTGATTTGCATATATACTCATATACATTTCAATTCTGAAGCTAGAAGTTCCATATGTGTTTTATTTACTCTCATTTATTTTTTATCTTAACCAGTTGGCCAATTTTTTTTCCTTTTTTGCATTACATCAGGAGACCATCATTGCAACACAGCTTAGCGAGTTGGGCTAATTCCGAAAGGGATATTTGAGACAAGATGTAGAACTCTGTATTAGAGTACAATATAATGTACAACGCACAAATTTGGCAGCCCAAAGATTTCTCTTGTAGGTATGAAAAAATGTCTATGCTTTATTTTCAAAGGAACCAAATAAGACATGGTCCCTGAATCACTGTCTGAATGCAAACAGCATTTGGCTTTGATCTGAGTTGTTGAAAACTATGACCAATTTATCCCAAGGATGCCAAACCATCAGAATGTTTTTAAGTCTGGATTTCCATATCGGGATTCTGCTACACACTTTTTCTCTTCTTTTCACATTACATAGGGACAACCCAAAATAGTACCTCCAACAATAGACAGAGTTGGTATGCTAATTTCACATCTACTTATAGACAATGGGGCAGAAGGGCCCTTACGGACATACCCAACATGGCCTGAAAAAAAAAAAAGCCCTGAAATCATAATTGAACAATAAATGGGGCTTTTTAATGAAAACTTGCTTTTTTAATGTATTAATAGATTTCATAGGCACATTCACCCAGTTTCCTGTTGGATGGGTGGTAGGGAGATCTTGGAAGGTCGTTTTTCTAAGTGCATGAACCCTATTTTGCCTCTTGAGTCTGTAGAGCATGCCTGCTGTTCATCTTCCTCTGGCCTTTCAAGAGTCATTGCTGATTTTCCGAATTTTATTTGTAAACTTCAACCCCAAAATGCCCATTAGCCTCAGTGCTGACCTCATCTGCTCTGCTCTTGTTTGTCTCAATGGTCAAGTGGAGTGTGTGTGTGTGTGTGTGTGTGTGTGTGTGTGTGTGTGTGTGTACGCACAATGTGCACATCCAGCCTCCTATGGAAGCACTCAACCATCTTGCAAGCATGTGGAGCATATACCTCCTATAATGAGTCAGTTACCCAGGATTATCCACATTTGGGTCTTGGTGGAATTTTTTGAGAACACATTGAGGAGTTGATCACTGCATAAAATCCTCCAGCATCCTTCAGAAATACGAAAATACACATCCAAACCACCTGAGGGTAAATGTTTGACTAAAGTAATAGTCTGGAGCTAGATCTTTAGCCCTGTTGCACATTCTGTTTTCATTCTGGGGTTTCCATAGGGAAAGAGTGAAAAGTTCTCAGGAAAGAAAAATTCCTAAGGATGAAGGCTTCACCAAACTACTGGGTCTTCAAGCGAGAAGTGTCCTTACAGCTGTTCTTAATTTCAAGGGGTCTGTGGACTGAAGAGTTTACCTCTGTAATCCCAAGTGTTTTACTTGAGGCATTAAAGCCTTCTTCTGAGAAGTGGGTCATAAACTTCAACACATCCACCACACATACATGCACAAAAAATGTATCCTATCCTTGAAACTGTCCATCCAAGATGCTGTTTCATATCTATCTGTGCCTACTGGTCCTCCCTCCCCAGTAAGATTTATATCAAACCTGTCCATAGTTCTGTACCCGCCTCCCTCCCTTCTGCATTAGCACAGAGCCTGGAACTAAAGGCAGCCCTAGAGCCAGCCAACCTGGGTTTGAATCCAGGCTGGTGGGTGTCCTCAGTCATCTGTCTCATCTCTGTCTCAGCTCTACCACCCAACAGGGATGGCTGTCCTGTCCTGTGCAGTCTCTCAGGACATGTACTTTGTATCATTGGCCCATTTTCTCCTACAACATCAGGAGACAGTGACATTGTTCCCATTTTATGCCTGCATACACTGGAGTACAGAAAGAGTGAATTGCTTGCCTTAGATACACATCAGGAACTTGTTTACCTATTGAATCTTCTCTCAGCACTTGGCTTGCTGCCCCCTTAAAGTGAATGCCACACACCTATACCACACTAGTGTGTTGTTGACAGATGATGATGGGGGTGAAGAACACATTACTTGGCATCTAAGAGGTAGCTGTCATTATCTGTTTCTCTGGTGGTCTTTGCTCTAAGCTTCAGTTGTGTAGATCCCACCACGCTTGTCCTGTGTTTCTACCTGCACAGGCCATAGCTAAGGTAGTCTGGAAGTCATCACAAGCAGCCTTCTCGGCTGTCCTCTCACTCAGCCACACGGCCCACTGCATCCCTATTTTCCTACCTTGTTTTTGTCTTCCTGTTTTCTGGATGCCTTGGCCAGCCAGTCCCACTGCTCAGAACTGTCCCCTCACCCTGCTACGCGACGTGAAGTCCTCAGTTCTCCCATCCAGACCATTCACCTGGCCTGTCCCCCAGTCTCCCGGCCTCAAGTCTCTTCCCACATGAACTGGCAAACACGCTGCTCTGGGTCCTCAAACTTGAACTTCGCTCTTTTCCTCTCACAGTTACTTCCCAGTACTCTGTTCTTAAGTCAAAATGGTCTGGTTACTGGAGTTCCCTGATACCTTGAGTTTTCACTCTGCCTAAAATGCCCCTAAAGAACTAGGCTTCCGCCTCAGGTCCAGTTCCAAGGCCACTTCCTCCTGCAGGTTACTCTGAGAATCACAGCTGTACTCTCAGTCTCTCTCACCTTTTCATTCTGCCAGATATCTGTTGGGATATCAGGAGTCTGTGTACAGGCTTTACCACCTCTGGGTGATATCTGAGGTCACACACAGGCTTGGACCTCAACAGTTGTTAAAACTAGGCACTTGCACTCAAGTGCCTCACCATCACATACACACTTTATTCTATAACTCTTAAAGATTTCTTTAAAAACATCTTAAAATGTTAACCAATTTATTTTTACTTTATGTATATGAGTGTTTTGCCTACATGTATTCTGTATCTGTGTTGTACAATGACCTCAGAGGTCAGAAGATGGCATCAGATACCCTGGAACTAGAATTACAGCTGGTTATTTTAGCTACTATGTGGGTGCTGGGAACTGAACCTGGGTCCTCTGCAAGACGCAGCCAGTGCTATTAACCATTGAGCCATCTCTCCAGACCCTAAAAACATTTTTAAGATATGAATTTTTAAGCAAAAATATGAATTCATTCCAAGGGTGGTAGCACACAGCTTTAATCCCAGCACTCAGGAGGCAGAGGCAGGCAGATCTCTGTAACAGCAAGGTCAGCCTGGTGTACATAGTGAGTTCTAGGCTTGTTGGGGGTTACAGGGAGATCCTATCTCAAAAAAATTTTTTTAATTAATTTATAAATGGGCAAAACTAAAACTCAGAAAGGTAAACTGACACAATTAGTAAATCAGCCAGCTGAGACACTAGATTTCATAACAGTTAATATTGTTAGTCAAACTGACTGAGTTTAAGCCAACTCTCTGCTATTTACTAGCTCATGTAACCCTGGGCACTAGCTTAACCTTTGTGTGCCTCAGGTTTCCTTATCAGCACAATGATAACTTATAGGATGGTTCAAGATTAGGTGGATCCACACAGATAAAATAATGAGCATGCTCTTGACACACTGTAAGCACTCAGAGGCTTGCTCTTGTTGTTAATGGCAGAAGCAGAATTGAAGTCAGGATGCTGGACTGCCAAGCCAGTGCTGCGTGTGCCAGGATCCATGCCCCACCCACTCTGCAGCTGCCTGCTACTCATTGCTCTCTGCTTCCGAGGTGTCCCTGGTCTCTGTCCATCTTCCTCACTCCATGCAGAGAGCTATATTACATGGCGTGCACATGCACACAGGCCTTTCTTTCAGTGGCTAAACACTGCCTCTCAATTTAAAGTAGCCCTAGGGAAACTTTTATTTTCAATGCTTGGGATGGAACCCACAGCTTTGCATGTGCTAGTCAAGCACTCTGCCACTGAGCTAACACCCTCAGCCCCTAAGGCAGTCTCCAATTTTGGTGTAATTAGTTTGGTTTAAAAAAGAAGAAAAGGAGGAGGATAGAGAAGGGGGAGAAAAAAGAAGAGAGTGGATGAAGGGGAAGAAGGAGGGAGGAGAGGGAGGAGGACAGCTTGGACATGTAAAAGCTGAGAGGCTTCTGTGTCTTCTCTAGCTCCGTGATAATTCCACCACCTGCTTCTCTTGTTTTAAATTTATTTTCATTTTATGTGTATGCATGTTATGCCTGCATGTGTTTAAGCGCACCTGGGTTGTGCAATGCTTGAAGAAAACAAAAGAGGGCATTGGACCCTTTGGAACTGAAGTTACAGATGGTTGTTAGCAACCATGTGGGTGCTGGGATTTGAACCCAGGTCTTCCGCAAGAATAGCCAGTGTTCTTAACTGCTAAGCCATATTTCCAGCCCCACTACCTGTTTCTTAAAGGGACGAGAACACTGGCTTGAGCCAGCATACTTGGGTTCAGATCTCAGCTCTCTCACTCACTGACTCTGGAGCACTGATGTGTACCTGGGCACATGCTACTCCTACTTAGAAGGGCTGTAGGGAGAATCAGGAGACCCATCTGTGGCAGGCATTTAGCCTCATGCCTGGCACCATGGCACCAGCTATGCTTTGCAATTTTTTTTCGCCAGCCTGTGCTCCGTTTCTCCCACTTTAGGTAGTCTTCGAGAGGGAATCTCAGTGGAGAGTTATATCTGATGAGAATTTGTTTAGCACTATCTAGAGATCTGGAATTCCCCAGGGATTAAGTGTTGCTAAAATCAAAAATGGGACGTCCCCCATTCCCCTCAAAGCCAGTTTATCAGGAAGCAAGTAAAGAGGACGACGGCCTTCTTCTCCCAATGCATCCTTCACTCTTCCATTGAGCTCTAACTCAATACACTTGTCTGTTAAGTGCAATTCCACCAAAAAAGAGGAAGGTGATTTGGCATCTCAGTTGATCTAGGAAGTAGCCTTTCTCAAACCTAAAATCATGTGTCCCAGATCCATTGTCCCAGTGGCACAAATTAAGCCCATCCATCTATTTTGTCTCCCTCGAGTGCACATTTCAAGTGCCCCTGAGGAAAAATGATTAAGACTCCGTCAACTATGGAGGAGCTTGGGACTGAACAGGGAGACTCAGTACCTGGTGAATTCAGCATTCCAGATCTACCAAATGTGCCATGAAGCTGTCATATCTAGTAACTCTCTTCTTACTAATATATTAGAGAATAAAGGTTTACTTTATTAAACAGAATGGAATTCTTTTTTTAAAGAAACTTTAAATAGATTCAGACCTTTCAAACCCGAATTCGTGCCTAAATTTCACACTCTACCCCCACCACCCTTTAACAACACAATTGTCTTTGGAATTCACCTGATGGAACCATAACTCCATCATCCAGTCAAATCAGTTCCATCATTTTCTGTACCAAGGTTGCTTGTACTCCTCCTCAAGGGATAGAGTTTTTCCCCAGAGAGATCCTTATAGAAGAGGATCAGCTCATTTTGTGTGCCTGCGTCCTTTTGAGCTTCCTGGGAAACATAGAGGCAAGTGCAGTCATTGTCCCTGGGTTGCCAAACAAGCTTCTCTGAAACACTTGCTCTTAGCCTACCCACAGGGCAAGTTCCTGGTAGAAAAGAAGTGTGGCTTTGGCTGGTCAGCAGGTGGCACCCTTTCGCCAGCATTAGCATTGACCCCAGGCTCAGTGCCACCTGGAGGTAATCTTCAGGGTGAGTTTCCAGAAGGCAGGCCTCTTAGAGTAGCACTTTCCTGTTGCCTTTGAGGATGCTGGTGTCTTGGAACATGAAATTGTTTATAGAATTCTGCTGCACTGAAGTTTGGAGGAGAACCAGAATAGGTATTACCCATTGCACTTTAAAAGAAAACACATTGTCATCTGCAATGATGACTACAGTGGAAATTTTTATTTTAAAAATTAAAGCCATTCCCCTTTCTGAAGCATACAGTAACCACCACCACTTCTAACGATGCCATCTTCTTTCCACCAAAAAATAAATTAATTAAAAGATTTTCCTATGCTTTTCTGGATTTAGAAGAGAAAGCAGGTTTCTCAAAAACTAGTTTCTAAAGAATAATTTCATCTAGCTTCCTTCACATTTAACCCCTTCACATGTTCTCCTATAAAGTCCTAAAACTTGTCATGTTTTAAAAAGGCTTCTCCATTTTCTCAAGGTCTTTGATTGGATTACTTTTATTGAAAGAAAACAGGTAATTTAACCGTTCCTACTACTTGGTGGAAGACAAAGCAGGTCCTTCAAGGAGCTTGATCTAAACAGAAGACTAAAATGCTTAAGCAAGGCTGTCAATACTAAATGCTGGGGAGGGCCAGAGAGTCACAGGAAGTCCAAGAAAGGAGAGCTCACTCTACAGTCAGTGTGACTAAGTAAGGAGGTTATGAAGAGGAGATTGTGAGGTATAGGCAGGTTGGGGTGCTAGAAAAGAAGAATGACAGATTTTAGGGGAATGGCGGGGGGGGGGGCAAGAAGCAAGTTAGGGGCCCAGAAGATGATGGAAAGATTTCATCAAGAATTAATTCCAAACCAGGCGTGTTGGCACACACCTTTAATCCCAGCACTCATGGAGGCAGAGGCAGGTGGATCTCTGTGAGATCGAGGCCAACTTGGTCTATATAAGTAAGTTCCAAGCCAGCTAGGACTACAAGGAGACCCTGTCTCAAAAAGACAAAAAAAAAATTACAAGGTCAAGAGAAGGTCAAAATGAGATGAGAAATGTCAAAGATGAAGAGCAAAACAATCTTAAGAGAAAATTCATGTTGGCAACAGTAGGGGAGTCTGGGAAGCCAGGTTCGGATCACAGGTAAAGACAGCTAATGTTGAACCAAGATTTTGGGGTGAGCCAGGGTCTACCTGCAAGGCTGAACTACAATGTAGCAGTAACACAATTCCCAGGCAGTTACCTCAGAACAGTGCAATGGTTTAAGGGAAAAGGCTTTGGGTCAGCAAGTCTTTGAGTTGAGTCCCATCTCTCTGGTTTACCATTTGTGACCTCACTCATCCAAACTTTAGTTTTGTCATCTATACAATGGGTTTGAGCATCATATCTGCTTCATATTATAATATTTAAATGCGATGATGGCTGTAAAAGATGGACCTTAAATAGGTAAATCTTGGCTTTTCCATCTCAGCGTTTCCCAGGTTGTTCTAAGAGGACATTAACAGGAGATGCTTGCTAGGATAGTATAGTTTTCTAAATCTGCACTTAGGAGATTCGACACCTTCTTCTGACCCCCACAGGCATTGCACAATATGAGTACACTTATACATGTACAGGTAATACACTCATACACATAAGAAATATGAATAATATATTAAGAGTCACACGCATAAACTCAAACATACACTAACACACACATTTAGACACACATAGATACATACACATCCATACACAGATACATATAGACACACACACCCACTCCCACCTACTCAGACACACACAGACACATAGACACACTGACCTTAATTTTAGACCAAAACATGATTTCACAAACATTTAAATGTGAGAATCATGTAAACCATAAAATGGAGAGAACATGTTCTTTAACATTACATTGACTAAGAAACGAAAGAATGCATTCTAATCCTCGAAACAGCTAGAGTAAGCTCAAAAAAAAAATTCTTAAATCTTTAAGTACCATCCTTAAATTAGTTCATCTTTAATGAGGTGTAGATCAAGCTCCCTGTGTTTAGTCTGTGCACCAAGCCACCCTCACCAGGCCATGGCACAGCCTTTCCCCATCCACACAGTGGCTGCTCAGTGGGGTGTCCTTCACAATGTTTTTAAGTTTCCATATTTTATCCTATAGAGTCTTTTGTAAGGGCTGTTGCTGAATTCAATCCCATGCACATCTCCCCAACAGATCCTACATGCAGCCACATTTGAGAACCACTGCTTCCAATTTATCATTCAGTATGGCTTTGGGAAGCAGATGTCTTTTTGAAGTATCAATCTAAAGAACACTCAAAACTTCTCTGAAATACGAATGGCAAAAAAAAAAAAAAAAAGTTGCTGAAATTAGTATACAAATTTTAGATTACCTGCTGCCTAGGATCATTCATGCTTTTATATGATTCCTACTTCCATCCATCATAGATGCTAAATGTGTCTTTGAAAAATCTTAGCAGTTGGAGTCCCTACTATGTGAAACATTCATAAAGCTCTGAGCTTATCTATTGTTCATTCTGTCTGGAAGCTAAAAAATTCAAACCATTAAGAATGACTCAAGCAGTACATTAAAGAAGTACTTTGTAAACTGTAGGCTGCCAAACAGATGGAAGTTGTTATCAAACCCCATGTCAACCTCACTTAAAGCCAGGGAATTGTTCCCTGTATGATTGATGATAAATAATATTAATATAGCACTTCTACACAGTAAAATCTCTGCAGAGATGTGCTTAGAAAAACCTGTACATGTTTGTAAAGTGAGAAAATAATCAAGTTAATTTTTTTTTTTTAGAAACTGAGGTGCATCGACAAAAATTATCTCAGCATCTGGGAAAAGAGGAAGAAAAGAGGAGAGCACTCATGCCTTAAAATTCAAGCTCCACAAGCCTGGCGTGATGGCACACACCTTTGATCCCAGCATTCAGAAGGCAGAAGCAGGCAGATCTCTGCGAGGTCTACACAGCAGGTTCCAGGGCCGGTGGGGCTACTGGTAAATCCTGTCTCAAAAAGACAAAAATAAAATAAAAAACATGCATACATGGGTTGGTAATCTGGGTGTCAAGGCATGTGCTGTGGGAGAACGGGGTTTGTATTAATTACTTTCCTAATTGCTGTGATCAAACAGGGACAGGAAGCAGCCTTAAAACAATAGGGCTTTAGTTTGTCTCACTCTTTGAAAGTACAGCCCATCCCCGTGGGGAAAGCATGGCATTAGGGCATGAGGTGGCTGGTGGTCAAAATACATCCTGCTCAGGAAGTGGGGGAGCTCAGAGCCACTGCTTAGCTTATTTCTCCTTTGTTTCCCAGTCCTGGGCCCCAGCCCATGCAACCAGGCCACCCATATTCAGCGAGAAGCTTCCCTCCTGAGTCCAGCCTTTTCAGAATACCCTCATTAGACACTACTTCATGACTATTCCTGGGAACACACATGAACAAATATCTACTCACCCAGATAGGGAACTAATGACAGACTAAAGAGATGGCCAAAATTCACCTTGGTGAACCAACGAGTTTTACTGAGATCACGTACAGAAATATGGAATAGAGGTTAACTTCCAGGTGCAAAAACGGCTCAAAGACAGCTGCATCACCCAAACCCACCCCAGTATGGGTGACAGCTCACAGAGGATGGAGAGTACCTTTTCCAGGCTTGTCAATTGGCCTGAGCCTTATCCCCAGAGCTCAGCTGATCTGAGTGTCTCCCCTATCTTTTACTGTTTCATATACTTGGGGAGGGAGGAATCTAGTGAATCTGGTCAGTGTCAGAAACTTCCTGAAGTTATTGAGTTGCTTACTTCCTGAGTTTAAGGAGCTTCCTCAAAAGATGGAATGTCTTATTTCAGAGGAAATCATCTCAGTACGGCAGACACACCCAGAGGGGTGCTTTCATGGTGCTTGTAAATGACATCAAATCGACAAGATTAGCTATCCCTGGGATTTTAGGCTGGAAGAGAAGCTTAGCATTTGATGAGAACTGCGGAACCAGTCCGAACCCACATTCTCTTTAACTGCATGCATTCCTGTTCCGTTCACTGAAGCCACCTCGTATCAGTAGTATTCAGTAGCTGTGATGGTTTGTATTGATTGTCAGCTTGACAGGTTGGAGACAAATCTCTGAGCATTTTGGGGGGAATTTTCTAGATTAGGTAAGTGTACCCTAAATGTGGGCAGTCTGGGTCCTTGACTGCATAAAAAGGGGGAAATTAGCTGAGCATGAACATTCATTGCTCTTTGCTACCTGACTGTGGATGCAATGTGACAGAACGTGACTCAGTGCCTCACACGCCTGTCACCATGCCCTTCCCGCCATGATGCATTTTCCCACAAACTATAAGCTAAAATACACCTTTCTTTAGGTTGCTTTTGTCAGCCATTGCATCAGTGAGGAAAGTCGTCAATACAGAAAATTAGTACCAATGGTGGAATCACTGCTGGAATAAATATGACCATAAATATGACTATGTGGTTCTTAAGTCTTTGGCACTGGTTTGGAGAAGAAATGTGGAAGAATTTGGAATGTGAGGCTAAAAAAGCACTAAACTGCTATAAGCAGAACTTCGGGGACCATTCTGGTGGGAGTTTGGAAGACTAGAATGCCAAGGAAAACATGGACAGTCCAGGCCTGGCTCCTCAGATTTCAGAGAGTAACAAAGACTACGAGGTGCAAGGCCACTCCTGCTACATTCTGGCCGAGAAACTGGTTGCATTCTGCTGGTGTCCCGAGACCAGGCATGAGGCCTCATTTAAAAGAAATGAATTAATCGCTTTGGTAGAACACTTTGAAGGCATCATAACCATTCGGGGTATGGGACTGGCACTCCTTGGTGTTCTAAGTCAGATCTAAAAATAAGGAGAGCAAAAAGATAAGAAAACTGTGAAGTTTAGTGACGAAAATTGTGTGAACAGGTTTAAAACTGTGGACGAAGGGAGTACAGACAGCAAGGCATCAGTAATGACTAAAAAGGAACCTCGTGCTCTGCTCTGGGCTGTGTGAAAAATGCCCCGAAGGCAAAACTGTGCCCATCAAAGGTTCCAACTTGTACAAATACAAATTCACTTCAACAGAGAAAGAAGGCAGGTGGATCTCCATGAGATCTACGTAGGTCAGCCTGGTCTACATAGTGAGTTCCAGGCCAGCTGGGACTATAGGAAGACTTGTCTCAAAAAGAAAAGAAACAAATATATAAGTAAATAGACCCCCAAACAAACAAAAAACACCAACTGCCTAGGAGAGTGACTTGGCAAATTCATCCATCAGGGCATACAAAAGTTGCTATAGTTGTGGTCTGAAAGGCCAGGCTGTATCTCAGACTGGCAGCAGCACTGTGTACTACTGGTTTTGCAGATAAAAAGACCTGAGATTGCCACTGGCCAGGTGTGGTGGTACATGCCTTTAGTCCCAGCACTTGGGAGGCAGGGGCAGGCAGATCTCTCTGAGCTTAAGGCCAATCTGCTCTCCATAGTCAGGCCAGCTAAGGCTGCATAGTAAGTCCCTGCCTAGAAGAATTTTTCTTTAAAGTAAGATTGAGGAGGTCACAGAGCCTGCTGCGTGGTTTTGGAGAACACCGAGGTCAAGCAATGTGTGACAGGATCAGAATCCCCCAAAGGAGGCCCTTCAAAGACCAGGCTGTAAAGATAAAACTCAAGTTACAATAGAGACCTCAGGATGTTGGACATGTTAGGACCAGAGCATGTCCACTGAGAAAAGATGCATGCATGGACGGGGGCTAGCCCAAGACACAAGCTATGTGTGCCACATTAGTGGAGAAACAAGGCTACCCAGACACTTTGGAGCACAGATGATTCCACTATGAAGCCCAAATGCCAGACATGGTTTTGGTATTTTCTCTGTTGAGTTTCATTCTTGCCTTGGTCTAATTTTTCCTGATATGCCACTGTTTCTCCTTTGTAGAATGGGAATGCTTATTCTCTGTCATTGTATGCTGGTACTTATTTCATAGGGACTCAAATACTGCTTTGAATCTCAGAAATCTCAGAAGAGACTTGAACTTTGGAATTTTAAACGGTGTTGAAACTATTAGGGACTCTGGGTACTTCTGAAGTTGGACTAAATGTATTTTGCATTATGAGTTGACTATGAGTCTATGGGGACAAGGGATGGAAGGTTATGGCTTAAAAGAATGTTGGAGTGTCAAGTTGACACAGGGTGTGCTAGTGATGGGTTACAGTGATTGTTAACTTGAGTCTAGAATCACATCGGAGAGAAATTTGTGTGCCAGTCTCTGAGGAATTGTCTACATTAGATTAACTGAGGTGGATAGACTAGCCCTAAATGTCGACAGTACCATGCCATGGGCTGGGTTCCTCAATTGCATAGGAAGGAGAATAGACATGAAATGGGCATTCACTGCTCTTTGGATTCTGATTTTGAATGCAGTGTGACATGGTGTGCCCGGCAGTCTCACACCGGTCACCATGCCTTTCCCACCATGATAAGCCTCATCTCAAACTAAGAGCTAAAATAAATCCCTCCTTCCTTAAGCTGTTTCTGTATGCTTTTTTTTTGTTACAGCAACAAGGAAAGTAACTAATACTGTAGCAATGGGCATACTAGGGCCCAGAGTTTACGTTCTGAATGAGTTCTCCACTGAAAGGGAGCAGGGCTTTTAGATAAATGGCTGATTCTAGGTCTAGGGCAGAGAAAGTTTGGAGAGTTGTAAGCATCTGGTGGCAGAAAGTAAATTCTCAAAAATATGCAGCTTCATGTCAAAGAAACAGAGCCAACTGGAAGGGGTTCCCAGTGGCCAATTATGTGCAGTGCTAGCACAAAAATCACAGTTATAAGCTATAAAAACATTGGCTACAAAAGGAGTCCATTTTATACCACATAGGTATAAAAATAAATGAAGGAATGAATGGAGAAGGTGAAAGCTCTCCTTTACAGTAACATGTGGACAAATGTAGAAGAATTCTTTGGGAAAACATTTACACACACCCTTTGTAGTAATAATGACTCAGATGATGGGAAATGTTAACCTCAATTCATACAAAACATTTGGATGCCACACAGATACAAAGAAAGAAATCTTCGGTGGATGCTAAAATTATTGAGTAAATATGTGTTGGTGAGCAGATGAGCATAAGCTATTTCCCCACAGATTAACTGCTGATTGCAAAGGGGGAACTTCCTGTAGGATGGGGAATCTGACAGGCACAACCTGTTGTATGCCACTGATCAAAGTGATATTTGTGCCACTCAGGGTGAGGTGTCACAGACACAGTGATAGCATTTCTGCCCAAAATATACATCCAGAATGTGATCATGAAGACACAAGCAAACTCCAGTTGAAGGCATTCTGTGGAGCAGCTGTCTTCAGAAATGCTGATGTTAACATGAAAGACAGGCAGAACCACTCCAAATTAAAGGAGACTAAATATACAGGACTGCCCAGAGTACTGAAAGACCATGGCTGGATCCTGGATCAGAAAAGAAATCAGAATGAAAAGTAACTGTGTATTAGATTATAGTATTATACTGATATTGAATTTTATCACCTCATTCTACTTGTATAAGAGAATGTCATTGTCCCTAGGAGGATCTGGACTTAGCTATTAGTAGCTGTGGTTTGTAGCTTAAATAATAGGTCAGAAGAGGGATGGGGAGAAAGCCCTACTATGGATAAAAGCTAACAACTGATAAGTTTGGCTGAATGAGTGTGTGTAGGAATTCATCTGTCCATTTTTACACTTTTCCTTAGGATTTGACATTATCTAAATGAAATGTTATGTTACAAATTTGATTATAAATATGTTTTGGTAAAATCTCCATCCTGGTACCTGTTACACTGCTACATTTCATTGGTTTTAATGCTATTTCCTTGTCATAAAACTCTTATGACAATAATTTTCAAAATATTTTTGAAAGACAATACAATACCGTTATCTAATATACAGCTAATTTTCAGCTTGCTGATTTTTCTCTGATGCAAAATTCATTACTTTAAAAGTTGGTGAATTACTAAATCATATGATGAGCAATTGAACATTAAGTAATGATTTAGAACCAAAATTCTGATCTGACTAACCCAGGGTCATAGGTTTGTTCTATTCAGCCCACAGGATTGGCCTTATTGTTGCCGTGTGTGTGTGTGTGTGTGTGTAAGTTGAATAAATTACTAAAAGTCATGATTGTTTTCTTCTGGAAAAATCAAGGGTCAGCAACACTCGACCACCCTCACTTGGACCTATGTGAGATGTAGCCACCCACCTTTGATATATCCTGTCCTCTTCAGCTCACCATTCTGCACATCACCCTGACCCAGCTTGCTTCATTCACCGTGGTTACCTGACTTGTTCCAGAAATAGTTTGAACTTGTGAACTGTCTTTTAGACAATAAAGAATAAAAGAGAAAGTGAGTGCACCACTCCTGGAGAAAAGTTGAAAAGCCGGTGGAACCTGAGCATGGTCTCAAACTCAGCACGGTCTGGACCAAATTCTTCTCCCCTTCCTCACCTGACTCTTCTTTTTATCTACTTATTTTAAATATTTTATTTATTATTTTTATTTTTTGTGTATGAGTGCACTGCCTGCATGTGTGTAAGTGCACCTGTGTCATGCAGTGCCCATGAAGGTCAGAAAAGGGCGTCAGAATCTCTGGAACTGGAGTTATGGATGGTGGTTAGCCACCATGTGGGGGTTGCTAGGAATCAAACCCAGATCCTTAGCAAGAGCAGCCAGTGCTCTTAACCACTGAGCCATTTCTCCAGCCCCCTCCACCCTTCATTACTGACAAACCAGAAACAACTTATTCTTTACATGCTGTCAAGACATGTATCAAATTAAGATTTAAATTCTATAGATTTTGCTTTCTAAAAAAAAACTTTAAATCTGACCCTTTCTATTTCCAATATTAAAATCTGTCATCACGAGCACCAACAATAGCATCATTGCTACCTGTAGCATCACCATCATGCCTACCTCCACACCATTCTGAGCGCTCACCATCTTATGTCTAGACAGAGCGTCCTAAGTGTTCATTCACATTCATTCTGGCCGCTCTTTAGTTTGTCACTACATTTGAAGCAGAGTAGCTTTTTGTGCAAAAATGCAAAATTTGAAGCGGTCTCTTTCTTAAGAACATTTCTCTGTTTGTTTTTATGTGTATGACTGTACTGTTTACATGTAGGTAGATGTACCTGCGTCTTACAATGCCTGTGGAGCTCAGAAGAAGGTGTGGGATCCCCTGGAACTGGAGTTGCAGAGAGTTCTTAGCTGCCTTGTGGGTGCTGGGAATTGAACCTGGGTCCTCTGTAAGAGCAGCCAGGGTTCTTAAGCTGCTGAGCCATCAAGAACATTTCTCTATCTTGAGATACAGACAAACTGAACCTCCATCACTCCTTCTAAAGGTAGCTGCATCTACCCCTCATTCATTCATTCATTCATTCATGCAAATTCTACTGTGCTTTTATGATATACCAGGAGCTCAGCAGATTTCATAGCCATCACAGACATGACACCTACCCTGGAACAGTTAAGTGGGGAACTGAAGCCTACACAGTCATGACGCAGCTACTGCAGCAGGCACTAAGCTCCAAAGGAGACAAGCAGGGCATTTTGAAAGACTATAATAAATAAGGCCCTGACCTGCTTATGATGGTCAGGAAACATCTCCGGAAATAAGCACTCCTCTGTCTCTTACCAGTTTACCACATTAAGCATGTTTTAATATAAATAACTATGAAAACAATCTCATTGCCTTTCTTATTTTTTTTTTATGCATTATCGTTTTTTTAGTCATCCAGGCACCAACATTTTGACCATGGGTCTGATTCTGATTGTCTGCTCATTTCTGTCATTCTCTTGTGAAAGGTGCTTACAGCAATATTCCAACACAGTCCAATGGACTGCCACACTGAGCAACTTCCTGTTCCTGGTGTTGTGCCTACTAACTTCCTTCTCCTTCCCCTTGTTTTTGCTGTGTGTACTCTGTGCTCCCCAGAGAGTACTTCCTTCGCCTCTTTTAAGTCTATGTAAAGCTCACTTCAAATCTGACCTACCTCAAAAAGCCTGTCCAGATTGCCCAAATAGAAGGATCTCTTCACTCACTCACTTTGAGGGAACCTCTCTGTGCACAATCAAACCTCAATCTTTATGTGTTGAAACGTGTGGGTTTTGTACTCAGACACAAGTTCAAATGCATCCCACCACCATCTACTATTGTGACCTTGGGGAATGACCTTTTTCCACTCGCTTCTATTATACAGGAATAGCACTCAACTCCAGGAAATGGTGTTCACATTAAATTAAATCGGGAAATACAAGAAAGGAATTCCCTTACCATTAACCCCGTGTTTCTGGAGTCTGAGGCCTTTACCTTCCCCTTCATCTATTAGTTTTCCTTGAGACAGGGTGATGTAGGAGGTTGAGTGTAGGGGGAAGAAACTGAATATTCTTATTGTTGCGGTTTGTTTTGCTTTTCTTGTTTGGTTTAAAATTTTTTATTTCATGTATTGATTTTGTGTGATCACACATGTGGGCACAGGCTACATACACAGATGAGGGAGTCTGTTCTCTCCTTCTGCCCTATGGGTCCTGGGGACTGAACTCAGGGGAGGCCATCAGGTTCAGCTCACCCTTACCACCTCCGCCAGCTCACAGGCCCTTGTTTTCATTGCTATTTCATTTGTTGGTTGGTCGGGTTTTTACAGTCAGGGTGCTGCACTATAGCCCAGACTGACCTGGAAATTCATGACCTTCCTGCCTCAGCTACCTCAACGCTCCAATAAAAGTGAACATCCCAACCCCCTCCCTATCCTGCTCTGTTACATAGCAGTTTCCTCTAAATTGACACCGTGCATCCTGGAGGGAAGTTCCTAAGATTCAGCAAGTAACTCACAAGGCTCAGGAAGTTCCTGAAATTTACAAGATTCACACCTCCACCTCCCCAAGATTATATAAGCAGTAAGGACTGACTACTGGGGAGAAAATGATTCCCTGGGTGTCTAGCTGCCTCCAAGGATGGGCTTTTCAGAGATGATTGCCATCCTGTCCCCCATGCTCCTATAAGTAACCCCTTACCCAACCTCACTGGTTCACTAAGCTAGGCATGTTCACCTGGCTTTGGTGCTCTATGTCAGGTGGAAAGACATGTGTTCATATATCACCAGGAAAATTCACATAATGCTCTCCTCCACTCCCACTGACCTCTCCTGACATTCTCTGCCCACTCCACTCCTGACGGCCTGCCACTTGTCTATTTGTAGGATTCAGGCATAGGCTCTGCCCTGTGGGATGCTTAAGGAAGGCTCTGCCCTGGGCTGGAGGAAAGCGTTGTGATGTCTTGGGTTTCCTGAGAGCAGATCCCTACCATGGACTTTAGCTGGTGGTCATTATTTGGGCCACAGCCCTCAGGTTTTTCTGTGTGGTTATCAGTAATAAAGGCCATTACTTCCATCTCCTTTCTAAGTCTCATTTCTCAACTGGTGCTGAACTTGGGTGGGGAAGAAAGGAAATTGCTTAGTGACTTTCTAAAACCACAAATGATAAAGTAATGTGATCCTCATGTTCACAGAAACAGAACTTTCACACCCAAATGAGAGGAGGATTGGGGACATACACTTCATAACAGTCCCTTGAGGGAGGGAGTGAGAATATGCTGCATTCTGTCACTGCTACTCTGGTTCCAGTCCTTTTGGGTGGATCATTAGAAGCTGTGATTCTATTTGAATATCTTCACTGACATCAAGTCTTACCAGAAAAATTCAGATTTGAGTTTTGAGGCATTTTGGCATTACAGCCACTGGGACAACAGGAAGACTCAAAAGTAGTTAGACTGTGCAAGGGAGAAGGGGGAAGAAAGAGAGAGAGAGGGAATTTGAAAAGCATTCTAAAAACTGCTTGCACAATAGTCACACTTTCAAAATAGCACACAGCACCCAAGTGACCACTCAGAAAGACAACAACCGTTGACGGAATATAACCGGGTATGTGAGTGTTTTCAATCACCTCACTGTGATGCTGACTTCTCTAAAGGCAAAGGATGTGGAGTCATGAGCCCTGCCACTTGTTTCCTGTGTTTCCTTAGATGTTGCAGAACAGCTCTTGACCACAGTGTTTTCATCAGCAAAACGGGTTAATGATCCCACCTGCCCCAGACACCTCCTAGGAGAGAAGTAAAGGTCCCAGGTGGTGATGTCAGACTACATAAATGCTGACTGTGAGATGGTAGCGATTATTATGATTGATATTCCTCTTGAAGGCTGCCTCCCTCTCTCTCTCTATCTCTCTCTCTCTCACACACACACACACATACACGTTTGGCAGCTGATCTGTATTCTGAAAGGCCTTCTCATAAAGAGACTGAGGTCAATCTGAACACATATTCCAGGATTCAGATAAATCACTAAGGAAAATGCAAGGGAGCAGGATGTTTGCCAATGACTCAGTAAGCACCATTTTCTGTAAATCACTTGATCTGTTTTGCACCATTTTCTGTAAGTCACTTGATTTGTTTTGGCCTTAGGGTATTTGTTTCAAGTTTCTAAAAAGAGATTAACTTGGGTTACCGTTTTCTCCTACCATCTTTAAAGATTTACAGAAGTCCCCCTGTACCATTTTGCACTGAGCAGTCGTTAACCTTGATTGAGAATTTACTTTGTGCTGATGATATGTCAAACTCTGTATTCATCTAGAGCACCTGATGTGGCCACTACTGCTTCTGTCCCTATTTTATACATGAGAACATAACTACGAAATGAACTGAACTGCTAGGCCCCAGCTGGTAAACCCTCCTGCCAGCAAGTGGACCTACGTGGGGTTCCTATGGCCCCAAGCGTCAGTGTACTCCTGCCTCTGAAGGCATAAATCCAGGTTTTCTGAATACAAACCTAATCACCTTTTCTCTCCTTTATGTTTTGCTTTTGAGGCTATCACAGGACCTATTCTGGAGCAGTTTGTGTGTTACTGATGAGTGACAAGCTTTCCCTTGAAACCACTTGAAAGGACAGAGGACCCAGAGAACGCTAAGCAAGGCATGAAGGCAGAGCGTTTGGGCAAACATGGAAGAAATAACGGCTCAAAGCACAACACAGCATGGTTCAGCTTTCTGTCAGCCATCTGCTGGACCGTCAGAACTGCTAGGAATTTTTACTAAGCCAACTTCTCTCAAACTTAACCATGTTTAATCATATATTTCATGTATGTGGGGGGCATGCACATATAAGGAGGGATATGCCCTTTTGTGAATTTTCAGGGGCCAGAGGACACCAGGCTGCTCCCTTATTCCCCTGAGACAGAGTTTCTCAACTGAACCTGGAGCTAGGCTGTCAGTCATCAGCCCCAGTTATCCTCCTGTCTCCGCCCTACATAGTGCTGGAGCTGTAAGTGGGCACAGTCATACCTGACTCTTCACATTGGTGCTGGGGACTCAGACTCAGGCCCTCAGGCTTGCATAGTGACTGTTACCTACCAAGCCATCTCCCTAGTCCCCCGTTTAACCTTCTAATTGCTCTACATTCTCCTGCAATCCTTTGCTTCCCTACAAAGCACCTATATCTCTCCTCATCATGAGGATGCTTCTTCCTCTGTCCCTGTCAGTCTTCACAGCACAGGAACTGGATCCAGAACATTTAAGAGTCAGAATCAATTCTGGTTTTTTCAAATATACATGTCATGTTTTGGTTTTTATTTTCCAACTATAATTCTGCCTATAGTATCAACCTTGAGAAACAAAGGAAGAAATGTTTCTGTCATCTGTGTCCACAGAGTCCAGCGTTACCCAGACTGTGAGAAGTCAGTGAGTGCTGGTGAGGTATGGATTGGTCACAAACCCACAGCGTCCAGTGTCCATGTTTTCCACTGCAACTGTATGGACTGAGAGGGACCAGCACACTGGCCACCTCTCAGAAATACTTACAGAATTCTCCAGTAATATAATGAGAAGAACATAGGCTCTTGGGCACTTGTTGGTTGTGTCCCACATGGTAGACCCTGATTAGCCTACTCTATGATTATGGTAAACACAGCACACATCTACCTGCTCCCTAAAATGTCAACCCCACACACCTTACCTATGCTGGCTTCCCACTGTCAAAGCCAGCATATATATTTCTCCAGGCAGCCTTAAATATCTCCCTTATTCCCACCACACATGCTCATACTCTGCCCCTCGGAACCTGTGATTGTGGTACCTTCTATGGTAAAAAGGACTTTGCAGGGTAGATTCAACTATATAGAAGATTTTGTGATGGGAGAATATTCTGAATTATCTGGGTGGTCTCATGTAAACATAGTGGTCTTTATAAGCAAAACGCAGAGAAGAAAGCTCTGTGATAAAATAAAGATAAGAATGATATATTTTGAACATGGGAGAAGAGGCCATAAACCAAGGAATGTAGGAGGTCCCTAAAGAGAAAGAAAAAGGCAAGGAAGTCATTATCCCCTCAGAGCCTCTAGAAGGAGTCATCCCTGCCAACCCTTTAAATGTAACTCCATGAAACTGAGTTTTAGACCTTGAGCCTCTAGAATCACACGAAGGTAAATTTTTATAACACTAAGGCAGTGACAGTGTGTTACAGCAGCAGCAGGTGACCACGACCTCTTCTCTGACACTCAGGTACACACCAAGCTCAATTTTCTCTAAATTTTGATTTAATAACCTTTGTAACGTAGGTTTGAAAGGTCACAGCCTTTCTGCATCACAGTATAAGTCTGTAGGACATGGACTTCCCATGTGCTCACCAAATTCCTCAGTAAGGAGAAATATCTAATGTGGGGCTAGCTAGGTGAGTGTGCAGATACTTGTTGGAAGGAAGCCATTGTTCAGTCCCAAACCCCTCTATATGGGAGGAGATGGCCTTTGACCTTACAATGACAGCATGTCACTGAAACAGACTCCAATAGACACTTGTCCACTAATGTTCACTGCTGTCTTAGTCACAATAGTCAAAAGGTATAATCAATACAAATGCCCATCGATGGATGAACAGAAAAATAAAATGTGGTATATCCATTTTATGGATATTATTCAGCCTGAAAGGAGGAATTCTGACACCTGGATGAATCTTCAAGACATGTTAAGTGGAGCAAGAGTCACCAAAATTCAGATGTTGTATGATTCTGTCGATTGAAGTGTCTAGAATAGTAAAATTCAAAGAAACAAAGCCAGAATATTGTCCAGCAGAGGGGCAGGGATATGTGAAAGGGCACATAGAGATGATGAAAAATCCAGGAGCCAGATGACGGTGATAGTAGCACCACAGCATAACCATCATAGTGCCACTGAATTGTGCACTTAAAAAGTTAAAGTGGCAAATTTTATGAGATGTATATATTCAAAAAGTAGGTTCTGTAACTTCAGTGAAGATGATGAACAGGAGAAACTTGGGAAAGTTGAGGCAAGAGGCACCTGCCAGGAGGCAGGTCTCAGTCCTTTGGGAGGACAAGCGTACAGAGCTAGTTTGGAGTAGAGCATCTGGCTCTGGGCCTGCCGCTCTCTCGTGGTAGCAAGGCTTTTCCTTCCCCTAACCAAAGAGCAAAGTGATTCCTTCAACAACAGCAAGTATTTATGGGGTTCCCTGGGCTGACACTGGGATATAGTTTTGAGTAAGGTGCACAGCTTACTCAAGTGGATGAATAGACATCAAACAGTCACACAAATGGAGGGTTCACTGGAAAAGAGAAGATCAGATGAGCAAGTGCTATGTGAGCAGAGAGTAAGAATGGGTAAGAATTAAAAATCAGGTGAGGGGAGATGAAGAGATGGCTCAGTGGTTAAGAGAACTGGCTGTTCATGCAGAGGACCAGGATTTGGTTCCCAGCACATACATGGTAGCTAGCACTCATTTTAAACTCCAGTTGCAGGGAATCTGATGCCCTCTTCTGGCCTCGAGGGGCACTGCATGCACACAGTATACAACATATATGCAGGCAAAACTCACACACATAAAATAAGAATAAGCAGATTTCTTTTTCATTTAAAGATGTGAGAGCAGAGGTGAGGGTCCCTGGAGGAGGGAACAGAGGACTTGGAGGACCCGAACAAAGAAGTCAGATGGTGAGGCTGAGAGAATAGTGAGAGCCCAGTAAACAGCAGGAGGTGGAAGTAAGGCGAGGCAAAATCGCACTGCAGGGAGCCTGTGGGGCCTCAACCAGCCACTTTGTCTCCCACCTTCCCACCCTGTGGACAGGTGAAGTGTGGCTCTGCCCCAAAACACAGCGCGCTGATAGTCCCCCCACCCACAGGAAAGAGAAGAGGAAGTAAGTCAACGACTCACACAAAAGATGAAGCCTCCTGAATCCAAGCAGAGCAGCTGTAGTCATTTGAGCAAGATGCAAATGTCCCTTGTGCTGAAGGATCACAGGAACTGTTCTTCCCAATGCTGTATTCTCAGAGCCCTCTGCTGACAGCTACCTGAGTACCACGTAAGACTGCCCAGTAGAAAGGGCATCTTGTTCTGGGCCACCTGCATCAGTTTCCTAAGGGTGCTGGAACAAATTAGGATGCACTGGGCAACTTCAAGCTGCAGAAATGTATTTTCTTACATTTCAAAAGGTCAGTTTACTCTAAGGACTCCTCTTACTATTTGATTCCTATTCCATCCCTAATTAGCCTGGTTAGAATCCTGCCAGACTTTGTCTAAATATCTTGAAACAGAACCCTCCAAAATGTAAGAAAATACTCCCAGATCAATACCACAGCCTGGATGTGCCATCCTAATGGTCCACCTTCACTGTCAACACATCTCCTTCCTCCACCCAGGTGTTTTCCAGGCAGGGATTGCTCACTGGCTGTCAGCATGACTTATTAATTTCACTTCTTTATGGAATAAGCTTTCTTAATATTAACTCAGGACAAGTCTACCCACTTAAAAGTCAATTGTCCTTGCTTGCAATATAGTTGGGTATGATCTGAAAACTAACTTTCAGACCACAGAAACTTTACTTTCTCTTGTCTTCTACATTCCTGCCCCCTTTGCTCTAACAGTTGCATCTGGGGCAGCCTTGCAACCAGAGATGCAAGACCTATGTTGATAGAACAGAAGGCCAGAACCCCATGAATCTCTGGATTATTTCTTGAAACAGAAACTGTCAGAGAAGAAAGAAAGAAATGTCTGTGCTCTTGGAACCATCGTAACTAATGCAGGGGTCAGCCCTGCATGGTTCCTGTTGATATAGTTTGTATCTCATATAAACACAGACTTAGGCATTCATCTACCTATACATCCTTTCAGTAAATATACTGAAGCAGCTACTACTAGGTGCTAGGATTTGTATTCTGAATCTCATACATGGCAGTATCAGTATCTGTGGGATGGACAGTCTATTCTATTAATGAGCTTACTCTTGGGGCTACCCAGAGGCCCTTGGGTCACGGTCGATGATTTTGGTTTCTTGCTAATTCTTGCAACATTCAGTGTATACTGTACTGCTGTGCGATTTTTCCTGGAGTGAAACCCCAGATAGAACACCAAACAACAGACCAATGAAATTGTTCCACCCATGTCTAGCTTATGGAATCAGTGACTTACTGGATTTACTGAAGCATGGGTGATCTGAAAGCAGTTGTATCACGGAAAGGCTCATTCCTGTATGGACTTAATTACAAGCAGCTTGGCTGCCTGGAGACTCCTCTCACAGGCATCTTACCGCTTATATAACTTTAGGGAGGGGCCAAGTTATAGGCTGTATCTTGTTAACTTTCAAGAGTTCCCGGGATCTTTATAAGTTTTATTTACTTCCTGAGCCTAGTCTGTTTCACTTACATTCTGAGTCCTATGAACTCTCTTTATCCTAGATGGAATGCTTCCATTCCCAGGAAATGGCTATGCTGCATCTGTGACTACTACATCATCATGTCTATTTCCTTGTCTTCTGAAAAAAAATCTTATTTTTAATTTTACCACTTTAAAACTAAATCTTTAAAATTTTGGTTTTAAGTCAAGAGGGTAGTAAAAGCCTGTAATCCATGATTTGGCTAGGTAGAAGCCGAAAGTTAAAGAGTTCAAGATCAGCCTCAGCTATAGGAAACCCTGTTTCAAAAAAGAAACAGGGCTGGAGAGATGGCTCAGTGGTTAAGAGCACTGGCTGCTCTTACAGATAACCCGGGTTTGATCCCCAGCACACATATGATGTCTAACGACAATCCAGAACTCTAGATCCAGGGTATCTGACACTTTCTTCTGACCTCAGCAGGCACTGCACAACATAGGTACACTTACATACTTGAAGGCAATACACTCATACACATAAAATATAATAAAAATAAAACTTAAAGAAAAAAAAAAGAAACAAAGGAGTTGGGAAGATGGCTCAGTTTGTAAAGTGCTTGACATGCAAGCCTGAGGACCTGAGTTTGATTCTCACCACGCGCTTAAAATATGAAACATAGTGGCATACACTTATAATCCCAGCACCCAGAAAGTGGAAACCTGTGCGTCCCTGAAGTTTACTGGCCTGCCAGCCTCTCCAGCTTAGTAGGCCTCAGAACCCGTAAGAGACTGGAAAAGCAAAAGCAGGGACTGGAGAAATGACTCATTGGTTAAGAGCACTGGGTATTCTTGTAGAGCACCCAGGTTCAGTTCCCAGCACCCACATGACAGCTAAATCATCAGTAACTCCAGTTCCAGGAGATTCAACCCCCTCTTTTGGCCTCTATGGCATTACACAACACAGGTGCACTTACCTACATGCAGACGAGACACTCGTGGGTGCTCACACATGTACATAGGTATCCACACACACATGCAGCCCCTTACAAACAAAAGAATACACAAAAATTATTTATTTAAGAATCAGTAAATATTATTTTAAAAGAGTGATATTTCAGAGCTGGAGAATTGGCTCAGCAGTTAAGAGCACTGTTTGTTCTTGCGGAAGACCCAGGTTTGAATCCCAGCACGCACATGGGAGCTAACAGCCATCTGTAACTCCAGTTCAAGTGGATCTGATGCCTTTTTCTGTCTTCTGAGGGCACTGCATGACACGGGTACACTTACACACATGCAGGCAATACACTCATAGACATAAAATATAAATAATAATTCAAAAACAAAACAAAAATTAAGAGTGGCAGAGTAAAAATCTTGCCTGATAGCTTTTCTACTCGTCTGTGGACTAGCTTTCCAGTTTCAGTGATAGAACAGTGGTCTAGAAGACAGATCTATTCAACATGATTTAACCCAGTGTATCCCAGACATACATACCTCTGAGACTATTTCTTCAAGTTGCACTGTTGGTGTTCCTCAGAACTTTTAGAAAGGCTGGTGTAGACATAATTGTGAAGTGATGGGAAAGAAAGGACCTTCCAATTCCATCTGTTTGATCCTGCATTTCTAAGAGTCACCCCTGAGTGATAATATCCTTCCAAGATAAATTATATTATTATGAAGCTTCAAACAATGCTTTACAAAAAAGTGAAGTTTCAGGCACCATCAAGGAAAATCATTTTGCATTGAGAATCTCTTAGATTCCTTAAATCCCACCTGGAATGCCACCTCTGTTCTGACGGCCTCTGCAGGGAGCGGGAGGGATGGAGTTCTCATTTGGGGCTTAAACACTTGGAAACAAAAGTAATTCCTTGCGCAAGGCAGGCGATATGCTAGTCTCCTAACTCTGAAGAGAGGTTAAATTTGAATAGGGAAACCATCAGTTACAGCAAGGGTGACTGGGCAGCTCATCCATGTAAACTGACTGAACTTCAAGGAATAAAAATTGGTTCTTTTACACTGGAAGACACTGAGTCAAGGGGACAGAGAAAGATGGTGTAGACAGTGTAAATCCTGTGAAGGTTAAAAATCTGGTTCTCAAGAAGTCGTGTGGACATACTGTTCAGTCCTTCTACAAATGAAAAAGAAAGCAAAAATCCCACAAAACAAGCAACAATAAAAGCTAATACGTGGGTGGGCAGTCAAGGTGGTGTTGTCAAGGAGCTAGGTGCTAGAGAGGGTGGGAAGCAGCCGAGAGCCCTCTGACCGCTCCATCCTCCCGGAAATGATTCCAGTGCTAACGCAAGCTCGTTAAGCAGCAAACCCACTCAAGGGCAGACTTTGCTGGCCCTGTTTGCAATGCCAAGGACCTTGCTCTGCCGTTGTCATGGGGAAGTTATTGTCCTCCTGGCAACAGGTTACCTAGGTGAACACCAAATAGGCAGCAGCCTCAGCCCAATGAGCAAGAAGCCTGTTCAGCCACTGTCCGCGCACACCGCTTCGTCCACCCTCTCCTTTCACTCCCTCACTCCCTTCCTCCCCACCACAATCTGTAGGAGAGCCAGCATTCATTCTTACACACAAACACACTGGAGGCCACGTGTGGGAGAAGGGGGTCAGCCTTTCCTACTTCTACTTTGAATAGCATGGCTGTTCCCTTCAACCCACAATTAAAATGAGAACAGCTCTCAGAAGAGAAATCCTTTTGACCCATCCTTACTGCACATCTTAATGCCATAACTGAAAGAAATTAGTACCATAGAAAATACCTCTAGTGATGATCAAAGTCTATACCACAAAGGGAAATGAAGCCCTAGACCAATTAACCTGTGAAACTGATGGACAGATTGCATATAGCAAAACCGAACATGGGAGTAAAGTAAATCCTCCTTGTTCATAGAGTTGATAGACCCAACAACTGCAAACATCTGGCAGTTCTACTCAGTAAAGAGGTTTTATGCAAGTCGTGTCAGATATCACTTGTGTTTCATGCTTCTTCTTGTGTAGACAAAGTCTTGAAGGGTAGAAATGAGAGAACTTGGGTGACTCTGCTGGCCGTTTCTGTCTGGTTTTCCAGTCCAGCATCTCACCTGCAACACTCTACATGGTCTAGCCTTGAACAACACTTTCACTGTCACTTAGGGTTTAGCTTAAACATGAATGCTTAGGATTCATTTGACATGTCTTAGAGGCTCTAACTTGTCCAAGGAGCTTCAGTAATCATTGTCTGTCTAGGTCTCTTTTTCTCTTCTAAAATGCCCTTGGGTTCTTTACCCACATGAACCAAATTTAAGAAGATCTGTTGATCTTTACCCTCACCCAAGTAATTGTGCACACCGCCAGCTCGGAGAAATTCGCATAGTTAATGCATATGCATGACTAACAAAGGAAAAATTTTGCTGACTTGGAGAAATTACTTAGTGATGGGCAATAGAGAAGAAAGAGCAGAGTGATGACTTAGGAGAACTGGTTTAGGAGACAAGGGCCTGTGGGACCCTGAATGAGTCGCTGCACATCCTGGGCCTCCATTTTCCCAGGTGTCTGTTTCTCATAAGTCACATAGTGTGATATAACCACATAGTCACAATGGCAGTGGAAAGCCATTTCTCTGGCTTTAGCCTAAAGGAGAATCATTTCCCTACTCTAATTCTGGGGTCTCTAAAGAGCATGTTGGGTGGATGCAGAATAAATCTCCACTACTATGTAGACATTCTGTAGAATGATGTAGATTTCAATCATAAATCAGAAAATATATATTTAACCCAAAACTCCTGCAGGTTTTTCTCTGATGCACTGAGTTAGTTTTGTTTAGTAGAGTAACATGGTGGAGCTTTCTTGGGCCATCGTTCTGGTTCTCTTTCTACCATATCATAAAGCCAGACAATAATACCAGCAATAGTGGCAACAGTAACCTGTGTTGAATGTTTACTCACTATGTGGTTCCACATCTCACTCTTTACTTGTGTATCTTCAAATCTTCACAAACAGTAAGAGAAAAGTATTTCTACCTCTGAGAAATAAAGACACCAACGATGAGATAAGATTAAAAAAAAAAAAAAATACTTGCCCCAAACTATAAAGCTAATGTGTGCTCCAGTGACAGTTAGGATCCAAGTCTGACTTTCTTGGGAACTTTGCAATTTTTGCAGTGTCTGACAGGAGAACAAGAAGATTCACAGGAGAATGTATTAGTTACTTTTCTTGTTTATTGCTCTGATGAAATACTTGATGAAAACAAAGAAGGAAGAAGGTTTGTGTTGTTTTCTTGCTCACAGTTCCAGGGTACAGGCCATCATGGCAAGGTAGCCATGGTAACAGGAGCTTGAGATTCCTGATCATGTTGCATGCATAGTCAAGAAGCAGAGAATGATGAAAGCTGGTGTTCAATTAGCCTCCTTCTCTGCTTTATTCTCCACAGAACCTCAGCCCATGGAATGGAGTACCCACATTTACAGAGAGTTCCCACGTCAATTAACCCCATCTAGAAACTCCCTTACAGACATTTCTAGAGCTCTGTCTCCCAGGTGATTCTAGATCCAATCAAATTGACAGTATTAACCATCACGCAGATGATTTCTTTCTAAAATTAAAAAAATTATATTTCTTTATTTTATTTTATGTGTCTGAGTGTTTTGTCTGCATGTATGTAAGTACACTATGTGCAATGTAATACCCATGGAGGACAGAAGAGGGAGCTAAATCCTTTGGAACTGCAGTTACGGATGGTTGATAGCCACCGTGTTGGTGCTAGGAACAAAACCCGGGTCTTCTGTAAGAGCAGCCTTTGTTTTTAATCATCAAGCCATCTCTCCAGTCCCTTATAATTTTTTCTGAAACACAAAACCTGGTTATCTACAGTATCATCGCTTGCTCGTGAATCAGAACACCTCATTCTAATCTCTCTACTAAGTGACTTTGTATAAGTCACATCTGCTGAGATTTTTGTCACTGACAGGTATTGAAGGCAATGAGACTGATCAGTGTCCCCAAATTCAGGTACTTATAACACAGCTTTCCAGGACTTTCTCCCTGGGATTTGTTTCCTTCTTGCAGTGCTGAGGACAGAACCCAAGCTTCATGCATACTAGGCAAGCACTCTACCACTTAATTAGTCCCTGAACCTGCAACTGGAACAATTTATGGGATATCTTTCATATTAACTAGTTAACGACTGTGTAGGAGGATCTCAAATGTGAGATCAAGATGTGACCATTGTTGAATTTCAGACAAGTCCAGGCATGAAGGGAGTAAGATACTGGAGTTGGCCTATTAGGAATTAGCCATGATGACAAGGAGGGCAGAAACTAGGGAGAAAGAACTGGAGAAAAGCAGTGTGAGAATCGGACCTTGCTTTCTGCACTCAACTTAAGAGAGCAGTTCTGAGCCTCAGGGGGGAAAGACCTCCAAGCAGAAAGTAAAACAGTCACTAGTGCCCTCAGTTTATACCACTAAAGGAGCTTTAAGCAACAACAAAAGTAGCATAAAACTGCTCAGGCCACCTCCAGAGATCCTTACTTAATTGGTTTGGGGTTGTACCTGAGCCCTGGGATTGTCCAAAGCTCCCTGAGTGATTCCATCTTGAAGCTAAGATTGAGATCTTGGACTGGTCACAAAGCCCTCAGAGTAAGAAGGCTCTATGTGTTATAGATATCCCTTAAGACTGTTAAAAACTGGCATTTCAAGCATCCTCCTTGTGAGTTCACAAGGAAAGATAATCAAGTTTAAAACAGTGGAGGGTCTCAACTTCCTAGATATGTTTTGGGGATAAACTCAACACCTCAGTCATGATTTAGTGGCTTGGCTTTTATATTTGGTGGCTTAGAAAGCATTCAGTCTCCAGGTGTGTGAGTCACATGAAGCCTGTCCTAACCGACTGGATTTTTCTTCTTCACTGAAGTGAGTGGATTGATCTGTTGTTTTGTCACTGCGTAGCTAAAGCCAGTGGGAGGGTACCAGTTATCATTTGGAGAAAAGGTATCAATTTGAAGTACCAAAGACAGTGGATGAATTGTGTTCGTGAAATAGATGTTTCACTCCACTTTTTAATTTGCTCCTGTTTGAGTTAACTGAGAATTTCTTCTTATTTTTAAAGAATGACATTTATACAGTCGCTCAAACTGCCAATCTGTTACATAAACATCCTTGTTTTCCAGAAGGCTAGCACCGCCTAGAGGCCAAATATGGGTAGCATTTAGGCCTCGGATCAGGAAAAGAGCCTGTTGGTTCCAATGACCCCGAAATTTGCCAGCTGGGGTTAGGTGAAGCAAATTGGATTTTGTGTTTTTTTTTCATAATAGCAAAGTTTCCTAAGCGAGGACTAGAATGTTGCGGTGGAATTTCAAAGCCAGACAGTCATGCAAGGATGGGACAAGAAAAGCCGGAGACAAAAGAAGCTGTTCCCTGGTATCAAAGCCAGTTTTAGAAGCAGACCAGAAAACAGAACATGGCCAAGTGCCTTTGTACACATGACCTGAGCTTGCCACTCAGGCAGTGATGGAGGACTTCTGACCTTCTGAGGCCTGAACCCTGAAGGGCTTCTAAGCCAGTCCCTTAAAGCTTGAGACAACAAGCCCATAAAGCTGTGTTTTTCAGTTTGGTTTCCTCACCACGCATTGCCTCGGTGCTTGTTTCAAATGCTGTTCCCTGCTGCCCACCCATACCCAGAGGAGCAGAACCTCTTGGTGTCAGGCTAGAGAAGCTAAGTTTTAACTAGACATCACAAGCTAGTATTAAGTTCTCCACAAAACCTGAAGCAGCTGTCAAAAGCACTTGGATTGCTCCAATTAAAAGTGATTTATTTAGCCAGAACTCAGGGAGCAGAGGCAGGCAGATCTCTATGAGATCAAAGCCAGCCTGCTCTACAAAGCAAGTTCCAGGCCAGCTGAGGCTACAGGGAGATCCTACTCAAAAACAAAGTGTTTTGGGCTCCTTTTGCAGAGTATATCTTTCAGTGCATGAAGAGACCATGCGTGTGTGGTAGCCCTCAGAGTTCTTCATTTTCCTCATGCGTACACTCCACATGACCTGAGACAGGACTATTCTGAGCATCTCTCACGTATCTTGCCAGCTTTCCCCTCAGGTTTCCATTAGAATTGACTGGGCTGAGCCCCTTGACTCAAAGTTTCAACCAGATAATTGAATCCATCAGTACTTACTCACTGATTAGTGCTAATGAGCAAAGTTGAATCTCCTGAGTCTCAATCCTTACTACATATCAGAATGCCCGTGAGGGCTTGTTATGACGTAGATTGCAGGGACTCTCATCTAGTAGGTCTGGAGTGTGGCCTAGAAATTTGCATCTCTACAAATTCCCGGAAGATGATGCTGAAGAGTGAGGCAGAGAGATTGTGAGAGCAGAGGACTAAGATGCCTGCTTCTAGGTAGTGTCTTCTAGACCTGACAGGGAAGCTGCCCCCGTGAGATCTCCACAATAGATTGCCTAAACAAGACTGCATAATGACACCACCAGCTGACATGGCAATGTGGAAGGGGGAAACCAAGGTCCCACCTTGAGATGGAAAGCTATAGGCAATCAATGGCTGCTGAAAGAAGAGCAGTTTTTTCCTAGGGAAGAGTTCCCCTAATTAGTCATCCAATCACAAGTGGCCAATCGTAAACACATGTACATTCAAACACCACTAATTCACTAATTGGAGTTAGAATAGTGTGTGTGTGTGCGTGTGTGTGTGTGTGTGTGTGTGTGTGTGTGTGTGTGTGTCTATGTAACAATGATTCCTCAAGGAAGAGGTCAAAAAGTTGAGAGGGAGTGCAGGGATGTGGGAGGAACTGGAGGGGGAGGAAGGTGGGATGCAGATGATGTAAATACAGTGCTTATGTATGAAATTCTAAAAAAAAATGATTAGCAGGCTGTACACCATTCCAATTCAATCAAAACAACTAGGGACCAAGACGTTCATACTTTTAAAATTATTCCAGTGACTCTAGCATGCAACCACATTTGAAAGTTATTAGTCCAGAACTGCGATTTTCAAAATCAACTGAAAAAGTACCTATGGGTTTTGCTAGGATCAGATTCCTGGCCCTCCATCTAAAGAGATCTGATTCAGAATGGCAACCGTGGGTCTAGGCACTGGGGTTTTTGACAAGCACCTAGATGATGCTATCAACTAGAGTGCATAACCTCTTGGAGTACATTAGATTCCCAAGTCAAGCTCCTGAGAGACCAAGGCCTGCCCAACTAGAGATTTAATTCAGTTGACCCAGGATGTGGTTCTGGCATGTGTAATTTTTGTAAGCTTTGCAGTTATTTTAATATGAGTTCAAGGTCAAGACTCATTAGTTTGTACATCTATATCATCCATTGAACTTGATGTCTAGGTGTCTACTTCTTGCCTCAGGGATAGTGAGTCTAGGACTGAACATATTTAAAAGCCATTGGTCTAAGTTACATTTTCCATATTAATCATGGAATTCTAAGAAAATCTTTGAAAGCTATTAGCTTGGATCATTATTATGCTCATCATTTCTGTTAAAATCATTGCCATTTTGTGAACACCCAGTACATGCCTGTTGCTGTATTACCTGATTCTTACCATAATTTGGCAGGATTGAATTTGGAGAGGAATTCAAGAGCTATTTGAATATTTGTGCCCTCACAAAGTTTGTATATTGAGGCCTCATCCCTAATATGAAGTGACTTGGAATTTTGGGAAGTTATTAGGTCATGAGAGATTTGTGCCCCTGTAAAAGTTAAATCCCTTGCCCCAATCACCATGTAAGAACACAGCAGGAAGACATTTCCTATGATACAGAAAGTCTGTACCTGGCAACACATCTGCTAGAACCTTGAAATTGAATTCCCATCCTGAGGCTTACAGCTCTGTTGTTTATAAACCACTCAACTTAGAGTGTTTTTATAGCAGCTCAAATAGACTAAGACAGAAGAAATGATAGCAGGTTTGTCCAAATCCATACACCATCTAGCATACAACAACTCCAGCTCCAAGGTCAAGCATTCTGCCATGCTGGGCTCCTGGTCGAAACAGAAATGTGACTCAAACATGGTTCTGGCAGTACGATTTTCTCAAGCATTGTCATCTTTATTCCACAGGGAAGAGTTCTCATTGCTATTTTCTTCCCATTGCACAGAATCTTGGAAAACACACTTTGCTTCAGACCCCCGCCCCCTTCTCTTGCTTGAACATCCTGAGTCTCCTGAGCTATGGTGATCTTTGGCTTGTGTTGAATAAAAGAAAAAAAAAATCTTCCAGCACCTGTAGCTCCATCAACACACAGGAAACTGTTCATTCAAGTCTTCAGTGACATTTAGTTCTAGCCCAAGAGCTAAAGGGTAGTGGGTCTCTGATGCACCTCAGGAATAAAGTACAGAGCTATAAAGCCCCCTCACTAGTATGATGCTTAAAGGCTCATGGAAATTTTCACTTAAAAAGCAAAAAGGAGAACCTGTTGTGGTTGCCCACTTTGCTAGCATGGGCTTATGAGCAGACATTTCCATAGTGGATGATGATCAGCTCTCAAAGACTAGAAGTCAACACAATGCCAGTTGTCATACCTGGCCTTCCATCTTGTTCATTAGTGACTTCACAAGATCCTCTCAGTTTGGCTTAGCCTGAGGTTGGTATTTACCTAGAACATCTGAATCTATTTCTTATATGGCCAACTTATGATTACCATAGGAGACAGAAGTAATCTGTGTGTTGTAAATCTCTGGACAATCCAGAATGTCTGTTCTTAGGTAGAAGTTTATGAATTACAAATCAATTAAGAAAAAAATGTCTTCTTTGTTTGCTTCTCATGCCTGATGTCATGTGACACATGAGAGAGAAAGAGAGAGAGAAAAAGAGAGAGAGAGAGAATAAACCATGGTACATATGTGGAGCTCATAGGACAATTTGCAAGAGTTTGTTCTTTCCTTCTATCATGTAGGATCCAGGGATTGAACGAACTCAGGTCTTCAGGCTTGGTGGCTAGTGCCTTTACCTGGCTAACCTTCACCTAGCTCTGGAACCCAGGAAGCATCTAGGGGAAGGCTTCAGCTTACCAGTTAATGGATAACTCAGCTAATTCCAGTCTGGGACATTCTTGTTGTCCTCAGGGCCTGCGGAGTAAATCCTCCACTTTCAGGATGCCTCCCCTTCTTCCCCTCCATCTCCCCCCAACCCCGCAGTCTTCCCTCCCCGTCTTCCCTTCCCCTTCCTTCCCCTCCCCCTTCTCCTTGCTAGTTGTCCACTGTATTCAGTGTCCAGTGTGTCTACTGTATTATGGTGGCAGGACAGTGGAAGTGAGAGATGGTCCATGATCTCCACGTCCTTTTTATTGTCCAGCTCCTGTTGAGGAGCTTGTCTAATCATCCTCTTAGACACTTGATGACATAGAACTGGACCTCGGCTGATGCTTTGGGAAGCCATGCTGACCTCCACAGTTGAAGTAGGTTATCTAGGAGATTGCCTATGAACAGAAGTCTTGCTTGTCTTAATCCAGATTCTCTCTTGTCTCTTCTGGTCTAATGTTTCCTTGTCATTATGTTTTTCCCCTGGGAAACAGATTTTCCTAGTTGCCTTCTCTGCCCCATGGATATACAAACATTCTTTGGGATAAAACTGTTCTATGTGACCACCTTCATCTGTTTTAGTAATTTCCAGCCTATGGTTTTGGCCACACCGGTGCTTAGAGTTTTCATAGTCTACACCCAAGGAAGCACAAGAATAACCCCATTACTCTCAGATTCTAAACTTGTCCTCATTTGGCAGCTCTTCAATGTGGTTTAATCTACCTCCTAGTCAGGTTGACATGGGCCCAGATCAGTGCGACTGGTCTGATGTGACATTCAGGGTTGGTAATCTTAAGCAGGCCTTCAAGACTGCCTCATCATCTTTCTCCCACTGTCCCCCATGACTTCACATCTTCTCTCTTTTCTAAGTCCCCCAGTGCATCCTCATTCCTACTTGGTTTCAACGAGGTCATCCAACTCATTCAGTAGGAGATCATCCAACTTGTTTAGCAAACACACACCAGTAGAAACTTCCACAAGGTTGCCATACACCTCCACCCAGGTCCTACTTCTGTGTCTATCTGTGTATGCTACCTTCTGTCTCATGGCTATAGACAAGCAATCCATTCTCTAAGTACAACTCTTGCACTTTGGCAGAAGAGCTTATACCGCATCCTCACCTTTCTCCTGCATCAAAGCTTTCTTCATTTAGCATGTTGAAATTTCTTGGAACTACATCTTTTCCCATCTCCTTTCATGTACTGCCCCACTTTTCCGCCCCGCCTTCCCCTGACAAAGCACCTCATCTCTCTCACTCCTACCACTGAACCACTGAAACTGCTCTCCTCAAGGCCGTTTATGACCTCCTAAATCACGTGTTCAACACTCATTCCCGCAACTAATTGGAAATTCTGGTTCTCTTTTGATTTATTTATCAATGCTTCTTTGATTCCTCCTCTGGCCTCTAAGTGTGGAGTCACTCAGAGTCCATCTTTAGGTCTCTCTGATTCTCATCTTCTCTTGTACTAATGCAGTTCCTTTCCAGCCTCCTAGTTTAAAATACCACGTAACTCCCAAGTTTCACTTTCGGTCTAAACTCTGTGAACTCTAGATGCAAATATTTATCTGTCTAGTCCATAGTTTCTCTTGGGTGATCTAGAGGCACTTCAAACCTGGCATTTCTATAACTGAATACGGGCCACACGCCCACATACATTGCCGGTAGATTCCTCCCTCTTCCCCACTGCAGGAAGCAGCATTTCTATCCTTCTAGTTCCTCAGACACATATCCCTTGCCCTCGTTCCTCAGATTGCCAAGGCCTGTCCATCAGCAAATCTTGTTGACCCTAATTGCAAGGTATGTCCAGAATCCACACTCCTCACTGCCCTTACCTCTGTCCAGTAATCTACATCCTTCTTTTGTCTTTTGCTTGGATTTTGGCACTGGCCATCAGTCTCCAGCTTTTAATTTTATCTCCTGTCAATCTCTTCTCCATAGAACAATCAGAAAGACTTTTAAACTAATATCACATCATATCACTCCTTTATTCAAAAGTTTACAGAAGTCTCCATCTAGAGTAAAAGCCCAAGTGGGTATTGGATCCTTTGCCATTGGACTTTCATCCCTTCTCCTGGACCTTATTTCTCATCACTGCACTCCATCTCTCTGCTTTGCTTGCTGGATTCTCAATGACGTCAGGCATTTGCTCAGATACTGATTGATATTTGGGATGTCTGTAATGCTCTTAGTTACACTCACAAGCCATCTGAAATACGGCCTTCCTGGCTGGTTTACCTTCTTGCTTTTCTTCCCTATGTCTTCCCATAGCATTTTCTTACCAATTTAAATGTATGTCTCACCTTTATTTATCGTCTAGCTCCTCCATTAAAATGAAAGTTTATGAGAGTATTTTCACAAGAATGTTAAGTACTCAATATTATCTCATTCATCATTTTGTATCTAGTATTCACTACCCATGACTGGGGTTTTAGTCTGAAGAAGAGGGAATAAGGTTCATGCATTTTAATATTTCCTCTTATTAATAATAAACATGCTATGTTAAATATAGATGTTTATCTCCATTTCTTCCCAAATTCATTTTTCAAAGTGGGACATTCATTGATAGCATTTAAATTCGAAAAGCCAGTTACATGCAATTTTAAAATAAAGAAATAACCAGCAAAAAAAAAAAATAAAACAAAAGGAGATGAAAGTAGTTCGCACTGAAGAGTGAGAATTTGGAAAGGAGGAAGTGGGACAAGAGACTACGTGGAGATTTTTCTTGTTGTTTTAAGCATCGGAGAACAATTTGACTGTGAGAGAGAATTGCTTTGATAAAAATGAAATTTAAATTCAAAAAGAATATTCAGTGCCCTAAAAGAATGAATAAAAGACAGGCAGAGTCTAATACATTTCTTTCAAATCCATGAGATCTAGGAGACAGAAAATAAATACAGACACAGAAGAACTGAACATTACAATCAGCGCCCTTGTTTTAATAGTTAAAGAACTTGACGTCCGTTGAAGGAAAGACATACAACAAAAATGGATCATGTACTTGCCTGCAAAGAAAACCTCAAGAAAATATGAAGGGTACAGTTTTCACAGACTTCATTTTCTAATAAGAAGCCAACAAGATTAGAAATGAATGATATATAAAGGGAGCTCTGGAAATTTAGAAATTCCTTTTCTCTCTTGACTCAGCCCAGCTTTCAACAGCTTATTCCCCCTGAGGATATGATACATAAAAAGCTTCATTTGACAGTCAGAGCTGAGCGATGACTTTGGTGTTCTAGCCAGTGACTGTCCTGCCCCTGAAGCATTGAAATTCATTGATTAAAAGGATGGGGAGCCATATGGCATCTTGATTTAAGAGGAATAAAAAATACATTAAATAATTCCTAAAATATCATATGCATTATTCATAAGTGTGGCCATTACTTTACATCCACAGCCACAAAATGTCAATCAACTGATGGAAACACACAGAATTGCCTGTCTCTGCCGTTCTTCTGTGCCCAGCCTTGGTCAACTTCTCTAGAAGGACTAATAAGCAACAAGGTGTTTCCAACAGTGGCTGGAAAGATCTTTAAAGTATTTGGATCAGTTCTTCTCAAAGTGCTGTGCCTGGTAAGATGCATATTCCTGGGCCCCTCTTCAGACCAACAGAATCAGAATATCAAGAAGAAGCATACCTGTTGTGTATGTGAATTATAGATAAGCGAAGCTAGAGAATTCACACTTTCCAATGGACATTTGATGGACTTCTGTGTGTGCAATGTGTGATGATTTACATCATCCACTAATGGTAGTTATCTTTCATGAGTACATGAAAATCAGGGAAGGAATCAATTTCTGCAGTAGCTTTTGAATGTTTTTTTTTTTTTGATCTGTTTACAATGTAATCTTAATGAAAGTCTTAAGGATAACTACTTGGCAACCTTGAAGCATAGTCATTTGTGGAGGTTTTTAGATTCATTTTCATTGTGGCTCATTAGCTATTCTAGTAGCAAGAGCAGCAGAGTAAAGTGTTAGGATGTGCACCCTAATGGTACACAGCTCACAGCTCAGGAAGGATCCCCACTAAGGGTGCATTCCCAAATAAGGCAAGGTGTTTCAGAAAACAATAAAAATAGTTCATTAGTCTTTTATCATTCCCCTTTAGAAATTCTAGAATTCTTAAGTTTCTCATAAATGGGTGGTGATGTTTGAATAGTTTGTTAATTGCAGCATAGCTTATCAGAGCAAAAATTCACAGCAGCCCAAGCAGCTCTCAAAATTAGCTTCATCTGTGTATATGAAAGAATCTAATGTTGGTGAAGAATTCAAAATTTCATTCAGATAGCAAGAATAAGTTTGAAAGTTCTCTTGGACAACATTGTAACTATAGTTAGAACAATAGGTTACAGCCCTGAAAAACACTAAGGAGCACATTTTAAATGTTCTTACCACCGAACAATAACTTTGGGAGGTAATGTATATGTTAACTACTTAGATTTAGCCATTCCACAATTATATAGTAAGTATGTTTATGAAAACATCATGTGGTATACACTAAATGCAATTTGTCTCTCAATGTATTTTAATTTTTGAGAATTTCTTATGCGACTATTATCTTTGCATTATTTCCACCGGTCCCATCCAGTTCCCTTCCAGCTCCTCCCAAGCTCCGCACTCCCTCTCAATTTCTTGTCCTCTTCTTTGTTATTGACACACACACATATATGTATATATATATGCATATATATACATGGACAAATATACATATATACATACACAAATACATAATGTACTGAGTCCATTCAGTGAACTGGTGTTTGCCTGGGTTTAGGCTTGGGATTGGATGACCTCTCAGGAAGACAGTCCCTGAAAAAGAATACTTCTCCCTCCCTCAGCATCCATTGACTGTCTGTTTCTTTTTATCTTAAGGTGGAAGTCCATGAAATTTACCCCATTCAAATTGACATGTCAGTTGGTTTTTTCATTCTGCAGATTCCTTAGACTAGCATATGTGGAGATTTCATTGGTGCAGCTTCCTTATCGTGTCTAGAATGCATTGTCTGTCAATTTAAAACATTTCTTTATTAAAAAAAAAAACTTCAAATAACCATCATATATATATAGAATAGTGCTATAGCTTGTATTCAGAGTATGTCTGTCTGAAATGCCATGTGCTAGAGACATGGCCTCCAGCCTATAACACTATTAAGAAGTGGTAGAGTTTCTTGATGTGGGACTTAAGGAAGAATGTTGTGACATTACGGACATGCCTTTGAAAGGGCTGTTGAACCTGGTCCTTTCTCTATCTCTCTTTGCCTCCTGGCTGCCGTGATGTGAGTAGGTTCCTCATCCATGTGCTCCCACTATGATGTTCTGATCCACCACAGGCCCAAGAGCAATGGAGCCAATGCGCCATGTACAATGTACCATGGGCTGAAACCTCTAAAACATCAGCCAGAATAACCCTTTCCGTCTTAAAAGTTAATCATCATTAGTGTTTTGTCACAGCAACAAAAAACTAATACAAATAGAAATCTATTTCTTTTTCACCTAAAATGAATTCAGAGGTAGGCCATTGAGGGCTAATCTGATATCTCAAAGTATCCTCAAGGACCAAGGTTCTTCATCCTTCAAGATCCATCATATGATCTAAGGTGGCCTATCAGCATATCCAGTATCTTACTCAATCCTATGCAGCGGGACACTGAACAGAAGAAAGCTGCTCCCTGGGAGTGACCCCCTCAATTTCTAATAACCGAAAGTTTGGTTATTTGGTTTAAGTAACCAAAGTTACCCCTTGGGGTAAAAAAGAGTTTCAATATACATTGTTAGCAGAATTCGGATCCTAGAACTTCCAGATAAAATGAAGGACAGTGTATCATTTTTAGCACATAGAAATGAATAAAGTAAAGGGTTGGGGGGGTGGTATTTCAAGCTATGTTTCACAGCAAAAGAGAGAAGTCATCATGAGGTTCCAGAACTGAAGAAGAAAACTAAACCCATAGTGACAAGGGAACCACAGAACTTTCAGGGTTGGCTGATTACTAATCCTTGATTTATTTGGAAGAGAGCTGCACTCAGAGTCAGTGGTTCTTCTAGTGGTTCTGTCTTGGCAAAAGCAAGATGTTCTGCCACAGAAGCTGTGTATGGACAGCTAAACCTGGTGGCCCAGATGACATGGAGGGACTGAGAGGGTTCCAGAGCAGTGGGGCAAATTTGACCAAACTGAGGGAGTAAACAGCAAGTCATTCCGCTTCAGAGCTGGGCAGTTCATCGCAGCATAGTTGACAGGTGTTTACCATATTGACCAGGCAATCACAGATTTCCATTGTAGTAGAGGTCGTACAGGGCTCTGTGGGATGGGAGACTCCCCACCTCCATTACCACATGCAGTATACTCCAGGCACTCACACGCCACCGTGGAGAGTAAAGGGGACGTAAGCAGAGACGTGAAGAACTGAGCATGTCTAAAATGCGTGCATGGGGGAAAGTTCACAGGGTCTCACCTCTAGATGAAGAGCCATAGGTAATCAGTGGATGCTCTCCATTGATTCTCCAGGGATGTGCTCCCTGATAGGTTGTCCAGTCTGAAATGATCAGTCCTAACTACATACACATGAGCACCACCAAATGGACTCAGTGTGTTATAAATGTATATTTATAAATGTGTGTATGAATAGGCAACAATCAAGAAGGACAAGAAATTGAGACTGGAAGACATGGGAAGAGTTGGGTGAGGGAGTGGGCGATGTGGAAATGATGCAAACATGATCTTCATGGATGGTATTCTCAAAACATTAAAATAAAAAAGGAGAAACTTTTCTTCCACTACTAATAAAACTTTAGCATAAGGACAAAAACGAAAATTAAATTTAAGGCCACTATTGGATTAAGGCCAAGTTTACTGGATTTGACTCAAACTTTGTTTCCACCCCACCTGTAGACTGATGGGAACTACCGATGACAATTAGATCAGTTAACAGAACCTTTCTTTAAATCACGTTTTTATTAACCTTGAGTACAGTGTAAGTATAAAATCCTAGTGTTCTGTATCTTTTTGAATGAAAATGTCTGTATTTTAAGACTCTGTCAGATTACTTTATATATCTGTTTGTGGTTGAAAGGAAGAGATAGGATTCCTCTTTCAGAATCCAAATTGTTACATGAGATCAAAGAATCCTCCCCTTCATGTTCTTTCTTAATTCATATTAAAGCCTCCCTCCTCTTCTGCCAGGGAGGAGCAGGAATCCAGAGTCTCACTTGTCATCTCTCCTACCCACAATGCCATGATGTCAGCACAATTCAGTGTTTCTTAAATTCCTCTTCCTCTTTTTAAAGTCCTAACGACTTTCCCTGGTATAGAACCAACCACATAATTTTCAAGGTCTAGTTCAAAAAGAAAAAGGACTTTTTGTTCAAAGTTTACTATGCATTTCAAGATGGTAACAGCAGAAGAGCGTTACACCAGTTTGGGGCCAGATTGTGGGGCCAGTACGGCCATGCAGGTCACCCCACCATGAAGCTAGCCCTGTCCGTGCCCAAGGCCTTGCCATGGTGGGCTTGGGACTTCCCTCATCTACTTAAAGACAGCCTTCTTTCTGATTCTGGCTTAGGTCTTAAGGATGGATGCTTCAGTTTCTCTGTGCTTATAGGAACCCGGACTTCTGGCTTATTTCCTCATGATAGGTTGTTTATTTATTTATTTTTACTAATTTTTTTTTTTTGTCTTTTTTGAGACAGGGTCTCCCTGTAGCCCCAGTTGGTCTGGCACTCACTATGTTAACCAGGGAACTCACAGACATTCTTCTGCCTCTGCTTCCCGAGTGCTAGGATTAAAGGTGTGTGACACCACACCTGTCTTGGTTAGTTTTTTGAGACAGGGTCTCCCTGTAGCCCAGCTGGCCTGTAACTCACTATGGAGATCAGACTAGCCTCGGTCTCACAGAGATCATCCTTCCTGTCTCCCAAAGTACTGCTATCAAGGTGGCACATATGCCACCACACCCAGCATGACAGATTTTTTTTAATTAATTTGATGATAAAGATTAATCAGTGTCTTGGAGCTGGAGAGATGGTTCAGTGTTTAAAAGCACTGGCTACTCTTCCAAAGGACGCAGGTTTGGTTCCCAGTCTCTATATGGTGGTTAACAACTAGCTGTAATTCCAGTTCTAGGGATCTAATGCTTTCCTCTGGCCTTTGTGGGCTTTGCACAACATGGTACGCTTATATATATGCAGGCAAAACATTCATAAAATAAAAATTTTTTAAATTTATTTAAAAGATTAATCACTGTCTTTTAGAAAGTGTTTGAAGGTTCTTATAGAAACCTTACCGATCGCCCTGTAAATGAAACATTGAGGGCAGAGAAATGGAATATCTGAAAATATTTTAAAAATAATATCCCTGCTAGGAAAAGAAAGGTGCAAAACAACCCACAGGGAGATCATGATGCTGATGCAGTGAGAACTGGGCTTGTAAAGGAACGAGAACTGGCGGGTTGAAAAGGTAACAGCACACAGCACAAGAAATAAGGAAATTAAAACAAGAGTAAGATCCGCGGAGGGCAGAAGCAGGACAGTCCTGTGTGTTCTAGTAGAAAGTCCGGAACACAGCAGAGGTCATGGGTGAGAATTTCCCCAAACCAAGGAAAAGAACCCTAAGATTTAAAAAAAAAATTCAATTAAAAATCACACTAGTCATGAGCAGTCACAACACAAACATTTCCAAATGGAGACATGGTGTACTGAAAAAAACCGAATACTAACAATTAACCCTCAGAGCAAGCATAAAAAGAAAGCAAAATATCTCCAAATAAAAGATCACATGTTGAGACTGAGAGCCAGCCTTGCCCTGTAGAAATGACAAATGCCAGAAGAAGAAACCTGTCTTCAAAGTGTGTGAGAGGGACATCCAGACCGTAGCATCCCACACCCAGACAAATGGACATCCAAGAGTAAAAGTAATATAAATACATTTTTAATATCTCCAAAGACCAAGAGAATTAAGTGACTCTCCTCAAGAGGGTCCTGTAAGAAAAATTCTGCAAGAAAGAATAAGAAGCCAGAATGAAAAATTGAATTCAAGAACAAAAGCTCCCTTCACAATAACTGAGATTTGGACTCTACGGGTTATGGATGAGTAAATTGTGATATACACACATACAGGAGTACTAGTTAGCCATAAAAACAAACAATGAAACCTGTCATTTGCAGCAAATATGAATGGAATGCAAGGACACTGTACTGAGCAAAATAAGCTAGACACAGAGAGACAAATATCATGTATGTGCTTGTATGTGAAAGCTAAAAAGTGTAGACATAAGTATAGGCTACTGGTTGCTGGGAAGGTGGATAATGGGAAAGGAGTTGGGTTTGGTCAGAGAATGCTCTGTGTGTGTGTGTGTGTGTGTGTGTGTGTGTGTGTGTGTGTGAATATCACACTGCATCCCCATCAATATGTAAAATTAATACATTCTAACTAAAAATAAGATAGCAATGATGAGAAAAGGGAGGAGGAATTGACAAAAGTGACCAAAGCAAAGTGAAAGTGAAGGCTGGCAAGAGGGTGTGATGCATAAAGGAGCCTACTTCCACACCTGATGACCTGACTTCTATCCCCAGGCCCCACACGGTGGAAAGAGAGACTTGACTACTGAAAATTGTTCTCTGAACTCTACTTCTGTCTGTGTGTACACACATTAAATAAATGTAACTAAAGAAAAAAAATTTTAAGTAGGGTGAAGGTCAGGTGTTGTGGCACACACCTTTAATCCCGGTAGAGGCAGAAAGGCAGAGCTCTGTGAGATCCAGGCCAGCCTGGTCTTCACAGCCTATTCTAGGGCAGCTGGGGCTACAGGAAGATCCTGTCTCAAAAACCAAAGAAAGAAATAAAGGAAGAAAGAAAGGAAGGAAGGAAGGAAGGAAGGAAGGAAGGAAGGAAGGAAGGAAGAAAAAGAAAAGTGAAACTAAAACATTGTAGGCTGAAGGTAGTGTGTTTGGAATAAAATTTAAATGTGCTAAATCACTTGCTTATTCAGAAGAATACAAATTAGTATTTATTTAAAACCAATGTGAACTATGTGTAACAAAACAAGTATCTACTAAATGACTGTAAACAAAATGTAACTTTTAACCTAGATGAGGAAATAAAAGAAAAATAGACTAACAGAAACAGGAAGAGAGGAAGAAAAACAAAACCAGCCAAACCCCAATGGCATGCATAATTCCAAATATGTCAGATGCTTTACGAATGCATACAACTAAATACCCACTGTTAAAACCATGCTGACGATCAAAAGAAATCTCTAAGAGAGTGCTTACAAAGATAGATAATGCTGGGTGTGGTGGTGCATGCCTTTAATCCCAGTACTTGGGAGGCAGAGGCAGGAGGATCTCTGTTAAGTTCCAGGCCAGCTGGGGCTACAGGGAGACCTTGACTCACAAAGGGGAAATAAAAAGGTAGATAAGATAAATTGTCCCTTATGACCACTCAAAACATGCACAACATATAGTATCTTTTGATATACAAAAATACTTATAAATAGTATTCAAAAATGTCTTAAGAATACACACCAGTGCTGGACATGGTGCACACCTTTAATCTCAACACTCAGGAGGCAGAGGCAAGTTGAGGCAGATGCAGGTGAATCTCTGTAAGATCAAGCCCAGCCTGGTCTACATAATGAGTTCAAGGCCAGCTGGGGCTACCAGGAGACTTGATCTCAAAAGAAAAAAAAAAAAAAAAACACTACAGTACACACTACTACATACTACAGTGTATAACCTGAGCTGTCTCTGAGAAACATGGCAAAATGTGAAACAAAGAGGTCCTCGATTTTTCATTTTAAAAGACTAAAATTAAATATGATGAAAAGTTGACGGGTAGTGGAAATACAATTTATTTCTTATTCTTCATGCTCTTCTGCATCTTTTGTTTCTAAATTTTATATAAAAGATAAATAAACAAGGATTTTGAAGAATAAAGTCTTTTACATACCTTCTAAAATGTTGTTTAGAACTTGAGTCTATCATAAAGCATTAGAATATATATTAAAAACACAAAAATAGCTTTCTCCAACAAATTACTACTCAGAATTTATACTACTTTAACTTCCCATTTTAATTTCTCATAATTAGTGAAATTTTCACACAATCTGGATTGTCTAATGATGGACACCAAATGATGACAGAAGATTTTGTTCTGGAAAAATATTCTGTTCCCTTGGGCCGGAGAACATAAAATGGCACCCAAAGAGCTCTCTGTTGTTTGCTGTTGGGCAGTGGATTTTTAAAATTAGTTTCTAAGATGCTTTAAAGAATCCAATTTTATCGTTAAGCTAAAAAGTGAAGCACAAAGAAGCCATTTTCAGAGAAAATGAATGCACAGCTTCTTCAGGAGAAAAGCGTGCCAGATTCTGAATCTGGAGGGAAAATAAAGCTATTAATGCCTCCACGTATGCTGTTTTGGATCCAAAGATTGCTTTAACCTCAAGGGTTAATAGCCATTCTTGGGTAAAAAGTAAGCAAGCAAAATCATTCCTTAGCATTTCCCCCTTTTCATGAAGTCAGTGTGATCAAAAGCCAGCACTGAGGTGTGAAGTTAGTCTCTCAAGACGGATGAAAGGAGGGACTTTCGTCATTATAGAGAAAGTTCCTCTTGGTCTATTCTATTTCTCCTTTCAGTGAAAGTCCCAGGCCTAATCATAAGCTATCATTTAAATTCAAGTCAGGTCAGCTATGCTCTTTTGGTTGACTAACTGGTTTTCTGAAATTCATGTGACTTAGGAATTAAAAGGTGGGAAGCCTGGGTCCCCTGTGGTGGCCCATGCATGCCTTTAATCCCAGCACTCAGGAGGCAAAGGCAGGAGGATCTCTGTTGAGTTCAAGGCCAGCCTGGTCTACATATTGAGTTCCCGGCCAGTTGGGGCTACAGGGAAACCCTGTCTCAAAAAAGATTTTTTTAAAAAGTGTGGGAAGCCTGAAGTTGGCCCATAACTACGAGAATTAATCTGGCCCTCTGAATAGAATGCCTCAGGCATCTAACTCCAAATTAGAAATAGCTCACTCTTTACTTTGAGTCCTTTTTGTCATCTGAAGGATTGTAGGTATTCTCACCCTGGCCCTCAGTATTCAGTGGACAAAATGATAACCAAAGCTAACCTTATGCAGTGGCTATCTCAGTGCACTCAGTTGAGTCAGGCTGCCTCTGTGTAGAGAGTTTTCCTATGGTTAGCTACATGCTTTTGTGGACACAGACATTGTTAGAGGGAGATTATTGGGACCACGCAGGCCTGGTGGGCAAATTATGGCACTGAGCAGTCTGGCTGACCCAGTGACTTCATACCACAAACTCCAGGAAGCAATACTTCGATGGAGATCAAAATAGTGAATTGTTTCTAAATGAATATCCTCAGATATTCTGCAAGAAATGAGTATTCTTAGCTTTGAAAACCATGGAAATATTCAGGGAACTTTATAAGAAAGTTCATTTGCCATATTGAGGATAAAATCCATGGCCTCACACTGTGTGCAAAGGCAAATGCTTTACGTCTGAGGTACACTCCTAACACAAGTCCTTTTTTCCTTTGAACATTCATCAAGCTGATATATGGAGTCCTCTTGCTCCATCAGAGCTCCAGCCTTTAGTGGCTCCTTGGTTCAATGGTTTGATTATGGGGTCAGTTAGTTCTTTCAAAAGTGATGTGAGCCTCAAGTACGGTTGCCACCTCCCAAGACTCAGCTTTGTCTTTTGATTCCCGGGGGAACAAATATAACTTGACCCAACATCTCTGCTTCTCTTATGCTCTGAAAAGCACCCTGTCTTGACGTACCTATGCCATTAAAAGCTTAAACTATTGAGAAAAAGGTGACCATACTGCTGTGCCCCATCAGCCAGGCAAAACCACAAGCTGGTATACACGTCAGTAGCCCAGCAACCCCTCAAAACCTTCATTGTCTAGCTGCCCGCGAAATCACTTGCTATGTGATCTGCTCTAGTGAAGTCTCAGCCATTCGACTTCAAGCAGCTTTCTTTAAAATATGAGAAGGGAGGCCAGGGAGTTCACCAGCAGTAAAACTACTCAAGTCTATTGAGCCTCAGGATTTCCAAGTTTTAAAGCTGGGGCTGTCTCTGGGCTCAGCCCCACTCAGAAATGATGAGGTATTTCCAGAACTGCTGCTGGTCATTGGCCAAGGTCATTCTGTGTGTCTGTATGTTGCCAACAGAACGAAGGACCGCTTTCTGGTTCCTCCCCTAAGAGTGTCTCTCAGTAGATCCACAGTGAAGCTGGAAGTGGGCTGTAAGCTGGAATAGGAGAGAGTCTGCTCTGGGATGACCCAGCCCCTCCCATAAATCAGACCAAGGGTCAGTTCTCAGCAGTTTCTCCTAGGCCTGCATAAGTCCTGCAAAGAGCTATGTGCCCTGAATTATATGTATGGTGCTTAATTTGGTTTCTTTTGTTCAGTTCAGTCACTTTCATTTCTCACCATGTCCTAAGTATCACTCTAGGGAAGTTCTTACTAACCAAAAAGACTTTTTTAAAAAGAGCATCATATCAGACTCACAGGTCAGACAACAGTATGTAAAAAGTAAGTAAAATTATGTGTTTCAACTGAAATTCCAAGCACTGTCTCCAGTCAAGGTTCTGAATCACTTAGTTCACAGTCTCAGAACAGGATAGCTCTCTCCATGTGTGGGAAGGAGGACTCAACACCCCAATAGCAGGCATGAGGTCCCTTATTGGACTTACCTCTGAACAAGTGGTAAGGATTCCTTTCTTTTACTTAATTAATCAATAACTGCACACTCCTGGCCTGATCGTACTTTGTATAAGCAAGTTTGTCACCTTTACAATATGCCTCCTTGGGTCAGCAAGATGGCTTAGCAAGTAAAGCCTGAGGAACTGAGTTTGAGCCTGAGCATCCACAAGCAAAAGGAAAGAACTGATTCCTAAACCTAAACTGTCCTCTGACCTCCATATGTGCACTGCGGCATGTATGTGCACATGGGGGCACACACACACACACACACACACACACACACTAAAATTTAAATTGTTTTTAAAACCAATTTGGTTCTTCATTCATTCCACATTCTATAATAGCTTCACACAGTGACTCAGAGAAACTGCTTTTGTAATGTCTGCAGCTGGTATGAGAATCCATATAATCTTTCCAGCCATTGATTCTTCACCAATAACGGTGTGTGCATAACTTGTTAAAAAGTTGTTGGTGACAAATACTAAAGGAGAGATCAAAGAACTGCATTCTAGTGACTGGTATTTTGACTGGTATTTTGACTGGTGCTTCTTGGCTACAGTTACATAGACATATTTATCATGATGCAGTAACTAGTCACTTCAGCTCTGTACTAAAGTACAAACTATACAATTACTTAAAAAAATATGCTTTCCAGTCCCAATTCTGACACTCATGAGCCAGCTGATCCTGGCCATGTCAATCCAAGTCAACTCTCTTGTCTTTATAATAAAAGTATAATAAAAGAGAGTTATGATGATACAGTACCTGGAATCCCTACCTGCTCAACAAGATGATTCAGTAAACAGGACCTTTCTTTCATTTCATCTTCTATTTAATGCCTACTGAGTTCAATAACAGTCAGAGGGATCGGTGCATAATTTAGGGGGAGTGGAGAGTAACTTAGTGGTACGTGCAGGAGACCCAGTGTCTTTGTATTGCAATACTAACTTTCCAGCCACATTTTAAAGAACACAATTGGTTTTCCACAGGGATCCAGGCATGCAACATGATTGAACTGTGGGATGAAGATGATCTGGTCCCAGAGAAGTTGTATCTGGCACTAGAGATAACAGCTTTCACATGGAGAGCAGAAAAAAAATGTTTCCTGGACAATGTGAATGACTGACAGATATTAGATGGGAGGAAATTGAAGACTCTGCCAAGTTTCGTGATAAAATGCTATTTCTCACGGTAAGGTCAAGCTGTCTCTAGGACAGCTACTGCTTTTAAAGTACAAAGGAAACACAGCAGATTCGACAGAGTGTGGCAGGGTTTGCAAAGAGTTTATGATCAAAGGCCACTTGTTTCATTTATAAATGAAATTGGATAAGCATTAAAGGAATAAAATTCATCAAGGATGCATTTGGAATTTGCTGATGAGCTAAAAACTGAGAAACTGAAGTAAGACCATCTCTAAAGGTTTGATCCCAAAGCCCTCCAGATTCAGAATGCCCTGCAAGGTTTACAAGATTACACATGTAAAAGGAAGGTCAATATAACTTTTTAGAGCCAGCATGATGCCAACAGCTTGGGGGTTGGGGTGGAGTGGGTGGAGTCCCACTTTGTAATATATATTAATGAGTATTTCAGAAAGTGGAATACATTCACTGGCATGAAGTCTTATAGTTTCCAAAGACCAGGAATCTAAAACTGAAACCTAGCATGTATGTGTCACTGAAGAGTAGTGATTTTACTTACACCAATGGGTCAGAGAAAAAAGTTCTATTTAGGCCCCAAACTGCATTTGAAAAATGAGTGGAATTTGTTCTCAAGTTTTAAAAGCTTTGAAGAATAACTCTGGAATGGTTTTGTGTCAACTTGACTGGGCCACAAGGTGCCTTGGTTAAATATTATTCTGGATATGTCTGGGAGGGTGTTTCTGGGGGAAATGAACATTGGAATCATGAGACTGAGTAAAGTAGATTATCCTCCCCAGTGTGTGGCATGACCTCACCAGGCCATTGGGAACCTCCATGGAACACTAAGCTGAGGAAGGAAAAACTGGCTCTGCCTCACTGACTTCAGTCAGTCTCCAGTCTTTGGACTTGAACTCAGACTAAACTTTTAGCAGTTAGCTACCCTGGTTCTCAGACAAGATCTGTTTCATAGGCTGTCCTTGGTGTCCAGCTTGCTGGCTGATGATAGTGGGACTTCTCAGCCTCTCATGTAGACCAATCCTTGTGTGTGTGTGTGTGTGTGTTTCTCTTGTAGACTCTTTCTCTAGAGACCCCCTCAGTTGATTCATCAATTGATCTACTTTGATACTTTCAACTTTTGGGGCATTTGGTATGAAAATTTTCACTGAGCATAGGTTTTGGTCCAGCAAATAGTCTTCTGGGAATTTGTACTTGCAGACATACTTGGACCAGGGCAGAGTACTAAGTGTCGATGCCATTGTGTGGTCCTTTGTTTCAGGGAAGGACACTATCCCACAGAGTCTGTCAACAAAGGTCTAAAGCACAAATATGTTCACTGTTAAATTATTTGAATGGCAAAAAAAGCAAATGTCTGTTGTTGGAAGAAGATTAAGTAAAGTTATATTACATCTACATGATAGCATATTAAGTGTATATGCCTTTTTTTTAGAAAAATGAAAGAGATTTGTATAATCTGATAAGAAAATATGTACAAAATGACAAAACAAGAACAGGTCAGAACAATGTGTAGAACATGTTCACAATTGTGTGCATATATGTGTGTATACAAATATATATATATATATGTGTGTGTGTATGTGTATGAAGGTATTGCATATGTATGAACACAAAGAACATTTCTGGAAGGGCACTTAAACTATAGAATCCATTGTTGCTGGAAAGTGAGACTGGTGGTCAGAGTAACAAGAAGTTCTATTTTTTGTTGTATATATTTTTAATATTTTTCTTTTTTTTATCATGGTCAGTATCAGAAATTTAAAAAAACAGACTAATATAAAATTCATTCATTCTACCAATAATTATCATATACTGTGAATATGCTAAGTATCTTCACAAAATGAAACTCCCTTTGTCCAATAAAATTTTCCAATTCCTAAGTGGTATAATTGTTATTCATATTTTATGTACTGAAGTAACTGCTCTATTCAGTAAACCTCTTTGTCCACCTACCCCACACCAGCATTCTTCTGGGTCTGGGGATATCTCAAGAATCAAAGTTGACAAAATCTTGGCTTTGTAGTCTTTATAGCCTGCCTATCTTCACAGGAGATTTTACGGTCTCTATATGTATGTATATACAATACATGTCAAGATGACAGTCTAACCAGCATTCACATGGACAACCTCAAAGCAGATGAAGCAGGTCTTCACAATGTCCATGCTATGATCTAGATATGATTTTAATGTGTCCCCTAACCTTCATGTACTAGAAGCTTAGTCCCTAGTGTTGCATTATTAAGGTAATGGTCAACTTTTAAGAGGTGAGGCTTAATGCAAGGCAAGTAGAAGATGGGACAAAACTCTTAGAGGGTCTTTTAGAGTGAGTTAGTTCTCTTGAGAGCTAATCATGAAAGTGAAATCAGTCTATGTGCAGGCAGTCGTTTGTCTACCTGTAATCCACCCCTTACCAGGACGTGCTCTTAAGCCTCCAGAACTGTGAACTAAATAGGCATCCTTCTTTATAACATATCCAGCTTCAGTTATTTTTATGGCAACACAAAATGAATTGATACACTCCCTGTAGCATGCAACATCTTAGTGATAACCAAGTCACCTAGAGCTTGGCAGGGACCATCTCCATTCCTCTATGCTAAACCCCAGACGTAGTTCACGAAATTCCTCAGTATTGCTGTTGTTGACATTCCCAACTGTTAAGAATGCTTACCAGGGTACTTAGACTCATAAACCTACTGGATCTTAAAAGAAATCAGGAAAATGGGTTTATTTATAGTTCAGTCAACTCTTTACTACCTGTGGCCATCTTACAATCTAGAAAAAAACATGAAACAAAGGTTAGAACACACATAAATTTACTTGTGGAATAGGCTAGTTGGTCATTTGAGGGGGGAGAGCTAAGCTCCAGGATATCTCAGAAAAACAGTAAAATATATATAATACATAAATTTAAGTCAGGGATTAGGGGAATGGGATCTGAAAGATCCCCATTTTAAAAACAAATGTACTTGTGGGATTTAGGGGTCCTCTCATTAGAGGTCTGTCAGAGTTCTTCATCCATGGCCCCGTTCCTTTGGTAGGTAGAGAGTGCAAGCCTTTTATATCTTTCTTTGGAGAACAGCTTCAAGCTCCAGACCCCTGTCTTTCTGTTCAACACAGTAATTTTGACAGTGAAAAAAAGTGATGGTCTGATAGACCAAAGGAAAGACAAGTGTGAGGTCAGCACTCCTCAGTATAAACAATTGGTAAGTTCCCATTTCAAGACAGATAGTTTACAGAGCCAAAGACCTGCATGTTCCTCAGAAGGGAGGTTTAGCAGTGCCTAGCTTGGGTTGGTTTGTCATCTAGGTTACCCCTTTCATGGGGATGAAGTTAGGTCTCTGGTCCAGATCAGTTGCTACAGTTATTCTGGAATGTATCAACTCCAAACCTTCAAAAATGGCCTCAGCAACACGTACCTGAGGCTATCTCCCTGCACCCCAGGCCTCACGACTCTGTTCTGGCCCCATGGATAAACTGGCACAGCTCACTAGTCCTTTACTATTTTCTGCTTTGACCTATGGATTCACCTAAACTGCTTCGGCCTCGTGGCCAAAATGTGTCAGAAATAGCGGCTCCTTCCCATTCCTTCATGGGCGAGAGTGAGCTGACTGTTGTCCCTTCTCTCAGGAGAACTGGCTCCTGACTGCTGTTCCTTCTATCACGAGACTAAGTTAAAGTCTTTCTGGATAAGTCCTTTCAGCAGCCACTGCTCACCTCTAACCTCCTTGTAATGACCCTCCCACTGCAGAGAAATAATAGCTTCTGACTGGTGACTGGGACAAAAACCCAATAAATGTTTTACTTTATTTAACATTTTGTAGAAAGAACTTGAGAATACACAGTACCCATGAGATTCAATGCTTGGAATTTCATTTAACTTTAGAACTAAATTGTATTTAAAATGGTAGAATTGTCTGCTCTGGCTGTAGGGAATACAATGAGCAGGTATTGATTTCTGCCAAAGTTAACATCAAGAATTATTGAGCTGAGAGGTACAGAGTGACCTGGTCTCCACTTTAGTCAATATTTACCCAGAAAAATAATTAATTTTTATGTTAAATAAAATAAAATCAGCCATATATATATATATATATGTATATATATATTTGTCCTTTGTTTCATGATGAGGTGAATGATGAATATACATACATGTGTAAACATGTGTTAATTAATATGTATGTATGTTGTTATAAGTGCATTCATTCATATATACATATAAATTTATATATCATGAATTTTAAGCATCTGTAAAGAATATTATAGTTTGTAAAAACAAAAACAAAGTGACAAGAACTGCAGCCCACCTGTGGACTTCCCATCCCCTGCAGCAGGGGTTGTTGCTCTATGTAAATCATGCCATTTGCTTCCGAGACAAGCAGGCTGGGAAAGATGGAGAGACCCAGTTGTCAAACCTACCTCTGGCTTTAGATCATTTAGTATCACACAACTCTTTGTCTCAGTGTGTCCTCCTCATGTGAAGAAAAGTTGTGACAGATGAGAACACCACTGACTAGTCTGGCCATTATTAGGAAAATGTGACCCATGCCAGGGAGAGGCTCACTCTCTCAGCCAAAGCCACTTGTATGCTATACCCATGAAATGTGAACCCATCAGCTCGGACAGATAATGGCTGGGGACTAATACAGTGTTATTAATAACATTAAATTGCTGCCATCTAATAATAACTGCTAGACTGCACTGAGCCCTTAGCATTTACCATGCCAGGTTAATCTTTTTCTTCAGCCCATTGGTCCCATTTTATAAGAGAAATATTTGAAGCTAAGAGATGTTAACTCTTCTGCTCAGAGCCACATGGATATTAAGAGTTGGGGTCTGTATCTATGTCTGTTTGGTTTCAAAGTCTGTATTGTTACAATTGTATCATATTGCTGGTTCCTGATTCACTGAACTGTCTTCAACTGCAGGTACCTTAATAGTCCTGTGAAAGGAGGTACTCATTCATAGGAGGTAAACTTGGGCAACAGTGCTCCTGAGACAAAGAAGCTGGTAAGGGACACACAAGGAGAGAGGAAATGAAGGAGCCTCCCTCCTGCAGTCAGTCTCTAACTGCCTTGACCTATGTTGTCCCTGTGACTTTTTCCTAGTCTTCATACTTTCTTTCTGACTAAGACTTCACTTTGCAACGTCAATCAAGAGTGCACATGACACTCAGCACAGTTGTTATGGAATCCTTGGAATACCTTCAGTCTCTGCCTGAGGGCTTGAGGGCCGATGCCCTCACGTGTGGAGGTGATACTGCTGACAGCTCCCAGATATGCTACCTAGGGAACTGCCCTCCACAAAGAGCACAGTGTCTCCCCTCGCCATGGGCAGCCTTCAAGTGGTGACCTGGGTCACAGAAGTACACCTGACTCAGTAATGGACTTTTCTAGAAGGTGATACACTGCAGAGTTCCCTGGGAACTGTCTGAAACCCTTATTACAACTCATCGTAGTTCAGCTTCTCCTGAGCCACTCTGGCACTCCCCCACAGTGCATCTCTCTTGCCTCAGGAACTCAACCTAATACAACTCTTCTTGTTACTAAATTGATTTGATGGCTGGCCCCTTTCCCTTCCACTCTCTAGTGTTAATGATTCAGATTTATAAGGCTGGGACTATGACCATTCATGGAATACAAAGTAGAAGTCCACGTGTCCAGCTCCCCACATTCCTTCTCTACCTACTCCATATGCAGTCATGGGTTGACCATGCTCTGATCTTGCAAACAGAATGGGAAGAGTTGGCATCTCTGAGTAACTGCATTTCCTCGGTGTAACATGATTGTTTTATTACATCGTAAAACCTTGAATTTGGTTGAACATCAGTCGAAAACCTGCAGCCTAATTTGAAGTTCCTTCCCCAATGGTGAAAGGAAGATCTTTTAATCTTTGAAGATTTTTTTGTTTTTGCAAGTTTGGAATGTTATTTTTCCTTTTCCTGTCCAAAAGAAATAAAATGTGCTAGCAGTTTAATGAGAAAAATCTAAGTGGAATTCCAACGATCAACTGATATCCTCTTTCTAGCTTATAAAGCGGAAGCAAGCAAGAGAAATGGCCAGTGATGGCTCTACATTTATTTACATGATAACAAATCACTAACAGGGCCCACCAGTCCCCAGTAGCCACACATGCCTGGAAAGACAACTATTAAGACCCAACATAAGCCACTGCACATCATACTAGTCTTGTTTTTATAAAACCAGTGGGAGGGGACAGATTTTTCAAAACATGGTTTTGCTATAGATATTCTTCCTTTCTTTCTCCTTTTTATTTATTTTTTTCTTTTGCAAGAACATTTTCTCAGCTAGGGAAGAAAGGAAACTAGTTTTTCTGCTGACTGGCTTGTGCACAACTGGAAATTATCAAAGAAATTGCTGTATCATTGATGTAGTAAGAAAACAGGAAGACAATTTCCATCTGAAAATGAGCCCTCTCAGCTGAAGCTCCCTTTGGAGTTGATGACCACACGCTTTCCATCTCGGCACGGGGCCAGTTTTTATTAAACTCCTACAGCACTAGCTTATTTTTCAAACCTTCCAAAACAGAACTCTTCTGATGATTTTCCCTCAGAGTTGTACATCCCCACATGTTTGCTGCCAACAAAGTGTCCCACAGGACAAGGACCTTATCTCCTAGAGGCAAAGCCTGGATAGTATTCTTGTGATCGAAAACATTTTGGGGCTCAGTCAGTAAAGTACCTGCCCTTAAAACATGAGGACTGTGTTCATGAGAACCCAGCACCCATGTAAAAGCTTAGCATAATGGCATGAGTCTGTGCCGCTAGTGTTTGGAGGGTGAGAGGGAGAAATAGACGGATCCTTAGAGCTCACTAACCAGCCAGTGTAGCCCAATGATGAGTTCCAGGTTCAGTGAGAGACTTTGTCTCAAAAGTAAGGTGGAGAGTGATCGAAGACCAAAGAAGACTCAAGGCCGGCTTCTACCTTCCATGTGCATACAAATACACACATGTGTGCACACACACACACAGGAACATGTACAGACTCCTCACACACACAATTCTTTTGAGGCCCTTTAGTAATGTTTATGAAAAGATTAGGATGGGTATAAAGGAACACAGAGATAGAAACCCAGCTCTCCCTAATCATTCCCATGACCAAACAACAACCAACTTTACAGGACCTAGAAATCTTGGTGGTGAGCCTACCTGGAGAGGATGGGAAAGCAGAAAAAAGGCTTAATTTCAAGGAGAAAGAAGCAGAATTAAAAGGCTTCCCTATATAAAAATGCCATACAATTTGCACATGACATAGGCACATTATTCCGTATACTCTAAAACCATCTCTAGATTATTTGTACCTGATGTAACGTGAATGCTATGCAAACAGCAATCGTACTGGATTATTTATAGAATAAAAACAAGAAAATGATCTATAAATGTTCTGTATAGATGTAATTTTTTTCAAATATTTTAGACTATGACTGGTTGAATCCATGGGTGTGGAGCCCCTGAATACAGAACTGCTAAACGCAGAGATGAGATTGTTTTAGTAATGCAAAGAGAAACAAAGGCAAAAGAAGGACAGAGCATGAGAAGTAAAAATCAGTCCATTATTTATTCTGTAAATTAGAAATCAGTTCTAATTTCTTAATCTATGAAGCTACCCCCCCAAAAAAAGAAAGAAAATAGTAATCAATACCAATAATTCTTAACCAAAGATGGCTTTAAATAATTTGACTGCTTTGCACCAAAAACTGAGGAGTATTAGAGCACAGACAATCAAAATAACTTACTTTGAAAATTAATATTGAGGAGCTAGAGAGATGGCTCAGCGGTTAAGAGCACTGGCTGCTCTTACAGAGGACCTTGGTTTGGTTCCCGGCACTCACATGTTGGCTAGCAACCACTTGTAACTCCAGTTTCAGGAGACCCGACACCCTCTTTTGCTCTCTTCACAAAAAACATGGAGCCAGTGCACTTACACACGTGCAGGCAATACACTCGTACACATAAAATAAAATAATAAAGTATTTAAAAAATTAATCGAGCTGGGCATGGTGGTGCACAGCTTTAATCCCAGCACTGGAGAGGCAGAGACAGGTGGATCTCTGTGAGATTGTGGCCAGCCTGGTCTACATATTGAGTTCCAGGCCAGCTGTATCTTCAGAGAGACAAAAAAAATTAATCTTAATTTTCTTCAAACACATTTGAGATATGTATAAATTAAACATAAATTGTGGAGCGAAGCTCCACACCAGTTAAAAGCCCTAGGAGGGGTTTCTTGCTATGTGATTTAGCCTTGAAAGAGGCCTTAGCAACCAGTGTCCCCAGCCCCAAGTAACCAACCCAGGGCTGCATTCTCCCAACCGCAGTTACAGTCTTAACAAATGGGCCACCAGTAGCACTTATCAAGACACGGATTTTCCATTCATATCCTTGTTCTACCAATAGAAATTCCATTTAATTCTTTTGCTCAGAAAATGAATGTGTACACACACACAACCATGTTTGTTTAGCACTTAGTACCAGCTTTATAGAGAACAGCCATGGGAGTTAAATAAACCAAGTTTTAAAGATTTACAAAAATTCTGCATGTTAGGTTCCAAGGTGTTCCCAGACATACAGGAGCAAGGCAAAACTCCTAGTCCCAGGTAGCAAAACAGCTTTCTGAGTTCACAGTCCTTATCTTTAACACCTCTTGGCAGCCTTCCTCTGATAGCAGCCTTCCTATAATCTCCATAGAGAATTACTATTAAACATTAAAAACACATACCATTGAGGTGGCCAAGTTATAAAATCTGCCTTTCTGGGTTAAGTTTTCATTTTAAAAATGGAAATACTTGATCATCTCGAGGCTACAGAACTTTAACCAAACAGAACAACTAATCACTCTGCCATTCTTTGGTCCTGCCTCTGAAGTTAATTCTGAAAAAGAGGATAGAACATTTTTAGTTCACACTGGCCAATTCCTTCTTCAGAAACATGATCTAGTGGACCTCAAGCAAAGAGATGATATTTGGCCTTTTTAACATTTCCATTATATTAGTTAAATTTCTTAAGTAAATGATGGCACTTTCAGTCATAGAAACTGTATGCCACCAATTAAAATGATGATGTAATTGATACTCATGATGTCAATAAGTAAATAAAATCAGATTACAAAATACTAACCATAATATGTTTGAAAAGTGTGTGTTCATGTAAAGAAAAAGATCCCAAGTATTATATTCCAACAAGTTAATATGTTAACGGCGATTATTTTCCAAATATGGGATTATGCTCGTTTCATTTTGTCTCCATTTTTCTATCTCACTTCATTTATAGTTTATGTCTTTATGCTGTCATCACATATTGCTTTTAAAATAAGAAAAAATGTAAAGTGATTCTATTTTGGAGTGAAAAGAAATGGGATATTTTTAACTTATGAAAATATTTCATGCTGTTTCGATTCGATGTCTTTATAACAGCAATTTTCCTCCTTGGAGGATCCTGAACCTTGTGTAGGCCTTTCCTAGTCGGCATCATCTAATGGCAGCTCTGGCCTCTACAGACATGTTGCTGACTCTCGGGAGGAGGCAGGGTAAGGGTAAAGCAGCTGAAGCAGATATTTGAACATGAGAGGGAACACACATAAATGAGAAAGATTAAATCAAGCACACCAAAAACTCATGTTGCATCTCATTCTCCTGACTTATTCACATAGGTGGACAAACAGCACCAAATGCAGATGACTACCCATTCGAGATGGTGAGAAAAACTTCAACTCACTCCACTCCACTGGCTGCCTCTCCCACACAGGGGAAATCACTTTATACTTCCCTTTTTAAAATAAATACGTCACTGTCAAGTACTTCCTTGGACTATCAAACTTTTCTTTTAAAATGAATCATCCCTGTTTCTACCCCCAAAAGGTTTGAGGAGCTAGAGAGTGTGATAGGCATGCCCACGTTTACATGCTGGTCTATTAAAATCAATTTAATCAAATGGATTAGTTTCAAATTTGTGTTCTAAGATTTCATTGAAATGTGCAGAGAAAGAGAGGTCCCTGGAATGTGTTGATGGGGAGCAGAGGTCCAACCCTAGACTAAGGGCGTCCGTCAGGCACTCAGAAGACAGGAAGAAAAGGACAAGTGGAGCTAAAATAGGACATCATTTTCCAGGCATTTGCTTATTTTCATCACTGTACTTAGACCCCACCAAATTGTATCAGGCCATCTGAATCTTTTCATTACATTTTGTTTTGATAATAAGCCAGCCCAAATCATTGTTGTAAAGTAACTTAAAACTAAAAAAGAGAAATGCTGAATTTATTTAGCTAGTTGAGTGAATCCAAAGAACTGAGTTTAAAAGTGAGAAAAAAAGAAAAAAAAAAGAAAAAAAAATCACAACCTTTTTCTGAGAGGGAAAGAAATGAGGTCTACACTATGCCAAATAAATGGTTTGACTGGATTTTTCCTGAGTTGACCCAAAGCTTGGGTGTCATGAAGACACAGCCTCTCTGTTTCTTCCCTGTACTTGGAGAAAGAACGTTCCATTCCACGCAATTCATGAATTTTAAAAACCGTGAACCTTCCTTCACACTCTGGAGGAACACAAGCGTTTTCCTGTAATAGAACTGTTTTGAGGATAAATGCTCGAGTGATTGCGATGGTGACAGCAAGAGGCCATTTCAGACTAAGTCTTTGTTCTAAGCTGGCTAGAGGCTCCAGGTCCAAGGCTGCCGTAGGTTCTGGACATATGGTTGGGCATAGGGAGCAGAGACTGAATTTACCAACCACCAACTGCCACAATGACTTTGTCCCTGGAAAATGGCCAAACTGCTGAGTCAAAGGCCAAAGCCACCATGTTGTTACTGGGCCACTAAAGACCACTGGCTCCCTCTAGTGGTTGAGCACAATGGTCCTGAATTCCACCAACAAAAGAAAGGCATCTCCTAAAACAACCGTCAGCTCTTTTGAGTAGTATTCGCTATCCACCCTGTCCCAGGGAGCTAATATATCAATTTCCTAATTTCAATGACGAAAATCACATCACTCAAACTCAAAACGTTCTCCAGTGATTCCACTGCCCTTAAAATTAAGTCTCCAAATCATTCTCAAGGCTTATGTGTCCATTGTGATATGGCCACCTTCCTCTCCAGCAGCATCCTCAACCCCTCTCTCTTAACAGTTCCTGAGTTCTCTCTTCAGTATTTGCTCAACTGATGATTGCCTCTGTTTGAAATAATGGTGGCTTACCTTCCTTACCTTCACCGTACCTCATCTGGCTACATCCAATGCATCCTTTAACTTAAACATCAATGTCTTCCTTGATCCCTTTTCCTCAGTCCCACTTACCTCCGCAGACTTCCGTATCTAATCTCCCATAACACTCATTTGCACTTGTTTATTTTAAAAATTCTTTATAGGGCTAAGCATGGTGGTACACACCCATAGTAAGTTCTAGGCCAGCTATGGCTATACCTATCTTTGTCTCCTTTTGAGACCAGATACTATACTGTTCTTTCCTTCTTTAACCTCCATACTCAATACAGGGAAACAGAGATTTATCAATAGACTACATATAAAGATCAAGACTGCAAACACAGTGCTCTGTGGTTAAGAACACTGTGTGGGGAGGACTTGGGTTTGGTTCCCTGTTCCCACATGGTGGCTGACAACTGTCTGTAGCTTCATTTTTAGGGAACTCGATGTCCTCTTTTGATTTCTGCAGGCATTGCAAGCATTTGGTGCACTTACATACATGCAGGCAAACACACAAAATAAAAATGAATAAAAAATTTTTAATGCAAATACAATACTCATGTATGAGCTTCTCAAAAGAAGAAAGGAAGGAAGGAAGGAAGGAAGGAAGAAAGGAAGGAAGGAAGGAAGGAAGGAAGAAATGAAGGAAGGAAGGAAGAAACGAAGGAAGGAAGGAAGAAAAGAAAGGGAGAAAGGAACATCTAAAGTCAGGCATGGTGGTATACGCCATTAGTCTGTGCACTCAGGAGGAGGCAGAGGCAGATAGATTGCTGGGAGATCAAGGCCAGCCTCGGATGGTCTACTTAGTAAGTTCCAGGCCAGTCAAGAACTACATAGTGAGACCCTGTCTGAAAAATAAAAGAAGATTAAGAAAAAGTCCAGAATGAAAAAAAAAAAACTGACATTTATTCTGCACAAAATATAGAGCAAATATTTGGCTAGGCACTTTCACATCTGTTATTAAATTTCTCCTTCATTCAAACAAATCAAGGAAAATACTGTTATCTTCAATTCATAGTGAGAAAAGTGAAGTTCACAGAAACTGAAAATGCACAACCAAATATAATTTCAAAAGCTCACACTCTGCTACTACATGATGCTTCCTCTTTAGTCAACCCAAATTAACCACAGCCAGTTTTTGCTTATTTACGTCAGAAAAGGCATCACATGTTATGGCTACTCTAGGAGTGAATCATCTAAAATAATTTACATCAGGCTTTAGCTAGTGGGTCTCTTTTCATAATTTAAAAGGGATGTTTTATGTTCTTAATATCTCCCAATAAAATAGCTAAAATATCCTGAAAAGTCCTTATTAGTGAGCTTTCCAAGCCAAGAGGAAACAACATTGCAAGGTAAGGATGGAAAGAGGCCTGGGTAAGGAGTCCGTGAGGTCCCTGTTCTTAAGGGAAGCAGCTGGTCCAAGCTAAAGAATGACTTTCCATTTCCCTAGGGTTGCCACAGTTTTTGTTTTGCGTTTTTGAAGGGGTCTAACTATATAGACCTAGCTGGCCTGGAGCTCGCTATGTAGACCAGGGTGGCCTCAGACTTACAGAAATCTGCCTCCCTCTGCTTGCAGCATGCTGGGTTAAGCACCAGAGCACCCAGGTTTTCATTTGTTTGTATCTCAGAACTGTGATTCTCCATCTTCAAAAAGACGAGAATGGGAGCTGATGTGGTGGGCCACCTCTGCAATGTCAGCAATCAGGGAGGCTGGCGAGAGGATCATCAGTTAGGACTGGGATGGACTGCATCAGCAGACTCTATCTCACGGAACAAGGATAGAAGCACTGACTAGAATGGATTCTAAAGAACCCCTCCAGCTCTCAATTTTTATTGTCCTATTTCAAATTAAACCTGGTCTTCCTAGATTTGTTGGTTTATACTTGAAGCATGGTAATAACTTTGGAGTTAAAAGACTTCTTCAGAAACTTTTCAGTTAGAATAATCAACATTTTGTTGGTGCTAGCCAAAGACTTAATTAAACAGGATAAATCATGTCCCAAAGAAAATAGTTTTCTTTTTCACTGAAAATTCCCTCAACTTGTCTAATTCTAAATACAAAGAACCAGACCAGGAATTTCAATAGGATCCCAAGTGACGCTCACATGCTTTCTTGTAACATATCTTTTTGAAAATCAGCTCCATTTTGGAATTTTTGTACATTGCTAACCAGATTCTATCTAGCATCTTTACCTGCCAGACCTCAGGGTTCCCTCATTTCAGTCATTCTTGATGGATTCTTCAGCCATTCTTCTAGATCTTCTAAAAAAAAGTAGTCTCCAAAATATTTTAAGAATCTCAGGAAGGGAAGATAACTTTCTCATTTAAGAATTATCTATAACAACGTGAATGCAGCACCTACTTTGTTCTTTGATTTTGAACAAAAATTCTTAACCTTCCTGAGATTCTTATTTGAAAAATGAAAACGATGTTTACTTCAGGGCTATTAGAAGAATGGATTGCAAAATTTGGTGTAAGCACTGCTCAAAAGGCAGATGGAACTCTGGTATCCTGGTTCTAATACATCTACCTGGAAATCTTTCTGTAAGTTCAAAGTTGTCCTCAGAGAGTATGGAACTAGAGAAAGAACATTTTCGTGAGGGTCCAAAATCCCAGATTCTGATACACCACAGCTGGAATGACTTGGACAAGCAATTACTCTTAACACTCCATCACCTACCCGTTCATGGTGGGTTGTAACATAATAACATGCTGATCACATGTGCACATGTGCACATGGCTAGGAGAATTGACCTATAGGCTCAGTGACTAAATCAGGATCCCAATGGATCTTGATAAGTTAGAACCACAAACCACATCTGAAATGGGGTTTTTCTAAGTAAACAAAAGCCCCATGTTTGTGACCAAAAAGCAAACGAATTAAAAGTAATAAGTGAATGGGAAGATAGTGAAAAGAATGAGAGTCCAGAAACAAAATACATATCAGCATCATATACTGATATAATCATATACATTATGATTCCCCCAAAGCTCATACTTCATATCAGTGTGTGTGTGGGGGGGGGTTCTGCCACACTATGGCTTTCACTGATCAAGATGCCTCACACTTGAATACTCTTATGGCCGGAGCAGCTATGCGCTTCCAAACCTTCTCCACAGCCTCATCATTGTCCCAGTGTAAGGAGCCCCTTGGTGCTGCTTGCTAGGTTTTCAGTTATGACCCAGGTCTAGGACTTGGCCATAGTCCTTGTTCCTCTGGATGGTGACAGATCTCATACTGTGGCTGATGTGGAAGGACAGAAGAAACAGCAGGTGCACACTCTCAGGTGTTTTAGATAGTGAACATACTATATTAAATACATCTGTATTTAACATAGTGTACATTTTATTATTTGATTTGTATAACATATGAAGTACATCATTTGTATTTAATTATTTAAATTGAATATATTATTGTATGTTTTCAAGTACAGTGTAAAGTTCAATCATCTTCCAGGTATACTTCTTTTTTAAAAGAATTTATTATTTTTATTTTACGTGTATGAGAATATTGCCTGCATGTAGGTAGGAGTACTTGTGTCATGCAATGCCTGTGGAAGTCAGAAGGGGGCATCTAATCTCCTGGGACTGGAGTTGCAGATGGTTGTTAGCTAGCTGCCATGTGGGTGATAGGAATCAAACCTGGGCACTCTGCAAGAACAGCCAGTGCTCTTAGCCAATGAACCATCTCTCCAACCCCATTCATGTACACTTCTTGATGTACCTAGTCCTCTGATTGATAATGCTTAGCATTTGATGACGTCAAAAGAAGATTCTAATTATTTGGAAAGGATACAGCTTATAGATTCTACCTCCAGAGAGCCTCAAGGTAAACACACAAATATGTGAGAAACATTAATTGGTAGAAATTCATGAAGAGAAAAGAAACAGTATCTTCAAAATAGCATAAAAGACTCCATTTGGGGCTCAGCAGTTAAGAACACTGGTTGTTCTTGCAGAGGACCAGGGTTTTATTCCCAGCACTCACATGGTGACTAAATCATCCATAACTCCAGTTCCAAGGGATCTGACACTCTCTTCTGACCTCAGTGAGCACTTCATGGCACAGGTGTACTTACACACATGCAGGCAATACACTCATACACATAAAACATAGAAAAAAAGGGTTTTTTAAAAATTCCATTTAGCAAATTATGGGGGGAAATTGCAAAGATAAAATACTGAAGGTCTATAACTCCAAATCTTAACAGTGACACAAAATTATATTTTGCTTAGATTTTTCATTTTACTTAGTTACACATTCAGATTTTCAATTAAGAAAAAATGTAATATTTTGATTCTTTAAAAAAAATATATCTCTGCATAAACCTTTTGACCCAGGCATAGCTAAGAGGAAACGCTGACCCTTCACTGAGTCAGTGCATACTCAGGACAAATCCTGGCTGGACAGGACAGAGTCTGTCAGCTCCTCTGGGGCATTGTCTGGAGGAGGCACCTGCTGAGTCACTCACACCCATGAGCTGTCCCCAGCTCAACCCCAGTTCTTCCACTGGATGCCACCTCGCTCTGAGCCTGCTGCTCTGTCCTTGTATATGTGAATGCTTTCCCTCCAGCTTCTGAGAGTGCCCCCTGTGGTCTGCACACTCCCTCCACAGAGTTTGGAGTTCTGCCTATAAATCTGGCCCTGTCGAGCAGCTTTGAAGCTTTCCCTGTCCAGACATGCTGGTGCACACCACACCACCCTTCCGGTGATCTCTAATTAGAGTATGTTCGATCTTGAACTAGTCCTACAGCCTTCCAAGCCACCTCTGTTTCATACTTGTCTCAGGCCTGCCCACAAACAGCACTTTGGCTGAAGTCATCTTTATAAAACAAAAGCATACTGTTACCTCTTTTAAGTTCCAAGTCCTTCATTTCTTACTAAATGAATTTAAATCCTTGTACTGAAGTATCCCAGAAGCCTGGTTCTTTGCTTCAAAGGGACAGGTCACATCTTAGTTCTATACAGAACACAATGAATGTTTGCTGTTTCTTCCTACCAGAGAGCCCCAGATGTTCAACTTTGCCTGTCTCCTGACCTCCTCTGGCACCTGGGTCTTTTTGAGTCCCTTCTGATTCAGCCTCCATGGGTAGGTCTGGCCGTAGGTCTGGCCCATTCTGCTCCTGGAAGATCCCTGTTACTTTAAAGATGCAACTTTGCAGCACTAGTTCAATCAATCCTGCTTCTACTGTGTGGGTGGCTGAAGCAGGAGAAATGAGTCTGGAAAGAATTCACAGAGCCAGAAAGTTGGCACATACTTATAGCCCCAACCTCAGGGAGACTGAGGCAAGAGGATTTTGAATCAGAAGCCAACTTGGGCTGCATAGTGAGTTCAAGGTCAGCCTGATCTACATAGCGAGACCCTGGAACTGGAGAGCGAGAAGAGCCTGTCCACTTCAGGTCCGCAAAGCCCTGTGCTCAGGGGTACCGGGCCTTATACTCTGTTAGCTCCATCTTGATATTTTTAGTAATTTTATTTTTGAACTCTTGTTATACATATTATATGAATCACGCTTTTAATTTTCTGCATGGCATGATGCCTCCACGTCTTAGGGGACTTGTGGATCAAGGAGGTTCTGCCCCTACAATGATCAGCTAATTCTTAGAGTCAGTAGGCAAGTAGCCTTGTGAGTGTGCCTTTGCTATGCCAAACAGCTAATCCAGTGCAGTACTCCACACCACGTCCCCGATTCCGCTTTGACTGGGAGGCAATAGTCCTCTACTGTCATTACCGCAGGATCAGGTGTCAGATGTAGACGTCACTTCTGTAGATCAGAGCCCTCCAGGATTGCTACAACTAGATAATCACAGGGAAACTGGACTGTTGGTCCTGCGACTCTTTGTTCTCATGAAAAGCCCAGCTAAGGCTGTGTTCCCCTTACTCCTCCTCTCTTCTGACCGTCCTCAGTTAATTATGTTCTTGAGAAATGTAGAGAGAGGGTGGTACGTCCTCTCCTCACCAAAACGGCGAATGTGTAAGACAATGCAGTTACTAATCAGCTAGATATACCCATTCCACGATGCATATGTACTTCAAAATACCACGCTATATGTAACCAATCACACCATGACATCTGTCAAAATATCTTTAAATTTAAAACTAAAAGGATAAAATTGGCATTGACCATGTAAAAGGCAAATGGTAAAATTCAGGCTAATAATTTAAAATTTAAAATTTCATTACCCATACTAGCTTTAAATGACAAATTTTAAATACTACAACAGGGAGCTGGAGAGATGGCTCAGTGGTTAAGAGCACTGGATGCTCTGGCAGAGGATCCACGTTTGATTCCCAACACCCACATGGCAGCTAACAACTGTCTGTAACTCCACTTCCAGGGGAATCCAACACCCTCTTCTGACCTCTGTACATTCAGGCAATTCACTCATGCACATAAAATAAAAATAATAAATGAAATATTTTAAATATTGTGACAAATTGAGAAACAATACTACAGAAGAAATAAAAGCACTTTGTATTTATATTTAAGTATTTTTAATGGTGTTTTGTTCCCTACTTTTGAAGAAAAGTCTCTGTGTTTTCATTTCTCACTACACCTAAAAAATCACAAGTCTTGGTTGGTGCAATTAAGAACAGAATCTGGCCAGGCGTGGTAGCAGCACACTGGGGAGGCAGAGACGGGAGAATCTTTGTGAGTTCAAGGCCAGCCTGGTCTACATAGCAAATTCCAGGCCAGTTGGTACTACAGGGAGTCCCTGTTTCAAAAAAAACTAAAAAAAAAAGGAATTGGATCTGGCCAGTCTGCCTGGCAGAGGCAGGTTGATCACTGAGAGTTCAAGACCAGCCTGGTCTACATAGCCAGAGCTACCTGGTGAAACCCTGTCTCAAGCAAACAGAACAAGGGTACGATCTGGTTAGGAAAGAGAAAACAAGTCCACCAAAGGCTTTAGTAAGCTTATAATGCACTACCATTATACTTAGGGGACCATCAAACTTAGGGGAGAGTAGCCAGGAACATGTGGGCAAAGCCACTCATGCATATAAAAAGCCAATAGGAATCACAAAGCGTTCACACTTAAATTCTAACTACACACATTAGAAACTCATCACAGAGCTGGGGTGGTGGCACACGCCTTTAATTCCAGCACTTGGGAGGCAGAGGCAGGCAGAAGTCTGTGAGTTTGAAATCAGCAAGTTTGGACTTCATAATGAGATCCTGTCTTGAAAAACCAAAACAGAACAAAACCAAATAAAATAATTTGTCTCAAATTTAGAATTTTCTAGATTCAAGTAATTTGGGAAACTGTTTGGTGACGAAAAAGAGAAATTCTTGTTGCAAGCAGTATTTGCTTAGGGATCCAGAGTTGCTGAAGTAGATGACTTTCCTAGGTATGTCTAAGAATAGAGTTGGGAACCGGGGGTATAGTTCTGAGAGTCCATCTAGTCTGAGGGGATCATGCTGCTGGCCTTTCACCCATGTTCTTGCCGCCTCCCATTGCAATGGCAGATCACCCCATGCAGTAGTGGGAGCTCTGTTTTCTTCCCAGCCTCTAATAAACAGTGTATTCTCTAGGATTGGCACCCCAGAGCCTCATGCAGTGACTAGGTGCTGACAGGCCCAACATCAATGTTTACAGAAGGCAAAAATGTACCAGAAAGATAAACACCACCAGAATATCAAATACCACATGTCAGAACTAGGTATCACCCCCAGAGAAGTGGTTTCCATGTTTCCTAGTTGCAAACATATGAAAACATGAGGTTCTATGATTCATTCATCTTTCAACTATGCTCACGTACATGAAAAATGGACTTTTCCTGGCACTGTGATGGGAAGTAGGAACACAAAATGTTATTCTCAGACATACCTAGTCAATGATGTGTTAAGTATGGAGCATGACGAGTTAGGAGCTTTCTGGTCTCTGACATCTAGGTCAGCAATTTCCCATTCTAACAATACTTCAAAATCACCTTCAGAAGTTGAAAGTTTTCAGGACCCACTTAAGAAACACTTAAAATTGGGGGCTGGGGCTCAGTGGTTAAGAGCACTGGCTGTTCTTGCAGAAGACCTAGGTTTGAATCCCAGCACCCTTATGGTGGCTAACAACAGTCCGTAACTCCAGTTCCAGGAATCCCTCTTCTGTTCTCCATGGGCATTGAATGACACAGGTGCACTTACAAACATGCAGGCATAATGCTCACACATATGAACTAAAAATAAATAAATAAAAATTTAAAAGAACCATTTAATATGCTCTTGGGGAGGAAGTTAAAGCTTTTTCACATGATTCTTTTACAGCTAATCCACAACTGCCAATGGGGAGAAATTCTAGGATGGCAACCTATTAAAACCTCATCCATTTTAGGACCATTTAATTCATATTTAAATTCAAGAATCAATTTAAATGTATATTTGTCTAATTTTTCCTTTAGGATCTGACATATGTGTGCGTGTGTGTGTGTGAGTGTGTGTGTGCGTTTGGTGCTGAGGGTTGAATCAGGGCCTTGTTTATCCGACACAAATGCTCTATCGCTGAACTTCATCCTCAGCCTGGTTTGAATCTTCAATGTCCCCCAAGGTCCAAGTGTTAAAGACTTGGTCCCAAGGTAGCACGATTGGGAGGTGATGGAACCTTTAAAAGATGGCCACTAGCAGGAGATCCTTAGATCATTTGGGATGTACCCTTGTAGATGACTGGGGTATCCTGATATCTTCTTTCTCTCTTTTGGTCCTGGGTCTGCTTTCAGCATGTGAAGTGCTGTATGATTACACCCACACCAACAGGGCAGCAAGTTATGGGACTAGAACCTCTCAAACCATGAGCCAAAATAAGCCTTTTCTCTTTATAAGTGGCCTCAGGCAATGTAAAATCTGATTAACATAGGGCTGAAGAATTTCTAATTCTAACTGAAAGCAATGATTGTTCCTCATCTGGAGGAAAAGCGTGAGACTTTCAACTTGAGATTGTTGAATATCTTATAGTGTGTGTGTCTACCCTTTTACAGATGCATTTCACATCTTTAAACAAATGGAAGGGAAAATGGTGATGCTTTTCTGCAACATGAAGAGTCTCTGTCCATAAGCATGTCTCTACCGTTTGAGTTTGCCGCCGAAGCACAGAGAAGGATCTGCTTATTGAAACTGTCTTGTGACAGGGTGCCATCATTGCCAGGCATTTCTGCTCTAACAGAAGTTATGAAGAGTTTTAAACGATTCCCTTTCTCTGAAGCAATGGTTGTCAAGGGAAAACCCTTCTGTGTCCTATTCACCCTACCTCTCTGAAACAAAAAGACAGAAAGAGCCAGTGTCAACTTTATGCTCTGTGACTCTTCCTGTTCAGAACCTTCCTCGTTGTAGTACAATTTTTATAGAACAATATTGGAGTAAGTATAGATAAGACTTCTAACTGGTTTTTGTCCAGTCCCCATAAAAGCATCTCACATAGGTCCAGCTGAGCCATTAAGACAGTGAAAAAGCTTACATGTGGCAGCTGTGTCCCCTACAACCCTTTCTTGGGACACTATCGCCTTTCCTACTCTATGACTCTAATGAGGCTGTCAATCAAGGCATCTTTTCTTCCTACCATGAGGAGAATGAAAACTAAGTTGACTGTAGAGTATTCTCATCTCCTGAACGAGTGATCACCATGCAAAAAAAAGAAATGAACTGTACCCAAAGAGAACTACTGTTAATCACGTAAAAAAAAAAATCTCATTCTCAAACATACACTTGCACAGTTGAATGCACAGTTTTTAATCTTCTCTCCACTTCTACAATGCATCTTGAGCATTTTCCCACTTGATGAGACATTCTGCATCATACTGGTTGGTATCTGCAGCAGGATGCCTCTAATGTGGCCCCTTCACACCATTCCCCACTGTGTTGGACTTTGGGATGTTTCCAGCTTTTCACTATTACAAACGATGCTGTTTGCTCTCCCTATTTGATCTTAAGTCTAAATCCCATCTTCTCCCTTAGTCATTCTTCATTTTGCAAATTGAACTTCTGATCCTTTCGGAGCACTGACTTCCTCTAGTCAGCCTTTTCTAAAAGGGAAGAACTGCTCGTACGCTTGAAAGGAAAGGAGTTTCTGTTAACCTGATCAACTCCCAGTGTCTAAACCACAAAGTTCTCTGTCAATAGAAGAGAAGGTGATCATAATGCTCTTGTAGACAAGACAGAACCCTGACTTTGGGGGGCGAGAGGAGAAGAATGGGTTTAATTATAAGACATGTAAATTTTCATTATGCTTTTAATGAGGAACAAGAGCGATGCTTAAATACAGTAGACTACAAAGACAAGGCTTCTTCTGTGTTTGCGGGGTATTTAACCTGAGATTCATCTCCTGCTAGTGCTCCGCTGACTGATACGCTCTAGGCTGTGCAATGGTACCATCTTGTGGCTAACAGAAAAGATAGTTAAAAGACACTCGGCTTTCTGGCCCATGAGGCACTAGGTGCCACACAAGCCCCTTCCCTCCCTAAGAGGATGTCTATTTCTACAGTGATAGAATGTGAACATGTAGATTTTTCATTTTTCAAATGTGTGTGTGTGTGTGTGTGTGTGTGTGTGTGTGTGTGTGTGTTAATAGAATGCTTAGAAAATTTCGTGTTCTCAACAATTGGACAGATGTGTGAGTTTCAGAACCTTCTAAAACATTCAAATTTGACAGGAAAAACAATTTCTGGGTAGTCAGCTTTCCTGTTGCAACAGTAAGTCATTCTCAAGAAACTTTGGAGAAGTGAAAAGATCACAAGAGCTGGTGTTAGAATAACCACATTCCATTGCCAGCTAGGGGTTTCAATGACCTTGAGTCACTTAACTTCTCAGTGCTCAGTGATGTGTTCAGGAGAAAGAGTACATGAGCTGTGAGGCTAGGTTCCCTGTGGAAATGGGCGGAATTTAATAAAATCCATGACAAAACATAAAACCCACTTATTCAGAACATTTGAATCAGCAATCTGTTTTTCAAAGAAGATTTACGAGGGGCTGGAAAGGTTACTCAGTGGGTAAGAGTACCTACTGGCAGGACCAGGACCCAAGTTCAAAGCTCCAGAACATATATGATTAGCTGAATGTGTTTGCTCATGCACCTGAAACGCTATGCTGTGGGGAGCAGAGACAGGAGGATCGCTGAGGCTTGCTGACTCCCAGGCTAGCTCCAAGTTCAGTGAGAGACTCTGTCACAAGGAAAAGAAGGCGGGAGAGATAGAGGAGGATGCTCTCTTTGATCACATGGGTGCACGCACCACACACAGGAGCATACACCAGAAAGAGCGGGGAGGGGGAGGGAGTTTTGTGTGTTTCTTTACTGTTGTCACATGTGATCCCAGTAAAGAAGAGGCTGTGTTGAAGGAGAGGTAAAGAATTCCTCTCTGGATGATTTTTGGAAGGAAGTGGGGTGGGCTGGGCATGTAGCTCAGAGGTAGAGCGCTAGCTTAGAATGTAAAAGGTCCTGTACTGGAAACAAAAGGAAGGAATGGGTTGACAGCTATTCATCTGTTCAGATGACAAGTATTTCGAGCTCCGAGGAATCAAGGAGATCCGGCTGAGGCTGAAGTCTTTTTTTTTTCCTGGGTGGAGCCTTTGAATAGCCATAGAGGTTAGTTTGGAGTTTAAAACAGGAGCTATGTTTCTTTTTTTAAACATAAAAGCAAGGAAGAAAATCATAACAGAATGCACAGGCATATTTCTCTGTATTTATATTTAAACTTCATAAGCTAGAGGTTCAAACACAAAACTGAAGAGCAAGCAGATGACGTCTGCAAGCTTTTTTCCGACAGGTGAAAACAATAATGTATTATTTAATCTTCATACGTCAAAGGATACAAATGTAAGAAATGTAATTTTAACCACATGAAAAAAGTTCAAGCTATGACAAATAAATGCAACTTTACAAAACTACTGAGAAAAGTTTGAGGGGAAAGCATTCCGGTGAGAATCCTCATCCTGGATGGCTGCGTGGAGACTCACAGGTGTGCGTGGTGGAAGAGTCACAGGGGCAGCATGCTGTCCACCTGCATCAAGACACTTGTAGCTCTCATGCTCTTAGTGCTGTGGATTCCCCGCTAGAAGTGCAAGAGCACAGTGGTGAAGAAGTCAGGCTCTGATCAGATCCCTTGAAATCACCTCCCAGCTCACCACTTATTAGCCAAAGAGTTGGGCAAAAAAAAGTGCCTGATGTCTATGTCTCAATTCCTTCAACTGTAAAATGGAGTCATGCCTACTCCACAAAGTAGCATTGAGATTGTATTAGTAAATATGACCCATCTAGATCACCATAAAATGGTTTTAATATTGTTATTACTTTCATTCATTATTAGAAAGATTAACAAACAATCTGAAAGTTTCATTGGTTCAGAAGATATTTATTGAGGGTTCTTTTTTTTTTTTTTTTTTTTTTTTTATGTCCAGAAGAACAGTCAGTCATGGTCTCTGAGAGGAGGAGCAGGTATAGAAGAAATATATTAGTCAGACAGATATGGTGGTGCACACCTGTAATTCCAGCACTGAGAAGTGCTGGTGGAGGCAGGGGAGTGCCACGAATTACAGGCCTGCCCAGTCTATGCAAGGAGTTCCAGGTCTAGTCAGAGCTACATGCAAGATCTTGTCTCGAAAAATAAAAACAAAACAAAACAAACAACAACAAAAAAAACCAACAGCACAAGGCAATTAAAAAAAACAACAACAGAACAACAAAAACATTAAAACATGCTCATACATGTTCATCTACTAATACTTATAGTGATGGTCAGTATTTAAAAATGCAAGTCCACTCACTCTCTAGGCAAAGTGGGTGGCATATCGGTCTCATAAAAATGCATGCCTCTAAAGTACAGTAAAGTATGCTGTGGATTACTCTGTAGTCAAACATGTCTATGAGGTTTAACTTCTTCATCTGGTAAAGGGTTATCACCAAATCACTAAGAGAATAGATATGGTTATAAATAGATGAGGGCTTTGGGAATACTCAAACTGTACACAAATCACGTTTATTACTATTTATTAGGGTTTATAGAAATGCAATTTTGGAAATAATTTTAATGAACATTTACCACCTGTCAGATACTTTGCATATATTATCTTATTTAATCATCAGTCTGGCTTGCCAGGTTTAGAAAATAAAATTACATGATGTCAGTTAAATTTAATTTCAGATAAAGAATGAATAATTTTAGTGTGCAATTATTCAGTGGTTACGTGGAATACTTAAGGCTAAGTATTTCATATTAAAACCATATTTAATGTTTACCTAAAATTGAAATTTCCCTAGGCATCTTGTATTTTCTTTGGCAGCTATACATCAATCATATTATTAGGTATAATAATTACGTATATAATAGAACAAGAGAGGTCTAGTTTGGGCTGTCTAGAGAGAGACCATCCACCATCCCTTGCTGTTGAGTGGAGAAAAATACGTGTTAATTAAGAGGCAGAATGAGAAAAACCACCTTATTTCCTGTTTCTTGTGATTGTATTATTGTTCTTTAAAATACTCTAATTTCTCAAAGCATTAATCTAAATACTAAGCATAAAAATGTGTTTCAGGCTCAGCAGGTAAAGGTGTCTGCTGTCAAGCCTGAGGCCTGAGTTCCATCTCCAGGACCCACATGGTGGAAGGAGAGAATCTATTCCTGCAAGTTGTCCTCTGACTTGTGTGCATGACCCTACCACACACAAAATAAATAACAAAAATTTAATAAAAGAATTTTTAGAGAAAATTTGGTATAAAGTCACATCTAAATGAGTGGAACTTTTGGGCATTTTGAAGATTGGCCAGATCAGTCTCTTCTTTCAGGAAAAATTGTCTAGAGATGGAAGAGTAAACTTATAAAGGCTTATTCATAGCTGATGAGATCGTTTAGAACTGATGAGATTTCAGAGCATGGAAGCTAAACCCGGAGAGCTTCGTTTTCATTGGATGGTGGCAGCTGACTTGTTTTTTGCGGTTTCAGTGGACCTTGAAATGACTGTGACTCTGCCTCAGTGGGCACCGACCCTGCCAATTTGTAATCAGCTCCACTCAGGGAAAAAGATGTATTCACTCACCGTGGCCTAGTAATATGGAAACATTTTCAAGTCTCCTTTCACTCCTAGATAAAGGATACCTTTGCAAAAGGCAGTTGCAAAAAGGGACCTGTATTCAGTTATGTCTTGTTATAGTGTTTTGCAAAGAGTGGAAGTACTGTGTGTGTGTGTGTGTGTATCTGTGCATGTGTTGTGTATGTGCATGCATATGTGTGCACACATGTTGCAGGTGCATATGCATATTGGCATGTGTATCACCAAAGGTATCAAATTTGGAATTGGAGCTCTGAATTAGAGCTCCATAGGACCCACTGAAAGTACCCTAGGAGGCCTGGATTTCAGTTTCAGTTATTTAGTTAACTACTTAGGTGACTTACCACAAGTCCCCCCATTCTTTCTGAGCATCATTTCCACCCTCTGTAGCATATCAATATCTATTCAACTCCTCAGAACTATGTTGAGACAGAGCTTCAAACCTAGAGCTACAAGCTACTAGAAGAAAGATTATATATTTGGGTTATTATTAACTCTCCCTTAAGAAGTTCTAATGGAATATTTTAGCCTCCTTGACGCATGCTAATTAGATAACTGATTAAAGTTATGTCTTTTTAATGGCTTTCTGCATCTATTATATGTAATAAAAACCTCTGTCACATATAAAAAGAAAAGATAATTGATTCAAAGCAAATGATTTCAGAAATAAGGGAACAAAGTTCAAATCATGGTTGTCCATCTGACATGATGGTGACAAGAGAATATTTTGTTAAAGACAAAAATATTTTCAAACGCACCAAAGGAAGAAAGAATAAAAGTGTCACAGAGCTGAATACAAAGGCCTTTGTCAGTATATGTCACACTTCCATGTGATCAGAATCACTTGGTGAGCTTGTTAAATATGAAATTTTCTGGGCCCCTTACCAGAGAGCCTGAATCATTAGAAACAGAATTGGAAAAAGAAAAATCTGCATACTTAAGCTGAGATTCAGAAACAGGTGGTCTACTGAAGATTCTTTGGGAAGCGTTAGTGACTATCAACCACATAAAATCATATGTTAAGATTTTTAAGTGAATTGACGTTAAAAGAAGAATATGAAGATCTGGAGAGCCGGCTAGGCCTTAAAAGCACTGGCTGTTCTTGCAGAGGACCCAGGCTCAGTTCTCAGCACCCACAAAGTGGCTAACAACCATCCATAGCTCCAGTTCCAGGGGATCTGACACATTCTTCTGAACCCCACCCGGTACTGCATGCCCATGGTACAAATACAAACATACATGCATGCAGGCAAAATCTTCATACACATATTAATAATAAAAGAAGAATATAAATGTATTACAATATGAAGTCCTAGCTCTAGAGCAGGAGGGACAAGGTCTTCCCAACAGTGAGGTGAGGGGGGACGGCCTCAGAGACATGTCTGTTCTCTCAAAATGTCTCTCAGGCTGTCACATGAACCAGTTGGTAAAGATGATACAGGAAAATGCACAAACCTGAGAGCTGAAAAGTCCAAGTAATATTGAGTAACATTGGAAAAACAAAGCAGGAAAACAAAGCCTTAGAGAAATAGCCATAGGGTGATTTGTCTCTGAAATGTTGTGATTATGAAGGTCTACAAAGACAGAAGAGAATCAGAAAAGTCATTGGTCACAGGGGGAAACCTGTCCATTTAAAAAAGAATAGTAAGAACCAAGTATATAACAAAAGTAACCAAGAAAATAACAACAACAAAAAAAGGAGTGTTCTTATAAGAGAATTATGTACAATGTTCATGGAAAATTTGATGACAGAAAAATAAAAATATGTTCAATATGAAAATATTTTTAATATTCTACAAGAATTACAAGATGAAAAAGCACTTGGAAATATACAATGACTCATATGCTATTGTTTGACTCTGCAATGTTACCCAAAGCTGAATGTATTAAAGGCTCAGTCTCCTCAACAGTACTGTTGGGGGATGGTGGAACCTTTAGAGGTAGCTGGAGTGAGAGATCTTCAGGTCACTGAAAGCATGCCCTTAAGAAAGCACTATGAGACTCTAGTTTATTCTTTGTCTTTTCCTTGGCTTCCTGACCAACAGACAAGGAGCTACTTGTTCCATTATGCTATATAGCTTCCTCACAGGCCTAAAAACAACAGGATCATTCAATCATGGACCAAATCCTGTAGGACTGTGAGCCAAAATAAATATTTTCTCTTTATTGGTTTATTGTTTTGGGCATTTGTTATAGCGACACAAAGCTGACTGACACATCTGATTGTTATAGTATTTTCTGTGGCTTTCAAAGTTATTCAGTTTCTTCCTGACTTGAAAACTATTTAAGAAAGACTGACAGCATTTTTAGACCTCCAGTACCTAACGCAATGTTTGGCAGATTATAGGCACTAACAGAATGGACAAACAGATGGATGGATAATGGATGTAAGAGATGAATGAATGAATGAATTTGTCTGGGTAGATTGTATATATGGATTAGACTGGATATGTAGGATAACGTGTGGGACAGGTGAACTATCGGATGCATGGACTGGATGAATAGATGGATGAACTGGATTTAATCATTGTATAGATTGGATGGATGGAGGAATTAACACAGAAAAAGAAACAAGAAGAGGTTTACAGTCACATGGGATTCACAAAACTTTATAGGCAGCATTCTCTACCTATCATTGATAAACTATTAAATGGTTGTTATAGGACTAGAGCATATTACAGTATTAATACCTTCTGTCAACCATGCATGAACCTCCAATGGGACATGTTTATTTGTTTTCCAGAAGGAGCTGCTTATTGACTTATTTTACTTGGTATCAGTTCTCTTTCCCCTCAGTTCCACACCTGTCTTCTCTTTTCATTTCTGTGGTTAGGCATCCACAACTACATCTCCCAGATTCCTGGACTAGCTGGCTTTTTGCCAAATTTGGGCAAGAGAAAGTGCTGTTATTTATTTCGTATATTCTTACAGTTCTGTTGGTGTTTGAGGAGGCAGGCATGTTCTTTCAGTGATTCATCTTTCTGTTATTACTACCTTTCTTTTTTGGGACCAAAACTGGTGAGGGAGAGCATGCTCAGTAGCCATAACATTGGCTGGGCAGAACCCCTAGAGGCCTGATCCTGTATTTTGATAACAACTCCTCTTTTATTCCCCTGGTCCCTGTGGCTACTCAGAACTTCATACAGATACTAATCTCCGGGTGCCACATTTTTTCTTTTTTATTTTTCATTGTGCCTTTGCTTTTTCTTATGAGCCCTACTTTTCAGTCTTCTTAAGGCCAAGATCTATGCAAGGTTCATAAATCTGAAGCAGCTAGAGTGATTTCTGTCTTGATCAGACCCTAACTGATATATTTTGGCAAAAGAAGGAAAAATATTATTAATCTAGTTATCACAGCACAATGCAGAGAACATTTCGTTTGTGCCAGGAGAATAAAGAATAGAAATAGAAATTAAATTGGAGAATTCTATCACTATTAAATAGCATATTGTTATAGTTTGGATTGTAACTGTTCCCCCCCCATTGAAGAAATTAGTCCATTACTTTTCAAGTTAGCTTTAGATGAGCTCTTAGACTGTGGGAAGACTCTAGCCAGACTCTTTGTCCATACATTAAAGACTTAGTTACCACCTTGTGGCTCTACTGGTAGGTGCTAGAACCTTCTGTATGTAAGACCAAGTAGATGGAAGATCACTTGACTGCATGCCCAAAGGGATATAGAGGCACTATTCTTTATTCTTTGCTTCCTGGACACCATGAGATAAGCAAACCTTTCTCACCATGTGCTCCTGTCATGAACTGCACTGTCACCAACCAAAGCAACATGGCAGCAACTATGGACTAAGCCCTCCAAAACTGTGAGTCAAAATCTACTTTTCCTCCTTATAACTTGTATCTCAGTTATGTTCCTCAGTGGCAGAAAATACTGCACATAAGTAGTAACTAAAATGCCCCACCTGTATTAGTTACTTTTCTGTTGCTGTGATAAAAACAGTGACCAAAGCAACTAATAAAAAGAAAAATTTATTTGAGCGTTTGGTTCCAGAGGAATCAGAATCCATCATGGTGGAGAGGCATGGTGGTAAGAGGTGGATGAAGCAGAAAGAAGAGTGCTTACAGCTTCAAGCAGGCACAGGGAGCAGAGAGAGACTAGAAATTTGGCAAGGCTGAAGAGCTCTCAATGCCTGCCCCAAGTAACATGCCTCCTCAAGCATGGTCCCCCTCCCAAAACCTCCTAAAACAGCGCCACCAACTGGGGCAAAATGTCCATTTATTTGGTCCTATGGGAGACATTCTCATTCATATCCCACTCCCTGGACTCCAAAGGCTCATGACCATATAAAATGCAAAATGCCTTTAGTCCACCCTCAGAGAGTCCCCACAGGCTTTGCCAGTCTCAATACTATTCAAAAGTCCAGAGTCCAAAGTCTCTTCTGAGACTCAAGGAACTCTTTTAACTATAAGTCCCTATAAATTCAAAAGATAAATTATATACTTCCAATATACAATGGAACTGAATACACATTCACATCTCCAAAAGTAGGAATGAGGGCATAGACAGGAAATACCGGACCAAAACAAGACTGAAATCCAGCAGGGAAAACATCAAATCCAGTGGCTCCATGTCCAACTTCTGGGACTTTATTTCCAAAGGACTTCATGACTATGCTCCTCCAGCTTTGCTGCATGAAACATGTATCTTTCTCTTGGGTCGGTACCACTCCCTATATGCAGTTTTCCTTGGCAGATGTCTCATGGCTCTAGCATCTCTCAGATGCCTTCTTTGGGTCTCCACTGCCAGCCAGGATTGGCCTTCCCAGCTTCACACAGTGGCCTGTCAGGGCCTTCTGTATGCAGGGACATC